>OX421947.2:19003798-19732798 GCA_949128155.2 Xanthia icteritia | reverse complement strand
GAGGAAGTAGAAATGCGAGAAGAGCAGTGATGCAGTTTGAGTTTTAGGTGTTCTGGAGGTTTTGAAGCGGTGGTCTTGGTGAAAACAATATACTTTGTTTTACTGCCATTTAACGTGAGGAGGTTTCTGTCCAGGTTCCTTGCGATGAGTGTCAGTCCCTCTTGTGCTAGACAGTGTACATGTTCCCACGTTTTCCCGTGAAATATGACGGCTGTATCATCTGCATAAGTTATAGTGTGAGCATTATTCACAGAGAGGTTTAGTATGTCGTTAATATAGACAATGAAAAGCGTGGGACCAAGCACACTGCCCTGTGGAACTCCGAAGCTAATGGGGAGTTGGTCACTGGTGAAAGAGTTTACTTTTATGTACTGTTTCCGGTTTGTCAGGTAGCTTTTGAACCATTCAAGGCAAATTCCTCTTATTCCTATCCATTCCAGTTTCTTGAGGAGTAGGCCAGTTGAAACCGTGTCAAATGCCTTTGCAAGATCAAGGAAGATGGCAAGGCATTTTTCATTTTTCTCAATATGAGAAGAGACCGAATTGACAAGAAGAGTGGCAGCGTCCTCGGTCGACCTATTCCTTCGGAAACCAAATTGATTATCTGAGATAAGATGATTTTTCTCAATGAAAGAAATAAGACGGGAGTTAACTATCCTCTCTAATATTTTAGAGACAGAGCTTAGTAGTGCTATAGGTCTGTAGTTATCTGGTGCATGTTTGGGACCGCTTTTGTGAATAGGGGAAACCGCAGCTATTTTCCAACAGTCTGGGAAAGTACCGGTCTCAAGGCTCAAGTTAAAGATATAAATCATTGGTACTAGTAAGGACTTTAAAGCTCTTTTGATTAGGATAACTGAAATTTGGTCAGGGCCAGGGGCACTTTCGACTTTAAGGTCAGATATGATTTTAATAATTTCGTACGCATCTGTCGGTTCAAGGACGAGAGAATGTGGGTTTGAGACGTCTGATGTGTGTGTATTTATTAAAGATTCATGGGATAGATTAAGTTTTTCTAGTATCTTGTCTGCCAGACGGGTTCCTACTGAGGTAAAGTGTGAGTTACAGGAGTTGAGTGATTCTTTTTCTCTAGTGGGGCTCAGTAGTTGGGAGCTTTCATTGTTTCTAGGATATATGTGACCTATTGATTTTATTACTTTCCAGAGACTTTTTGGATTGTCTTTGTTATCAACAATCTGTTGGTTATTGTAGTCGGACCTGATTTTAGAAAGAAGTTTGGAGAAAAAGTTTCTATATCGAGTGTATATTTTATTTCGGACAGGGTCATCAGGGTGAGATTTACAGTCACTATGAAGCTTATCACGATGAATCATACATCTTACTAATCCCGGGGTGATCCATGGTTTAATGCATGCCAATTTCCTACCAATTTTTACTTGGCGCGTGTGTTTGTTTATAGTAGAAGAAACAATGTTCGTGAATTCTGTGGTTGCAGTATTAACATTAGTGTCTTTTGTGATGATAGACCAGTCAAAGCTGCTAAGATCAGCAATAACTGCTTCGGTGTCTGTTTTACTTATACATCTCTTTGCAGTACTAGTTGAAGGTTTTTGTAAGGAAATATTAGCGAAAACTATATCATGATCAGTGATTGAAGACTTGCAAACGACCCCAAAGCATTTGTTCTGAGTCTTTATAAATATGTGGTCTAGGCACGCTTTATCCCTAGTTGGGCTGTTAATGGTAGGAAGTAGCCCATGGCAGGACATTAGGCATAGATACTCTGATGACTGACTATTGGTAGTACTTAGATAAAAACGCATTAAAGGGGAGTGGGGGTTGATACGTCACAAGTAAGTATAAAATCTACATACTTGTGACGTCATGGCACATTTTAACTCAATGTATCGCCGTAATCTTTTGATAACGTGAAAAAAGAAAAAATACGTGTACGTCATTTTTTTATAATCTTTAAGACGGACAAAAAACATTTTTTTAATCTTCATCCCTATTACTTTTGTCGAGGTTTGAACAAGTGACGGTTTGTGTTTAACATAGCCATCGTCTCTAACATCAACAACATCGTCTCGTCCAAAATGAATGATTAATTCAGTTCTGTCCTAGATACATTTTAAAACAATAGACACCCGTCACGTGTCTGATCAACGAATCACTTGTTACCTGTTGTGATTGGTTGACTAAAAGTTTGATACGATTCCCGGAAACAAGAAGTTCCTACATAATAAACAGTAGGTATCAGTTTCATGAACCAAAAGCTTTGTCACAGTATATATATAAAACAGTATTATATCTCGGCAGTGACCTTGAAATAATTACCTGCGGCCGCTCGGTAGATAAACCTTTCGCGTCCGTTCGTAACGGCCGCGCACTTGATATTTTTGCGTACTGGAGGTCTACTCTGAAATGACACATACGAATGTTCGGGACCGACCGAGACGGCCGTTTTCTACGAAAATATAATACTGTTACTTATCTTTTTGCTTTCCCAGTCTCCATTCAAATCAACCTCAAAACAAACTTACAGACAGCGAAACCTTTATTTCTACGAATCGCCGTATGTTTACGGACAAAAGGCACACAGGGGGTAAGCAAATACTGAGCAGAAAGTATTGACAATGTGCCCAATATCGTAAGGGGAACGATCGCAATTTGTCAGTCTGTTTGTGGCCGTCATACACAAACATGACCTGGGATTAGATGGCTTATTTTGTTCAGTTGAAACAGAAGATCATTGACTTTTGTTTCTGGTTTGGACAGGTATTTTTTTGACGGGAAAGGGATGCATTTAATTGATATGGTAAAAGAATGAAAGCCATGTTTTGGTTAGTCTACGAATGTGAACATATCATCCACTTGAACAAGCGTAGCTATAATATAAGCATTTCTCCTCTGCATTTAAACAGTGATAGTTTATAAATTATAAGAATAAATAACAAAATGAAGTAGGTAAATAGTATTATACGAGTATATCACGGAAAAAGGGTGAATATCCCCTTTCATACCAAGCGCTCACATTATAAATTATTGTTCATATTACTTCTTAGGGTCGTCTTCTATCCGGACACGGTTGCTTCGGGAGGTTCCTGTTCCGGATAAGGCGGGAGGAAACGCCCGGGTGTCACCATTGTGTGGATCGCCCGGTGGACACGGTGGAGCATACGGTGGAGGTCTGCCCGGCTTGGGCTGGGCGCAGCCGTGTCCTCGTGGAGGCGATCGGCGGCGGTGATCTCTCGCGTCCGGTACGGAGCCAGAGGACATGGAAAACCGTCACCTCCTTCTGCAAAACAGTAATTTTCGCAAAGGAGAAGGCAGAACGCGTGAGGGAGAAGCAAATTTCGCGGCTTCACGGTCCGGGGCATCGCAGGAGACGCCCTGGGCGTTGGGAGTCCCAGGCCGATTCCCGGCCACCTTAGGCGCGGGCTTGCGGATGGTGAGCAATGGGTAACTCGCCGTCCAATAATGACCAGGCCCGGGTCGACGGCGCATTGTTCCATGCGCGCGTCAAAGAGATGTCAGCACAACTGACGGGTCCGCTAAGGCCGATGCCCGCCAGGGTCGCGGGAAAGTCCGGAAGGGTTACCGTGGCCTTTGGCAATACACAGGCAACTGATGGAACACGTTTTAGTCAGTAAGAATCTGACAGGCCCTGTCAGAGGGCCTGTCACAAGTTACTTGATAATTTCCCAACAAAAAAAAAATGGTCGTCATCTATATCGTGAGGTTTGAAAAGGGAGAAGAGGGTCTGGAAAAAATCACGATTAATCACGATGGGATGATGGGATAATATGACAATCCCGTGTATTTATTCGTGCGACGAAAAAGTTCTCTATGTCATTATTAATGTTTATAGTTAGTTAGAATTTAATTTAATGATAGATTAAAAAATATCCGATCTTTTCAATAATAAAAAATAGACATGATGCTGGGGGGGGGGAGGAGGGGCATCCTAAAACCTCACGTCGTATCACCAAGGGAGGGGGCGGTATAACAGTGCCCTAAAAAACTTCACATGATTAAAGGATTGCCCCTTAAAAGGGAGTAACTACTCATACCTGCTTACTTTTCAACACCTGTTATGAACATTTTTGAAACAATTTACCTTCTCTTTCAAGACGATTTATATTCTTTCAAGTCCGAAATTAAGACGCCTTTCTTTCCCATTTCTACATGGAAAAATAAAATGTTCTACCCTGTGGAAGGATTGCAATCATTCGAGGAGGAGGGTCACTATTAACATAATGAGGAAGCCAGACAGGGGCAGTAACAAGCTGGAACATTTTTCATAATTCCCACCCTTTATCTCTAGGGCTTTGACGCTTGTAAACATACAGGGGTGGAAAATGAACGGTGATGCCGCGTTTTGGATGAACAATAAAAACTTAATTGGTACCTAATTAAGAGCGTGCATTCTGAAAGTGGGCAACGTCGCAAATAGATGACAAATATATCGCTGTTTTGATTACTCTGTATTTGTATGGAAATATGAAATATGTGGCTAACTAGTGAACTAAAATATTGATTCTAAAATGCAATAATTAATATCGTAACACCAAATATTTAGTTTTAGATTAGATAACGTATTTGGAAACTTTTCAATTGTCTTAAAAAAAATAAGTTGCAAATTCAGTGTTATAATTGCAATTCATTATTAATATTCTAGTTCACTAGTAAATAATATTTCATATTTCCGTACAGTAATATTGCCAAATTAATTAAAACAGCTAAATATTTGACAGCTATTAGAATAAACGCCCTTAAGAAAGAAAAGGAATTAATATTAAAGTAATTAAATTAACTGTTGCTTGCCAGCGGCTGCGAGTTGACGAGGTTTTAGAAGCTGCAGTAACATAATTCAGACACTTCAACTGACATTCTCAATCTTGTTCAATTTTGTTTTAAAGCTCATTTTCAACATTTAAACATTATTAAAAAATCTTTTACTAGGAATTATCTAAAGAACAGTTAGGTTCTGCTAAATGTAAGTAATTATGTAACAACGTAGTTTTGTTAAAATGGCATTCAGACACTAACATTGTAAGTGCCTGAGGCACAAGCCGTCTTGTCTGTACCGTAATGTCTGCTCTGGGTGCGGTAGACTGAGGCCGAGATCTGAACGCTACTTGGATTGCTTTGACTAAGAAATGTTCCTGTCTCTATCTTGCATGTAGTTTGGCAGTTGTGCGACAGTGACAGGAATAACGCTTAACCAAAGTACGTGCTAAGTAACGTTTATAGATCTCAGCCTCAGACTCAGGTTGTGTCGTGGACTCGTGGCCCAAAAGGCTCAATTAAGGCCATCGACTCACGATCGAATGCGAAATCGTGATACCTTTTTGCCAACTAAGTATTTGGATTTAGTTTTAATTTAAACAAATGCGTTTCTATTCCTGGTGAGATTGCATTTACAAATTGGTCACATCTTTAGCGCTCAGGAAGTTGTTGGTTGTTTGTGAGTCCTATGCTGCGTCACATGGACTCACTTATAATGCCAAGAAAAGTGAGCTTTTGATTTTTAAATCAAAGTCTAGCTCGTTGGATAATGTTCCTCCAGTGACTTTAAGCGGAAAGCCACTACAGAGAGTCACACAGTTTAAATACCTAGGGCATATAGTCACGGAGGACTTATCTGACGATGCTGATATAGAGAGGGAGCGGAGGGCGTTGGCGGTTCGATGTAATATGGTAGCCCGCAGGTTTGCGCGTTGTAGTAAGGATGTAAAAGTCTCACTTTTCAAGGCATACTGCCAAACCTTCTACACGTGCAGCTTGTGGGTGAAGTATACTCAGAGATCCTACAACGTCCTGCGCGTACAATATAATAATGGATTTAGGATGTTGATGGGGCTTCCGCGCTTCTGCAGCGCTTCGCAGATGTTCGCGGAAGCCCGTGTTGACGATTTTCATGCCATTACCAGAAAAAGAACAGCGTCAATAATGGGTAGGTTGCGCGGAAGCTCCAACAGCATCCTAAAAACATTATCAGACAAAGTAGACAGTCCCTTTATAAGACACTGGGTACGGAGGCACGTGCCAACGTGTGTTGGGCCACGTCAGTTTTAGTTGTTTAGTTTTAAAAGTTTACTAACATAGTTTTTAAGTCATTGTTACTAACACTATATGGATTGTATGTACTTGTATGTGTAGTCCGAAATAAAGAATATATATATATAGTTTAACTATTGTGAGATTATCTTTATGTATTCTGGTAAAAGGTTTCTGTAGAAACTACGTATTCTGCTGAAACCTATGCACACAAACCTCAATCAAATGTAGGTATGCCTTAATTTTTATTTTGTAAATCAGAATCTTACCTTTCGCGTTACGTCATATTATGAAGTTTCAATTCTAGCAGGTGCGCCCAAAAGTAAATCCCGTATGACATCATAGGGGCGGGTTCTGTAGCAAATATAATCGGTTTAGAGCAAGCGGGTCGCGGCGCGATTTTGATCAAATAAGCGTTTGAATGGCGTCTCCTGATTTACAATACAGGATTACGCCGTGTGCCACTCTGAAATATTTAACACATTTACTGCTAAGATGTTTACTGAATCGCGAGCTGCTTCGTATAATGTAGGTATTTTATTCATTTTTTGTTCAGGTTTTACTGGCGTGTGGGCTTGTGTTTTTATTAAGTAGTTTTATTTTCACTTCTGAATCTTTGAATCATCAGATCCGTAATTCTATAGATAAACAATGGTATCATAAAAAAATCAGTTTAAAAAACTATAACCCGACCCGAAAGTGATCTAAAAAGTACGAAATAAGTTAATATTTCAGACAGAAATCATGACATAGGTGCCTGAAATACCTATTTCTTGTTTCGTACTTTTTAGATCACTTTTAATTTTCCGTTGTCACAGTTTCAGGGTTACCGTTTTTCAAACTTAAGTTTTTATTTTATACATTTTCGTTTAACGCTTGATATTAATAAGATTTGATTAACTGCGCGTTGGGATCATTTTATTCACGATTTTTATTGTATAATAGGTATCAATTTCACAGATCGAATCGATTGATACCTCATTCATCGAAATCGGTTCAATAGTTTAGGCGCTACGGTGGAACACGCGTAAATAGAAACAAGCATACATATAGTATGTATGCTTCTTTCTGTTTACGCGTGTTAAAGATAAAAGGAAGGGTTATGATTTCAGCAGTCTATGTGTATATGTACACATAGACTGAAATTAAATCATAACCCTTCCTTTTATCTTTGCCGTAGTCGGGTAATAAATTATGGTAATATAAGGGTAATAATAAGTTATCGGTTAACTTCTAAAACAAATTAAATTCAGCTTTGAAAACCCACATCAAAGTTTGAACCAATTCATTTACACGGTGTGGATTGACTTGACTCAATGTTGGATTTTCATTTCCATCATCTGTGTTTCTGATTTTAGAAAAATAATCAGAATGTGCTAGCCTAGCAGCAGTGACAGCCTGGTGTGACCGTCAGAGTGCCAAGTCATAGGTCTCGAGTTCGAACCCAAGGCACCTCTGACTTTTCGGATTCATGTGCGTATTGTATCACTAATAATACTAATTATCACCGTCTTCAAAAACGGTAAAGGAAAACATCGCGAGGAAACCGGCGTGCCTGAGAAATATTTCTCGACGGCATGTGAAGCCAACCGGCTTTAAAACTCTAACACCAGGTCAGTCACTAACCACACGAAAAGAAGAAGAACAATGTGTTTCTGACCCTTCTAGAATCGAAAACGCAGATAATCGAGATGGATGTGAATTCAGCTTCTACTGCTCTCTGGTTAGTTACTGTCGTTACTGATAATAATTATAAGTAGATACCTATGTTTCTGAAAAATAATATCGCATTACCTTCATAACAGATAACATAGCACCTAATAAAATCAGCTCCAATTACCGTAAGCTCCTAATCCCGGCACTAATATAGCGCTTTGTTCGTATCGCTCAGTCGCACGCGGCGAATGATTGATCGGCGCGGTAATGCTCTGCCAGCGCCGTGCTGCCTGCGCTGCGATACAGCGCAATTTGTCACTGCGCTGAGCTCACGATAACAATACTGGGTTAGTGTGGCAATGATGTAGTTAGTTGAGGTCGAGGTAGGGCTTAGTTGCGGCTTTCTTCGCTTGAAGGAACTGCTCCTTAGCTGAAACCACAGAAAAGATAATATGAAAAATCTAAAGGGAGTTTAGGACAGAGCATAGAAAGTATAGTGATTATCATTACTGGTTGAACCATTTCTGAAACTCAGTAAAGTGATAACTCCATTGGACCACGTTCTACTAGACTACACTACTTACTAATCGCTCAAGAAGTTAAAAAACAAACTCTGGCAAAGCCTTATAAACTTTTTAGGTGGTAATCTATTCTCTCGCGACCTGAAGACTCCCTTCACTCTCAGGAAATGCTACAGTTTAAATTATGAAGGAATACTTGTTGTAAATAGACAAGTATCTGCAGAAGTCATCAAGTAGGTATGTATATTTTTTTTCTTCTCAAGCCAGGGTCCGCCACAATATTCATATTTTAATCTGTACCACAGCTTAGTTCGACAGATAAAAAATGTTGTTCACCAAAGAGGTAGCCGTGCATTCTCTATGGCGCATGCCGCTATTGTTTTCCCGCGTCTTTTGTCGTGCTCAACGACCAGCCATCTTGGATCCCCAGCTTTTAATTCTGTTTTTTGCTTTTTTTTTATTATACACTGGGCTGCTCAGGCGCTCCGCTCTAATGTGTCGGGGACTCGGCGTTTGTTAATGAAATAAATTTCTAAGTGAATTTAGTAATTTGACGTTTATTCTTGTTGGCAATAGACATATCCACCTACTCTATGGAATTAATTATACTCTTTGTAAGTAATAAGTCTGTCCTTGCTTGTATTGTTGTTCTGAACAAGAAACGTATCTAGCTAAATCCAAAATATCTAGAAACTTAAAATAACCATACTTAGTAAAATAGTTATTCAGTGAAATAACAAAAATCAAATTCTAGTCCAACCAACACTCAAAAAGCGTAAAGCAAAACAATTCAAACAAATATTATCGCGTTACATTTTGCAAATCATCTTTTCTGACAAGGCGAACGCCGTGGGCCACGCCACGGCAGGCCATGCTACACTGGCACACCATCGCCCACTCACCCCCACTCCACGTCAAGTGCGCCCAAGAGCACGTTTGTTAAAGATACACGCCCGCTCGAGATATTTCCGATAAATTCCTTCTTGTTACATTTTTATTAACGATAACATAGTTGGACGGACATAGCTGATGTCATGGCAATCTGAATACTTAATTTCTTATTTATTAAAAACTAGGAGCGCCCTGCGGTTTCACCCGCATAAGTCTCGATCTCGTAGGAATATCGGGATAAAAAGTATCTTCTGTCCTAACCTAGATAATGGTCACAAAAAAACAAACAAACAACAAACTCACCTTCGTATTTATAACATTAGTTAGGATGCGAAGCACAGACATTAATTCAAAGTTCGCCAACAACACGGAACAACGTACGAGTTTAGAATCAGGGTGCTTGTGCATGCGGCATTATTTTTATTTTGTATCAGTAAACGAACTTATGTAACTGGAATCCATCCTAGGCTAACATTTATTCGCTTCCTAACAAAGTCAGCAATATTATTGCTATACTGGCACATGTATCGCCATCCTCTAAAACAAAAGGCATTCGACCCCAGATTCTGATTAACGTAACTAGGTGACACTCCCACATTACATCCCCGTCCTTTGTTCGTCACAAGTGGGTCAGCACGGCCCCAGCCTCCTGAGAGCACCACACAGCATCACAGCACACAATGTGCGGCTAACGGCCTCAATTAGCGACATCATCTGTGTTTTTATTGCTCAGAGGTTACAAAGGAAATTGTTGTTCTCGGCAATGTGTGGTAGAGGAGATTTCAGACGAGCGAGATTCAACGCGCGTCAGTCGCCTCGCCTGGTTTGACAGATATCAAGCGATGTCCAACTTAATGAGAATATTCTTACCGACGCCTTCGCTTCTCCGCCTTGTGAGAAGTTTATTCAAGGCAGAACGGTCCCTTGCAATATGTAATTTCAGGTATGGAACCTGAAAATTGCAATCCATTTTCAGCTTAATCTCAATGGCTGACAACATAGTACCTATACCTACCACCTTTGAAAACCCCTAAACCGTTGCTTATATTTCCTAAGAACTAGATATGTCCAAAAATGAAAAGAAAATAATAAAAGCACTGAATAATCTAGACTTGACTCAACACGCTAGTCCACTGAGGTTTCGTCGCCGACGACGTAAAGAACTTCAACACGTTGAACGCTACAATATGAAGTTACCTTTACAGGTCGTGTGAACTCGGAATCGCTTGCCGGGATTTCGTGTTTTCTGTTATTGTTTAGTTATCAGTGTTATTAAGGTTCCCGTCTTTTGTTACACTCCTGTATTGTGTCTGTGTGGTTACAGAGGGTTTGTCACAGCTTATCTTCAAGTTCGTTTCCCTTATGAGTTTGTTCTGATAAAATTAGTGCCTGTAATTGGACCGCTGTTGGGTGTTATGGCATTCTTGGCTTAAAATCGTTTGATCGTGGTCTAGCTACCTAGTTATAGTTACAAGCATTCTAGAAAAAAAACATGCTCTATACTATAGCAGATAGCTACTTCTATAGATCTCTCTAAGAATTTTAAGTAGGTTATTATTGCTTATTTTCTCAAACAATACAATAATGCGAGCTACGATAAGAAACCCTATAATTTCTAAATAACAGCAATCCACAGTGAAAACATACCAAAGAATACGCCAATTACTTTATTTGTGTTCCCATAAAACTATAGTAACTGCAATCCAAACAATTCACTGCAATTTCATCCACTCTCATCCATACCATAGACAAATATAATCACTATGATAACTATTCTGATAATGCCGGGAGAAATTCTCGAAAATAAAAGAAATTATTTGCTTAGTATGTAATCAAAAGGAATGGCCGTGTATATTGTAACAATGAGAACGTTAGCTGCAGAGAATGGTGGAGTAATGATAGTGTCGATGGAGGAATCCTTTCACGTTGTACACGTGGATTGTTAACACGGTGTGATGGCGTATGGTAGGTGTGGAACAGAAATACGAAAGTTCGATGTATAAGCTCCAGAAAATAGATGTCAATCAATCTGCCTAGCCGTTTCCCAACTATGTAGAAAATAGATGAACCTACTTAGATACAAAGTTAAACTCACAGGTTGCGAAAAATAATCTTGAAAACTTTTGTGGTGGTGTACTCTTTTAAATTTTTAGCTACATTTTTTTATTGACCTACGTCCTACACCTAGTAAGATCGATCAACTATTAGCTAAGTATCTTATACAGGGCGGCTAAAAAGAGACGTCATAAAAAAAATAGACTCCTCATGTCCAGGGATATCGAAAATACCCCATAGGTACATGGTACATGGTACAGGGTATATTCGAAAAAAAAAAAAAAAAAAAAAAAAAAAAAAAAATTGTGGGTAGTTTCAGTATTTTTTTTGCCACCATATCTTCTTGAATCTTACTTTCTTGAAACTTCCTAACATTCCTGCAAGTTATTCGAAAAAGTATCGATAGCAGGAATTTATGTTTTAGTGGTAGGACTTTAATTTAAAAATATAAAACTCGAAAACTACTAAAATCGCGGAAGATACATGGGGTATTTTCGGATATCCCTGGACATGAGGAATCACTTTTTTTTATGATCTCTCTTTTTGGTTCTGTATATTGTACCAACCTACAAAATATAATCTTCAAGAAAAATATAGAATATCTTCACACAATGATCACGAAAGCTGTACCAATTGAGCTGTTGACTTTCCACGTAAAGTAAAAAGAAAATACCTAACTAATAACAATTTTCCTTGTAATACCCCCGGAATATAGTCAAAAATAAATGTGGAATACGGCACAAATTAACCATCAACGACATGCAAGGAGCTTCGACAAAACATCTTCAGTAGCTATCTCTCTATAAGCAAAACCGTTTCCAATATCCCAACAAGAACACAGCGTCATAAATCAGCTTTCTAACTAAAACTTCTGTATCACTTACTCAGTAGTTGTCCGTATGGTGGACGGCCATACATAATGTTAATCTAGTGTACCGTGTACGTGCATACGTGCGCCGTGATCCAGTAATTTGGCTCACGTATCGCCTACGTTGTGCTGCGAGGGACGAAGCTAACTTATAGCCCCTACTATGATACAAAGTTGAGTCGGAAACTTTGTTTTCAGCCTCGCACATGTGATTAAGGCCACCGACACATACAGCTGAAGTCAAGTTCTGTCGTGACGCGGAATATACCAATCAAACGAATATGTTTAGAACTACGACAAATCGCAGCGAGTTTTGATTGGCTAACAGAAGGCGTCACGAGACGACACCACACAGTAATGTGAATCCCGATTTAAATACGTCAGAATCGTGCGTTGGCAATGCAACAAAAAATCACTTAGATGTCGTTATTCAGAGCTAGGTGACAGTAAACACTTTCTTGCCTGTAGAGTAATGTTAAGGTTCCTACAGTGTCGGCTGCATTGTAAGCTGCGGTGCGCCCGGCGGATTAGCACAAAAGAGCCGGCAGGCCGTGCCGCCCGGCACTGTGTGTGACAAAAATTCTGAAAGTACGTATTGGAAAATAAGAACGAAGTTTGAGTCTTCCTGCTCACCAGTTTGCCATTTGCTTGTTTCGTTTGGCCCAGATAATATAATTAATAAGTACTGCTATGCCGTAAGAGCATAGCAGCAGAAGGTAAGTCTCATTCTGGTGACTTTGATATTTCGGTGAGCTAATGATTAATGTTGTTTAATCCTCTAATAAAAAAATGCGAAAGTGAGTTTTTTTGTTTTGTTACGCTTTCACGATAAAACGGCTCCACAGATTTGGATGAAATTTGGCACATGGGTAGACCATGACCTGGGTTAGGACATTAGATACTTTTTATCCCGATATTCCCACGGGGTCGAGACTTATGCGGGTGAAACCATGGAGCGCAGCTTTTATTTATACACGCATATCGCATAATTTAGCTCACGTTTTGCTACGAGTACCTACGTGAGATAGGCTCTGAAGCTACCCACCTAGGTACTTACTACTGAAACTCACTAGACTATAGTTGTAGGGTACTTATGTACATTTTAATATTGGGGGTGGTGTATATCGTGTTGCAGCTGAAAATCAGCGTCAGGTCATCTGACATTATGCTGGGCTGAGGCCCTTTTTGCATTATAATAATTTGTTTTCTGTTTTTATAGTTTTAAGGTGTATTTTTTGTAATGCCAATAAATGCATTTTTCTTTCTTTCTTTCTTTCAAATGGGGTGTGGTTATGAAGTGTATCTTAACGTGAAACCAGACCGACAGACGAGTGATCCTATAAGTGTTCCGGTTTTTCATTCGGACGTACGGAACCCTAAAAACCTAAAAGGAAATTCAATGACGTAACTTTAGTCAGCAATGAATAATGCAAATCTGAAGGCCAATTCTTATACTTAAAAGACTACCAAATTCAAGTCAGAGTCTCATCTCAGCGATAGAGGTTTTTTTTGACAGATTAATGCCTCATTACTTAATAGATCATTAATGCTAATGATTTCATTAATTTCCTCAAAGTACCTACCATTTAAATCGAGTCTAATGTTGCTTTCTGAAAGTTAAAACAAGTTAATGGAAGATTAGTATTTAATGACAGCTTTAGAAGTTAAAGTTCGTTTCTGCAACTGGCTGTGAGACAGAGTAGAATTCTTAAAAATACGGGAATTACCTTCCCGTGAGTTATTATTATCGACGAGTAGAAACCTATTCCAGCTCGAAGCTAACGGGACACCACACCACTGAATGGTAACAAATGGTTAGGGACAATGATTAATTCCCCTCATTGGGCCGAGTTCGCACCCTCTCGGCCGCTCGTATTTGTCTACTTACAATAATTGCATTTTCTTGTTAACGCACAGAAATTGTTATGCTGAGCTAAAATAACAAATTGTATTAATACTTAATGATTAGAAAATAATTATTTCTTTCCTTTTGTTTTTGCTGCGTTGTTGGTATATTTGTCACTAGCGCTATTGCTACGGAGGTCCTGGAGTGCTATTGCTACGGAGGTCCTGGAGTGCTATTGCTACGGAGGTCCTGGAGTGCTATTGCTACGGAGGTCCTGGAGCGCTTTTGCTACGGAGGTCCTGGAGTGCTATTGCTACGGAGGTCCTGGAGTGCTATTGCTACGGAGGTCCTGGAGCGCTATTGCTACGGAGGTCCTGGAGTGCTATTGCTACGGAGGTCCTGGAGTGCTATTGCTACGGAGGTCCTGGAGTGCTATTGCTACGGAGGTCCTGGAGCGCTATTGCTACGGAGGTCCTGGAGCGCTATTGCTACGGAGGTCCTGGAGTGCTATTGCTACGGAGGTCCTGGAGCGCTATTGCTACGGAGGTCCTGGAGCGCTATTGCTACGGAGGTCCTGGAGTGCTATTGCTACGGAGGTCCTGGAGTGCTATTGCTACGGAGGTCCTGGAGCGCTATTGCTACGGAGGTCCTGGAGTGCTATTGCTACGGAGGTCCTGGAGCGCTATTGCTACGGAGGTCCTGGAGCGCTATTGCTACGGAGGTCCTGGAGCGCTATTGCTACGGAGGTCCTGGAGCGCTATTGCTACGGAGGTCCTGGAGTGCTATTGCTACGGAGGTCCTGGAGCGCTATAGCTACGGAGGTCCTGGAGTGCTATTGCTACGGAGGCTGCTTATAAGTTGTAGGTCGTGGGTTCCAACCCAGGCAGGCGCTTTACTTGGTGCAAATAATTTTATCACCACTGCTCAAAACGCTGAAGGAAAACATCGTGAGGAAACTGGCATGTCCTAGAACCAAAATTCGAAGACATGTTCACATGAAACCGCACTGGGCCCGCGTGGTGGATTACGGCCCACTCCCTCTCAGAGAGAAGTGGCCTGTGTACCAGCTCGAACATTATACGCTGATTATGTTGTTATGTATGTATGTTAACTATAAAAGAATGTAAAGTACAGTAAGCTGGAATAGGCCTCAGGGATATAAAAACGGCCATGAAAAAAGATTTTTATTAAAAGATTCGTGTTCAACACTGGGTGTAATTTAAGCGTTGATAAGAAGATGGAGATTTATCAAAATGTAATAACGTTCAGTCTATTGCGGGAGAACACTTAACTTTATTTTCTCCAGAATAAGTTACTTTATTGAAAGTCATCTTTGGATGTGACGCCCGTTGATGGCAATAGGCTAGCTTCCTTTACATAAGCATTGCTGCTAGCAATTTTAAATATATAATAAACAAGCAGATAAAATGAGGTTTAATAAACAGGTACTTACATCTCTGCCGGTCCCTCTTTGGATTACAAGCACGTTTTCGTGCAATTCTGTTAATTAACACACCTAATTATATCCAAAAATGTTGGTTTGTGTGTATGAGTTTATTATATTCTCCATGTTTGATATTAGCAAGCTCTGCGCTCCGCCCGCCGGGGGCCACTGTCGGCCACAGCTTACAACCGTACAACCGCATCTGATGCACCTTTGTGCTTTGTTTAGATATCATATTAACGTAAATTTATTACTCTTTGTGGAATTATATTCATTAGCTTTGAGAGCCATGATTAAATTAATTTGGAATGTAATTTTGAGAAATTCTAATTAATCGCTGTATAGCAATTTTATAAGTATAATGTGTTCAAAACGTATCTAATGAAAGTGTAAACAAACACTGTCCAGGTTAAATTCTTACGCATTATTATTATCTAAAGGGAATAAATAACACATATATCTATTGAGGAGGTTTCATTCTTTATATCTCACCAATTTTTCCAACAATTATCGTTTGAATGACATTATTTAATTGTAGATACTTAATTGAAAAATCATCCACGAAAATTGAAGTTAAGTACATAATTAACGTCAAATTGTCAAATGAAAAACATCTTTAAGGTGAAATTTGAAATTTAAAATTAGAATTTTGGATTTAAGTATTCGAATAGGTAATCAAATCCACGCACTCAGTTTGTAAGTGACGGTACTTCTGATACATGTTTATATTTTCTTCATATACTTTTGGAACCGACCATAGGTAGGTACTTTATTTGACCTCACCATCTTCTTGCTAAAATCTGTTTACCAGCCCTACAAACAAAGCACCACAAAATCACTTAGATGTCGTTATTCAGCGCTAGGTGACAGTAAACACTTTCTTGCCTGTAGAGTAATGTTAAGGTTCCTACACACAGTGTCGGCTGCATTGCAAACGTCGGTGCGCCCGGCGAATTAGCACAAAAGGGCCGGCGTGGCGGCACGGGCCGCTCGGCAAGAGCCGGCAGGCCGTGCCGCCCGGCACTGTGTGTGACAAAAATTCTGAAAGTACGTATTGGAAAATAAGAACGAAGTTTGAGTCTTCCTGCTCACCAGTTTGCCATTTGCCTGTTTCGTTTGGCCCAGATAATATAATTAATAAGTACTGCTATGCCGTAAGAGCATAGCAGCAGAAGGTAAGTCTCATTCTGGTGACTTTTTGATATTTTGGTGAGCTAATGATTAATTTTGTTTAATCCTCTAATAAAAAAATGCGAAAGTGAGTTTTTTTGTTTTGTTACGCTTTCACGATAAAACGGCTCCACAGATTTGGATGAAATTTGGCACATGGGTAGACCATGACCTGGGTTAGGACATTAGATACTTTTTATCCCGATATTCCCACGGGGTCGAGACTTATGCGGGTGAAACCATGGAGCGCAGCTTTTATTTATACACGCATATCGCATAATTTAGCTCACGTTTTGCTACGAGTACCTACGTGAGATAGGCTCTGAAGCTACCCACCTAGGTACTTACTACTGAAACTCACTAGACTATAGTTGTAGGGTACTTATGTACATTTTAATATTGGGGTGGTGTATATCGTGTTGCAGCTGAAAATCAGCGTCAGGTTATCTGACATTATGCTGGGCTGAGGCCCTTTTGGCATTATAATAATTTGTTTTCTGTTTTTATAGTTTTAAGGTGTATTTTTTGTAATGCCAATAAATGCATTTTTTCTTTCTTTCTTTCTTTGAAATGGGGTGTGAAGTGTATCTTAACGTGAAACCAGACAGACAGACGAGTGATCCTATAAGTGTTCCGGTTTTTCATTCGGACGTACGGAACCCTAAAAACCTAAAAGGAAATTCAATGACGTAACTTTAGTCAGCAATGAATAATGCAAATCTGAAGGCCAATTCTTATACTTAAAAGACTACCAAATTCAAGTCAGAGTCTCATCTCAGCGATAGAGGTTTTTTTTGACAGATTAATGCCTCATTACTTAATAGATCATTAATGCTAATGATTTCATTAATTTCCTCAAAGTACCTACCATTTAAATCGAGTCTAATGTTGCTTTCTGAAAGTTAAAACAAGTTAATGGAAGATTGGAATGACAGCTTTAAAAGTTAAAGTTCGTTTCTGCAACTGGCTAGTGGCTGTGAGACAGAGTAGAATTCTTAAAAATACGGGAATTACCTTCTGAAATTATCCCGAGAGTTATTATTATCGACGAGTGGAAACCTATTCCAGCTCGAAGCTAACGGGACACCACACCACTGAATGGTAACAAATGGTTAGGGACAATGATTAATTCCCCTCATTGGGCCGAGTTCGCACCCTCTCGGCCGCTCGTATTTGTCTACTTACAATAATTGCATTTTCTTGTTAACGCACAGAAATTGTTATGCTGAGCTAAAATAACAAATTTTATTAATACTTAATGATTAGAAGATAATTATTTCTTTCCTTTTGTTTTTGCTGCGTTGTTGGTATATTTGTCACTAGCGCTATTGCTACGGAGGTCCTGGAGTGCTATTGCTACGGAGGTCCTGGAGTGCTATTGCTACGGAGGTCCTGGAGTGCTATTGCTACGGAGGTCCTGGAGTGCTATTGCTACGGAGGTCCTGGAGTGCTATTGCTACGGAGGTCCTGGAGTGCTATTGCTACGGAGGTCCTGGAGTGCTATTGCTACGGAGGTCCTGGAGTGCTATTGCTACGGAGGTCCTGGAGTGCTATTGCTACGGAGGTCCTGGAGTGCTATTGCTACGGAGGTCCTGGAGTGCTATTGCTACGGAGGTCCTGGAGTGCTATTGCTACGGAGGTCCTGGAGTGCTATTGCTACGGAGGTCCTGGAGTGCTATTGCTACGGAGGTCCTGGAGTGCTATTGCTACGGAGGTCCCAGATTCCCAGTTCGGGCAGTGTTATTGGGTTTTCCATTAGGAATTTCTCAGTAGCAGCCCGGAGTCTGGATTTGTGCCCGGTTGATGGCAATAGTTACGCCCCCTATTACATGGGACTTAAACATAACTGGCGAAATGTGGGTGTGCCACAGGTACACCCTGCCTAACCCTTCGTGCATTACACGCGTGATGTTATGTTTAGAAGATTTTTAATAGTATTCGTTTAGGTTTATTGTTTTTTGCATCTCCCATATCGTAGGAAGTAAGTAGGTTCTTACCTCTCAGCCTCTTACCTACTACTTACCAATTTTTTCGTCAGAAACTTAAAATTCTTATAACTATAAACTAACTATAACTATGGAGCAATGGTAGCCCAGTGGTAACGGCCCCGACTTATAAGTTGTAGGTCGTGGGTTCCAACCTAGGCAGGCGCTTTACTTGGTGCAAATAATTTTATCACCACTGCTCAAAACGCTGAAGGAAAACATCGTGAGGAAACCGGCATGTCCTAGAACCAAAAGTTCGAAGACATGTTCACATGCCGGTGTCTCCGAAACCGCACTGGGCCCGCGTGGTGGATTACGGCCCACTCCCTCTCAGAGAGAAGTGGCCTGTGTACCAGCTCGAACATTATACGCTGATTATGTTGTTATGTATGTATGTTAACTATAAAAGAATGTAAAGTACTGTTGGCGACGGGACCCTATCTATGCACCAGGGCACAAGTAGCAGGTAGTCTACTAACGAATATTAGCGCGATAGATTGCAAATTTTAAAGTTTTAACTTGTTTTTTATTAGAATTTGTATATTATAATGTTATTTTGAGCAATAGGACCATATCCGTGCACTAGGGTACAGGTAGCGGGTAGATCGCGACGGAACTCTTGTAATATTTTTATGCTAAATTGTAGATTAGGAACATTTATTGTATGTCAAATTAGATTCCAACTAGAATTAATTATTGTGCTATTGTTTAGGTATATTCATGTTAGATTCATATTAGATTTGTGTTAGAATTCTTATCTTGAGCCATTAAGAGCATTAAAACTAAATTTGAAAGGAATTTTTTGTAAGGAAAAATTGTCATAGATAATTACGTAACTTGAAAACATACTTTTTTGTTTATGGAGATATTTTGCTAATTTTGGTCTCTAATGAAAGGTGTAGGCTTAAAACTAATTCGTATGTTTAGTTTGTAAAAATCGGTCTGTGCAATAAAAAGATATAGTCATTTTTATGTAACAAAATTTTACTTGACTAGAAATGTATAATTGTTTGTTCTAAAATGTTTTAATTACCTAAGTAAATGACTTGTAATTGTGTTTTATATAGATATTAGTTATGTAAGGATATAATGTACTAAGTTTTGTAAGGTTTTTTGATAAAAGGTAAAATAAATGCAAAATTCTGAGAATACGGCTTGCACCCAAAAATCCTTAAGGATTTTAGTATAAAAGGCGTGCAATTTTTTTATAAAATGTAGTCGTAAATCAACCATCAACAAGGAATCAACTAAGCAAGCTGGAGTCTCAGAATTAAGTCTAAAAACAAGGTGTCTTATTTCTTTATCAGAACAGTCTGTGTCGTGGTCTCTGGGTAGTGATACCCAAAACCAGGTACCTATTCAGGGGTACGTGGTGGTGGTGGTGTGTAGCCAGCAGAGCCGTCTAGGCTCAGGTAAGTACGGAGCACACATCAAAATCAGTGGGAGATTGTCCCAGGGCGACTGCGGTGCTGTGGGTACCTAGGCCGTCCGCAACAAGTACAGTAAGCCGGAATAGGCCTCAGGGATATAATAACAGCCATGAAAAAAGATTTTTATTAAAAGATTCGTGTTCAACACTGGGTGTAATTTAAGCGTTGATAAGAAGATGGAGATTTATGAAAATGTAATAACGTTCAGTCTATTGCGGGAGAACACTTAACTTTATTTTCTCCAGAATAAGTTACTTTATTGAAGGTCATCTTTGGATGTGACGCCCGTTGATGGCAATAGGCTAGCTTCCTTTACATAAGCATTGCTGCAAGCAATTGTAAATATATAATAAACAAGCAGATAAAATGAGGTTTAATAAACAGGTACTTACATCTCTGCCGGTCCCTCTTTGGATTACAAGCACGTTTTCGTGCAATTCTGTTAATTAACACACCTAATTATATCCAAAAATTTTGGTTTGTGTGTATGAGTTTATTATATTCTCCATGTTTGGTATCAGCAAGCTCTGCGCTCCGCCCGCCGGGGGCCACTGTCGGCCACAGCTTACAACCGAACAACCGCATCTGATGCACCTTTGTGCTTTGTTTAGATATCATATTAACGTTAATTTATTACTCTTTGTGGAATTATATTCATTAGCTTTGAGAGCCATGATTAAATTAATTTGGAATGTAATTTTGAGAAATTCTAATTAATCGCTGTATAGCAATTTTACAAGTATAATGTGTTCAAAACGTATCTAATGAAAGTGTAAACAAACACTGTCCAGGTTAAATTCTTACGCATTATTATTATCTAAAGGGAATAAATAACACATTTATCTATTGAGGAGGTTACATTCTTTATATCACACCAATTTTTCCAACAATTATCGTTTGAATAACATTATTTAATTGTAGATACTTAATTGAAAAATCATCGACGAAAATTTAAGTTAAGTAGGTACATAATTAACGTCAAATTGTCAAATGAAAAACATCTTTAAGGTGAAATTTGAAATTTAAAATTAGAATTTTGGATTTAAGTATTCGAATAGGTAATCAAATCCACGCACTCAGTTTGTAAGTGACGGTACTTCTGATACATGTTTATATTTTCTTCGTATACTTTTGGAACCGACCATAGGTAGGTACTTTATTTGACCTCACCATCTTCTTGCTAAAATCTGTTTACCAGCCCTACAAACAAAGCACCAGAAAACAAATTATCTTGTTTTGTGAATATGAACATTATTTCGTTTAAAATTGCGAGAGACTTTTTTCCTTGAATTCCCGTGAGGAGCCGGCCTCAAATTAGTTTCTGCTTTCCATTTTCATGTAAATTTGTTGAAAAATAACAATGTAACCGTAACTGAACTTATCTACTTGAAAGTCATAGGAATAAAAATTGTAAACAGCATTATTTTTTCGCTCTCAACAGAGACTAAAACTATTCATACCTCAGAAATAATGTGATCTGTGACAGCTTGAAAGTAGGGAAAACCGAAATTCGCAATCATGCACAAAATATTACCGATATCAATCTTGTAAACGACATATAATACAAATACACACCTAGAATACCATCAAGAAAACACATCGACAAAACGCGCATTTTCCCGCCAAATCCGCCATCTTGATCAATCGTTACGTTCGGAAACGGCACCAAATCAACACCCGCGAGATTGGAACGCGTGCTTCGAATACGCACAGGTTCAATGCAACGCGTCTACTCGTTCCGAAACCGTTTTACATAAGAATGCGAATTCACGATCCACTGACTCGGATAATAGTAAGAGCCGGAGTGAATTTTGGAGGATCACTTTTGGCTCTATAGCCGATATCATTGCTTTTTGGAACTTTAAAAAAGGTAACGACCGGAAAATCGGGTTATAAGAAGCTTATACTGGCAGAATGTAAATGCGATATATCAAAGAGTTACCCCGTGAGCTATATAGTTTACGCGAATTTGGTTTTTGTAGGTTTTTTACTGTTTCCTCGTATTGGGGTTGAAGTCGAAGAGGACTTTTTTTTACTTCAACCCCACTAGTTTACGATAAACAGAGAGTCCATAAATACAGGTGACACCGAAAGAAACTCTAAAAACTTAAGTATGACATAATTAAAGTAAGACACAATTTTAGATTCTCAATACTTCTTCAATACTTTAATTACCTACCAACTGAAAGTTTTCCCATATAAACTACTTATTAAATGTGTCGTTTGCAAAAACTTTTCCCCAAGACCGCACAACTTGAAAACTGTTACTAACCAAAACATATTGGAAAACAGATTTAGTTCCATTCAAAAACACATAAATCCGTTTAGATTTGTTTTAAAAAGTAAAACAAACTTTTTTAAATCGCAAGCTCCTTATTTCCGCCTGGCGAAATAACCGTTCGGAAACGTAGACGAATCAAAAGGATTCATCCTTTCGATCGCAATGAATTTCCCGCTCTTGGGCGGGCCATAACAACAGCTAGAGACCACTCGGTAAGATGCTGCTAAGATAAAGGAATTGCTGTTGCAATGTAAAACCTATAATATCTTTAACCGTAACCGTAATGTAGTATCAACAGCTAAATGAAATATAATGAAAATACTGAGGCAAAATACTTATAGTAATTAGAGTCTTTATCTGTGCACTTGCTGGTCCAATGGCGGTCAATCCCAGCGGAAACTTCGCATCGGCGTGGGAGATATTATAATGCACAAGACGTGTGTACGCGTCGAGAAGAGAGAGTGTATTTAGATCTGCACAGGTGCACTCTCTCTTCCTAAACTCTCATATTCCGATAGGCGGCAATCCGACACAACCGGAGACAGATCAGCAACAGGTGCAGGACCAACGGCTCGAGAAGAGAGAGTGCACCTATGTCTGCACAGGTGCACTAATCAAGTTAACGACAATCGGAGAGTTTATAAAAATAACTTTATTTAACTGACAGAATCACAATGAAGATAATAATGATCGGAATGAAGGTTACACTAGTCGACGGCTCGAACTCGTTGGTGGGCGTGAGTAATATACATGCTAATTAGTCTAATTATTTGTTTATTTATTTATATTTATTTATCTAGTTTTTATTTATTTATTTATATACCTATTAATTTATTTAGTGAAATAGACGATGATTTATAACGAAAACGAGCGCGTAAAATTTTATAAACAGACCTTTGGGCGTATAGATATTATGAAAAACTACTACATATATATAAAACTACTGGATGTATATACTCTAAATAAAATTATTTGAACTATTGAATAAATTATCTATCCCTGCACGGTTTCTATTTTGCGATTTTCTTACTACATAAGTTATCTATTTACGCCCAAAGACGAGTCAAAATTAATGTTGAAATATGGAAATTTCGACGCTCATAACTTCGAAACCAATTTTTTTTTTCCAATTCTGCTTCCATACAGGGCTAGATAATGACAAGACAAATTGATATAATTTTTAGTTATGAACTTACACCGTCAAACAGACGAGTAATCACCATACTATGTTTGTATGGAAGAATGACCAACAAGCGTACCCTTAATCTTAAATATACAAAGTACTTATAGCTAATCAAGTACGGAGTCATATTATGGGGAAATAGTACGGACACTCCCACACTATTCACTCTACAAAAAAAACTAATTAGGATTGTAGTAAATATTGAACAAACGGATAGTTGTAAGCCTCACTTTCAAGAACAAAATATTTTAACCTTACCGTGCCTCTACATCTTTGAGATCTGTAAATTTGTACGTAAATACCCGAACTTGTACTCAAAAAGAGAAGACATTCAAACTAAAATTACTCTAAGACATAAAAATAGATTAAACATACCTACATCCCGACTAAAAATGCATTCCTCTAGTACATATGTCATGTCGATAAAAATATATAATAAGTTACCAGAAGAAATAAGAAACATAAATAAATACAACAACTTTATTAATAAATTAAAATTATTTCTATTAAGCAAAAGCTATTATAATGTGAACGAATACCTGAATGAAGGATTATGATTAAATAAGTAATATATATTTTGTTTTTAATTATTAGTTTTTTTGTATAATTTAATTTTAATTTGTCTGACATATTTAATTTCTAACTTTTAAGGATATTGACATTTTTTATTATTATTTTTAATTATCTCTATTTTTTGTTGTGTTTGCGAATTTATTTAATTTTGTTTCAATTATATTTTAAAAATGTTTATATGAATTTTAGCTTGTAAGTATTTTGCTATGCCCTGACAGGGTCTACAACGGCTCTTAGCTATAAGCTTTTATTGTTAACACCATACAATTACCTTGTAGAACGCAAATAAATGAATAAATGAAATGAATAAATAAATGAAATAAATTATGCTAATATGACAATTGTGGCGTGACGACAATGTCCTAAATTATAATTACTTACTGCACTGCTGACAAAGCTAATTGTAGTAGGGCTACCACACTTAACTCACTCTCTTCGCTCACTCTCATAGTTCGATGGGCGGCAATCCGACACGACCAACGGGAGAGATATCAGGTGCAGGACCAACGGCTTAACGTGCGCACCGAGCCACGTGGGGAACACACCGCCTACTTCCAAGCTACAAGCGTCTACTGAGAAATTCCTACTGGAAAAACCCAATAAAACTTTGCCCGATCCGTGTATGGAACACAGAACTTCACGTTGAACAGTCGCCTTTACGACCGCGAGACCAATGGGGCAGTTCAAATGAAAAACGACTCACGATTAGAATATGGTTTGCTATTAGGTACAGAAACAGCATACATACAGAACCTTACAACGGCACAAGATAATATGTCTTAGAAGTTTAAAAGCTGTTTTATTACCAGTGATCGGAGTAGGTACATTGATTTTTGGTACTTGTATCATAAATGCACACAGAAAGAATAACATGGATAAGCCATTTTTCCGGAAAGCAATTCCGGTATTTCCGGATTCAATTAAATATTGTTAATGTTGGTAGTGTTATTATTACTACTCAATTCAAAGTTGGTGATGGTATGTTCAACAGCTTAAGCAAACAAACACAATACTAAAAATATTGTTATAGTACATCCAAACATGGTTTAAACTCCTTGTAACAAGTAAAATATTACTTACCAAAGCTTGGAATCGTGACTGTTTGCCGTTAAAAAAATGTATGAAGAATATAATATTGCTCATTTTAATACAATTACTACCTAAGTTCCGTTTTAAAATAATCAACCAATTCCGGAGGAACGTCCATATTAATATATACGTTTCGGATCATTGACCCCAATTCAATCTACCTACTCCGACCATTGTTTATTACTCATACATAAGCAGAAACAATAATAAACTTTACCATTTTACTTACATAATGTAGGTCCAACGCTCGGTAGGAGACGCGAATCTCGTGGCCACAGCTTTACTTCCGCTTCTCGCGTCGCGGATCGGATATTCGTCTGTCTGCAATCCTGCCTGAAAACTAACACCACCACCAAATGAAAACATTTGTCACCACTTCAGCTACTAGCAAAGCTGCTTGAACTGTTTCACTCTCGGCAAAAATATAATAATCCTCTCCTGATTCTTTTTGCTGCCGTTACTCGATGTGTCACAAGAATCCTTCTTTTGAGCTTTACCGAAGTCGGTTAAAAGTTATGGCTGGATGAACTACAACTTCAGTGGTCTTAATAGACTTGTGGATTTTAAATGATCTCATTTTTGTACCGCCTAGTTTTTCAAATCCGCTATTAGCCTTTTATATTTTACGGCGCAGGATAGCCTTAACCAGAAGTGGTCATCGTATTGTGGTTCAGCAGCTTCAATATTGAAGCTGCTACACTGAATTGAACTGCTATATTCCGCGACAATCCTGATGATATCATCAGGATTGTCGCGGAATATAGCAGTTCGTCGTGGACGTGGTACGACAGCGGCTCCCATGACATCCATGTCATCATGAGTGTGGATTTAAATACGGATACGGATTTTAATACCCAAACTTTTTTTTTTAAGAAACTAGTTTGAATGATTCTCCTTTCCTTTAATTTATCATGTTTATTAGAGAGATTCCTTATGATTGATCCTATCGATTGATGCCATAAAAGTACAAGATGGTCTCGGTGGCCGGTTCGATTCCCGAGTGTGGCAAGCGAATTTTCAAAAATATTTGAATGCTTATTTGTTTCTTTTTTTAAATAAAGGAATATTTCCTTTGAGTAAAATTTACTATCTCCAGTATTAAGAGTACTTTCCCTCTAGGTGAGGTTAAAAAATTCCACCCTGTATACTTCAATTCTATTTTTATTGAATGGCAAAGCAAAGCCGATGTATTTTACTCTTTGCATGACATCATCTCGATCATCAGAAGACAGCCGCCACGCAACCATCGATATCGCGACCATAGATGTAATTTTAAGATGCTACGCTCTGCTAGAGATACAGTAATCAGCCAGTGTCACTCTCATCCGACCTCTTCGTAGTTCCTGTAAATTTGTAAGAAAACTTTATTAGACGACGCCACTTGCTGCACCGTCATATTATTGTATAGTCTGTAGACTCATATAACTGTAACGATTAGATTATTATGTTGCCATCTAATATTAATGCCCTTGACTGTGACTTTGCATTAAGATTCACGAATAAGTCGCACTTCGAAGACGTTTACGATTTTGACATTTGTTAGGTTATGAATATTCAGCCATCCACGTATTTAACACGTATGTAAATCGCAATGATTAGTCATGATAATACTTGATAGTCAACTTATATCGGTTATTTGGTATTCATGCATCCAAGCAGCAAAAATGAATCGCGCGCGACGCGACGGTACGACGCGATTCGCGTCGCGCTTTAAGGCTCGTGTCGTAGTCTAACGCGACTAGTCGCGCGACGCGACGTCGGCAATTGTTCAACCGTGTAGTTTTCTTAAATATTGTTCTATTAGAGTCGCGTCGCGCCTGTTTACAGGAGCCTGAACCCCCTTATTTATAAACGCTGCTTAAAGTTAAGAAATGATTAGCGCCTGTTTAACCATACATTTTTGACGTTTAAACTTCTCTTAACGTTAATCAACGTTTATGAATAAGAGGGTTAATGTTTAACTTTACCTACATCGACATAATAATATCCTTCTAAGAACACTTTCTTGTAAATGTAAAGTTCATCATACTTAAGACACATGTGACACAGAGCCATTCCCTCTGTGGCTCTTTTTACCCGGAACTTATTCCATTCGAGACCTCAGCTGATTAACAATCCCATTACATCTGCGATCCTCTAATCAACTTAGCGACTCAATTGAAATCTTTAAGTTGACAAAACAGCGGTATTGTGTAGTACTACTTAAATATGCAGTGGAACCACTATTAACTCATGTTGTATGTCACGTGTGGTGATCGGGTAGTCTTCGACATCGCTCGTGTAAATGGAAAACTTATCTCTCGTGAAATACCTGTGAATTTTACTTGCACAGTAGGTACTCAGGATCAGGTAGCACTCCACGACTGGGCATGGTCCACGTCAGTTCGTCTATCCATCTAGCTGCGTTTGCTGATTACTCTTGAGGACACTTTCTTTTCTACACCAAACTCTTTTGCTGTATATACACTCCAAGCTAAGCATTTCAGCAAGTCATACAATGAGCTACACAGAGTGGTTTTTTGAGATGGGGCAGTAAGGACAGCTACCTGAACCGTTGTAGCTACAGGGAAACGGTTTTAGGAGACTGTCCTTAACTTTTCTGAGACATTTTGATGTGCATTCACAGATTTTGAAAAAAGGTACAGTCAGCAAGAAAATGGGCAGTTTTCACAAAAACTTTTTTTGATGCCAATCGATCCTGTTTCTTATAAGGAACAAAAAAACTTTATTGGACCAACAGGTTTGAATACTAGAAAAGTCAGAAATCGCAAAAAACTTGCTCCCATTACAATTTACATTTACATTTCATTGGAAATGAAATTGCAAGCTAGTTTTTACGATGGATAGACTGACCGAAAATAAAGGAAAAAATAGTATTTGTAATTTCGATCGAATACGCGTTATAATTTTATTTGATTTGAGAACAAAATCTGTTGCTTTGAAAAAACTTTTTCCTTACAAAAGTTTTTGCATTTTCTGAATTTTATAGCGGACAGTCTTTTTTTAACGTTTCGCAATCTGAAAGTTCAAAATTATTTGAGCCATTTTTTTCTCAGAACGTCGGAAATCACAAGCAAAAAACTATCTTGTTCTCAAAACAAATACAATTTTAACGCGTATTTTAATGTGTTAACATGAGTACCGCGTTATAGATATATATATTTTTTTTTGTTATATTTCTGCAAGTCCATCATAAAAAATCCAAATACTTTTTTATGATATAATGATTTTTGAGATCTGCTGACTGTAATTTTTGAAGTGAAAACTTTTTTAGGCGCGTTGAGCACTTTTTGGGTGAACAAAAAACGTGAAACTCGCTGTTTTTACTTCTATCGGCAGTCCCCAAAGACTACCCGTTTTTTTTTCTGAATCTATGATTCCAGATCAAAATATCTCAAAAAATTAAGGACAGTCTCTAAAGAATATTTTCCTGTAGCTACAACAGTTAAGCCCTTACTGCCACGTCTCGAAAATCCACCCTGTATATTAGGTTGGGGAAAAAGTCTTTTCGCATTATAGTATGTATGAACTTGTAATAAAATCTCTTTGGCTATACTATGTGTATCTGGCTGGTTTTGGTATCATTGAAAGTTTAAATTTTAAAGAACATAATTCCAAATTCAAATTAGGAAAATGTGTGATTTTTATTTGTTTTTCGTACTGTCAAGATGAGTGAATCTAATGAAGAAATTCGATACATTTTAAAATTTTACTACAAAAAAGGTAAAAATGCAACGCAAGCCGCGAAAAAAATTTGCGATGTTTATGGACCTAGTGCAGTGTCTGTGAGAGTAGCACAAATTTGGTTTAAGCGTTTTCAATCCGGAAATTTTGATGTCAAAGATGCACGTCGCTCTGGTCGCCCTATTACGGATAAAATGGATGCCATTTTTGAAAAAGTGGAGCAAGATCGGCATATTAGTAGTTACGACGTAGCTGAAGAACTGGGAATTGACCACAAAACAGTTTTGGCGCATTTGAAAAAAACTGGGTACACAAAAAAGCTCGATATTTGGGTACCTCACGAGCTCACTGAAAGAAACCTAATGAACCGTGTACTCATTTGTGATTCTTTATTACGACGTAATGAAACCGAACCATTTTTGAAGAAGCTGATAACTGGTGATGAAAAGTGGATCACGTACGACAAGAACGTGCGAAAAAGGTCGTGGTCAAAGGCCGGTCAGGCTTCACAGACTGTGGCAAAACCCGGGTTAACTCGCAACAAGGTGATGCTGTGTGTGTGGTGGGATTGGAAGGGCATTATTCATTATGAGCTGTTACCACCAGGCAGGACCATCGATTCTGAACTCTACTGCGAACAACTGATGAGATTAAAGCAAGAAGTTGAGAGAAAGCGGCCGGAATTAATCAACAGAAGGGGTGTGGTTTTTCATCATGATAACGCTAGACCTCACACATCTTTAGCCACTCAGCAAAAATTAAGAGAGTTTGGCTGGGAGGTGTTAATGCATCCGCCGTATAGTCCTGACCTTGCACCTTCAGATTTCCACCTGTTTCGGTCTCTTCAGAATTCTTTAGGCAGTGTCAGGTTAACATCACGGGAGGACTGCCAAAACCACTTGTCGAAGTATTTTGATCAGAAGTCCCAAAATTTCTATAGCAATGGGATCATGTCCCTACCTACAAGATGCCAAAAAGTTATCGAACAAAATGGTACCTACATACTTTAGTTAAATGTAAACATACTATGTTAAAAAATGTTTTGAATTTTCTTAAAAAATACGAAGAAACTTTTTCCCCAACCTATTATATACCCATATCTCAACACTTTGAATCACATTTGTCTTTACTGGCAACTTCTGCCATAATCATTTTAGTTAGTGGAAAATTATCTTGGAGAATTCATGTGATCATAATTAACTAGATAATGTACAGACATTCTGTCATAACGTCAACTAATACGCTTATTACTAGACATTATGATATGAATTTGCTTATTAACAGAACCTAAAACAGATTAATGAGTAATATGTTAAGTTATTTTCTCCTATTTAGCTATCTCCATTGGTTGTTACCAGACTCTATATTATCATGGAAACCAATTTTTATTACCAAATTCTACGAGTACCGACCGATTCCATATCAAAAAAACCTCAATACCTATTAATTCTCCAAGTAAATAAACGAATCTGTAAGAAAACGAATTCGATCAAAGTCTGGTAAAGCGATGGTTCACCATGGAAACGATCGAAGCAATAAAGTGAAATTAATACGCTACGTAGACGAGACTCGATGCAAACATAAATATTGTGCAGCGTGATGTACGCTTTGTTTGTGTGGAAAGGCTTTTAGCATTTTATCAAGGTTACTAACTATACATGATCAGATTTATCTTCAGTTTCGTCATCTCTGAAACGACAGTCCCATGGCCCTAGCAGGTGAGGGCTAGGCCTACGCACATACCTACAGAGGCTGGAGCTACCATTAGAATGCTTTTCACAAATGAAGTGCCGCCGACAAGATGTTTTAAATATACGACTGATCTTGATAACCCTCCCCTGTCGTGTTAGGCTATGTTCAGATACCAAATTTTGACGTGCGTTTTCAAATCGCGCGTCTAGACATCCTGATATTTGCCTTTTTTTTTTTGGTTGGGAAATTATCAAATAACTTCTCCCGCTCTGGGTGGAGCGGGAGGGCATGTCAGACTCTTACTGACTAAAACCCACCCGTGTTCCTTCCGTTGCCTTTACGTTGCCAGGGGCCACGGTATCCCTTTCGGACTTTCCCGCAACCCCGGCAGGCATCGGTCCTATTGGACCCCTTCCGTTGTGCTGACATCTTTTTGAGGCGCGCGTGGAACACAACGCGCCGTCGACCCGGGCCTGGTCCTTATCGGACGGCGAGCTACCCATTGCTCACCGTCCGCAAGCCCGCGCCTACGGTGGCCGGGAATCGGCCTGCGATTCCCGACGCCCAGGGCGTCTCCTGCGGCGGCTAGGGGCGTGAGGGCGCGAAATTTGCCTCTCCCTCACGCGTTCTGCCTCCTCCTTCGCGAGCATTACTGCTTCGCAGAAGGAGGTGAAGGCCTCCCATGCTCTCTCGCTCCGTACCATGGCCTGGACTAGGGCCGGACGCGAGAGATCCCCGCCGCCGAATCCTGATATTTGCCTAACAACCGAAAAAGTCTCTAGATCGCGCGTTGACGCATTGAAACCAGACTCATTTAACCATCACATTTTATTTTATTTTGTATGAGTTTGTTTTGTTTTATTTTATATTACCTTTAATTTATTTATTATAACGGACAGACACTTCCCTATGTTTATTATTCTAGCGTGGGTTGCAGCTGGAAATCAGCGTCAGGTGGTACACTTTGTGTTGTCATCTTTTTTTTTTTTTTTTGGTGGTAAATTATCAAATAACTTCTCCCGCTCTGGGCGGAGCAGGAGGGCGTGTCAGACTCTTACTGACTAAAACCCACCCGTGTTCCTTCCGTTGCCTGTACGTTGCCAGGGGCCACGGTATCCCTTTCGGACTTTGCCGCAACCCCGGCAGGCATTGGTCCTATCGGACCCCTTCACTTGCTGACATCTCTTTGAGGCGCGCGTGGAACACAACGCGCCGTCGACGCGGGCCTGGTCCTTATCGGACGGCGAGCTACCCATTGCTCACCGTCCGCAAGCCCGCGCCTAACGGTGGCCGGGAATCGGCCTGCGATTCCCGACGCCCAGGGCGTCTCCTGCGGCGGCTAGGGGCGTGAGGGCGCGAAATTTGCCTCTCCCTCACGCGTTCTGCCTCCTCCTTCGTTGTGTTGTCATCTGACATTATGCTGAGCTGAGGCCCTTTTGGCATTATAATCATTTTTTTCTGTTTTTATAATTTTAAGGTGTATTTTTGTAATGCCAATTAATAATAATAATAATAAATTTCTTTCTTTCTTTCAAAGCGCATTAGCGCTCGTCATCTGAACTCTCTTGAAATTTGATCGTGCGTTGACGCGCGTTACATACATGTGAATTTAGCCTTGTCTCTCTTCTAAAGTTCCACTAATAACCGCAACTAACAAAATAATGTTAATTTTCTTAGTTTGAAATTTGCCTTTATTCTGTTTGTATTTACTGTGCGCATACCAAATAAAATATTGTTCTTTCTTTCAGGACATCTTTTATAAAAATGACCGCATCCGGTCAGGTCTAACTGACGCCCCTGTTCAGTTTGGCTCTCTTTGCTTCGCTTTACGTAATGTCGTAATGTTTTCCATTTTATTATTTGTAATTTTGAGTTTTATACCCTAATTCTTTTTGCCAAATGGGACTGTTTGAGCACTTTTCAACTTTTATTATTTACGCAACACATTCTGCAATACCGGGTTGCAAAATGGCGAAATTCAAATATACGCTCTAGATACTTGTAAGACTTAAATGAATGAGAAGTATAGAAAAAACAGACATGTTGGGCCAACCCTAAATAAATTGGGATAAGGGCAGGATTATGATTATACAATAGGATTTAAATATAATTTATTTCCGCATATTAATTTAACCAAATCATAAACAACTTCGGTAGCCCATAAAGCAGAGTAGCAATTACTGTTTTCGATGCGGCTCGGATATTGAAGCAAAACATTTGATTTGAAATCGTTCAATGTGTTCAGAATACAAATACCAATCAGCAAAACAAACAATATGCATTTCCGTTAAACTGTTTAGCATTAATTAGTTTCATATCATTTTATTATTATAATTGTACGATTGTACCTACCTACTTATTGGGTGTGTAATATATGGCATAACAACAGATAATATATATCACTTGAAATAACGATCACATGATATAATTTTCATATGCTATAAAAACAAATTACCTAATTTCATGTGATCTAGTGTATAATATATTTCATAAAAACCTTTTTTTGCTCTAATAACATGTAGTATAACGTTCATTTCATATAATTTCCAATTTGTATAATGCTCTTTTTATATAACGTTCAGTTGACCTAATTTTCATTTGACCTAATTTACATATTTACAGATTATCAGTCAAAATTCTGAAATCAAAATAAGTAAATATCAGTAAACATTATACTGTTATATCCTCATCAAACCCAATTCACCAACAATAGAGGGATCTGGCGCTCGGCGGGGGGAAATCCCCATGGATGTCCTCCGCCCTGGGGAGGGCGAGGGCCCTGTCAGATTCTTACTGACTAAAACCACCCCGGTGTTCCGTCTCACACTTGCACCGGGGATCACGGGATCTAATGCGACTTCCGCGATCCCCGGCTAGTGCCGGCCCGTCTCTGCAGGCCACCTTGAGTTAGGAGGGGAGTGAGGTGTTAAAGTCCCCCCTTACGTCATAGAGAGGCGCGCGTGGAACACTACGCGCCACCATCTCGGGTTCTAAGGAGTAGGGGGCGACGGATTTCCCCAGATCCGTCGCCCCTGGACCCATTTAGGGGGGCTGGAAGACGGCGTTATCCGCCCTCCGCCGATGCCCGGTGCGTTTGTTGCGGATCGGGTTAGCGGAAGCAATCTCCCGCTCCCTTTCCGCAGTCTCCTTCTGCGAAATGACTGTTTCGCAGAAGGATACCACCGCGTCCCAGGACTCCTCGCTGCCGACCATTGAGTTGACAAAGGCCGGCAGCGACAGGTCACTGCCGACACCTGAGATGAGGGCACGGCGCGGCTCCTTCCAAGCGGCACACTCTGCCCGTGTGTGCCGAGTCGTGTCCTCCCGACAGTCGACCCAACATTCTAACCTAAACTAACCACACTACAAAACAAAGTAGACGTTTCTAAATTATAGTACACGTTACTTATAGATTTTGAATATTATAGTAACTGAATATTATATTAATTGAATTTTAATTCGAATGTGCATTATAGAAAATGTTCATTATACCATATAAAATTAGGTAAAATGAAATTATATCAATAATTCATTATATTATTTCCTCGTAATATTAAATGAAATTAGGTCATATGATCATTAAAACTTTTGTTATTATTGCAAACGTTACACACCCCTACTTATTATGGGGAGCATTCACAATGGTAAAGTTCTTCTACTTCTGAAACTGAAACAATAAATTGTATGTGCGTATTTTAAGTTTTTTTTTTTGTAATGTTCGTTTAGTTTGTACAGAATAAAAAAAAACTTTATTTTTCTTTAATTCTAGAATACAGGGTGGTCTAGAAGACTAGGGAAAGAAATAAATTGTTATGAAATAAATAAAGATCCAAAAAGTCTAACTGTCTGTTGAAATCAAGAGAAAAAGAACTTTTATAACTTAACTTTTATTTTATACCTACATCTGTTTCCCAAACTGAGAAAAAAAGAGGTGAATCTGAAAATCCCAATTATTGTCATTGCTATTTATGGTAAATTCCTAAAAAGTCTTTCGGCTTATTGGGACTTAATGCGATTAAGATTGTTAAGTTGTGGCGGCTCCTACATTGCCACATGCGAACTACGCATCACACTGACGTAAAATCCTGCATCACGCAAGTAAAGTTCGCCGCGCGACTAGCATATATACAACGCCCCGCCATCAACCGTCTAGTCGGAGGATCGTCCCTTTTCTATGGAGGATAAGTGAACTTTACACCTAGTTACCTCTATATACCACTACATAGTTTTTAATCTCCAGTAGCAGTAACATGCACAAATAAGTTATTTAAATGCAAATGTAGTTTCTTTTCTAATTCAAAGATCACAGGCCCAAAAAAGAGAAACATAAATAAAACTATTTCATTGGCAAGTAAATGAAAGTGTTCAGGTTTTCGCGTCACGTCCGCGGCCCTTCGGCCTTCGTCGTCGGCCTCTCTTCACATGCCGAATGCTAATATTACCGGGATGGCTATCTATGGGTATTTTTATTTATTTTGATAAAGTATAATTTATAGACTGGCAATAAGAAACTGTTAAGAAAGGATTTTAAATACACGAATAAAAGGAACGTTCAGCTCGGTTTGATTTATATGCAAAGTAACTAGCCGTTAGCCAACTTGGTGACTCCCTTTTTTCGTCAGAAAGCATACAGAATTATTGTAATTACAAATGAAGGAAATCACTGCCTAAAGATTGATTTACACGGTTCCATTTAATATCTTGCATGTGTCTTTGTGTTTTGTGTACTGTACCATATATGGAAACAAAAAAATAATTGTACCGTCTATTCACACGATGCAAGTTACTTGCTTGTGGCATACAGTAACATGGAAGCAACTATGACTTGCATCTTCTAAACACTGTTAAGACGCTTGAGACTTAAGTAGGTAGGTACTGTATGGTTACTAGAACTTTATCTAAATTGCCATATATGTGAAATATAAGATTTTCAGAGTGGACAACCATTCTGAAATAACGCGCCCTACTAGCCCACTACTGCAATTTAAGCACACGGTCATGCGGTACTGCAGTACTGGGGCGCGTCATTTCAGAGTGGACAAGCTATACTTACCTATTTGACCTTATGTATTTATTTATTTATTTAATACTTCAAGCACAGAAATGTACAGAGGCGGACTTAATGCCATAGGCATTTTCTACCAGTCAACCTTTGGGTGATGCAGAGACAAACAGTGGTAGGTGCAATTACGAGAAATTGAGGAATGTTTTTAAAGATTTTTAAAGATTAATATTTTTGAAGATTTTTAACCTTAGAATCTTTTGTACCTACCATCCTGAGTTTTAATAATATTCCTGAAATAAATTGCAATTACATTACTTACCAAAATCTTTCATACCGCCCGTATCGAATGGCTTCGAAATTAGCAATTTTATTCGATACAGATCGGCCATACGTCAAGATAATTCTGCAATTAGGGTTGGATCAGACGCGGGTACTTATGTAGATTTACGTGTCCCTCTCAGATTGTGCCTCTCTGTAATTACTGTTGCGTTATCACTTTAAAACTTGGTAATTTATATTTTATATTGATGATGAAAAATAATCAATTAATTTTAAGTAGCTCGTGGCTAAGTAATAACAGCTACACGGTTCGATCCATCAGGTTAAGCTACGCTTACCGGGCTTGGTCCGTGGATGGGTGATCTTTACATACCGAGACTCCTCCGTGCCTCGGAAAGCACGTTAAGCCGTTGGTCCCGGCTGTCAACCGTGTATCTTTGAGTCGTTACCAGTCCTCAGAAGCCCGAAAGACTGACAACCAGCCTTACCAAGGGTATTACCCAGTTACTGGGTTGTGGAGGTCAGACACGCAGTCGGTCCAAGTAAAATACTGGTATTCAGCTGCATCCGGTTAGACTGGAAGCCAACCCCAACATAGTTGGGAAAAGGCTAGGCAGATATATACAATGCGTAGCTTTAGTTTTTTTTTTATAACACTTACTTGAGGTCTTTTGCGTACGCGAAGGAGGAGGCAGAACGCGTGAGGGAGAGGCAAATTTCGCGCCCTCACGCCCCTAGCCGCCGCAGGAGACGCCCTGGGCGTCGGGAATCGCAGGCCGATTCCCGGCCACCGTAGGCAAAAAAGCTAGTGTTTCATAACACGGGTGGGTTTTAGTCAGTAAGAGTCTGACACGCCCTCCCGCTCCACCCAGAGCGGGAGAAGTTATTTGATAATTTCCCACCCAAAAAAAAAAAAAAAAAAAAAAAAAAAAAAAAAAAAAAAAAAAAAAAAAGGTCTTTTGCGTAGGTACTCGTTAATCTGATGTCTCATACATGGTACTCGTATAATAAAAGTATTTTATTTAGTTATTGGCCTATCTACAATCGTTACCAATTAACACAAGCCAAGTGCAAAATATTAAGCGATAAATACAGTAGGGAAAAACAATAAACAAAAAAAAAAATACAATCCATGTACGTTACATAGTTAGTTATATTGATTATCTAAGTAATAATGGCATCTAGGCGCACGTGGGACTCTTCAAGTCTTCAGCAGCATTCACGAGTTGTATTTTATTATAATAAGATTATAAACATAAGGCAAACGTCTTCTCAAGTAACATGACAAAAACTTAAGTAAGTAATTAAGAATCTAGTATTTAGTAATGTTTTATATGTCATAATATCAAATAGAATTGTTTTGATAAAGTTTGCTACGCAGACAGTGGCGTAGCCTCGTAGTCGTAGGGCCTACGCCGTAGCCTCATTATAAACTTATTCGTAGGCGGCGCAATCCTTACATATTATAAAACTAAGTCCCCCGCCGCGCCGCGTCTGTCTGTCTGTCTGTCTGTCTGAACGCGATAAACTCAAAAACTACCGAACGGATTTTCAAACGGATTTCACCAATGGACGGAGTAATTCATGCGGAAGGTTTTGTTGTATAATTCATTAAGATTTTGTTTAAATTGGCTAAAATATGACGATTATTTTTGAAGATTCGAAGACCGATTGACGATTGATGTCGGAAAAAATCATGCCGTCTGGAAGCTTTAGCGTGCGCCGCGTAAACCGTAAAAATTACATAAAAATTATGTTCTACAGGATTATTCATCTTAAAAAGTTCAACAAATAAGTCCGCGATGGCATGTGTCTGTCGTCTAAGGATGACCCACAGTAACCATTATTATCTTTCAGAATTTGATTAAAATGTCATTGAGATTTCCGAAGTAATTTTGACCGGTATTATATTAGTCCTTATCCAATAAAATATGTTATTTAAATTGGGCATTTAATTTAGATTAAAATATGCTTTTTCATCATATCATTTAAATGAATAGTTTAAAATATATAAAAGATTCACGCTTAAAAAAATTATTATGGTTCGTCAACCATAATTATTTTGCTACGCGGGCGCAGCAGTAGGAGTCAATGACCTTTTCCTCGGCTATTAAATATGTAATCCCGGTAGTACGTTCCCGTAGGATATTTTGAGACATCCAAGCAGACGAAGCCGCGGGAAAAAGCTAGTTACCTTACTAAAGTAGTTTTTACATTAAGTAATTCAAACGTGTATTTTTATTTGTTTCTTAAATGTCGATAATTTCTCCCTTTGTTCCTTCTCTTCAAACTTGTTTTTTTTTAAAAAAAAAACAGCTGTAAAAAAACACCGTACCTACGACAAAGAATAATTAAATACCATCTTAGTTACTTAAACATATAGAATAAATGCAGCTCCTCGTTGCATCTGAATTCCGAAACAAGAGAAACAATCACAACACAGCTACTTAGCACCTCTCTAATTAAAACAAACAACAACTCCTGTGATTCAGTATCAACTCAACAGTTCGGCTCAGTTCGGCAGCTCTTAAACTAATTGTCCAATTCACTCGCACTAATTAAATTTACATTTACAATCATTCGCTGTCTCCCTCTCTATCCATGATGTTTTGCTTTCGCGGCTCATTGTGATTTTAGTTGAACAATCTGTTTAGGAGATTTTCAAGAAATAGGGAAGTTTTGGCAAATCATGGTAGATAGCGTAATTGGTTAATTCTGCCTGAAGATGGCATTGGATGTGAAGCATTTTAGTAGTGATGTAGTGCTAATGTGGGACGATACATTTGGCTGTAAAGGCTTGGCCAAACAGAACGCGTACTTAGCGCGCGTTAGAGCGCTAGCCTGACGCCGCGCTATATATAGCGCCGAATTGTTTTGCACTATGACGTACCATCGAAGAAGTTCATATCTATACACCGTAAGGACTATTTCTGCTTGCAGCGCTCGGCCGCTTCAGAACCGGGGCGGTAACAGATGTGGTCATCGTGTTCACGGGATTTTGTTTTCAAACTGCTTAAATATGAAGTTCTTCGTTAGTACGTTTACTGTCAAACAGAGTGCCGGTGCGGGATTTTATCGCGCACTGGAACTCTCGGTGTTGAGCAGAGTGTTGAGAATCCATCGCGCTAGGACACACTCTCGTCCCAGCGCGTTGAAAAAACACACTGTTGGATTTTCAACTCTTAGCGCTAAGCAGAGCGTTTAAAATCCAGTGCACAAAAAAAAATCGCCGCGATTTTATGACCGTGCGAACGTGGGCTAACGGGCGCTAAGTACGCGTTCTATTTGGCGAAGCCTTTATTCCTGAATCCTGAGATTACGGACTGGAAACAGTGATACCTACGTGACGAGACACATTACGATGTGTGTAATTAGACAAGCTAATTGCAGCTATTATCTAGGGCTACTGCAATTAGCTTAGCTAGCTACTACGGTTGCCTACGGCTAACTATACGCCTAGACAAAATAATTTATTTATTTATTTAATTCGGGAAAACAAACAGTTACACAAATAAACAGGTAGTGAAGAAAAATAAAGAGATTACATATGAGTAGCTCACGAGTGAAACTTAAAAGGTAAAATCTAAAGAAAATATAAAAAAAGAAAAGAAAAAAACATTATTTTTTTAACAATAATAATGAAAGAACAAAGCTTATTGCTTTTATTGTGTAAATTATAAAAGAAAAACTACAAACTCCTGCTAAATAAAAAATCACCATATCATCATAAGCATAACCAGCCTATAATGTTACCACTGCTGTTACCACTGCTGGTAATCTACCACGCGGGCCCAGTAGTTGGTAGATGTCACATATCTTCGAATTTTTGGGTCTAAGATATGCCGGTTTCCTCACGATGTTTTCCATCACCGTTTTGACAGCAGTGGTGATGAAATTATTTACACAAAGTAAAGTGCCCGCTTGAGTTGAAACCCACGACCTACAATTTATAAGTCACGGCCGTTACCACTGGGCCCCCTCTGAACAATCAAACAAAGGTATTCCCGAAAAACAAAAAGCCACGCGTAGTCAACACAGCGACGTTAGTAGAGGAAGTCAAGCCACCTTTGTATCCACCTTCAGTTCGCACCGTGTGCCTACAATCACACTAAACGCAGATTGAAAACGAATAAAAAGCTCTTCCAATTTCCAATAAAGTTCTCCACGCAAAAAGTTTCAAACAAATAGGTTTTATTTAACATTCTTGGCGCGTTCCGTTTCACTCAGCCGACGCCGCCCAATCAAAGTTGTAAAAAGTAAAAATGGCGAATTGAAAAACTCCAGTGTTACGAAATTACGACGAGACGGGGGAGACACCCGCGGGCTATGACTTTATGGATATTTTATTTCACGTCTGGTTAAGTAGGTAGGTACAGTCACGAGCATAAATATATCATGTACAGCATCTATGGACAGCTCGGCAATAATATCTGATTTCACGACTCATTCATTAATATATGACGGCAAATATATGTGATCTCGTGGGAGGCAAGGCTTATACAAGTGACAGCACAAATACGAGACATCGAAGGAACACCAAAACTATCAAGCGACGCTAAAATATATGATGCTGCGCCGGCTTCAAAAATATGTGTCAATGCAATAATCACGGACATGTCCTGCGTCATATAATATCTTGCGTCATGCAATAATCATAGACATGTCTTGCGTCAAAATATGTGCGGCACTCAGTTAAATTCAAAAGATACAATCTTCTGAATTTAACTGAGTGCCGCATAAGAACCTCTACCGTTTTTTTGAAAACCAACTTTGTAAGATTTTTACTCAGATACATAGGCACAAGGCAAGGAAAAGACGTGTTTTAGCTCTTGTTGTCATCATATCATGCAAGTAAAGTAAAAGTTAGGTTGATTCGACAATATTACAAAACAATTGACAATCTACCCAATCTGCATAGTCTTTTCCCAACTATATTGGGGTCGGCTCCAGCCTAACCGGATGCAGCTCCAAACCCCAGTAACTGGGTAATACGATACCCCTTGGTAAGACTGGTTGTCAGACTTTAGGGCTTCTGACGACCCGTTACGAATGTCAAAGATCCACGAATGACGGCCGAGACCAACGGCTTAACGTGCTTTCCGAGGCACGGAGGAGTCTCGGTATGTAAAGATGGTCACCCAACCACAGACCAACCCCGGCAAGCGTAGCTTAACCTGATGGATCGACCCGTGCGGCTGTTATTACTTAGCCACGAGCTCCCCCCACGCTATTCATTTCATTCGGCAATCCCTATACACTAATTCGTTGTAACACGATACCCGTAACATCACTAATACGCTGCTAAACTAGTTGTCTTACACGTAGGTACACTAATTCCGGGCTAGTCAACACACAATAGAATACTAACCAACGAAACACATACCCTACACGTAGGTATCCTACGACTTGCAATATAAGGATACGTTTACACTAGCTAAATGAAACGAGACAGCTTTGAGATTTTTCGTAGGGTGACTTGTTGCAGCTTATTCACCATAGATTCTATTTCATTATAACTGCAAATATGGATGAAGACCTGAATCAAGACTTCTTCCAAATAATGTTGTAAATATGGATTCTCCGTAAAACTCTTTTATTGTGACTTCAAAGTCTGGGACCGTGGATGGTTGGTTAGTTTAATATGTAACTCTGCCTCCAGCACCCTATTGCGTAAAACAGTTTCATTAACAATCCGAGAGTTTTGTAGGAATTGCTAATCCAATGATTTACAGGTTTAATAAATTTGTCTGCTAAACAACATAAATAACGCAATGAACGTGGCTGAACTGTCAAAATGATAGAAAATGTGAACAATTATCATGTTATGTGTGTTACGCAATTAAGTCCCGCAGATCTCATGGAATTTGAATAATAAATTCTGATTGCTTGGCCAAAACAACTGACGTGGGGATGATGGGGAGTCAAAAAACAGCCAAAGCACAGTCAACAAGCAAATTGGCAAGCAATTTTAAGGTACCTATCTAACAGGGGAAAATGAGAATTTCTTAGTAATAAACCTGCTTCATCTTACTAATCCAAGCCAGTACAAACACACCTTATCCACCACTCCAACTACTTCCAAGTGTAAAGCAAGTAATCCCAGAGCTGGGAGAAGTTCAACAATGACTAGGAATCAGCCCGACATGTTTATAGCGCGAACTGGATGCCGACCTGCGATCCATTCTCAAGTTTACTACACCTGAATAGCGGAGCTGCCGGAGCTGCTAGAGTTCACACGCGTTCGTTTAGTTAGTGAGTTTCCTTTTAATCTTTGTAAAAAGTTCGGTGAGGAAAGTTTGAACATATAGGTCCACGTTTAAATTGTTAGGGCTTTGGTTTCCTAAGAAAGCGGCGGACGGTCATACAATAACGGTTGTCCAAATACCAAATACAGAGGGGTCTTTGTCAAATACTGGTGAAACTGACAGATTTTCGTGACGGCCGTTATAAAATGACGGAGCCGCTTTCTTAGGAAACCGTAGCTTTATTGAATTTTCCTGCCAAAAACAAGACATTTTACCAGTTCGTTTAATTCCCTCTTTTGTTTTGATACAATTTAAAACAGAAGAGAGTTTGAATCTTGCTTTTTTGTTATTTAAAGAATCCGCCTCAAATTCATCCCGCTGAAAGTTTAAAAAAAGTAACTCAAAACTCCGTCCCAAACCACGCAGACTGTTTGAAATTAAAAAAGAATTCAATTCAAATTTGGAATTCTTACAGGGGCTGGGGTTACCACCTCGCCGAACTTTACCCATAACATGTAAATGGGGAAAGTTTTGGCTAATTGCTTGCAAGACTGTCGCCAGACTGGCACAACTCACTTAATTAAACTTACAATCTTTACTACGAGATTGCTTATATTTACTATTAATTAGGTACATGTTGTTATAATCACATGTTTCATTTATTTTAATGTAGGAATAAGGCTTATTTATAAGTTATAACTATTATCCAAATAAAAATTACCTAAGTAAGAAGGTTCTGGAGTGGAGCGTTTACTGGAAGGCGCAACGTTGGATGGCCTTCAACAATGTAGACCGATGATCTGTTGAAGGCCGCAGAAATTCGCTGACTGCGAGAAGCACAGGGCCGGTCGATGTGGCGACGTTTGAGGTAAGCCTATGTCCAGCAGTGGACGTCTTTCGGCTGAAATGATAATGATGATGATGATGAAGTGAGTTGGTATACATAGTACCTACTTAGCCCACCGCAACCTACATAGGTAATTAAGTAACTGAAATCACTTTAAAACACAATAATAACACAGGTGGGTACGGTACAACCACAGGGTACAACCCTATCTTACAACAATGGAACCATCAAAACAAAAAGAAATCGATACTTACCTTCCTAACTTTATGGTAGGAGAGTATAGCACCGTCGACAAACTTCTTCATTTTCGAAATGTGCCCTCTTAAGACAAAATAAATCTTATAAAATTAAGTTACCTCGAAAAAAATTCAAGATTTCCCCTTCACGCAGCCAATCAACAAAGTTTAATAACTTTTAAAAATATTAAAGTAACGTCGCAAAAATCGATAACCAACAGTAAGGGCCATAGACAAGCTTATTAAAAACTCTCCCTACAATCGTTTTGCAACAGTCCGCGGGCAAAATGTCGTTTAAACGACATTTTTTCGGCAATTACTCTTCAATTAGGGGATTTTTGGGAGTTGGGGGAAAAGCTACGGGATTTACTTGTTTTATGTTATGCGTCCGTATAATGGAACGAATCTGTAATGCAGATTTTGTTGAATAATTTTATTGTTTGTGAAAATGTAAGCGAACAATTTGACGATGATCAACCGCGCGTGGAGTCATCAACTTAATTCAAGTTGATGACTCCATATTGTGTGTGAACATTTTATTTACTTCTTTTATTATACAGAATCATCAATCAAGGATTTTATCGAATTACTAAGAAACTTAATAATAATAACGGACAAGTGGACGACCCGGGTAATTCAGTCAGTGGCTGAGCGGCCGACACGCGACGACAACGGCTGCGCCACAGATCGTGGAATCGATTCCAACAAATTCGGCATCTTTGCATACGTACTAAGAGTAGTAATGTTTCCAAAAACTATTCCTAATCCTAACACTAGACTGTTCGCAGCCTTATATACCTAACTATAAAGTTATATTTGTACTTATAGCGTTATTCACACAAAGGTAACCAAAATATAACTATTATTTTCCACGCATTATTCAGAAAACAATCCAAAGAATAGTTGCGAGCTACTCCATCAGAAAGGATTACCTCAAATCCGGGCCAAATTGAAGATTTACTCGACGCCATGCCGGTAACGGGGAGAAATAAACTTACCATTGTCTTTGTTAGATGTAGGTAGTACAGTCAACTGCATGTCCATGGTAATATTATGATTTGCGGGAAAGTCCGAAAGGGACACCGTGGCCCCGTACAGACAACGGAAGGAACACGGGTGGGTTTTAGTCAGTAAGAGTCTGACACGCCCTTCCGCTCCACCCAGAGCGGGAGAAGTTATTTGATAATTTCCCTATTCACAGAATAAAGCAAGTCATAGAGACATGCAGCGAATCGAATATCAATTGTCATACTACTTAGCATTCGTGGATTACAACAAAGCTTCTAAGCGAAGATTTGGGAAGCTGTGCTGAACCAACGTGTAAACAAGAAATACATTTGACTCGGCTTTATGAAACATTTACAAGAATATGATAGCGAAAATTAGAACTGGGAGACAAAATTGATATAAATAAAGGTGTGAGACAGGACCTGTGTGACCAAAACTTAAAACTTATTTCTGCAACCAACGGCGGATCTGAATGGACTGGTCTGAATACATACATCAGACATTGCTTCAAGGGTGGTAACTACAAAGTTTCAAAGTGGTGCAGTAAGTTTGTACTCGGGTCCAGAGTTCTGCTAAGCCAACAATGGACCGGCCGAAAGCCTCAGTCGGCGAGAGTATTTCAGCATAACATAGGTACACTGTATAAAGCTAAAAACATATACGCAGTCCTAGGGGCCTCGTGCGACAAAGTTTAACAGCTTTCCTCAATTCATGAAAAATATGTAGCTAATACTATGAATGGTCAAAAGAGTAGCTAACCAAATCAATTTGACTCGCTTCGCTCGCTCTAGCTCAGCTCAGCAATTCTCAAACTTTACTACAAATGTCGACAAAGTATTCATGGTCAAAAGAAAATCTATTTTATCCGAGGCGGGATGCTAAAATTGTATTATTTTTTGTAGTTATTCTTACATCATTGACAAAGAATGAATCCGAAAAACAGCCTATTGCAATATGGGAGATACTTCTTACCTGTCTGGCCCATGTGCCCCTCCCAGAAATAAATCCTGGATCCGCCCTTGTCTGCAACCTTAGAACAAATTTTTTGTAACCTTGATTGGACTATATACAACTTGTCCCTTTTGATTTGATATCCCATATAGGGTGGAAAAAATCAATGGGCCCTGAAGCGAAACCACTTTAAATCCTTAAGATAGATTATTTTACTTAAAGGAAACATTCCTTTATTTTTTTAAGGCAACAAATCTGCATTCAAAGATTTTCGAAAATCGCTTGCCACACTGGAATCGAACCGGCTAAAATCCGAAAAAATAATATCCTGTAGTTTTATGGCATCAATCGATATCAAATCGTAGTGCGAACCTCAGTTCTTAACTCATTTACAGTTGCATAGGATTTTTAGTAAATTTGATTTTTGTTAATTATGTAGGTACTAACATAAGTAATCTGGTGGACCTTTGACTAATAGTGTTTTATCTTGTCCCATTGAATTTATAAGTTAAGATTTTATGGTTTTCCTTTCATTTAACTTATCGTCGATTGATGCCATAAATGTTACAGGCTGTAATTTTTTGGAGATTTTAGCCAGTTCGATTCCCGAGTGTGGTAAGCGATTTTCGATTTTTTTTATGAAGATTTGCTATTTAAAAAGAAAAAGTATTTATTGAGACTCGCACAGGAAATCGCAAATTAAAATTATAAAAAAACATTCTTTTTTAAATAAAGGAATGTTTCCTTTAAAATAATCTATCTTAAGGATTTAAAGTGGTTTCCCTTCAGGGCCCATTGATTTTTCAACCCTGTATGGGGCCATGTCAAAGAATGAACTGGCATAAGATTTTTTTTTTGAACATAATAATTCGACAAAGTCACGATTATTTATGTAAAACACACACCCTTACGTGAAATATGACAACGTCGCATTTCTTAGCTTTAAATACGAATGATTGGTTTGAATGAAAATGATTTACTCGTACTTATCAATTAAACTTAGATACACACATCGAGAGTCTAGTGTTATCTAAGTGGAAAAGCCTAGGGGAGGCCTATGCTAAAGTGCACAACTAAGTAAATAAACATTGTGGAATGCAAATAAAGTATTGAGTATTCAAATTGCAAGGCAACCAGGAGATTTTTGATGTCTATACCTTTTATTTAAATAAATATTAAAACTAGTTTTAAAATTGTTAATAAAGGCTATTTGAAATTGAAATTGAAGGGCGGTTTACGTAGTGACTAGAAATGTGCCTACTGAAATGCGGTTAAGCGTACCTACGCATGGCAAAGTCGTGAAATAGGTAGGTATATTTATTTACAACCTATAAAACTACCCTTCTAAAGGCACATCAGATTAAAATATCACCCTGTTTACTATTATCGACCTACAGATATTTGTTATTTACTAAAATAAGGTAGGTACTTAAATAAATTGTATTTGAGAATAGTTAAGCGCCTTGTAAGAAATAATAGCAAAACTTCTGAAACTCTTCTTTTGATTCCAACAGGCGGTGAATTCTTAATAATAATTGTTGACCAGCACAAACTGCTGAAAAAACGCCATAATTACATCACATAAACAAGGAAAGCTCGCCTTCAACTGGGCACAAATTCAGATTCCAGGGTACTACTGAGTAAATAGTATTAGAACCCGTACCTAATACTATTGGGCAAACATAATGGTAAACACAATAACAATTTGCCTGACCTGGGTATCAAACCCATAACCCATGCTGAGCAGTTGTGATTTCAGCCACTAGAGCAACGAGACGGTCCCAACTTTTCATTAATCTATTGATTATAATCTAAATTCTTAAATAAATAAATAAAAAGTAAAGGATTCGTTGTGGATACCGAACATTATTTTCCACCCTTACCGGTAAGAAAAGGAATAATTAAGTACCTACTAAGCCTAATAAATAATATTTTAAAGGAAACGTGATCAGATTAACAAAAATTACATTATTAAAACTAAAAATAAATGATAAAAATCTATTCTGATGAATATTTTTTTTCTATTGATTGAATTGAACTACATGTACTGGGACATTTCACGTAGGTACGTGTAATGGAACGCGACACGTTCGGAAACGAGTAACAGTTTGATGGCGATCATGGGAAAACAAAAATGTGTCCAACGTAATACTATTGAAACGACTTGCTTGTAAATAATACTTCTGTTATTAAAATGTAAAAATAAAAATAGAGGTTGATTTTTTTTTAACACTGATGTTTTATTTTTATTGATGTTCAATTTTTGACAAGATGACGCACGACGCATCGGAGATGTGAGACGTCGTTTCTGAACAGACTAATGTCAATTTATCTACTTGCGTGTGCATACAAGTCGTCAATTTTACCAAATTTTCACAGTTTTCACAATAAATTTATCAGATCAAGCTACCATAAGTGATGGCTGGGAAGTTGAATAAATTCGAAACGCCCAGCTCTGCCAGCTCCGATAGGTAAAGCGAGTGTGTGAACCTTCTGAAATGTTTATTTAAACAGCTGGCCCGTGTTATAAAAAAAATGCGCTGTTGAAGAATCGTTTTCAGTGTTGGCTTAGTCATCGTGCAGTCTACGAGGTGTTTTCACGTGCCGTGTTTTTGTGCTAAACATAATACATCATAATTCGTGGAAGCAACGTTGCATTATAACCTCTGCACGCATTGTGATATTTTTAGAAAATCATTTAGTTCATTGGCAGCTCGCTTCTCGCTGAATAATCGTGTCGTGGAAACACGTGGTCGACACTGAACGTGCCCAAACACGCCGTCTAGCGCGACGACTCTCGGCAATATCAAGATATGGAGACAGGTTCATTGCTGTTCCCTAATCCGTAAGATTTTCTGTCAATACGATGTTAGGACGTCTGTGTGACTAGCCGCCGGCTTCTGTGCAGTGAACACACGCATTTTATGTTATTTATGCTTAGAACTGTGTTATTATTATGTTGCTTTTGCACAGGAGTGCTACCTGCCCACATTTTGGGATCAACAGCTTATTCTGTAGTGATAGCACATGCACACATGACTGTGACATTTCGAGTATGTTTGTTGACTAATCTTGACTAAACAAAACATATAAACACTGGCAATGACCTTCATTACATGATAATCAAGTATGAATAAGTAAAACATCATTTTCACATTTATTTTATCTGAGGTTTAGGCTGATAAAACTAATCAGAATGATAAAAAGGCTGTTTGTACCTTGATTTATAAACTTACATAGGAAAAACTTATCAAAGACTATTTTGTTTTGCAAATTAATCTAATTCTAGAATTTAAATATGTGAATAACCTTGAGCTAAAAATTATATTAGCTGTGGTTATCTAGACAAGTCTGTGACCTTTACTCAAATTAAAACTTAAGAACCTATCATTAATTAAACTGGGAAATGTATAAATAATGGTCTCAGATAATGACCTAGAAATTAATATTTATAATTAATTATTTATACCAAAATCTAGTTTTTATATCTTTGGCCTCTATATACATTTCTTCAATAAATATTTTACTGTTTCTCTCACAGACAAGTGATATGACACCTATGTTGGTGTATAATTGAATGTCAACATTATATTGTTTTCATGATAGCTTACTATATTTACAGTAAATAAAACATGATAGTTCTGTTAAAAATAAACAACCAAGGATACAAAGGTAAGTAAATAACAACTAAAATAACAGTGCTATTAACTACATATATTAATTATGAACTGATAATGATGTAAATATCACAGCACAAGGAAAAACAGAGAAGCAACTTCAGTAGTAATACATAATTTCTTTATTTATATACTAGCTTTTGCCCACTACTCCGTCCGCGTGAAAGTCAACTAAACCATTTTATATTGTAGCTTTCTATCGTGTATATAGTGAAAGAATTGACTTTGAATTGATTGAATACAAACTTAATCTTTTTTTAAATTATTTATAATTTTATATATACTTTACTGTACACTAAAAAATATATATTATTTGTATTTCTTTATAATATTTGTGTAGATTTAACTATCTGGTACATAACTTGCTAAGGAATGTTTGTCATTATGGCATCCGAGACAACTTCCAAGTAAGGTTTCATTAACAAAACTAGGGTTGCAAAGCATAGAAACAATCAAATTATTTAACCAAGACCATGTGACACAATACTTTCCTCAAAAAAAATCTTTGGTGTACAGTATGTGTAGCACTAGATTCTTCCCGCGACTGCAGTCACGTGATGTTTCTCGTTTTAAGATAAAACTTATCCTATGTCACTAGATAGTCTGACAACCAGTCTTACCAGTATTACCCAGTAACTGGGTTGTGGAGGTCAGATAGACACTCCATGTAAAATACTGGTATAGCTGCATCTGCTACGACTGGATGCCGACCCCAACATAGTTGGGAAAACGCTAGGCAGATGATTATGATATCCTACGGCAATAGTGCAGCTTTCTATCAGTGAATTGATTTATATATATTATTTTTCAATTTATAACTAGCATGACTGAAATCTGACAGTGGAGGTCAGATAGGCAGTCGCTTCATGTAAAATACTGGTATTCAGCGGCATCCGGTTAGACTGGAAGCCGACCCCAATATACAGAGTTGAGAAAAGGCTAGGCAGATTGATTGATGACTGAAATCAGACTGATATTGTTATAATAAGTGGTTTATATTAATGCCATGAAAATATTGATTATGAACAGAGATTAAAACAAGATATCAGTTTCAATTGAATTAAATATTATCAATTGATTCTTAATATGATAAATATTATGTGTTATTATTTTGTCTGCTTTATAATAATGTTTGATAGGAGAGTAGGTATTTATTAGTCTTGAAATTACTATCAAAACTTTTGACACTTAACAGCTATTCAACTTAATCTACCAGTCTCATGCTTATGCCAAATTATGCAACAGCATACAAATAAGTCTTGACTGTTTCTTGCTCTGGATAGATTTACTTACCAGCAATACTAAGCTTAGGTATTACAGTCATCGTCTACATCATCGGCAGCCTTGTTCCACCCACTGCTGAGAATACGCCTCCTCCCTTCTGTGCCATGCTTCTTCCCTGGTCTATGAGAGTCTCATCCAGGTCTTCCTGCAATCTTCTTTAGGTCGTCCACCCACTTGGCTATTGGTCTGCCTTTTTCTGTATTATTCTTGCCATACACGTAACGATTTACTTGCGCGAATTTGATGAAAGTTTAGGCTTGCGCAAGTCAGACGTGTTCGAAGAAATTTGCGAAAATTTCTTCCAACACGTCACGATATAATTTCCGCAAGTAAATCGTTACGTGTGTGGCTAGCATTACAGTACCACACTATATAGTTAAAGCTATTTCATCTGTGTTGTGAAGTGAAGAATATTATATTTAAAGGATATTTCGTATTTGCACCACTGTCTCTGTCTTCCTGTGCTGTGTGCAAGATATTTATAAACTATTATAAATACACATTAACAACATGTCGTTTATAACTGTAATTGCATGAACCTTTGTGAGAAAATGATAGTGCATACAACAATTAATTGTATTTTGTTTTAACATTTTTAATATTATGAATTATAATGTCCATAAGTAATACTTTTAACAGCTATACAAATATTTTACTTGTATAATACGAATAGAGTAGGTATTATTAAGCGTGGGAAAGTTTAAGTTATTAATTATTATCAGCAACAAAATAATAATGACCTATTCAAAGCTGCTATACAACATTATCTATTTTAGGAACGACTAGTTTCTGCTCGCTAATTCGTCCGCGTAAAATTTCGAGCCGAGTCCGTCGAACGCACGCCCGCGCCGCGCTATTACTTCGTTTTCGAAGGGCTTTTTGCTCGGCTCCTAAGGGAGTGATATTAAATAGTCTATAAGCTTCCTCAAGACTTGGGCTATAAAATGCAAAAATATTTTTTCAAAACCTAGTTGTAGGTTCAGAGATTAGCGCGTTCAAACAAAGAAAGTCTTCAGCTTTATTTTATTATCATAGATAAACTCTTTATTGCAGTGAGTAACAACTTTAGTTGCACTATACTATATGCCAAATTAATCTATTATAGTTTTACCCAAGATAAAGCATTCACAGTTTATCACTTCATAAATCCCGTTTCGACCTCGTTTTGATGGGAAGAACAGACCTTGTCCTTATTTCGGAACTATAATTGAACTACATACATATTCCACAGTCTGGGAAATTAGTAAAACAGTATGAGCTTGTAAATCTTACAGAAGTCATAACATAAACAATGGGTAAGTTAAGCTATCTATCTAATTCCATATATTTTTTTCGTAAAATTTCTTTCTTTCTAGGTATTTATTCTTTCTCACAATCCTAACTAATATTATAATTATAAATGCGAAAGTGAGCTTGTTTGTTGGTGTGTTTGTTTCTTTGTTACGCTTTCACGCTGAAACGGCTGAACGGATTTGGATGAAATTCGGCACATGGGTAGACCATAGAGAAGGACATAATTTTCATCTTGGATCGCAGACGAAATCGCGGGCAACAGTTAGTAAATATTAAATGTAATAGTTGATTGTTTGTTTGACCTACAAACGTATTCTAGTGTTGTTTCATGTGTTCTGAGAAAGTAACACTTATTTGATTTCTTATTTAAATACGATCACTTCGCTGTATTTAAAGATGTAGATGTATGTATGTTATTGGTATAATATATATGATATGTCATAGTTATTGAGAAAACGAGAATAATTTTATGAATGGATTTTCCCGTAAATCAAGTGGAAATGTTTGGCTGTAAGCCAAATACAGAGATTTTCAGTGTCATTGTATTTTCCTTATTGCTAGTATATCTTTATATACCTGCAGTAAAGATGTTAAACTTGCACTTGTGTTAATTAACTTATTTTAAGTTCTTGCACAATTAATAAAATATGAGTTACAAGTATAGGTATTGAGGTGCAGGTAAACTTGCCCATGGACAAACACATGTGCTACTTTGTCTCTCACTAATTTATCGTGTAAGCCCACGTTCGCACGGATGTAATAAAATCGCGGCGATTTTTTTTTCGTGCACTGTGTTTTCAACGCTTTACTTAGCGCTGAGAGTTGAAAATCCAACAGTGTCTTTTTTCAACGCGCTGGGACGAGAGTGCGTCCCAACGCGTTGGATTCTCAACGCTCGGCTCAACACCGAGAGTTAAAAATCCAGTGTACGAAAAAAAATCGCCGCGATAAAAACACGTCCGTGCCTCCTGGGTTAACTCTTCGTAAACAAGTAAAACTCGAGATGCTGTTATGAAGAAAAACAAAACATTTTTTAACCGACTGCAAAGAAAGAGGATGTGGCAAAAAAACAGAACTAAATAATTTTCTTTTTCTACTCGCTTTTTCGGTACTTCTTACGTTTTTGTTTGAAGACGTTTTTTTTTTTTGTAAAATGTTGTTTTATCATTATTTTTACGTAAGTCGATTAAGCGATGTTATAGACACGAGACACACCTCTCGCTTATCCAATGTTATCGCACATAATTCCGACGAGAGATAACACAGTTTACGTGGTTTTATCATCACTGATAGATAACTGCTATCTATCTGATACATTAGTTTGCACTAGTCGATAAATGTTTGTATACCGTGCAATTCCATGGTTTGTTCTGAAAGTATAAGCAAGTCTACGACCGTTGTCATTTTATCAAACATTTTGAACTGCCTTACAATTTTTTTTATAGTCTTCATTCACAATGAACACACTTTTTGTAAATTAATCAAGATTTAACTTCAATAAAGAGTTGTATTTTAAAGAACTTTGTCCACATGGGGGACAAAAAAATAGCAGGGACTAATGCAGCATTTATGATTAATACTGAGGAATGTACTAATTTTAATTCACAAGAAATTGCGATAACTATTGCAGTTTTATCTTCTCAATTATGCAATTCTTAAGATAACTCAATGTCTTTATCCTATATTTAGAGCAAAGTTTGCCGATACAAGCTAATCTGCATTTAAACATATCTCTATGAGTGTCACTGAACTTTCCATAACAATGATTATCATTTGCATGATTTGTTTTTAAATATCTATTTTACGAATGTATGTTCTTCATCTAACTTTCTCGTAAACTTGCACTGTAGTTGGGGTGGGAACCGCACCATGTATCAATGTCATCTATTACTTATGGCACTGGCTCACGAGCGTTGAAACGGTGGAACTAATGTTACCTTTGGCACACCATAGGTCTTAGGTCATGGTCAAGAAACTTAGGACACAATATCAGCCTGTAGGCTTGGACAACACGCCATAACAACGCAAGACTTTTGGGAGTCTCGCAACAATACATAATTCGATTTCGGCTCACAAATGTACGGGAACGGGAGCCTAAACAGTCGTGTAGTCTTAGCCTAAGGGCTGATGCACATGAGCAGATCCCACTTTTATCATAACATCATCAAAATCAACCGATTACTAACGAGTAATTAACTTGCAGCGACACAGAACTGGCCCTGGAACTGAGCGAGCAGGTGTTCCTCGACGATGATGAGTACCAGACGCGGGCGCCCGCCTCCCCCACCACGGTCCCCAACGTGAGGCCTTACAGGCCCCCTTCCACAGGTAACATCATCCTTATATAACACATTGTGTTAATGTGGCTTCAGTTCGAGACTGAAACCGATTCTTAGATAAAACTCTAGATAGACTCTAGGTCAGCCGGTGTCGAATAGTTTTCGTACAGACGCCAGCACATCAACCTACTTCAATCTATCAAATTTCTTTAATAGATTTTCAACCTTATCACAAAAGCATAAGGTTCAAAGTTGATTGGGAAAATTTGACAGTTTCGGATAGGTTGACCTGCTGGCGTCTGTACGTTATTCGAGCCTTAAGTGCATCGCGCTGGCCTTCAGTGCAACTGGTCTACATTGCGTCATCGTCGTTTAACACTGCACCAACCGGAATATTATAGAAGAAGACAATCGCATTACGTTTAAAAAATAATATTGGCATTCCTTTTATCACAGTATCTCGGATTGCGAAAGGTCGTGTAACAAATACGATAAGAGGGGTTATTCCACTAATCCCAATTGATAATTTCCATCAATGGGGAATCGTTAACTTTTAATATATATAATTTTATTTTTAAACCGATGGGGATTTCTGAACTCTTGTCAACAAGAGCTCACAAATCGCCATTGATCGGGATTGTCAATGGGGATTAGTGGAATAACTCGTTACGAGACTTACTTATGCACTAGATTAGAGAGTATACAAGGTTTTTGATGTGTAACATCTTTCCTGCAATCTGTGAGAGTGATTTCGTGAAAAGCAACGGAAGTGTATAACAGAAAGCCGGGGAAACGCGACCTATTTGATTTGACCAATAAGCGCGCGCGGTGCTAGAGTTTACCGTCAGAAACGACCTTGACGAGGCCCCGCCCCTTTATGTTGCTTATTACGAAGGTGAGATGTCACATGTTACACAACATATCTGACTACTGTAAGGCTCACTCTTTGTTTTTTGTTTTCTACATGTTCCCATATTAAATAGTAATCCATTCATCGGCGTTTACAACTAAACAGCGGATGATGAACAACAGCTGATTCACGTCTCATCTATAATTAGACCATTTTCTCTATGCTAACGTAGAACACGACAACAACTATGACGTTCGTGGGACGTGGGGTCAGTCGCCGGAACACTTCGTAGAAAGGAGAATGCTCTAGAAAAAAAATAGAATTTTAGTTGTTTACTCATGTTGTAAAAGTCACGAGTTCATGACCTTCGTCGACTAGGAATAGTCGAATTTGGACAGTCATGTTTTTACGCCTTACCTACTGTTGTTGATCTCTGCCTGAAATATTTAGAATTTAGTAGCATTGTGCATGCATCCCATTCTCGCGACTATAGATTTTTTGAGATCTCCAAATATTGCGCATGGAATATAGCAACATATTTAATGTTAAGTAGGAACATTTGTTAAAAAAAAAATGTTTTCCTATCTTTTGCCTACGGCTACGCATTATACCACGGGAACCTACAGCCGGGAAAAAAAATATCCTTTGTCCTAACCCAGGCCAAATTCGTTCAGCCAAACAGAGTTACTTTCGCATTTAAGTATAATATTAGTAAAGGAAGTACCTATAGTATGGATTTATTTATTTAATGTGCTGTAGATACATTCGCTTGCAACTATTAACGGTTGCAAAGATACAATTTATATGTCAGTGTGAAGACCAGAGTTCGCCTCATTGGAACGGCAAGAATTCCCATTCAGTACCAGGGGCCGTATTATGACGTATTAATGCCACCATTATTCCAGTGTGAGTGAGAGACGGAGCTATACAAGGCCGCTAGCACCACCCTTTTTCGCAGTGGAATAATGATGGCATTAATACTTCATAATAAGGCCCCTGCATTGCTTACAAGCAGTTATGCATGTAACAATACACCTGCTGTCTTTATTACATCACAATATCACGTCAAATTAAATATAACAATAAGAAAGTTTTATAAATATTATGGCACCATTGTAATGATTTTATAACAATAAAGGTCAAGCATTGTTTCTTTAACATTAACAGCAATATTGATCTCTAAAACCATCTTTTAAAGTTTAGTTTTGTTTGTAGCTCCAACTGACTGAACTTGATCCATGGAAGTATTTTTGTACGTAATGAGACGACTCGAAGTGAACAAGAACATGTTGTTTGACCACACACTCTGACCTACCTACATGAGGTACTACAATCATTTGTAATATAACATGTTCCCTATGTTAACATTAGTAATTAGAAATAATTAAATTAAGACTTTGTTTTGGCGCGTGGCCAAAATCGGAACTAACGCCGCCATCTTGCTTAGTCAATGCAATTTCTGAGACAATTTCACAAATGTTTACCAACAACGCCCCCCTATCAATGTCATTCAGGCGCCAAAAGAACCTTGTAGCTCTGTAGTGATGACTTAAATATTATGCAAATCTTTCAGTTGTTGGTTTCGAATATACTATTGATTAAAAAAAGATTGAATGTTATTACAATGTATTCCATAATTCCCGTGTAGATAAAAATATTTTTAGGGTTCCGTACCGTAAAAAACAGAATCCTTATAGGATCACGCGTGTGTCTGTTTGGCTGGCTGGCTGTCCGTCTGTCACAGCCAATGTGCTCCGAATCTACTGGACCAATTTAGTTAAAATTTGGTACACTTATGAATTTCTGTGACCCAAATACGAACGTGTAACGTAAATAAATGAATTTTCCATATGGGGGTCAGTTTTCGGTGGCAAATTGAAAAATTAAAAAAAAGGTTTTGGAACTTGGAAAATAAAAGCGCTAGTTGTGAGGATATTTTTCTTTTTATTATTTTTAAAATAAATAATTTAAAATATATTTTATAAAATATATGAAAATTGACCACCCTTATCTCCGAAACTACTGAGCCTACAATTTTGAAAAAAAATACAGAGAATGGTTCTTAACTCATAGATTACAGGAAAACCTATAAGAAGTCTATGGTCGTAAAATAACATGGTAAATATCTCAATATTGTGCGTACAAACTTACATTTACAGTTGGAATGTATGGGAGAACATAGTTTTCAACTACAATGTTAAGTTTGTTCTTGGGATAAATTCATCCCAACTACGGAACCCTTCATTGTGCGTGGTCTGACACGCACTTGGCCGGTTTTTAACGGCGCACACGTTAGGAAGGAAGTTACTAACCGCATACATTCAAACATTATTGCTCCATTCATAATAATTCCATTCATTCATTTTATCCATATCTCGCTTCCGAAAATTTTCCTAAAGGAAACACATTCAGCTATCTATTAAAATTCACGTTGAGAACTCTCATGTAGGTACATTTAAAATATGTCATTTAAAGTGTAAATTCACCTAAGTGTTAAATTTTGTGAACATACTCTAACTGATAAATCATGAGTCATACTTATTAGGTACTAGCTGCCGCCTGCGGTTTCGCCCGCGTAGCTTTTTCTAAAATATTTGTAAAATAAAAGTAGCCTTAGTTACTCCTTATAACATCAGCTATCTGCCAGTGAAAGTCCCGTCAAAATCGATCCAGCCGTTTCGGATATAAGCCGGAACAGACAGACAAAAATATACAGTATATACCTTCATATGCATTAAGCAAACAGCTGTTATTTTGACGTTACTAACAGACACTTCATTTTAATTTATTTGTATACAGAAGGCCCTACTACCACCTACTTACATACGTACGAGGACCCATCAGGAGCTCGTGGCTAAGTAATAACAGCCGCACAGGTCGATCCATCAGGTTAACTTACGCTTGCGGGGGTTGATCCGTGGATGGGTGACCATCTTTACATACCGAGACTCCTCCGTGCCTCGGAAAGAACGTTAAGCCGTTGTTCCCGGTTGTCATTCGTGATCTATGACAGTCGTTACGGGCCGTCAGAAGCCCAGAAGTCTGACAACCAGTCTTACTAAGAAGTATTGTAATACCTAGTTACTGGGTTGTAGAGGTCAGATAGGCAGTCGCTCCATGTAAAATACTGGTATTCAGCTGCATCCGGTTAGACTGGAAGCCGACCCCAACATAGTTGGGAAAACGCTAGACAGATTCGATATTATGTATCACACAACATGTGAAATGTTAGGTACATGAAATGATACATACGTTGGAACGAACACGTCGTCCAAATATATGCAATGCAACATGAAACACACGTTGAAACACATTCGCCTCGTTGTTTTCGCTTAGTGTTTCAACGTAGGTATACTTCGATTCAAAGTTAATGGCGGCTCGGAAGTTAGCTCCTCGCTGCGCAGTACCGCACCCCTCACCCCCGCTGACCCATGAATTTGTTACTGCGCAGCGATTCGCCTCATGTTCGTAGCCGCCATTAAGTTTGAATCGGGCTGAAATTCCGCGTTAAGGCTCGTGCAGACCAGCGCGACGCGATTCGAACAATACAATTTCTAAGAAAACTTCACGGTATAACAATAAACCGGTGTCGCGTCGCGCTGGGGGCCAACCACCACCTCTTTTAGCAGTATTATTTTGATGTTACTTCAGTGCGAGAAAGAAGTGGAGTTAAACAGGACGTCTAGCTCCATCTCTTTCCCACACTCAAGTAAGATTACTACAATACTGCTAAAAGAGGTGGTGGCTGGTCTGGTACAAACCTTAACGTATCACATTATGTGTACGTCCTAGTCTTCGCATAAAAAATCTACGACAAAAGCAAAATGTAGAACAACGAACGAAGGTTTCTGAGTGGCTGAACCTAATGAAGAGTTTGACATGTCAGTAATATTTAAAGGCAGACAGACGCGACGGCGCGACGCGACTATGATGGGACAACTTCTATGAAAATTTCACGGAAATTGTTTTACCGGTGTCGCGCCGCGCCTGTCTGCGGCAGCCTTTACACATGCCACTAATTGACCGCGATCCCAATAAGACGTGCTGTGCATAGTCAGACAACTTTATTATCCATTACTGCATATGGTGAATAAACGCCAGGGCCATGTGTAAGAAATAAATACTTGTTTATTTTGTATTGTTAACTCTGTAAATATTTAGAATTGATTGACGTAAGTTTTGCCAAGTCGTAAGTTTATGCATAAATTGCATAAACATGCATGCATGCAAGACATAAGTAATATTTCTCCATTATACATAATTTGCAGGATGCATCTTTTGATAATAGAATAATTGTTAATCTAATTCATCGAAATTCATTAAAAAAACTCAACAGCGTAACATCACGCTTGTAATACCCGGAAGGTTAAGCAGAGGTGTACTGTGGTACACCCACATTTTCGCCAGTTATGTTTAAGTCCCATGTAATAAGCGGCGAGCCTATTAGGTATCATCAAAATCCATCCGGGCTGTTACTGAGAAATTTCTAGTGGACAAACCTAAAAACACTTCCCGACCTGGGAATCGAACCCAGCACCCTAATTGTCTAACACACTTTCTTTCGTTCATAATATGTTCGAAAATTTTGTCTGTTCAATAACGTAAATAACGCAATAAATGTTGTTGAACTGTCAAAATGAAAGCCATTGCTACCGTTAGTGTGTTACGCAATTCGCGCGCGCTCAGCGCTGGGCCTCATCTGTGCTCATGATCAGCAGTACCTTTCTGGTGCCTTATTATGAAGTATAAATGCCATCATTATTCCACTGCGAAAAAGGGATGGTGCTAGCGGCCTTGTATCGCTCCGTCTCTCAACCACACTGGAATAATGGTGGCATTAATACGTCATAATACGGCCACTGGTCGCTATAAGCGCTACTGCTGAGCACGAGGTAGCTAGGTGACCAGGGCTAGACCAATACAGCAATTTGGCAAAAGATAACCACAAATATCACCAATTCTACAACCTATCAACGTGTATAATTCCATACAATTATAAATCCGTTCCGCTAGCTTTATATGTATAGCCTATTACCGCGCTACGAGACCAATGTTTTCATTCACGTTTTCTTGCACGGAGCCGAGAACACGTGACCAACTGCGTCCCATTTGCGCAAGTCACATTTTGTTTACAGAAAACTTATGCGAACTTTGACGAAGCTTGGATGAGTTATAGGACGTATGTGTGTGTAACTAGGCGACCGATACCGAGTTCTACGAGAGCATTGCTGTTCCGATATCGGTGCGGTTTTATTAATGTGGGGGCGATAAGCATGCGTACCACGTGGAGCTATTTTACGTAAACATAATTGGCTGAAATTACCCATAGACTTGTAACTACGTAGTTACCTGCTTTTGGGTTAACACTAGTGTTCAAGATACAGCTTTTGAACAGCCAATCTGAAACTAAATGCTCGTGCTAGAGATGTGTCATCGCCCTTATGTTGGGGTAATGCATAATGATAACAGTTTCTTGTTATCTTAATATTGTTTTGACTAAACAATGTTTGACGGTAGATTGTAATCGATACTGTGAATAAAGTGATTGATGCAATGTTATTTTTTCTTATAAAATAACGAAAAGTTTGTTATCGATTCGGCAAATCGGCGGGCGCGCAAATCAAATGAATGGAGGATACATCAAGGTGGACTAAAAATACTCATGCCGAACTATTCAGTCGTAACAGAGAAAAATTACAATTTAGGTTGTAAAAGGACCTTTTTACTACGATGTTTTTTTAATTTGGGAAGTTTCATTTTTTTTTTAACAATAAAATGAATTTATGATGACTTTAAGTACCTATAACATATATTTTGTATATGGAAAATACACAAAATGATTCATCTGCAAACTTCTTTAAACATTCGGTGTTTTGGGATTTGAGCGATGTAAGTTTGACTGCTCACGATAAGTCTAGCACAAGGAAGATTTACTCCAGTTATGAATTTGTCTTGTCACTTACCAGTTAAAGATATCCCATTATACACTTCAATAACATTACACCAATCATGCAAGTATTTAGACCACTGTTAATTTACCTTTAAATAAAATACTTCCAACCGAACAATTCGCTAGCATTATGCGTACAGTCGTATCTGTACCAGACATGGAACCTACTGTTGTATAAGGAAAATGGAGTTACACAAAAACAGTATTTAAGAAACGTGTCCACGGTGACACGTGCAATTAAAATTTATGGTAACAGTCTAAAAATAAATATATTCACTATTCAGCTGTTGATAAAAACTTCAGTAACTAACCATAAAAGTATCATAAAATTGATACATAAAACTTTGAAGATTGTATAATAGAACTGTTCTACATCAGTAAAAATAAAATGCTCAGTAAGCGAATAATATGTTTGGTACAACCTTCACGCATAATTCAGTTGATCAGGCGACATTGACCGACCATAACAATAACCTCGCGAAGTGATTAAAAGAATTAGTAGTTCTTTGACTGAAGACAGGAACACATCGTGTTCTAGACAGAATTTTGTTTAAAATGTTATAAACTTATAACATGTAAAAATAAATCGTGAATTACAAAGCTGGAACACTGCTTTGTAGAAAGGTACATGTGAGTGTGATACGTGCGTGTGCAAGAAGCGGAAAAATTAAGAAAAACATGCGTTTCGGGCACTAGCAGCAGTAGCAACTGAAATAATTATCGGTAATATCGGAAAAAATATAAAAACGAAAGTTGTGAATTGTGAATTTGTGATAGAAAAACACTGTGTTCTTGCTAAAAGTAAGTAAGACGGTGATGTTTGGCCGATGAAAAATTAAAATTTGTCGTTTTTTTTTACAAAAACTTGGGTATTGTCCTTTCGATAGAGGTACGCGAGGAAGTGAGAATATGATAACTTGGTAACCGCTGACCATTTAAATATTATTTTATTTCGGGCTTCCAAGTTGACTCAGACAGGAACAAACGGTGTTATTCACCAACTGTTAGTTACCCGTGTAAGTGAGACCTTGCTGAACGAATAAGTATGTAATAGAGCACAGTGGCTCATATTACAAAGTTGCAATCTGAACCAATGTGCTTTTGGTAGTCCAAGCATGCATCGTGTGAAGTTGTGTTTCGTCTGAGCTCCTGAGTAAATATTGTTCGGAATTATTTTTTAGAGATAAATGAAAGTATGTTTTTATAAAGTTGTTGTTACTTACTACCTTTTGTGGTTCCCGATGTTTATTCAATATTTAGGTACCTATACTCGTATGTAGAATTTTGCTCAGATAGTTGGCGGTTTTCCTCCGGTTTAGTACTACCTATAATTAAATAAAAGTGTGTAAAACTGTGTAACTTTAGTTGTATTTGTTTAGCATTAGTGTTGTCTCTTCTTAGTTGACACTTGTTTTTAGTAGATAAAGTGATTCTAAAGAGCAGAAATAAAATTGGCATTATCGTATTTGGTGTATTTTTTTCACTGAGACACGAATGTATAAAACAGTGCAAGTAAGTAGGAACAGCTTTATTGTTTTGTTGTTTCATTGATTCTAGTTGAACGTCTGAGTGGAATTAGTGTGTCCGTGTTTGTATCAATTTCTATAGACACAACACTGACATAATCATATTTGTTGTGTCATTGAGTGCAATTGAACCACATCAACATTACGGCACGTGCTGTAATTTGCCGTGTTTTAGTGCCGTCACAACAGCACATTAATAGTGACAAATACTTAAAATTAAATAGCGCAATCGTGATTAATTTGTCTGTTTACTGTTTTTCACGATAGCACTGATGTAACTGAAGATAATTATGACAGTTTTCGTTGCTTGAAAGAAGTGAACACTAATATATTTTTGATACTTAGCGAATTTCATCAATTCTTTGGGGCCGTTCGTACAACTTTGCACCTTATACCACTGAAATAATATTTATTATTCAATGCCATCAAAAATCCTTTGCTCTACGCTTCACTTTTTTCTCGGAGCCATAGAATTTGATAATCAACTTTACATAAAACTCACTTTTCTTCTCCAGGTTCAAACATCCTAAAGTCACCGCGAGCGCGTCGCGTGCGCACCACATCAATGTCGCAACCAAACAAACGAACCACAGCAGAGAGCATATTGCACGCCGACAGGCGGACCATATACACAGCTGGCCGGCCGCCCTGGTACAACTGTACCGGGGGGCAGGAGGTCGAGCCCTTTCTTATTGGTGAGTACTAACTTACCGCACCATATTGCACACTGACCGATAGACCATATCCACAGCTGGCCGGCCGCCCTGATACAATTGCCCCCCGGGGGCAGGAGGTCGAGCCCCTCCTTATTGGTGAGTACAAAGGTACGAAACCATACTGCACGCTGCCAGGCGGACCATATACACAGCCGGCCGGCCGGCCGGCCGGCCGTCCTGGTACAACTGTACCGGGGGGCAGGAGGTCGAGCCCTTCCTTATTGGTGAGTCTAACTTTTTTACCTATCTGAAGTAGCCCAGTCAAGTCAACGTTGACAACGGCGCTGTTGATAAAAAGTTGTGAAATTGTTTTGTGAAATGAATTAAAAAACAAGATGGTGGCGTTTGTTCAGATTTTGGCCACGCGCCATAATAACCTTGTAGCGCTAATAGATCCCAATGTTTTTAGAAGCCTCAAAACTGATCATCAGTATCTTCAATCAGACTGTTGTCAAATAAAGAAATATAATATGTAATTAGACTAATTAGTCAGCAGAATTAGGATCTAAAAACACTAGGAGACTGATCAGTATTAAAATAAACTAGGAGATAGTCTCGCCCAAAAAGAAGCAAAGAACTGTAGTGTAGAATATGTATAAAAAATTGCCACGATTTAAGTACAGTTGACATCAGACGTTAAATTTTTTGTGCCCATTATGTTGGAGAGAAAAAGATATATAAGTAAGTCCATGTGCACGGAACTGTGACCGTCAAGTTCAACAACTTGACTTGTTTGTGCTTAACAACAGTTCAGAGTGGTTACAATGTGGTTTTGTTTGAAGGTATATGCGGCGCCAGTGCATCGGGTAAGACGACCGTCGCCGCCAAAATCATAGAATCTCTCAACATACCATGGGTAACCATAGTCAGTATGGACTCGTTCTACAAAGTGAGTGCACTATCATGTATAATATCTAAGTATAGGTAGTTTTGTTTTGAATACTAGTTTTTGTCCGCAGCCTCGCTCGCGTGGAGGTCAGAAATTATCCCACGGAAACGTAATACCGGGTTAGAAAGTATCGTATGTCCTAACCCGTGCCAATTTCCTCCAAATCAGTTCAGCCTTTAAGGAGTGCACAAATTAGTATAGGAAGTGTATAGAATGCCGCTAGCGGCAATTTATCCCTATCGGATGTGTACCGTAAACTGCCCTAACTTTGCCTGGCGTCCTAAGTTTGCCTATAATGAAAATGATGTAATATCTTTTTAATTTTACTTGTATGCAGTTTACCGGTATCGGAAATGCCGCTATTTGTGGCATAATAGTGGCGCTGCCTCGGCCCGGCTAAAGTGCCGTAAGCATTGCATTGTCACTCTCCCTTGTTATTTTGTTTGATTTTTGAGGTTAGTTCGCCGTCCTTTGTATTGATTGATCGTATTTGTTTTAGATAATTATATCAAAAGTGCAAATGAAAATGGCGAAAGGTAGGTTAGGTTAGATTAGAACTGTGACTACACAACGCACGAGCCGAGCGAGCGATGCGAGCGGTGCCACGAAAGCGGCCGGCGAGTGCCAGGGTCCGTTTAGGCACATTAAATGTAATGATTTGGGAATTTGGTGTTTTACAGCGAACTAACTTCAAAAATCAAACAAAATAACAAATGACAGTGATTCAGTGACAGTCACAATCACAATGCAATGCTTACGGCACTTTAGCCGGGCCGAGCCAGCGACAATATTATGCCGCTAGCGACACTTTATCCGATAGGGATAGAGTAACGCTAGCGGCACTCTATACACTGCCATTAGTATATTACAATTATCAAACATCCAATTCAATTCTATCATAAGAATATTAATTACCATAAGACCAAAGCAATGAGCTCTTGAACATTTATCTTTAGTGGTGTTTAATATCTTTGGATTGCAATCTGACCATGTGGGAAATATAGTACACTAAGACACAAAACCGCAGATAAAAAATTGAAAATATTTGAGAAAACTCCACGTTGATACTGCATTATGAACGGCTGATAAGACATTACAACAGTCTCGGTGTGCAGTCATAAAATACTTTCATACAATTTTACAAATAAGAATTGATTTGAAGCAGAAATTCTTGTGTTGTTAGTATTCTTGCTGAAGTCGTACAAAGAAAAAAAAAACTTTTATTTGCTCAAAACGTGACAAAATAACCCTTCTTTTTTGGCTTCGCCGCAGTCAGGTAAAAAGAACAAGACTTCTCAGACTTAATTAAGTATTTTAACATCCCTACATTTTTTATCCCTCCTATGCCAAAGGTGTATGTTTGACACATCTCAACAGCCATTTCATGAAAAATAAAAGTAGCCTAACACCACATACCACGAGGTTGTGGATTCAAATCGAGGCAAGTACCAATGTGACTTTTCCAAATTCATAATTATGTACTTTCTTTAAGTTTATCTAGGACGGTGAAGGAAAACATTGTGAATAACCTAGATTTATAGTTAACTAGCTGCTTCCCGCGGTTTCACCCGCAAAAGTCTCGATCCCGCGGGAATATCAGGATAAAAAGCATCCTATGCCTAACCCAGGTCATGGTCTACCATGCGCCAAATTCCATCCAAATCCGTTCAGCCGTTTTAGCGTAAAAGCATAACAAACAAACTCACTTTCGCATTTATAATATTAGTTAGGATTAGGATATAAGTCTGAAATCGCCACCCGTCTTGAGCAAGCGCGGTGATCAATGCTCGTGCCTTCCCTACATGTGAAAAGGCCTTTGCCCTGAAGTAGCACATCAATAGGCTGTTATTATAATCCACATATGAAACCTAGGTACTAAACGAGAAACAGCACCAAGCGGCGACGCGCAACGAGTACAACTTCGATCACCCGGACGCGTTCGACATCGAGCTGCTACTCTCCGTGATACAGCGCCTGCGAGAGGGGAAGAAGGTGGAGGTGCCCATCTACAACTATGTCACCCACTCCCGGGAGAACAGGACTGTGAGTATGTGTGACTTTTAGCTTGGAAATGAGGGCTCTCATGGAGCTGTGAGGGATCGCCACAGTCATGGCGAGTGGGGAAAAGGAATCCAAGTATGTTGTTATTGAAGCAGAAACATACATACGTAACATCACACTTCCATTTAGATGGGGTACACCTACATTTCGCCAGTTATGCTAAATCCCTATCTAATACGGAGCAACCTTATTGCCATCAACAATAATGTGCATGTTCATGGCAATAAGGTGCTGTTTAGAAATTCCTAATGAAAAAATTCAGTAATACTTTTCTACCGACTTAAGAATCGAATACAGAACCGTGTGCTAAGCAGTCACAGTTTGAAATTGGCACAAAAGATGATGCTTGTATGACATTGAAAGTTTACACTTTCGATTCTCAGCCATAATGAGCCAATGATCTTATAGTCTGGCCTAATTTTCACACAAAACTCTCAAAAGTTAAATTTCACTTAAAATAATCACAAAGCTTGTTTCACAGTCCGCCTTGTCCACAGAAAACAATGTACGGCGCAAACGTGATCATCTTCGAGGGCATCCTGGCGTTCTATAACGCAGAGGTGACCAAGATGCTGGACATGAAGGTGTTCGTGGACACCGACGCGGACATACGGCTCGCCAGGAGACTGAGGAGGTGAGCACAACATATCATAACATCACGCCTGTAATGCCCCAAGGGTTAGGCAGAGGTGTACGGTTAAAGATATTTATTACTCGAAAGAATTACAAATTCAATTATAATATAGCCGCATTTATGTAATCGTGTATATAGTATTTATAATTAATTAATGTCATATTGGCAGTTTGCCATGGTTAGTAAGCATAAACGAAATGCTTCACACGCTCCCTACAAATAAGTTATGACTTCAAAAGTTTATTGAAATTATTGTCCTTACATATTATGAAAAGTCCCCCGCCGCTTCTGTCTGTCTGTCTAAACGCGATAAAGTCAAAAACTACCGAACGGTTTTCACCAATGGACGGAGTGATTCATGAGGAAGGTTTTGATCTATAATTCATTAAGGGTTTGTGTAAATTAGCTGAAATATGACGATGATTGTTGAAGATGTCAGGAAAAATCATGCCGACTGGAGCTTTACTGGCGCGCGCTGCGTAAACCGTAAGAGATACATAAAATTAATGTTCCACAAGATTGTGCATCTTCAAAAATTCAACAATAAGGTCCGCGGTAGCATAAAGGACATCGCTCATTATAACTGTATCGCTCCGACATGGCAAATAACTTGTCATTCAAGTTAGGATTTTAAATAAAATGCATAAAAGTCTATTTTACGATGGCTATACAAAATAGTGGACAGCTCGCCGGCCGCTATCTCCCGCGAGCCGTCACACGTAAAACAGAATTTAATACATTTGATTTAAAATCCTAACGTGAATGACAAGCTATTTGCCGTGTCGGAGCAGTTAACAGCATCGCTGTTATAATGAGCGATGTCCTTATGTCTATCTTCTAAGGTCGATTGACCGGTATTATATTAACCATTATCCAATAAAATATAAAAATATGTTATTTAAATTGGGCATTGAATATATATATTAAAATATGCCTGATTTCATATAATTTAAAATGAAACCTATTCAAAATGGTACTTAAAAGGCATTTTGTTTTTTGTCATTTGGCAATGTCGCAACAGTAATTACGCAAAATTGTCTTTGGTCCCTGGTCTTGACATCAAGCAATGAACAAAATTGTCAATCTTTTATTAGTTGAATACGAGGCTAATTTGTATGTGTGTGTATTTTATTTTATGTGTCTAATGTGCGTTATGTTTGTGTAGAATAAACATTTTTTCTTTCCATTTTCTTTTCTAAAAGATATCACAGACTCAACATTACTAAATAATTATGGCGTCGGTATACGATCATCGCTTCGATTCCTTTTAATCCTGGTAGTAAGTCCCGTGGGATATTTTCCGAAAATCACGCGGGCGATACCTCGGGCAAAAGCTAGTAGGTTATGCAACGGATAATAGTTATCAACAACTATACATAGGTACTTAACGTTACCAGTCCAAAGATCTTACAACCTTTGCTCTAAAGCCCTACACACTAGCGTTTGTCTAGCGTAGGTGTTCGATGAACGCCGCGAAAACGCGACGCGTCTGCGCTGCGCATACGCAGACGCGTCGCGTTTTCGCGGCGTTTCCTCTGCAGTTAATCGAATGCTGCGCTAGCGGGGCGCAGACGTCACAGAATTTATTATATACAAAAATACGCTAATGCAGCATACTCATATGCCCCAGCAGAGACGGCGCGAATACGTTCATCGGACGCCTACGCTGGACAAACGCTAATGTGAAGGGCCTCTGATTTTACGATTCATTTGGAATTCATAATTGAGCTGGCTTCATCTTTCTGACTGACCGACTCCTTGGCAATTCAAATGTGCCTGTAATTGGTTTAATTGAAATAAATGGTTTGAATTTGAGAGCAAGTGTTGTGATCAATGCACAATGCCTTCTCTGTGTCATAAATTGGTCTTTAACATGTATTGGAGCAATAATAATAGGCTGGTATTATTACGTTTTTTTAAGGCACCCTTTTCCATAATATACATACCTATAATTTAAATTACTCCTTTTCTCACCCACAGAGACATAGTGCAACGCGGGCGCGACTTGGAAGGCGTACTCAAGCAATATATGACGCACGTCAAACCGGCGTACCAGAGTTACATCGCACCCTGCATGGCGCACGCGGACATCATAGTGCCCAGGGGGGGCGAGAACAAAGTGGCCATACACCTCATAGTGCAACACGTGCACAAACAACTGCAGCTGGTGAGTTACTGCTCGACACAGTGCCAGTTACAGCAACACGACACAGCGCCAGTTACAGCAACACGACACAGTGCCCGTTACAGTAACACGACACAGTGCCAGTTACAACAACACGACACAGTGCCAGTTACAGTAACACGACACAGTGCCAGTTACAGCAACACGACACAGTGCCCGTTACAGTAACACGACACAGTGCCAGTTACAACAACACGACACAGTGCCAGTTACAGCAACACGACACAGTGCCAGTTACAGTAACACGACACAGTGCCAGTTACAACAACACGACACAGTGCCAGTTACAACAACACGACACAGTGCCAGTTACAGTAACACGACACAGTGCCAGTTACAACAACACGACACAGTGCCAGTTACAGTAACACGACACAGTGCCAGTTACAGCAACACGACACAGTGCCCGTTACAGTAACACGACACAGTGCCAGTTACAACAACACGACACAGTGCCAGTTACAGTAACACGACACAGTGCCAGTTACAACAACACGACACAGTGCCAGTTACAGTAACACGACACAGTGCCAGTTACAACAACACGACACAGTGCCAGTTACAGTAACACGACACAGTGCCCGTTACAGCAACACGACACAGTGCCCGTTACAGTAACACGACACAGTGCCAGTTACAACAACACGACACAGTGCCAGTTACAGTAACACGACACAGTGCCAGTTACAGCAACACGACACAGTGCCCGTTACAGTAACACGACACAGTGCCAGTTACAGTAACACGACACAGTGCCAGTTACAGCAACACGACACAGTGCCCGTTACAGTAACACGACACAGTGCCAGTTACAGTAACACGACACAGTGCCAGTTACAGCAACACGACACAGTGCCAGTTACAGTAACACGACACAGTGCCAGTTACAACAACACGACACAGTGCCAGTTACAGTAACACGACACAGTGCCAGTTACAGCAACACGACACAGTGCCAGTTACAGTAACACGACACAGTGCCAGTTACAACAACACGACACAGTGCCAGTTACAGTAACACGACACAGTGCCAGTTACAGCAACACGACACAGTGCCCGTTACAGTAACACGACACAGTGCCAGTTACAACAACACGACACAGTGCCAGTTACAGTAACACGACACAGTGCCAGTTACAGCAACACGACACAGTGCCAGTTACAGCAACACGACACAGTGCCAGTTACAGTAACACGACACAGTGCCAGTTACAGCAACACGACACAGTGCCAGTTACAGCAACACGACACAGTGCCAGTTACAGCAACACGACACAGTGCCAGTTACAGCAACACGACACAGTGCCAGTTACAGCAACACGACACAATGCCAGTTACACTAACACGACACAATGCCAGTTACACTAACACGACACAGTGCCAGTTACAGCAACACGACACAATGCCAGTTACACTAACACGACACAATGCCAGTTACACTAACACGACACAATGCCAGTTACACTAACACGACACAATGCCAGTTACACTAACACGACACAGTGCCAGTTACACTAACACGACACAATGCCAGTTACACTAACACGACACAGTGCCAGTTACAGCAACACGACACAGTGCCAGTTACAGCAACACGACACAGTGCCAGTTACAGCAACACGACACAGTGCCAGTTACAGCAACACGACACAGTGCCAGTTACAGCAACACGACACAATGCCAGTTACACTAACACGACACAATGCCAGTTACACTAACACGACACAATGCCAGTTACACTAACACGACACAGTGCCAGTTACAGCAACACGACACAGTGCCAGTTACAGTAACTCGATACAGACACGACACAGTGCCCGTTACAGCAACACGACACAGTGCCAGTTACAGCAACACGACACAGTGCCCGTTACAACAACACGACACAGTGCCAGTTACAGCAACACGACACAATGCCAGTTACACTAACACGACACAGTGCCAGTTACACTAACACGACACAATGCCAGTTACACTAACACGACACAGTGCCAGTTACAGCAACACGACACAGTGCCAGTTACAGTAACTCGATACAGACACGACACAGTGCCCGTTACAGCAACACGACACAGTGCCAGTTACAGCAACACGACACAGTGCCCGTTACAACAACACGACACAGTGCCAGTTACAGCAACACGACACAATGCCAGTTACACTAACACGACACAGTGCCAGTTACACTAACACGACACAATGCCAGTTACACTAACACGACACAGTGCCAGTTACAGCAACACGACACAGTGCCAGTTACAGCAACACGACACAGTGCCAGTTACAGCAACACGACACAGTGCCAGTTACAGCAACACGACACAGTGCCAGTTACAGCAACACGACACAGTGCCAGTTACAGCAACACGACACAGTGCCAGTTACAGCAACACGACACAGTGCCAGTTACACTAACACGACACAATGCCAGTTACAGCAACACGACACAATGCCAGTTACACTAACACGACACAATGCCAGTTACACTAACACGACACAATGCCAGTTACACTAACACGACACAGTGCCAGTTACAGCAACACGACACAGTGCCAGTTACAGTAACTCGATACAGACACGACACAGTGCCCGTTACAGCAACACGACACAGTGCCAGTTACAGCAACACGACACAGTGCCCGTTACAACAACACGACACAGTGCCAGTTACAGCAACACGACACAATGCCAGTTACACTAACACGACACAGTGCCAGTTACACTAACACGACACAATGCCAGTTACACTAACACGACACAGTGCCAGTTACAGCAACACGACACAGTGCCAGTTACAGTAACTCGATACAGACACGACACAGTGCCCGTTACAGCAACACGACACAGTGCCAGTTACAGCAACACGACACAGTGCCCGTTACAGCAACACGACACAGTGCCCGTTACAGCAACACGACACAGTGCCAGTTACAGCAACACGACACAGTGCCAGTTACAACAACACGACACAATGCCAGTTACAGCAACACGACACAGTGCCCGTTACAGCAACACGACACAGTGCCAGTTACAGCAACACGACACAGTGCCAGTTACAGCAACACGACACAGTGCCAGTTACAACAACACGACACAATGCCAGTTACAGCAACACGACACAGTGCCCGTTACAGCAACACGACACAGTGCCAGTTACAGCAACACGACACAGTGCCCGTTACAGCAACACGACACAGTGCCAGTTACAGCAACACGACACAGTGCCAGTTACAGCAACACGACACAATGCCAGTTACAACAACACGACACAATGCCAGTTACACTAACACGACACAATGCCAGTTACAGTAACACGACACAGTGCCAGTTACAGTAACACGACACAGTGCCAGTTACAACAACACGACACAATGCCAGTTACAGCAACACGACACAATGCCAGTTACACTAACACGACACAGTGCCCGTTACAGTAACACGACACAGTGCCAGTTACAACAACACGACACAGTGCCAGTTACAGTAACACGACACAGTGCCAGTTACAGCAACACGACACAGTGCCAGTTACAGCAACACGACACAGTGCCAGTTACAGTAACACGACACAGTGCCAGTTACAGTAACACGACACAGTGCCAGTTACAACAACACGACACAGTGCCAGTTACAGTAACACGACACAGTGCCAGTTACAACAACACGACACAGTGCCAGTTACAACAACACGACACAGTGCCAGTTACAGCAACACGACACAATGCCAGTTACAGCAACACGACACAATGCCAGTTACACTAACACGACACAGTGCCCGTTACAGTAACACGACACAGTGCCAGTTACAACAACACGACACAGTGCCAGTTACAGTAACACGACACAGTGCCAGTTACAGCAACACGACACAGTGCCAGTTACAGTAACACGACACAGTGCCAGTTACAACAACACGACACAGTGCCAGTTACAGTAACACGACACAGTGCCAGTTACAGTAACACGACACAGTGCCAGTTACAACAACACGACACAGTGCCAGTTACAGTAACACGACACAGTGCCAGTTACAACAACACGACACAGTGCCAGTTACAGCAACACGACACAATGCCAGTTACACTAACACGACACAGTGCCAGTTACACTAACACGACACAATGCCAGTTACACTAACACGACACAGTGCCAGTTACAGCAACACGACACAGTGCCAGTTACAGTAACTCGATACAGACACGACACAGTGCCCGTTACAGCAACACGACACAGTGCCAGTTACAGCAACACGACACAGTGCCCGTTACAGCAACACGACACAGTGCCAGTTACAGCAACACGACACAGTGCCAGTTACAACAACACGACACAATGCCAGTTACAGCAACACGACACAGTGCCCGTTACAGCAACACGACACAGTGCCAGTTACAGCAACACGACACAGTGCCCGTTACAGCAACACGACACAGTGCCAGTTACAGCAACACGACACAATGCCAGTTACAGCAACACGACACAGTGCCCGTTACAGCAACACGACACAGTGCCAGTTACAGTAACACGACACAGTGCCAGTTACAACAACACGACACAGTGCCAGTTACAGTAACACGACACAGTGCCAGTTACAACAACACGACACAGTGCCAGTTACAGTAACACGACACAGTGCCAGTTACAGCAACACGACACAGTGCCCGTTACAACAACACGACACAGTGCCAGTTACAGTAACACGACACAGTGCCAGTTACAGCAACACGACACAGTGCCAGTTACAGCAACACGACACAGTGCCCGTTACAGCAACACGACACAGTGCCAGTTACAGCAACACGACACAGTGCCAGTTACAGTAACACGACACAGTGCCAGTTACAGTAACACGACACAGTGCCAGTTACAACAACACGACACAGTGCCAGTTACAGTAACACGACACAATGCCAGTTACAGCAACACGACACAATGCCAGTTACAACAACACGACACAATGCCAGTTACAGCAACACGACACAGTGCCAGTTACAGTAACACGACACAGTGCCAGTTACAACAACACGACACAGTGCCAGTTACAGTAACACGACACAATGCCAGTTACAACAACACGACACAATGCCAGTTACAACAACACGACACAATGCCAGTTACAGCAACACGACACAGTGCCAGTTACACTAACACGACACAGTGCCAGTTACAGCAACACGACACAGTGCCAGTTACAGTAACTCGATACAGACACGACACAGTGCCCGTTACAGCAACACGACACAGTGCCAGTTACAGCAACACGACACAGTGCCCGTTACAGCAACACGACACAGTGCCAGTTACAGCAACACGACACAGTGCCAGTTACAACAACACGACACAATGCCAGTTACAGCAACACGACACAGTGCCCGTTACAGCAACACGACACAGTGCCAGTTACAGCAACACGACACAGTGCCCGTTACAGCAACACGACACAGTGCCAGTTACAGCAACACGACACAATGCCAGTTACAACAACACGACACAATGCCAGTTACAGCAACACGACACAGTGCCAGTTACAGTAACACGACACAGTGCCAGTTACAACAACACGACACAGTGCCAGTTACAGTAACACGACACAATGCCAGTTACAACAACACGACACAATGCCAGTTACAACAACACGACACAATGCCAGTTACAGCAACACGACACAGTGCCAGTTACAGCAACACGACACAGTGCCAGTTACAGTAACACGACACAGTGCCAGTTACAACAACACGACACAGTGCCAGTTACAGTAACACGACACAATGCCAGTTACAGCAACACGACACAGTGCCAGTTACAACAACACGACACAATGCCAGTTACAGCAACACGACACAGTGCCAGTTACAGTAACACGACACAGTGCCAGTTACAACAACACGACACAGTGCCAGTTACAACAACACGACACAATGCCAGTTACAGCAACACGACACAGTGCCAGTTACAGCAACACGACACAATGCCAGTTACAGCAACACGACACAGTGCCAGTTACAACAACACGACACAATGCCAGTTACAGCAACACGACACAGTGCCAGTTACAGTAACACGACACAGTGCCAGTTACAACAACACGACACAGTGCCAGTTACAGTAACACGACACAATGCCAGTTACAACAACACGACACAATGCCAGTTACAACAACACGACACAATGCCAGTTACAACAACACGACACAATGCCAGTTACAACAACACGACACAATGCCAGTTACAACAACACGACACAATGCCAGTTACAACAACACGACACAATGCCAGTTACAACAACACGACACAATGCCAGTTACAACAACACGACACAATGCCAGTTACAGCAACACGACACAGTGCCAGTTACAGCAACACGACACAATGCCAGTTACAACAACACGACACAATGCCAGTTACAGCAACACGACACAGTGCCAGTTACAGTAACACGACACAATGCCAGTTACACTAACACGACACAGTGCCAGTTACAGCAACACGACACAATGCCAGTTACAGCAACACGACACAGTGCCAGTTACAGTAACACGACACAGTGCCAGTTACAACAACACGACACAGTGCCAGTTACAACAACACGACACAGTGCCAGTTACAACAACACGACACAATGCCAGTTACAGCAACACGACACAGTGCCAGTTACAGTAACTCGATACAGACACGACATAGTGCAAGTTACAGCAACACGACACAGTAACGTCCCGAATCAAACATCAGTCAATGTTATCGAAGGAGTGCTCAAAACGCTATTCACACGAACATTTTGTCAGTTCGAATCCAACAGACGATCTTCCTACAGCTGTTTTCTGTCGGGAGCAAAGCGAATCAGGTAATCGAAATATGTGTCTCCTGTCGAATGGTTGTGAATAGCTATATAAAACATAAACATACAAAACATAAAATAGTCTCGTCTACTGTTTTCACTCGGCCACATAGAATGTTTGTTTTAGGCAGAGGTGTACCTGTAGTACACCCACATTTCGCACAAGCGAGCTTATTGCTGTCAACCGGGTATAAATCCGGGCTGCTACTGAGAAATTCCAGATGGGAAAACCCAATATAACACTGCCCGATCCGATCCGGAGCAGGACCTCAAGCTTAGCAGTAGCATTTGCGACCACTAGACCAACGAGGCAGACAAAACTCAAACCATTTATTTCAATTAAACCATTTACAGGGACTTTTGAATTGTCAAGGAGTAGGTCAGTCAGAAATGTGAAGCTAGTTGCCCATTCCAAAGCGTAGTAGTTACCTATGGAGAAGAACGGGCAAGAAACTCCACGGACACTCCTTTAAATAAAATAATTGATACAAAATATTGGTTACACATGTTGAAATTATACATGTGAGAACAGTGTAGAAAGACGTTCACGTTAAAAGCGTCCGTAATAAAAAGATAAAAACAAAGAACCATTAAAAAAATAAAATAAGCAATGGCAGCTAAGAGATGACTAGACCCAACTGACGGAGCCCGTTCACGAACATGACGCATGGATCAGCACCATTCAGCTCAACCATTTTGAAGGGAACTTAACGATCCAACACACGCGCCACCGTCAGCGAGACAATAGAGTGAGCATGACATACTCTCAGCCGCCAGGGCACATTCAAATCAATGAAAGACATATTACCCGGTAAATGGTAGCTCTTTAGTACATAGTACTCACACCTGTACTATGCAATAATATTTTCAAAATGTTAATCAATTAGTTGTGGTTCTGGAGCAGGACCAGCAAGCCATTCTTATCAGTGATGTAATCCCCCAACTTATAACATGCCTGCCTACATAGTGTGCGTTTTATACAAGATTTGAATTTCGTCTCATTCAGTTGAAGTATGTGGAGGTATTTTATTGTAACATTTTAAACAGTACCCCATGAACACTTTATAATTATGATAGCAAAATAATCATGTGTTTTGTTGCAGCGCGGCTTCAAAGTACGCGAAAAGCTGGCGATCGCGCACATCGGACAGCCCGTGCCAGACTCACTCTTTGTACTGAAAGAAACTCCTCAGGTGAGTCACTAGAAGGGTTGATTGACAGACAAAATTCTTAAAAACAAAGTGTTAAAACTAATATTGGTTGCAATGGAATTTTAAAAATGCGTTTGTGGTAGTTAAACTTGATAATAATCTCAACTTCCGAATTCAAGTTTTTGTTGTACCTATAGGATATATATTTGCTTCCCTTAGTAACGAAACGAAAGTAAGTCTACTACACGAGACACGAGGCAATTGTACTGTGTGTATGATGATTGCGGCAGCACTTTTGTGCACTTCTTTCTTTATGTATTTTTCTTTAATAAGTGTTTTGTGTGTACTGAATAAAAAGTGTATTACATTCAATCTGCCTAGCCTTTTCCCAACTATGTTGGGGTCGGCTTCCAGTCTAACTGGATGCAGCTGAATACCAGACATGGAGCGACTGCGTGTCTGACCTCCACAACCCAGTAACTGGGTAATACGATACCTCTTGGTTAGACTTTCGGGCTTCTGACGACTCGTAACGACTGTCAAAGATCTACGAAAGACAGCTGGAACCAACGGCTTAAAGTACTTTCCGAGGCACGGAGGAGTCTCGGTGTGTAAAGTTGGTCACCCATCCACGGACCAACCCCGGCAAGCGTAGCTTAACCTGACGGATGGACCCGTGCGGCTGTTATCACTTAGCGAAAAGTAAATCCCAAAAAAAACGGGTTGCACTCCGGGAGTGCCGGCAGAAGTGAAAACTTGAATATTAACGTTGTGCATTGTAGCGTTGTGTGGACTCACATCTATAATTATTCTAGTGTAGTATTGGCGGTATTTTGATATTTTGGTATTACTCTCCCTCCGTCTTACGAATTTTCGATCAGGTCACGTGTCCTGACGCGAGTTTAACATTTTTTACCCATCACAAAAAAGTGCACAACGCCGCTAAAGAAGTTTTCACTTCAAAAAAAATATGTTATGGCAGTTATTTACGTAAGGTATCTTTCAGGTGCAAGGCCTCCACACATTCATCCGCAACAAGGACACGCCCCGCGACGAGTTCATCTTCTACTCCAAGAGACTGATGCGGCTGGTCATAGAGTTCGCGCTGTCTCTGCTGCCTTACTCCGACCACATCGTGGACACGCCGCAGGGCTTCTGTTATAAAGGTAACCTTTGGCTTATAGCGAGATAATATGAACGTTAACCTTTACTTAAACTTTTTGTATGGCTTTTCATACGAGGTCGACTGCTCTAAGAAAGCTGTTTGGTCTCTCATGAAGGGCTTGTGGCGGCATCTACATTGCCACATGCGAACTACGCATCTCAATGACGTCACGCAAAACCCTGCATCGCGCAAGCAGGGTTTACCGCGCGACTAGCATATACAACGTGTTACCAAAACCCTGTCCGATCTGTGAGGATGTTACTGAGAGTCTATTTATTTATTTATGTGCTAATTCTCAGAAAAAAAAAAAATGGGGAATGTTACCGATTTATTATATAGGGCGCGGGCAGTCTTAAAGCGGGTATCTACAAGTCATAACTTACAAACCCTGTTGAAAATTTACCAATTTTTAATGGAATTGCGAAAATTTTTAAACGAAAAACAGTGAATTTTAAATAACAATAACTTTTTTATTTTTAATAAAAATAAAAAAAATAAAAACACTGGTAATGTTATTGCAGTACCTATGTGTCCTTTTGGGATCGGACAGGGTTTTTGTAACACATTGTATACAACGTCCCGACAAAAATCGTCGGGCAGTAGCCCACCAGACACAATACTCGTCTGGTTGGAGGATCCTCCCTTTTCTATAGAGGATGAGTGAACTTTACACCCTGTTCTTCATACCTCGATTCCGATTTTATTTGTAGCAAAATTATGAGGACATCATCAGAAAGTCTTTGCTTTGTGTTGGATTTATTTTGAGAAATCTACCTAGTTTTAAAGATAACTTATGTATTCGAAAATAAACCTTATACTTATTGTTCTTAGGTCGTAAATGCGACGTGGAGAAGATCTGCGGCGTATCTATCTTACGAGCGGGAGAGACCATGGAGCAAGCGGTTTGCGACATTTGTAAGGACATCCGCATCGGCAAGATACTCATACAGACCAACCAGCAGACTGATGAACCAGAGGTATGAAAATAAATAGTAATTACTAGGTACAATCAACCGTGCGTCAATAGTAACACTTAATTATGAAAACCGTCTTCATTACTATGACATAATAATGGTGATGTGCTTTAAAGCACTTAATAGGAGGCCACTCCACGATTTAAGGAGATTTTGACGATTTCTCGTTGAATAATTTTTAGTAGAGTTGAATCGTCCAATAATTGCAGAATTTACTAGAGTGCAGACAAAACAGACACTCTTATCCGCAGTGCGGTCGTTTAACAAGAATAAGGGAAAAGACGGAAAACTTAACACCAGCGTAATTGGATGGCCAGGGAAACACCAACCGGTGTATGTCGCTGAACAACTACCTGCCAGTACCAAGAAGTTATTTTACCAATCCCGTAAGTTCGCCAAGAAGTACAAATACACATATTGCTGGATATCCAATGGTAATATTTTCATGCGGAAGCAAGAGGGCGACAAACAGATTTTAATCAGCACCGAAAAAAACCTTCAAGATCTTGGATACATTAATATGTGACTATGCCTAAAACTGACAGTAAATCGTTCTTATTTTAATTTGTTTAGATTAGTTAGATCACTTTTTATTCAAATTGTCATCTTTATATATTATAAAAACAACCAGTCATTAACAAACTCAACCATTCTCTCACAATCACTACACATAACACAAAACCCTATTCACAAATATATTCACATGACCTACACATACATAATAAGACTCCTCAATAACATTAAGTTCACATATTATGTGCGATGTACTTCCCATTCTAACTTGATGTACAAAATATTACTTGCTCATACAATTAGCTCACGCTCTGATATTTATTTCTTAATTAAAAATGACTAATTTGATTAATATTAATAACGACCTTGAAAAATTTACCGTAGGCAACTCCTTTATATGTAACCCAGAAGACTGTATAAATTATGTTAACGTTACTGGTAGCGATATTAAATTACTGTATTTAAATATTCGTAGTGTAAATAAAAACTTCGATCAACTTCTTGTCCTATTGCGCTTAACTAAAATTAACTTTGACATCATAGTTCTGACCGAATGTTGGCTGAGTAAAGCAAATAATTTACCTATATTGGAAGGTTTACAGTCTTACTCAACTGAAACAAATCTCAATCAAAATGATGGAGTTATAATCTATACTAAACTGGGACTGCAAACTAATGTATGGGAACCCTCCTTTAGGGGCGGGACTTGCCTCGTGTGTTTAATAGAAAAAAAGTTAGCAGTTGTGGCAATCTACCGCTCTCCGTCATACAAGTCCAACGACGATTTTGATCATTTCAAGACAAGCTTGACTAATGTCTATGATACCATATCCGCCTGCCCAAATATAGTATTAGTGGGTGATTTAAACCTTGATATAATCAAACGTAATGAGGACAACAAATGTCTTGACTATCTCATCTTAAATGCTTCTCAAGGGTTATTGCCCACTCACGAATTTCCCACTCGCCTCGGAAAAAGCCTAGATCACATACTTCTAAAGACTAAACTTTTGTCAACCACACTGGTTTTAGAGTCCCATATTACTGACCACAAGCCGATCCTCCTCGACATCATAGACGCAAACCCTGCGCGGAGAACATATTACCTTTCCACCCGCCTTAACCATGAAGCTATTAAGCTAGAACTGGAAAATACCGACTTTTCAAGGATATACACTGAGAAGGATGCTAATATTTCTATGAACAAATTTATAGATATCGTTACAATGGTCATGTCCAAACACACAATTCAAGCTAAAATCCCTAGACAAAAAAGAACTCTAAAACCCTGGATAACTCCTGGTCTTCTAAAATGCATTAGAAACCGGGATAAGTTACACATAAAATCCAAGAAAGCACCAGACAACCTTATACTTAAAATTACCTATAATCGCTACCGAAACTTTTGTAACGACCTACTCCGAAAACTAAAAATATCATACGAAAGAAGTGAGCTTGAGAAAGCAAGTAATAAACCTAAAATTTTATGGAAAGTAATAAAGGAAATAACCAACACCACGAAAATATGTGCAAGCCCCGTTGAGCTATTAAAAATACGCAATGATCCTAAGTCTTCCGTTAATGAGGTCTGCAATTTCTTCAGTAATGTAGGAAAAAAGCTAGCTGACAATATTCTATCACAACACCACACCCTATTTCCTCAGTCTCATCGAAATAGTATAAACCCCTCCCATGTAAACTCTCTTGCGCTCTTAGAAGTTGATGAAGCAGAAATAGAATCGCTTATCCTGCAGTTACGCAATGACTGTGCTATCGGATGGGACGGTATATCGCCTCTTTTATTGAAAAACTGTCGCCATGTACTGATACCGCCACTTACCTTCATATACAACAGTTGTCTACAATTGGGCGTGTTCCCGGATGCTCTTAAAAAGGCGATAGTCCATCCTATACACAAGGAGGGGGACAGAATTTGTGTCAATAATTATAGGCCTATATCAGTTTTGCCGACACTTTCCAAAATCCTTGAGAGGATCTTAAACAATCGTCTCAGGACATTTTTGGAAAAATACAAATTAATAGCAGACAACCAATATGGCTTCCGAGCCGGTGTTTCAACAGAAGATGCTGTGCTAGGATTGACTCAAGAGGTAGCTAAAAATCTAGACAAGAAAACAAAATGTTTAGGTATATTCCTGGACCTTTCTAAGGCATTTGACACAGTTTCTGTCCCCATCCTTACCTCAAAATTAGAACACTTAGGTGTACGTGGCGTGTCGCTTGATATTTTTAAAGACTATCTCAAGAATCTGACCCAGATAGTTAAAATTGATACCCACCTTAGTGAAGAGGAGTTGGTTACTTTCGGCGTCCCTCAAGGCAGCATACTGGGCCCCACGTTATTTAAAATATATGTCAATGACCTTTGCAAAATGAACCTCCCAAATACTAAGATATATACATACGCTGATGACACCGCGATCTTAGTTCATGGTCCTACTTGGGATACTATAAAATCTATAGCAGAATCGGCAGTAGCGGAAATAATGAAATGGCTCAATTTTAATCTCCTTACCTTAAATATAAATAAATCCTGCTACATCCCTTTTGCAATTAGGCGAAAGACAGCACCGTCACAGAGTTTTACAATTACTGCCCATTCATGCTCAAACCAATCTACACCATGCCGTTGTCTAGCACTAACTAGAAGTGACAGCGTAAAATACTTAGGTGTCCACATAGATGACGGACTTACATGGAAAAAACAACTTGACGCTGTCGCGACTAGAACTTTGCGCCTCATCCATATATTTAAATGCCTCCGAAACTCCGCTAATGCCGATATTTTAAAAATGATTTATTTTGCACTATGCCAATCGGTCATAGGATACTGCATCTCTGTGTGGGGTGCTGCAACGAAAGGTTGCCTCCTGAGGGCAGAGAGAGCACAAAGAGCCGTACTAAAAGTAATGACAAGGAAGCCCCATAGATACCCAACAACACAACTGTATGCAGACTGCAAGGTTCTTACAGTCCGTCAGCTCTTTGTGCTTCAATCTGTTCTTAGGAAACACAGCAGCCTTCCCCCGTCTAACCCAAAAAAGCGCACAAACCTTCCCTCAGGCACCCAACACAGGACCACGTTCGCAAAGCATCAGTACTATGTAATTAGCGCTTATATATACAAAAAGGTTCATATAAAACTGCATATCTTAGACCTGAACAAACACAACCTAAAATTAAAAGTGACAGAATGGCTGCTTAAACAGGACTATGCCGCAACGGAGACTTTACTGACCTACATCGCCTAATAATAAGCACACACTCAACCTCATGCTCGCACGAATTACTTCTATCTCGCATTCGTACACACTCGCACATACAACTCCCCCACTCACACATCAACACCACATCACCTACCTATCCCCACTCACACACACACTTACACACCTTTAATCACATTCATTTACCCACAACCTCACAATCTCACAAAAAAAAAAAAAAAAAAAAAATTAAAACCTAAAACCTGTAACGTAAAGTATAACTTATTTTTATTTTATTTTATTTTTTTTATTTTTTTTTTCCCATCTGATGATAAATTGACACAGTCCACTATACATAATATCAATTGGAACCTAACTGCGAATCACTGTCTCTTAAGATACAGGATACCCTAGTTTAAGAGACAGAGTTTAATCAATTGTGTACAGATTTCTCAGCATCCAAATGTTTTATGTAAATGTTCTATCTGTATTTTTGGGAAATAAAGATATATTATTATTATTATTATCTAGACAAGAGTTGTGTCAGTTAACATGAAATAAGCTATATAACCGCTTCGCCAGACCTACGACTCAAAACCGGTCGCATTGAACCCTGACGTAAGTTCAAACCTCACAACGTGAGCCACTTCCCTCCAGCTGTACTACCTGCGCCTGCCCAAGGACATCAAGGACTACCGCGTGATCCTCATGGACGCGACCGTGGCCACGGGCGCCGCCGCCATCATGGCCATCCGCGTGCTGCTGGACCACGACGTGCCCGAGGACCACATCAGCCTCGTGTCGCTGCTCATGGCCGAGATCGGCGTGCACTCCATCGCCTACGCCTTCCCGCAGGTAATCATAATACACTACACTGATTCAATCTGCCTGACTCCCAACTATATTAGCGTCGACTTCCAGTCTAACCGGATGCAGCTGAATACCAGTATTTTATATGGAACGACCTATCTGACCTCCACGAACCAAAAACTTTGTAATACAATACCCCTTGGTAAGACTGGTTGTCAGACTTTCGGGCTTCTGACGACCCGTAACGACTGTCAAAAATCCACGAATGACAGCCGGGACCAACGGCTTAACGTACTTTTCGAGACACGGAGAATTTTCGGTTTATAAAAATGGTCACCTATCCACGGACCAATCCCGGCAAGCGTAGCTTAGTCTGATAGATCGACCCGTGCGGCTGTTATTACTTAACCACGAGCTCCTCAAGTCTAATTAATTGAGAATCAATACTTTATGGGGGAGAAAAGTTTCAAAAAATCGCCCCAAAAACGCCTTAACTGGCAGGAATTAAAAAAAATATGCAACAAACTTTCCAGAAACAACGATTTAAATTATACTCGAATAAGATGGTACACACGGCTACACATCAAGCTATACGATTCCAGTATAAGCTGACCTCGCATTGTAAGGAAATCCCATACAATGCAAGATCAACATAAACTGGAAATGTATAGCTTGATGTGTAGCCGTGTGTACGTTGATGATAAATAATGTAACGTTACTACAATATTCTTTAGTTTTCAATAATGGCCAACTATTATGTTTTCAATAATGGCCACACCATATTTTTTTAAATTCTTTTCTAAATTAATTATTTATTTGTCAAAAACACGTGTAGGTTTACAAAAAAAGTTTCAACATGTTTTACCTAGAAAGACATACAAATACAATAATAATATAAAATCATAAAGTTACGTTAAAACATTTATGTACTTTAAATTAAATTATTATTGTATTTGTACGCGTTTCTAGGCAAAACATGCTGGTGCATTATTAGTCTATTTAGAGAATACTGCTTAAGTACGTATTTTACGTGCTGGGGTCGACTTCTAGCATCCTAATGAAATAAAGCCTATAAATTACCGATCTACTTATAAAAATCTTACATATATTCATTTACTGATAGACAACGCACAGCATAAACCGCTTGGTCTATAAGTATGAAATTTTGCACAAGATTTTTTTGTAAAGCAAAATTGAACTATAAGGTAGGATTTTTGAAAATTTACCCACTATAGGGGGTAAATAGGGAATGAAAGTTAGTAGGTAGCTTGTAACAGATAATTCAGACATTTTATCTCTATCCGCAGGTAAAAATAGTAACATCAGCGCTAGACCCGGAGATCAACGAGAAGTTCTACGTGCTCCCGGGTATTGGCAACTTCGGCGACCGATACTTCGGCACCGAGCCCACGGACGACGAGTGAGGGCAGGGCACAAGCTTGTATGTGGACTACGCAGTGTTTTCGTACCGTGCGTATGTCCGGCGTAGACGCGTTGATGTCGCTTAGCGTGTAGACGCTGCGTAGCGTCGCGTAGATACTGCGTCGCATGATCGTTAATTTGACGTAAGTGTATGTCGCTTTAACTTTATTGTACGTATATTTGACGTAAGTGTACGTCGATTTGACGTAAGTGTAAGACGATATGACGTAGTTGTACGTAGCTTTGACGCAGCGTTTGCGGAGCGTGTACGCTGGACTAACGGCATACGAAGGCACCCTAAGAGTTAATCGTCTACGAGAATGATGGCAGGTAATGTGTAGTGTGAGTGTCGAGTCTGTGGTACCAAACTGTGGTTGGAGCTATAGTAAATGCAAAGAAGAATGAAAGTTTATTTCTTTGCGATTTTATTTCGTTTGTTTGTTTTCAAAGGCCGAAAGGGTTTGAGAAAGGTTTTTTTTTACGTTTGACTAACGTACTACAAGACAAAAGAATGAGATTTATTTTTTTAAGAATCTTGTGTAAAGTATTCAGAAAACCCTGAAATTATTGTAACAGCTACATCATTTATTGGTACCACGACCCCTATTTGCCCCATATAGAAAAAAATCCACTTAAGTGACAAACCTATTTATAGAAAACTTTCAAAAGACGATTAACATCTCAGGTATAAGGGGCTTCTTAAATGTGTAGAAATTACACGTAACATTTTGTATAAAAAAACAATAAAATTCGGCAAAAAATAATACATGGAGTAGGAAACAAACGGAGACCTTTTTCTAACAATATTTAAAAAAAAATAGCGCGGCAGTAAATAATCTTCTGTCGTTGGATAGTCGTTAGTATCACGTCATACAGCGTTATTCCGATTGGTCGCCGCGACTTGTCACTTGTCTATGTAATTCTCCATTTGTTAACTAATCTATGGTAACTAATACTAGTGAATATTGTCGTGGACTGGCCCTGTATTTATTTAATAATCGTAATGTTTACATAATCGTATGTAAGTGCGGCATCTTGCTATGGAAGTAGTGGCCAAGTTTTTAGTACCTCAAGTGTATTCCCGTCCAATAGGTAGGAATATAGCGAACACTGCCATCTAACATTTTTTAAACTTAAAATAACGAAAAGCACGATGTTCATGCACGATAAACAAAGCATATTGTTATGCATTACGCAAGTGTATGCACTCACACGTGCTTACGTAATCGCACAGTCCTGTAAATACGCACACATACGCATCCTTTAAGCGGAATTACTATACTCCATTCAGGATAATATAGCGGCGAAATAACTACTGTTATGTTGTTGTAATGACTGCATGTTAAGTCTTTTATATGCAAATAGTAAATAGATTATAACATGGATATGTTTTTACACCATTTGTCTAATGTTATCCTGAATGGAGTATAGATCCTTCGAAAACTGCGACATAAATAACATTCATATTAAACTTAGTACCAGTAGCATCATATATCATACACGGAGGCACTAAAGACGTAATGTAACGGTTGTATCACTTCTAGTCCTAACTAACGTACGAGCGGATCTCCAGCCTGTAGTAGCGTAACGTAACGAGTTAAAACTATGTTATTTTGGACATGGGTTACCTGCATACATCTATTTATATGATTATTTATCAATCAAACAATCAATTCATGACTGAAAAGCGGTGAAAGCGATTTGATCCGATGAAATCGTGGTCAAACACCCGATGCTCACTAGAAAAAGTATCTGGCTTCTGAGTATGCGAATTCACACCTATAATTGATGTTGAATTTTATGTCCAGTCCCTAAGGTTTACTTTGGCTTTTTAGCAAAAATATATTGCTGAGCCAACAGGCTAATCCTAGCCCACGAAAGTGCTAACTGCTGAATATAGCGCAACCCATGTCTAACATATAAAAACGTAATATTTAATAATTATTAAAAAGGCACGTGCCTACAAGGGCACTAAGCAGTCAAGCTAAGCCTCGGCAAGCTAAAGTCACAAAATATCGCGTCGCCAAAGAATAGTTTCTAGAAAGAACTAAAATGTAATATAGGAAGCAATCAAATTATCATTTTCTTGCCTTTTGGGGACATACGACTGACTCTTATGCTATCTCTTTCAGTTTAAATGTTGCATCCTTCTCCCACGTGGTTCGAAAACTTCTTTACCGGAAAAATTGGGGTTTGAATACGTTTGGTAATGTCAGTCGCATGCATCCAGAAGTAGTTAGTAATTATATTTTTTTTAAATCATACTTCCATAGTAACTTGCCCAATGGCTGATACCTAGACTGTTATACTAAATCGAATTATACAATGACTGAGTTTATTAGAAGGGAATTATACAAACATACTGACTGCAAATACGAGTGCTAAGAGCTCCTGGGTTCTATTCGGAGGTCGGGGTAAGTATTTTTAATTCACGAACCGACGCGCGTTTTACTTATGGTCACCAAGTGTACAAACACACTGAATAGTTGCGTAAAGACGAGTACCGTCAGCACATAACACAAACACACACACTTCCGACTTCGCCATTGTCTCGGACGGTACCGAGAGCTCCTTGTATTCTTGGCCGTTTGTATTCTTGGTAACCACAAGTAAAACGCGCGTCGCTTCTTGAGATAAAAGTAGGTATTGTAGTAGCAATCCGGAATCTGGATTTGTTCCCGGTTATTGGCAAAAGGCTCGCTCCTATTAGGACTTAACATAACTGGCGAGTGTATCCTCCCAATCTAATAAACACTATCATATTTTTATGTAAAATCAATTCTTACTTATAATTTAAATAAATTGTAATTGCTTATGTATCATTGACATTAAACTGAATTCATCGATGTAATTTATTATTATTATTCATATATAAATGTATAGATTTTCATAATCTGCTTTCTACATATTATGAAACTCAAATAGCCGCGCACATTTTCTCAAATGAATTTTATTTTAATAAGTACTCGGTTTCATAATCAATGTTTTGAATCATTTAGTCATCGTGCATTTTGTCTTCGTCATAGCGATCATAGAATAGATCATAGCAGCATAATATATTTTCTCGTGAACTATCATAGTAATTGTTAAATATATTGATTAGTGAACTGTTAATTTCGCCCTTAATGGATCTTTTTATCCAAGCGCGAGGTTGTTCTGCAACATTTCTTTAAGGTGAATAAAAATGCGAAATATTTTCGTAGGTATTTTGTATGTAAACTTATGAGCCTCGCGCCAACATACTGTAGAACTGAATACGTAGATCCAGGAGACTTTTTGTCTAGATTGTTCAGACTAAGTTTCATTCCTAACTTTTAATGTTATAGCTACTGCCATTTTCTTTCTTCAGTATTAGGATTTTTGCGGTTTGTCTATGAAATATTTATGGAAAACTATTTTATATGTATATATTAGAGGAATTGGCATTTTTTTTAGATAGAAGACCTCGCTTCGTTAAATGAAAATAATCATGATATTATTTAGCGTAATTTTAATATTTATTTGACAGTATTCGTGTACTGTTCTTAGTCTTAAGTTTTAGTTAGTAAACTTGACACTTAATGAATGTGCTTAATTTTTTTTTTATTGTTGGCAGTACCAAGTTTTAGGTTTTTTTTTAACGTAAAATATTGGTTATTTTGCCTGTCAGAAGAATCGAGAGTTTAACTCGATTATTATTTATAGTTGTAATAAAAAACCGCCAAGTGAATACTTGGACATATAAACAGTCAAGGCTTCTGTTAAAGAAATATTCGACTCGAATTTAAACGCTTATAAGTTACAACATGTTTCTACACAAAATAATATAAAATATAATGATGACATGCTTCCAAGCTTTGTGGCTGTTCGAATGACTAACAACTTTGAACGGACTTCCTACAAATATTCTATAATAACATATTTTGAGATAACACATTCTAAATGTATAATTTGAACACACTTCTCAAGCCTATTTTTTTTTTCTAAAAGTTGTTAGCGTTCAAATAGTCAACAAATATTTCTCAAAAAACAATATTTATACAATATACATAATTGCACAATCGTGTGTACAATATATACATAATTTTTATCTAGCTATTGTATGATGTAAGTCGCTGTGAATATTACGTGAAAAATACAAGAAATAATCTGAAAATATGATGCAAATAATGAAATAAAACAGATTGAAATAATTTACTCATTGTTTTATTGTGATTTTCTTATTTTTACCACAATTTCTTATACCAGGAACTAAACTATCGGTCTGATTGATTTGCCGTAATAAAATGGCACATATTTTTGTAACTCATTTAATGTGAAAAAATTGGATGAAAAATTAAGAAAAATAAATAACCAGAAGGCACTTATTACTTGTTGTAAATATAGTCATCATCTATCATATATGGTCGCAGGCATCCAAATGTCTCTGGAACACCACATCCAAGTGTTCGTATTTCGACGACGGCAGATCACCGTGCGGTTGGTTCTTTCTGTAATATGCGTAAAATGCGTGTACAATATCGGAAGTTTCGTTTCCGCAACAACTTTAATATTTTATGACTTTTTTAATAGTAATTCTAAAAATGTAATTAATTCAGAATGATTCCTTATATTGAGCGTCCGCCAATGACACACAATTATATCGATTGTTGCTCCCGGGATTTATGCATCGCTTTGCAAATCTATGTATGTATTTGAAGAAAACGATAGTAAATATATTTTATCTTACTTATAGTATTCTTCACATTCCTCTATCGAGATGTCGCTGCTGATGATTCGGGAACCGAACCCGCTATAGTACGTTGAATAGCGCTGCTGCAAAACAGAAGTTAATTTTAGTGAAGAGTAGGCGAATAAAAGTTTTATTTCGTTGCGGTAAGGTAGTTTTTCGTAATTAAAGTGTTATAATACAGAAGTCCCGAATTTTTAAGAACGTTCGCATTCTAATCTCCGTCAGCAATCTCAATCTTTCAAAAATATCTCTATACTACATAAAAGATAGCTTGATCTCTGCGACATATGTCAAACTGACATTCCCAGGGGTTGTCAGGATAAAAAAAATTGTCGATAGAAATTCTCGACGTTTCTTACTATTATCGATGCTAATGTTACATATAATTGGGTTTAATTTAGTTACAAACGTTACTAAATTAAAAGAATATTTTAATTTAAAAAATATTTATTCTCTTAAAGGAGTACACCCCACACACACATCTTCTTCGTTTTCTACATTTGGTTACCACCTTCTTCCAGTCTTCTGCAGATACATTATCGATGATTCATCGCCCATCACTAATTAGGTCGGCATGCTCATAAAGTATGACATTGACAGTTACTGTCTGTACTATTATGAAATTCAGGACATCATGGGCGTAATTTTACTGACAGCTGTCGCAGAGATCGAGCTATCTTTTATGATGTATAATTTACCTACATTTTTGACAAGTTTTTGACATTGATCGCCGCAAAAAAATAATTGCGACTAGATTTTGAACTTCTTCAACTACGGGAATTGGCTTTGTGATTTGCTACCGTCCAAGAATTTAAGTAAGTAAGAAGTCAAAAGTAGGAATGTTATAAATAAATGATTTTCTCACCTGCAGATGTTTCGATAGAATCTGTTCGGCGATGACTGTGCACGCCAGTCGCAGCGCTTTAGCTACAGAATCGATATATTTGACGTGAGCCGTGGCGACCTCGCGCGCGTCGCCGGCGCCGCGAGGGGCGAGCCGCAAGTGTATGCCGCCAGGTGGCGAGGTGCCCTGTGGGGACAAGATTTGAGACCTGGAAAATATCACGTAGTTTGGCCGATGACGGATTAGGTCACAGGATTAGGTGTGCGCCTCGCGTTATTGACGCGGTTTCTGAAAGACTAAGCAACACAAAAGCTAACCAGACTGCCAAACTCATGTTATCTGCAGTGATTGGTGACTATATAATAAAAGCAGCTAATTCTTTAAACCCATCACTGGACATAAGTTTGATAGTCTATTGGAAAATCAATCAATCTAATCTTTTGATTTAGATTTCCCATGTCTAATTTTGAATACCACCTCGTGCATACCTGGTCCACGATACATTTCATCATCAAGGTAAGAGTTCTGCTGTCATAATGGTCCCAGTCATTTGTCACCGTCACACCGCCTAGCATATTGTATCTGAAAGATTTCCCATTATAAAAATAATTCAATTTCCACATCAGAGTACCCTTGACTGCTTCGTTGGTCTGATGAACGTAGGGTCCTGGGTTCGATTCCCAGGTCAAGGAATGTGTTATTTGGCTTTTTCCATCAGAAACATCTAACTACCAGCCCGGAATCTGGTAAGAATTTGTGCCCAGTTACTGGCAAATGCAAACATTAAAAATATTACTATATATATATAGAAATATTGAAATATAAATATAGAAACATTACTTTTTATTTAGGTATTTATTTATAAACATACAAGTTCGCGTACCGCTTGTTTCGGGAATATACTCGTAATATGAATGTATGTTACCTTTTAAATAAATGACACTTACACGTTAGCCATATACATATGATGTCCAGGCGTCACAGAAACCTTGTAATATCGATCTAAATTATAGTTCTTCAGCAAGTACAGACAACTGGTAACATCCCACATATACGTGTGTACCAGATCTCTCTCCCGCCACTGATGGTGTTGCCAACCACCATAAAAGTTTCTATTTTGGTAGCAATTATTATTATAGGGCATTATTAGAAGCTGACATCTATAATTCAATCTGTCTTTATATTCTGCTGTTAATTTTAGTAGTTTGGCGAATAGTTTTATTTCTCGTGCGACGTCAGTTTGGAAGGGAGTGTGGTATCCCTCTCTGTATGGCCATATTAGAAAACATTCTGCGTTCAAACGTTGTGACATTTCTAGACATCTTTTTATTTGTGTGGCGGCTTGGATGAATGTGGCTGCGTCGTTACTCGTGAACGCGCCGGATACGTATCTGAAACCGAAACGTTTTATATTTATCGGCTCTCAAAAGAAGCTAACTGGCTTGTTCAGCCGTTATTTGTAAGTTCACACTTTTAGGTTCTAATTTATTCGAATTCTAAGTAGCTTTCTGCTTTAACACATGCACATAAAGTGTAGTTTCTAATTCAAATTTAATAATTTAACCTTTTCTAGTCCGTCATTCTGAAATAAACTTAATTCTCAAACCTATAAAGTTTATATTAGTTTATAACATGGAACAAGTATTACCTAGGACCTAGGATAATAGCTGGTTGATTTTACCTCGGATGTGAATGCAGATCAGGCGCTATCCACAGCAGCTTCACATGGTACCTCTGCGTTAGTTCTTGTATGTACTCTGTGACGTCATCCCAGTGGGCCTTGTTCTCGTCCCAGCTGTCGGTGTGAGGTACCAAGTCTGAGTCGAAGGCGGTCCAGTACTTGATGCCTAGTTTGCTACAGAGGTCGAAGAGGGCTTTTATGTGTCGTTTGTGGTTGTCCAAGGAGTCGGTGTTGTCGTCCCAAGAACGGGAGTGGGTGGAGCGTCCGTGTGCATCAGAACCTTTGAAAAGAAAAATAGTTTAAGACGACATGTTAGTAATGGTAGCAGGACACTTGCGCGAAAGACACTTGCAAAAAAAAGACATTTCCGCGAATGAATTTTTGCGCGAATGGGCATTTGCGCGAAAGACACTTGTGCGAATCCAATTGCGGGAAAGACAATTGCTCGAATCCACTTGCGCGAAAGGATATATGCGCGAAAAAGTTGCGGATATGAAATTTCAACATCACGCCTATTAGTCTTTCAAATGGACGAAACATTTGCAAATTTTCGGTGGCGTCATCTTAAATTTTGATTTTGGCACTTAGAATAAGGTTCGAAATACAAAAACTGGCTCGAAGATAAGCTTGGACTAAAGTTAGTAGGTACTCGTTTTGGAATGAGTCGGTAAGCGTTTGAATTCACCTACCATTACTCCTGAAATCAAGAGCGATGCTATATTTCAGCCAGTCTTCCATAGAGCGCGAATGAACGCGCTCCGTACTGTTGTAGTAGCGGTAACTGGCGCTCTCGGAAGGGGACGCCATATTGTTGTACTCTATCTTGTCTATACCTGAAATCAGTTTAGACATACGTAGTATCTACATACTAGTATAGCTGACCAACAATTCCCAGTAAATTGAAACTTTAGTAAGGTTGAAACTACCTGTCACGTTAACAAATTGTCACCTTGTCGTTTTATGACGTGTAAGCAGGGCTTGGAACCTGTCGCTATATTATCGAGCTTTTTTTATATTTCTTTTATATAAAATTCGACAAAATGTAACAAAACTTCATAATCTTTTTTCTCCACTAAAAAAATAAATGAAATAAAACAAATTGAATACTTTACTTATATTATTAATAATTTAAAATGAATTTATTCATATTTTTGACACCACTAATCAATATTTATATTTAAATTATCAATGTAATATTAAATATTAATATTATTATTCGAGAAACACCTATATAATAATACCTCAAATCAATTATCAATCAATTAATTAATTAGGTTATCAATGTAATATCAATATTAATTAATAATATTATTATTAGGTTGGGGAAAAAGTCTTTTCGCATTATAGTATGTATGAACTTGTAATAAAATCTCTTTGGCTATACTATGTGTATCTGGCTGGTTTTGGTATCATTGAAAGTTTAAATTTTAAAGAACATAATTCCAAATTCAAATTAGGAAAATGTGTGATTTTTATTTGTTTTTCGTACTGTCAAGATGAGTGAATCTAATGAAGAAATTCGATACATTTTAAAATTTTACTACAAAAAAGGTAAAAATGCAACGCAAGCCGCGAAAAAAATTTGCGATGTTTATGGACCTAGTGCAGTGTCTGTGAGAGTAGCACAAATTTGGTTTAAGCGTTTTCAATCCGGAAATTTTGATGTCAAAGATGCACGTCGCTCTGGTCGCCCTATTACGGATAAAATGGATGCCATTTTTGAAAAAGTGGAGCAAGATCGGCATATTAGTAGTTACGACGTAGCTGAAGAACTGGGAATTGACCACAAAACAGTTTTGGCGCATTTGAAAAAAACTGGGTACACAAAAAAGCTCGATATTTGGGTACCTCACTCAAACTCAAACTCAAACTCAAAGCATTTATTTCAATTAAACCATTTACAGGCACTTTTGAATTGTCAAGAAGTCGGTCAGTCAGAAATATGAAGCTAGTTGCCCATTCCAAAGCGTAGTAGGTACCTATGGAGAAGAACGGGCAAGAAACTCCACGGACACTCTTTTAAATAAAAAAATTGTTACAAAATATTGGTTACATCATTAATGTTGAAATTATACATGTGAGGACAATGTAGAAAGACGTGCACGTTAAAAGCATCCGTAATAAAAATATAAAAACAAAGAACAATTCAAAAATTAAAATATTAAAATAAGCCATGGCAGCTAAGAGATGACCAGCCTCTACTGACGGCGCCCGTTCACGAACATGACGCATGGATTAGCACCATTCAGCTCAACCATTTTGAAGGGAGCTAAATGATCCAACACACGCGCCACCGCCAGCGAGACATTAGAGTGAGCATGACATAATCTCAGCCGCCAGGGCACATTCAAGTCAATGAAAGACATACCCAGTACCTAAATGGTAGCTTTATAGTCAGTACATAGTACTCACACATGTGCTATGCAATTATACAATGCTAAGACATTGAATTTATACAATGCAAAGATAGTTTTTAAAATCTTCAGCAGCTCCAACGGTATTTTCAAATGCTAATTAATTAGTTTATGCTTGTGGAGCAGGACCAGCAATGAGCCAAGCATTTTTATCAATTATGTAATCCCCCAACTTATAATATGCCTGCCTACATAGTGTGCGTTTTATACAAGATTTGAATTTCGTCTCATTCAGTTGAAGTATGTGGGGAGGAATTTTATTGTAACATTTTAAACAGTACCCCATGAAAGATGAGTCTACTTTAGCCAGTCTGAAACCTGGTTGAACTAATAGATCCCTATTTCTTGTACTATAATTATGTCTATCACCTCTTTTACTAAAAAGATGTAAATTTTTTCTTACGTACATGATGTTTTCATAGATATACTGACAAGGTACCGTCATGATGTTAATGTCCTTAAACAGTTCCCTTAGAGAATCGCGCCTACGGAGATAATATATGGCTCTGATAGCTCTTTTCTGCAGAATAAAAATAGACTCGATGTCTGCAGCCCGTCCCCACAGCAGAATACCATAAGACATGATACTATGAAAATAACTGAAATAGACTAGCCTGGCGGTATCTACATCAGTTAATTGACGGATTTTTCTGACAGCATATGCTGCTGAACTTAGCCGTCCTGCAAGAGATGTTAAATGAGGACCCCATTGTAGCCTTGAGTCAAGCGTGATTCCTAGGAAAACAGTTTTATCGACAAATTCTAGTTTCTCTTGATTCAATACTATCTCACAATTACTATTTTTAACATTTGGTAAAGAAAATTTTATGCACTTAGTTTTTTTTCCATTTAATACTAAATTATTAGCAGTGAACCAATTTTGGACCTGCAGTAGGGCGTTATTTACGTCGTCAAAATTTGTAGCACGTCTATCTACCTTAAAAATTAAGGAAGTATCGTCAGCAAATAACACCATTTGTGGTTGATTTTTTAATAAATGGAGTAGATCGTTAATATACACTAAAAAGAGGAATGGACCCAAAATCGAGCCCAAAATCGATCACGAGTTCACTGAAAGAAACCTAATGAACCGTGTACTCATTTGTGATTCTTTATTACGACGTAATGAAACCGAACCATTTTTGAAGAAGCTGATAACTGGTGATGAAAAGTGGATCACGTACGACAAGAACGTGCGAAAAAGGTCGTGGTCAAAGACCGGTCAGGCTTCACAGACTGTGGCAAAACCCGGGTTAACTCGCAACAAGGTGATGCTGTGTGTGTGGTGGGATTGGAAGGGCATTATTCATTATGAGCTGTTACCACCAGGCAGGACCATCGATTCTGAACTCTACTGCGAACAACTGATGAGATTAAAGCAAGAAGTTGAGAGAAAGCGGCCGGAATTAATCAACAGAAGGGGTGTGGTTTTTCATCATGATAACGCTAGACCTCACACATCTTTAGCCACTCAGCAAAAATTAAGAGAGTTTGGCTGGGAGGTGTTAATGCATCCGCCGTATAGTCCTGACCTTGCACCTTCAGATTTCCACCTGTTTCGGTCTCTTCAGAATTCTTTAGGCAGTGTCAGGTTAACATCACGGGAGGACTGCCAAAACCACTTGTCGCGGTATTTTGATCAGAAGTCCCAAAATTTCTATAGCAATGGGATCATGTCCCTACCTACAAGATGGCAAAAAGTTATCGAACAAAATGGTACCTACATACTTTAGTTAAATGTAAACATACTATGTTAAAAAATGTTTTGAATTTTCTTAAAAAATGCGAAGAAACTTTTTCCCCAACCTATTATATACCTTATATTATACCTTAACCGTTGTAGCTACAGGAAATCGTTCTTAGGAGACTGTCCTTAAATTTTTGAGTAAGCATTAACTGCATTCACAGATTTTGGAAAAATGGTAAAGTGGTCAGATAGAAAAACCTTTATTCTCAACTGACTGTAGGTACCATTTTTCCATCCACCCTGTTATTGCAGAAACATACCTAAGAAATAGTCAACATTATCTGCTCGGGGCTCGCGCACTTTCTGCCTCTTGGCAGTAGGCGGGTTGTGTGAAGCCATTGTTGATATCTCTGAACAAAAAAGTTATAAAACTAAAACCCAACTACGACAAAAACGCAATTTAAAAAGGTATAAAAGCAAGACATCACAGACAGTCAAATTAAAAATCTGGAATCACACTCGTGTTACATCGTCGTACATACATCGAACAGATTACGTGTGACTCCGGATTTTGTGTATGTATATGAACATACATACATACCTGTCAAAATCATGACCCTCCTTTTTGCTTCGCCGTAGTCAGGAAAAAAATATATATAAATTAGGTAAAATCTACCGAGTTACCATCATACAAAAATATTTTTGGTTGCAAGTTGGTCTCGAATCATGAACTAAATTCATGGTAACAGTGCGCGTCAATCGTCAACAAATCACAACTTCTAACATGAGATTAGACAATTGAGATCATCAAACTTTCAGAAACCGTGGATTAAACGAAAACAGTGGCAATCAAAGTCTCTACTTACCCCTAACTATCTCGTAAAGTGTCCCGTTCACCGCAGTCGCACAGACAGACGTGCGAGCGTGTCCCCGTCGCTTATATAACGTGGTGTGAATGGGCTCAGCCGGGCGTGCCGACTGTCCTTTGTGCCGCTAACTGGTCGCAGGGCTTTTGTTTGATAGTACTCAGAGTACCATGTGTAACGTTTAAATTTGATTACGAGGTTTTTTGTAATTTTATACGTTGTTTATATGTCTGTAGACCAAAGGGTTGAGCGGAGTCTTACACCTCCATTTTACCGACATCATCGTCATCATTGTTCCACCCACTGCTGAGTAGGCCTGCTGCCTTTTGCGCCCTGGTCTGTGCGAGTCCCATTCTCATTTCATTTATCGATATAACAGTCTTATAATTATGGTTAAAATCCGAATCAATTTAACTTAATATTTACTAATGAAACTGCACTGGCAAGAGAATTCTTTCAAAATTATTCCCAAAAAAAGTAATTTCAGCTAGTGTATGTACATAGTTCCGGGTTGAATATTGGAAAAAAAAAATATTCTCTATATTTAAGTTAGATACAAAAACCGCTCAGCGTAAGACAGTTAAAAAGTACGATCTCGTTAGGTTACAGAAAAACCTAAGAATTTATCACGCTTGTAAGGACAGATTTTAGTGTCAAGGGAAAATGCACTAGCTGGACTAAACAATGACAGAATAAACTAATGTACTGTTGCGACCTGTAAAAACAAACAGCTGCCGCTGCTGGCTGTGACAGTGTAAAAAAGTCTTGTACAAATAAAACCACATCAATTTCCTTAAAGCTATATGTATTCCTCTATATAAAAGTATTATAAAAATATCCAGATCAATCTGAAGAAAACCGCAGCAAAAAGCACAATTATCGGTAGCGGCACTTTAGTACCCTTTTTCACACTTTGAACACCGGAAACTTCACCTTTCTTCAACGGGGCGGTTAAACCGGCCATCTTTGGTTTGTCTATGGGCTCTCCCATCATAGAGAATTTGCTCGCACTAGTAATTTTGACAGTCAACATCTTTCCCATATATCTTTCTTCTTTGGGTACTAATACTTGTTCATAGTACTCGTTGTGGGCCACAAAGTAGTTCTTGTCGTGAGATATGTCTGTGACGAGGACTTCCTGTGTCTGGCCCACTTTGTGGCCGTACGGCTCGTAGGAACGGAACAACTCGGACAGCTTTTTCGTGCGTTTCTTTACTTCTTGTGTTGGGACCTGTGGAAAAACATTACAATAAGTACTGCTTTTTAACCCTATCGAAGTTACTAAGCTTGAATTCAGAATCGTATAATTATCAAGTATTGGATCCACTTTACGACGATACTCGACGACTTTACGATACGATTACTCAATATCATACAAGAGAAACAAATTCAAATTCTTTTGCAATCGACATTTGGTCACTCAAAAATGAACTTATACTGCATAACACTAAGGTAGACAGACGAGTAAGTCTCAAAACTTATTTAGTTTATCCGTAAGCAGATCGACAGAACTTCGCAAAAAATATATGTGCTGTTGAACGGTTTTACTCGTAAAATAATTCCATCAAGATTGTGCGACACAATGAGTACCAAATTTAAATACTTCTTACCTTGGTCATCTTAGCGGCGGGAGTGCCAGGCCTAGCGAAGAACTGGTTGATGAAGAGCGAGGGGAAGCGGTACTTGTCGCACAGCCGCATGGTGTCGTCGAAGTCTGCGTCCGTCTCGCCGGGGAAGCCGCAAATTATATCTGTTGCTATCGTTATGCCTGGTACCCTGGGGTTTGGAGAATAATTATTAATTATTATCCAAATTAATTAACTGTTGGTGATTTTATTTATGAAACAGGTTAACAAAATTCAAACTATATTTCAAAGTATTATTTCAGAAGTATTTTCACAAAAAATTAATAGGGCAGCGAAAATTAATCGTTTACTGTGTTTATCATATTATTATCAGCCGATATGATGAAGAAGACACACACAGAAGGGATTGGCTCTCATAAGAAATCTTAGTCGTTATAGTATTTATATTTGGCTCTATTGACTAATGAATTTGCTGACCTCTGCACTAGGCTCATACAATAAATAGTGATAATTCAATAATCTAATAACAAACTCGGAAAATATACCAAAATAGAGAGAATACAAGTCGATGTTAAGTACCTAGCGAAGGCTAACAAATTCCTGTTTCACTTTTCAGTCTCTGGGTGGATTTAGTGCCTCTACATCAAAAAATTATCAGAAAAATTTTCAATTGGTACAGAATTTATCTATCAGATAAATTAACCAGAATTAATCCGGAAGTTGTGAAACAGGCTAAAATGTTTATTTCCATTGGAATAGTTGACAGCACTCACTTTTCTCTGAGGAAGTCAACAACTCGTTCGAAGTCGGCTCGTGTGTACTCTCTCTTCATGTCGGACAGAACTTGATCACTGCCTGACTGCACCGGCACGTGGAGGAACCTGCACAAAGATAGTTCAATATAAAACATCAAACCCATCTTAAAAGGTGGGAGATAAGTTTACGTCATGAGAAACGAATGTTATACTGGGAGCTGTAGAGTTACTATGGTATCTGTTTTTGTACTGTGTTATCAGCATGTTGCTGAAAGTAGGAGCAGAGGGAGGAACATTATCGAGCAGGAACCATGACGTAGCCACGACCTCCAGCATTAGGGATTCGGAAGCATGAAATAGTGCTATCTTTGTCTAGTAAATCATTTTAAAATGCTTGTAACACAAGTACTTTCTCAATTTTATTTTTGCTAATTTGCATTGTGCCTATGTCCAACAGTGGACAGCGATAGGCTGAGTTGATTTGACATTGTGTCGGGAGATTTTTTTTAAATATCTTGTTAATTTAAAATAAAAAGTACTGTCTAGATCCTTATTATAGTGCCACATGCCGTCACATCAAATTCTTACTTGTAAACCCTAGGATGGTGCATGATCTTGGCGACTTCGGCGAGGTGCTCCAATATGTAGGGCGGGTTGGTCATGCCGAGCCGAAGTCGACAGCCCTCCGGTATCACTTCCACCAGCTTCCAGAGAAGCTCTGGCAGAGAAGTGCCGATGTCACGACCGTATGTACCTGAAAAGTGTAGGTTGTTACAGCTCATTGCACCTCCTAGTTGTTGGGATGATGCCACACTACTACAGAAAGTCGATACGATGTCGCTGTTTCAGTGTTTCTCAGCATGCATTTTCAATGGCGCCAATTAAAGAAATAGTCACTACTTTGAAGAGTAAAGACAAACAAGCCAGGCAGACAGACAGAGATCCTATAAGGGTTCCGTTTTTTTCATTTGGACGTACGTAACCCTAAAAATAAACATTGGCAATCCTACTATGATACGCTAGCTAGATGTGCGAAAGCAAGCGAAACCCGCACATCTTGCTTATCATAGTAGGATGGCAACCGACTTTCTCTGCAACATGGAACTCTATTTTCTCTATGAATATTATAAAAACCAAAAAATAAAACACTAATAAACTCACCCGTATCCTCACTAGTCAACCATATCTCACAAACTCCCTCAGTGAACGACTGTCGTGCCCTCTCCACGATCTCCTCCGGCGGGTAACTCCCCAACTCTCCGCGAGCATGCTTCGTCTTGCAGTACGTGCACTGGTTCAAACAGCCCGTGTTGATGGAGATGATCTCAATCAGGGGATTCTTGCGGACTTTAGGAAGGAGGAGAGAGGCTCCACCTGCTTTGCGGCCGTCACTGGTTTTTTTTTGGCCGAAGAGACGGACTGTGTGGCCTGCAAAGATTTATTTCTAAGATATTTGTTAAACAAAAATCGACTAGTCTAACTACACAGTGGATAACCACTTTTTAGTTAGTGTAAATGGCTTGTCAATTCGTTAACATCCTTAAGAGGAAACAGGGCCTGCGAATCTCCATACAAATGTATTCTCCTTTTTTCTTCCTGAATTATGCCTCTTGGGCATTCATTTTTTTTCCTAAAATCAAGGTCTGCTGTATAATAGACGTCCCTGTTATTTCCTTTTTTTCAGCAACTTATCGGTAAAGAAAATAAGACCCTTCAAAAATTTAAAAAGTGCCCCATTTTTACCGCCGTGGTTAGAGGACTACCAGACAAATTCGAAAAGTTTTTAACATAAAAAAAGCTCAGTTTTCAAGGAGAAAAAAGGGGAATACGAAACGTCGATCTCGTAAATTTTTTTTTTGTGATATAATCGGTCTGAGCTGCAACTGTCCCTATAGCACTCTACGGAGGCAGATTTAAGGTAAGACGACGGCAATAGTTTCTTCAAATACCAATTTTTCAAATTCTCGCAGCCCCTGTTCTCTCTTTAAGTGTAAATTCCACTGCCAGGTAGGGTGTGCACGGAGTTGTCTGCCACGTTAGCTGCGCAGTTCATTTGTTTGCCAGCTACGCATTCGTGTGTAGCGTGACGGTGAGTCGCATTGGAGTATCGTGCCTACATTTTCATACAAAGCGAAGCTCGGTACACGTGCGTAGCTTAGCCGTGGGCTGCTGGTGAGCGGAGCCTATACGCCGTAGACAAATAGCTTTTAATTACCACCTTTTAAAGCTGTATTCGATTGATATTTTGCCTACTACCACTGCTTTTCTCATACCTTTAAGTGTCTCCTCGACAATCTCGACGATCCTGTCGATCTGCTGCACGCCGACCACACTGAGCCCCGTCAGGTAGTTGGCACGCGGAGCGCCCTGCGGCACACAGCCCGCCACTACCACGTGGATGCCGCGCGACTGCCCCAACTCTATCTCATTTCTAGAAAATAACAAAATAAAGTTGTGTTAAATAAGGCTGTGTGTACGGTGTAACCGCACATTCTGCAATTCAGCACTTTACGCAACACATTAATTTCAACTCATAATAATTAGTTCAGTTCGCGTTGGGCTATCAATGCAGCCAGGCGTTCTCGTTACAGCCAACAAGGGCCGCGTCACTCACTTCATTTCCACACCATCAGTCCATTAAGCTCATTTTACTTTAAAGTACCTTTGAGACAATACAGTAGTGTTTTGATAATTTACCTTCCTTCATTCCATTCATCCCTCATGTAAAAGTAATGTAGCAAGAGACCATACACTGTGTGAGGTTGTACTGCACCTCACACAGTGTATGGTCTCTTGCTAAGCTGTAAAAGGCCCTTCATGAATGAAAAGACATGTTCTGGCGCACCCCATCTAGAGGTGCTGAATGCCAAAGTCTGGAAGGCATTTCTGCGAAACAGTAATGCTCGCGAAGGAGGAGGCAGAACGCGTGAGGGAGAGGCAAATTTCGCGCCCTCACGCCCCTAGCCGCCGCAGGAGACGCCCTGGGCGTCGGGAATCGCAGGCCGATTCCCGGCCACCGTAGGCGCGGGCTTGCGGACGGTGAGCAATGGGTAGCTCGCCGTCCGATAAGGACCAGGCCCGGGTCGACGGCGCGTTGTGTTCCACGCGCGCCTCAAAGAGATGTCAGCAAGTGAAGGGGTCCGAAAGGACCAATGCCTGCCGGGGTTGCGGGAAAGTCCGAAAGGGATACCGTGGCCCCTGGCAACGTACAGGCAATGGAAGGAACACGGGTGGGTTTTAGTCAGTAAGAGTCTGACACGCCCTCCTGCACCGCCCAGAGCAGGAGAAGTTATTTGATAATTTGGAAGGCATTTCTAAAGGAGTTATTATTGTATAGCTAGTTAATTGAGAGTAGAAGACAGTATATGTATAGTTATAATTTTAAGTTTATGTTTTTGAAACACATTTCTATAATTCATAATTCTACAGTTCTTTCACAGTTAGTTTACGTCTAGCGTAAATAAAACATCATAAAGAAATTTAAAACTTGAAAACATAATACTTATTAAGTTAAGGATAATTGATGACAATTGTACTTTAGGTAGATTAATGCTTGCTAAAAAGTTTAATTTTGGTTTTGGGGGGGCTTGAGCCCCTTAGATTCGCTAAACTAAACTTCGCGCGTTCTCTCTCGCACACCGCTCGACGTCTCGCTGAGCAACAGAAAGCCTGCGAAGTATGGTTCGCGATAACGCGATAATGTGGCCCCAGCATAAGAGGTAAAAGGACTAAAACTTCTGGGATTTATTACTGCCAAAAAAAAAATTGGAAAGCTTACAGAGCTTTCCAATTTTTTTGTTAAAACTTTTCATACTTTACACATGATAAACTTATTAGAATTAAAAAATGCTAACTTGAAATGGTCTTCAGAAGGGCTCTTGACCGTGCAAGAGTTGAGCAACCACAGTTGTGCATCAAACTTGTCTTCAGTCAACTTGTAGCCGTTGGCAGCCAGCAGGCCAGCCATGTACTCCGAGTCAGAGTTGTTGTGCGCACAACCCCATGTCTTCACATAGATTGTCTGGGTACCTAGAGATTAACAAAGTCAGTTAATATTAAAAGAAAAACAAGTGAGTTACATAGCACTTACAATTTTATATAACGGTTTGTAAACACATGTTCTTACAAAATAAATATTCATGTATTCATGAATCATACCAGTCTACGTCAACTTCATGCTCTTGCCGTAAGAAAGTTATTTGTTGCACAGCAAGATAATCTTGCTTCTTCACTCTCTTAGCAAAGTCCTATGTATGCTAAAAACTGATGAGTACATGGCAATGTCTTTAATCATTTCACTTTTTAGATTGAGTGGTTTAATTTCAGGTCACGTCACGACGGTTGAAATCCCGTGATAAAGGTTTAATTCAATATGTGTACACAAAAAATAAAGAACATATCCTTAATTATTGCACTCAAGACTAACTTGCGAGGTGTATAGCGACTTTACACGAAATATTTTTTATTTAGTTTCACAGTGGCATGTTAATTAAAAGAAATAAACTAAAATAAACATCTTTTGAGGTTATACCTGGTACGACACTCTCCAATATAACCTTTTCGGCGGGCTCGGAATCATTCTTATTGTCACGTTTTCTTGACCGGACGCTCACACTCTTTCTGCTGGAGTATCTTTCTTTCGGTGTGATGTCTTGAGAAGATATTAAATCTTCTATATCGTCTATAATTTCATCACAAACACCTGGCATTTTGAAGTCTTGTTTTGACAGTTTTTTGACTTTGACTTTGTTGTCATTTTGTACCACAGAGTACTTTATACTTTATATTATACCTAGCCAATGACTCATAAACATGGACTTATAAAGTCCATGCTTTTAAAACGCTGTACAGCTTACTGTACAGACGCACGTCAACCGACCCGAAACTGTCAAATTTTCCCAATCAACTTTGAACCTTATACTTCAGTGATAAAGTTGATAATCTATTAAAGAAATTTGACAGATTGTAGTAGGTTGATTGTAGTCTGTACCACAGACTTTCTTTATTTGCGTTTCGCTGTAATTATGTTGTTAAAAATTTAAAAATCGTAAAGAGGATAGGCAGAAAGTTCAGACGCTCTCCTATAACTCTTATACGAGATTATTAACTGATAGCAAAGTCAAAGTCATTTATTTGCTTTATAGCATATAGATAGGATGATAGATAGATTATAACATGTACTTAAAACTAAGCTATCTTTGTAAAATCTGGTTAACATACCTATAACTCCTCAGTGCCTTACGGTAATGCTTCGTGTATACAGAACAAATCTCATTTCTAGGCTAGTGAGAAAGCTAGTAGGCTAGCGTCTCAAGCTAGGATGTGCGTCTATTTTTTAACCTAGTAACACCCCCACCACTGATTTTACTATCTTGGCCTATTTACAATCGCCAGCAGGTCAACCTACCCGAAACTGTAAAATTTTCCCAATTTACTTTTAACCTTATACTTTGGTAATAAAGTTGAACATCTATTAAATAAATTTGACAAATTGTAGTAGGTTGGTGTGCTGGCGTCTGTACTAGCTTCATGTGGCCAACGAAATTCGATTGGCTAATGTGAGGGACAACGCGTTTTGTTTTTCTGACCGCAACCACTCTTAAATTATAATTATCTGGTATCATGTAACAGCACTAGCATGTGCCAAGCCACTAGCCAGGATAGTATACAGAGGTTCTAGCTTGCTATCCTAGCTTTAAAAACTAGCCTCTTTTTTTTTTCTAGGGAATATCGTAGCTGACCGGAGGTCATGACTACTTAACCGGACTTAAACTAGCCTCGTGTATCTGGGGTATAATGTAGAGCTAAGCAAATGAGTGCGCGGCACGACCGCCACACTGCGGCTTGAGGTGCTTGTCCTTGTCGATATACATTTCATGCCGTACACAACACAACGCAAAATATTATACTTCTATGCGTCATGAACATTATTTTGCCATGACATTTTTGAAAAACAAAATAAGTTCATATATTTATCTCTTTTATATCTTGGAATATCTTATAGAAACACCCACCGCACCACGGTGAGAACAGTGATTTTAGGCGCCGCTCCGCGCTGGTAAAGTCGAGTAAGTATGTTGCTTCTCATGACCCATGGACCGTGATAAGCTAGAAAATAGAAACACCATTTTATGTCTTCTCCGTGTGTAGGTAAATCTTCTTGGTCTTGCAAGACTACGACTTATAGCTATGAAGACGTCAAAGGCGTCAATATTGCCATTACTGTCGTGTTGCTGTTGTTGATTTTAGGCGGATAAAGATATCTAGCAACTAGCAATAATTTAGCTACCTAATGTTTTAGAGAGAGAGAATTTTGATCACCTAAACCTTACCTAAATAATAAATATCGTATTTATAAAAAAAACATAAGTAAATCATATTACTTGCTGTTGGCGACGTTGGCATCGTAGAGTAGTATGTCTTCCATTCTAGCCAGGAAGACAAATCAAAACAATGCTATCCTGCCTAACAATACAAAGCATACCTACGTATTACGTACCTACTTACCTACGTACTTATTTAACTAGTACCTAACTTTATTACCTCTTTATGATCGTATTAAGTTTGCCAAAACTTGACCGCAGTGTGAGAACACCAAATTAATTAAAGCTCGGTTTAAACAATAATACGTCATTAATCATGGCTTTTAATTAATGTTTATATGTTATTAAACGTGAATAACTAACCAAAAATAGGTGTCACGACACTTATTGCGATCTTATAGAAATCTCATTTCAATGAAACCCCTATAAAAATCTACACTTCCGATTAATAATAGCACATTATTATGGGCATGTTAACATTAAATAGTGTCGTTATGAGCGATAATAGTTCTTATTGCAATCCTATACGGGTTAAAATCTGTTGTAATAAATGCGAATGTAAGCATTATAATAGTGACAATGGGTCGTAGAAGCAGCAGCTGTCGTCGTAATGGCGGCAAAGGTACCTGTGAGTTTTGGCGCCATTTGTCTGGCAGCTCATTTTATTCTAACTAAACAGCTCAAATCGGTCTGGTAACCACATTTTGTAATTAGTAAAAGAAAATGTAAAGCAATAAAAGTTGTTTTTCACTACTTTTTATAGCCTACCTACTTTTACCTTTTCACTAATTACTTTTTATTTTTCGTCTAACCATAAATCAACGGTGATTAATTAAAGAGATTTCCTCTTTCGCAGTCATTTATTTTTATATGCATCTACAACTGGCCACTACATAAAGATAATCTCGTTAACTTTGGATTTAATCGCCGTTTTAATTTGCTGATTAAATCATAGTACGGTGTACGGTGTATGAATAATTATGAATGTATCGCGAACAAAAAAGCTTGAAACCGTTACTGTAGAGAATATTTTAATAATTTACAATCTCTGGTTAACTTTAGTGGTAGTTTTAGAGAATAATTTGCATAGTAATTGTTGAGCTGGTTAAGACCCCTTTCGAAGTTTAGTGCAGTTACTATTCTGTGGTGCAGTGGAGCGATGAAAAAGTTCACCTTTCTCCGCTCGTGCATCGCGCGTGGTAGCCCGCGCTCGGCAGAAGGCAGAAGCGCGCGCGCGTCGGTCGCGGCAAGTAGTTTGTGTGACAGCTGTTTGTGCGTTGTGTACAAAAATACTGTGTGAACTTTGTCGTGTTTAGTTAGTGGACTTTTGTGGAACATCGCTGTTTTGAACACCGAATTGGTGAGTTTTTAGTTTTGTGTTCTTCTATTTTCGCTATGTGAATAGAACGTTAACTAATATAAATGTATGAAGTTCGGATAAGTTCAACTTATTAAATTCAAACATACACTCAAAAATTCATAAAATTAATATTTGAAGAGTCGTTAAGTGCGGAGTTAATATTTAACCAAGATTTGTTTATTCAGCAAATAGGTACCTAAATGTTATTTGTATTTGCCGAATGCTCAAATAGAAGTAACCACACATAAATATTTGAGAAACTGTGATTATGATCCCAAACATAAGATTTAATCTCGTCCATTTCTGGCTTATGTATAAAATAATTTGATTCTAACAAGTTTAGTGTTCAATAACATCATCTGTTCTGGAATTACGTGCACCCTAGAAACATGAGGTTCCCGTTTGTAAAGCTCTAACAAAATGTAAACAAAGCACGTTATTTTATTGCGAGAAGAACGGGTAGCTTTAAAACAATTTTGAGCGTTTTAGAAATTGCCAGCCAGAAATATTCTTAATGAACAAAAGTGGCATTAGCGTAGGTAGGTATCTATTTTATTTAATTATTTACTTTTCCTAGTCTATTTATTATTTTCTATTTGCGAAAGCAGCTAAAGATTAATACAGGCATTAACATAGCAGCCAGCTGCTTATTTCTCACGCTATAGATAATTAGAAATGGCTAGAGATTACCCGAGAAAACTAAAAGAAATGTACGAACGTAGTAAGTAATAGTAATTATGTGAGTAAAACAGGGTGTAATGCCCTTTAATGCATAGCGCCACAGATCACCTAAAATTATCATGTAGGCCACAGTCGTAATTCGACAGACTTGTGGAGCCCTTTAGCTCGTGCTTACGCATTAAGAGAAGCGTATCATTCAAAAAAACATAACCCTTTCGTTTGTTTTACCGTAGTCGGGTAAAAAAAAACTAAAACATCTGCCGAAAGAAATTGGAAATTCAATAAAACTGCAATAAATGACAATGGTTTAATAATAGACGTATTTTGGGTACTTATGGGTAATTTGGGTAGGGCTACCACGCATTTCCGTTTCTAAGTATTTCTTATTTGTTTTATTAATCATTACACTGAACCACTTGAAGACTGTGTGAGTAATTCCAAGGTGGGTTCAATTTAAATCATACTTCTGATAAGACCCACTTAAACCGACGATTTTACCTATGAAGTGTAGCTTATCTGTTTTAAAGCTGCCTAACATTTTACTAACATGTTTAAATACAAGTCAATCACATATTTTTAGGTAGGTATATTTTTGTATCAGATTTTTTTTATTAATTATTAAGCAATAGTACGCTATGACATGTTTCTTAGCAAAATAGGGTTGAAGCCAAAATACCTAATTGACAAAACCAAACACGTTCACTTCAGAGGACAAGTTTTTGTTAGATTTTATAAACAGCAGCCCCTGCATCTCATACTATCGCTTTCCATAATGTCATAGTTGCTAACCCTACTTCCAGTAGTTCCAGTCTTCCAAGATTCAGCCAAAGAAAAAGACTCAAACTCAAACTGACAGCATTTATTTCAATAATTAAACCAATTACAGGCGCTTTTGAATTGTCAAGAAGTCAGTCAGTCAAGAAAATGAAGGTAGTTGCCCCTTCCAAAGGGTAGTAGGTTCCTCTATGGATAAGAAGAAACTCCATGGAAACAAAGAGTTAAGGTTCTCGCAGACAGACGCGACGCGACTTCATGGAAATTGATGTACCAGAATCGCGTCGCACCGTAGTGTCGCGCGGGCCTGTCCGCGGGACCCTTTACGGATATCGTTGTTAAAAGCAAAATTAAAACCGGCCTGACCTAACATTACACACGCCTAGCACTTGGCACTCGGCTAAACAAACTATTTATTCTATTTCCAACTATGCGAGCAGCACTAAGTCTCGATCATTTAAATTAATGTTTTATTTACGTCTACATTTTTACAGTAAAACTGTAAAGTTATAGTGTTGTTTGAAGGTCGTTACGGGCTCCTGGGTTCGGTAAAGATGTGCGTGCGACCCTAGGTACGGGGTAGTAGTTGTGGACGCGTGGCGCGTGTGACTAAGGTTGTCAACCGTACTCTAATATAGAAAATTGTATTGTATTTCGCGTAAGCATAATTTATAATAATCTACAAAGCAATAGGCCAACAAGTTTTATTGGGAAACCTAATAAGTTTTATAGGGTTTTTCCATCCGTAGTAGCCCGAGTTTGGATATGTGCCCGGTTGATGGCAATAGGCTCGGCCACTAGTAGGTAAATGGGACTTATAACATAATGTGGCTCTACTATAGGTAGACCTCTGCCTAACCCTAAGTTGAAAACAGACGTGAGTGCAGAGTACGATAAAATACTGTATTGAAATTGACTGACTTTGAATTGAATTGAATGAATTCCTGCCACTACAGCATTCACTGAGAGAGTTATTTTCAATCAGGACTATCTTTTTTTTAAATGATGGATGATCAAAAGAAAGCTTCATCCCATGCGGGGTGCTAAAATTATATATCAATCTCACTTCGCTCGCTCTTGCATTTTTCCATGCCCCATTATCCTAGTGTCCTATCCCATAGGTGAAAGACGGCCCTCTTTTCGGTCGATTGTAAAGTGGCGGGAAGAGAGAAACATGGCTTCATTGAAACTGATAATGAATGAGCTCTTCATCAATTAGAACTCAGATTTAGAATGTCTAGAAATGTATAATTCAGTATTAAAAAAAATGTTCCGCAGAAAGAAAAAAAAATGCGGTTTTTAAAGCAACAATAAATAATACTTTTTTTCACCCTCTCTGAAATCAGAAATATTTTATTTATTTCCAAAAAATGTGGGCAACCCTACTTGTGACGCACGTGCTGTGTCCACCTGTCATTCGGTGTGGGCACAAAACAACGCTATTGACGTAAAAAAAAGGTTTTAGTACAATTTAAACTAAAAAAATATTTAAAAAATACAGTCGGCAGGTAAGGTCGGCAAGAAAAAATAAGTATAAACAGGATGGCATTAACCCCTCAAAAAAAAACAGCTGTTCCATACATTTTGACCGCGTAGGTATTAACCTTTTCTATTTTTTCTTCTTATTTGTTTTCACGTCGATGTCCCTGCCACCCTGTATAAAATCTATGTTACGTTGATGATCAGAAGCAGATGACGCTCTTTGCCTAATAACTATGACTTATGAGCGAGCCTCGTGAGCCTAATAAATTAAACGCAAGAGGTTTTTACCACTTCACCATAGGTATTTGAATATTAAATTCCTCATCGATTTTAAGTAGGTACCTAAGCCTCTACTGCTTATTTGCCCCTCCAGGTAAATATTTAACCACATTGCTTTGCAAAAATTCCCATGACCAAATAAATCAACGCAATGCTTACGTAAACTTGAGCATTTTACGTAGGTCAACAAGCTTTAAATGTACATACTTAATTACAAAAAAAAACCCTTTTTTTTTTCAGTCTATGTTGTGTCACACTACTGGGCAAAGGCATCCCCTTTTTCCTTCCAAACCTTTATATACTATGCGACCTCTGGCCATGTTAACCCCGAGATCGTCACACCACCTTCGCCGCGGTCTACCTCGACGGCGATGTCCTCCCTCAGGCGTCCTGTGAGTGACGATCTTTGCCCATGTCTCCGGGTGCATTGGTGCGACGTGGCCAACCCACTCCCACTTCAGCCTTTCTGTTGTTGTCTCGCACAATCCTTTTGTCATTTTTATCGAAAAGTTAGTGAATAATAAAATCATTATCTGTGCCTCCTACACTGATACCTAATCTCTAGTGTGCAAAGTGAATCAAAATAACTTATTAATTATGTTCTATATCAAGCTTTGTGCAGAAGCACACACGCACGAACGATCGTTTATCTGCAATCTCTACAATAAACTACGTGATAAAAATATGAAATGTTCTAGAAGTTAGTTTTATTTTTACTTAATTAACACATTGTTTTCTTTGCCAAAAATATAGGCGCCTACATATAACTCACTTCTAAATCTCATCAAATCAAAATTAATTTCACAATGCCTACCACGATGATGCCATACGTACTATTAGCGTAACTACCGACATTTTTAAGTGCCTCATTGATTTTTCCCATAAGTTGACTCGAAAAAGAATGACCAACAATAGGTAGGATCTAGGAAGCCATCGCCACTACTCGAAGCCATTATTTGCCTAATTTTTACCATACAAAGGGCTTATTTTCCTTAAACCACACGCCATAGAACACACATATTTAGAACAAAACAGTCAACAAAAACAATCAATTCCTATTTATAGTAAACTGGAGTAGGTGTTAGTTGACAGTGGTGACGTCACCACGTAGCTGTCAGTCGTTATGCAGAATTAAGTCATCGAGACACGGGACTGGGACACTTTTATCGGCAGATTTATAATGTAGAATAATTGAATGTTATCATCGTTGTTATTGCGCTTGCACAGGCCTACGCCACAACTGAGTCGCTAGATACTAGTCGGTCTAGGAACTGTAATACTTAAGATAAGTTGCCAAGCAAACTGATAGTAGCAACTGTAGCAAGTAAATTAATATGATAGTATTAAATAACTATAATAATTGTGTGAATTACGCGATGAATTTTCATTAAAAAAAATTGCATTCATAAAACCTTACGCTCTAATTCCCCATAATGTGCTCAAATCGAATTTCTCTTACATTCATTTGTCTTATGGTGAATACTTACTTTGCACAATATACAAGCCATAACTTACATATCTCACAGACAGAACAGTATTGCTCAGTACTTAGCTACTTACTTAGTTGCCATCTAAAGGCTGATCGGATATCCGAAGTCCGAACTCAGAAACAGTATGGCCGCGGAACCACGTCGTCGCTCATTTGAATTTCCCCGATATTCGAAACATTACCGGCATTACCATACAATAAGCAAGCACAGATTACAATCTTCAAACATGCTGTTATAAAATTTTATTAAGTCTGTCCACTCCTGCTAAGTGACTTCCGTGTATTGATTCACAATTTATTCAAACATTTCGAAATTACATTCATTCATTCTATGAATGATGCATTCAGAAGGATTAGAGGTATTGCATTTCATAATCAGAAATCGTCGTTCTGAAATGTGAAGTACGAATGTGTGTAACTATAAGAAAAGAAGAATGGATTGTGCAGTGAAAAGGAAGGAAGTGAACACTTTAATGACGGGTGATGGCTGATAGAGATGTATAATGTGGAGACTGGCGAGAGGGAGAATACTAAAATAGTGTCAAGCAAACTCAATGAAGTAGAACGTGGAGACTGGCGAGAGGGAGAATACTAAAATAGTGTCAAGCAAACTCAATGAAGTAGAACGTGGAGACTGGCGAGAGGGAGAATACTAAAATAGTGTCAAGCAAACTCAATGAAGTAGAACGTGGAGACTGGCGAGAGGGAGAATACTAAAATAGTGTCAAGCAAACTCAATGAAGTAGAACGTGGAGACTGGCGAGAGGGAGAATACTAAAATAGTGTCAAGCAAACTCAATGAAGTAGAACGTGGAGACTGCGAGAGGGAGAATACTAAAATAGTGTCAAGCAAACTCAATGAAGTAGAACGTGGAGACTGCGAGAGGGAGAATACTAAAATAGTGTCAAGCAAACTCAATGAAGTAGAACGCTCATAATCGTGTGTTATTGCAAGACTTACAAAATTACCATGTTATACAGAATCAGATGAAATGCAATTCTGAATTGAAAGGCTACAGAACTGAGGAGAACAGGTTATTTTGCATGTACGTGATAAATTAGCATGGGGCTATTCATTATGATACGTGTGGTCCTGCTAACAATAGCTTCTACATTAATTCCCCAAGGTAGTACAGAGGCTGTGTTGAGTAGAATGTGATGGCTGCTTTCATTTGTATTTCAGAGGCCTTTAATTTTTTTATTTCCGAAGTTAAAAAAATTGTAGAGCAAAATTCCAAAATATTCTTCTGAATCTTATTATGGTTAGTCCAAGAAACATGTACACTCACCTTTACCTTTTTCTGACAAAATTATTAGATTTCGGTAGAGTCCTTGTAGGAGACTTTATGCCAGATTGGTAAAAAATTATCTTTGAATAATGTCAATAATAATATCATATCCTTAAACTACTTAATCCCTGTCGAACATATTTCGTTAGGTGATTCATGTCCAACAGGTTGCTACAAACTTGTTATGTAGAAGGCCAATAGATCAATTATTTTCTTGATTAATTGACCTTACTTAAATGGTATCATTTGACTGCGAGGTACAAAAACTAGAGCGACATAATACAATCATCATAGTCCTGTTGTTATTTCTGACACCTACAGTGCTATTTGAGGAGCTGGTAGATTAAAAGGCACGCGAGTACTTCCGCGTGGGTGTAGGTGGTGTGCGAATGCGATAAAAATAAAAATAGGATTGACCTTTTCGCAAATTGTTATATTCTGGCTGTCAGACTAACTGCTTCAACACCCCACAACATATCAAATTGTACAACTATATTATCATCTATATGCATAATCATTTCAACGGAATCAATTGCTGAGCTGCTGAATACAGCAGCCTCTTTTCTGTTCTGCTATTCTCCACGGTATATGCATCCCTTGTTTAGGTGCTACCCGCAACGTGTTTTGACTTTGCCAATCCAACACGAGCTCTCGTCGCTCTATATAGTCACACTCAAAGGTCTCGTGTATCTTTGACCTGACCAAGTCCAAGTCCAGATTATCTAAACCAGTTCAACAAGATTATTAGGAACATGAACACCTCATTGTCCCTGTTAACCCCTTCAACTAATAAATATGTTTGTACTGAAAGTGGGAGCATCCAATACTATCAGTTTGCAATAGTTAAGAGGGTGCTATTTATTCTCAAACAAGTTTCTAAGAGGCAGGTCACCAGACTTGACCGCTCGATACGTTATTATTGATATAAATTAAACGATGCACCTAATATTGATAGTATTGCACCATATCACTAATTAAAATACAATACGCACGAATCAGAAGTGTAGACAAACTGAATGAAAATTAATGAAGCGAATAATACGGTGACAGGAGAGAATGGAAGAGAATATAAGAATAGAGCAAGATCTTTTAATTAGACACCACAATCGACAATCGATATGTTAGGTTCACCTTTGATTCTAACACTTTTGAACGTCTTCGGCTACAATGACCAAAATAAAAGAACTGATTAGGAAGATGATATGACTCACGAAATACTGATAACATAATTTAAAACAAATTCTATAAGTCAATACAGCAAAATAGGTTACTGTGTACTTACGACAGAACATACACTCATATCTACATGATGATGCATCGCAAGCGCACCTCGTTTTTGCTTAAACCTAGACTTCTGTGTCACACGACAAGTATAGAGTCTATACAGACAAGTATAGAGTCCATTGTGTGCTAGATCTAGGCCACTTATCCGAACGTTATAATTAGTGCAGCCGGCTAGCGGCGTCTTCCTAACTGCCATTTATGTACAGTTGACTAAACTGTTAGGTGCAAGGCAAAAATTATCAATGAAAAGAGGGATGGATTGTGTGAAAGATGATGTACTCTGAGATGATGGCTAAGAGAGATGGATAAAATAACGGCCCGAAATAAACTAGGATAAGGGTAGGAGGATTATATTGGTGATGTTAAAGACTTGACTAGACTATTTAGTACACGTATAACATTGCAATAATTAGCATTGAGATTTTCTAATTGTATTGCAGTGGCAGCAGTTGCAAGCTGCCTGTACACATATCTCTATTTTCGACTGTACCTGCAAATGTTAGTGACTGTTTAGTGCGATGTAAATAGGGTTGTGTGACGTGATAATTATGACGTCGACAGCCGGCGGATGGTGATGATTAGGGTACCTAAGTGTTAATGGAAGAAATACACTCAATTTTGAATGTGTTTGAGTTTTGTGTTAGAAGCTTCGGTTAGAAGTTACGTTTTGTAAGATGTCGTTTTATAAATCGAGAAATACGCCAAATACTTGTTTTATAATAGGTACTCCTGATGTTATAATTTTATAAACATATAATCTAAATACTTGATCACCTCTTCTGAAGGCAGTCATCAAAGTCTTTCAAAGCTTACCCAAAACCATACTGTCTTCCGAAAACAAATTCTTAGTGTTTTTGTCTCGAAAGTACCTATACTGTAGGTTATAGAGCAAAACAAATTTACAAATAGGAGGTCATGAAAATAAGGTAGGTTACTTAGGCCATTCTTGGAAAATACCGACAATTCATTAGTGGTCATCGTTTTAATTGAGCTCGTTGTAGAAGGTTTCTTTTCTGTTTCATTGGTTTGGTCTGGTTTAAACTCTTTATCTTCATACCATTTAACTTGTTTAAATCTTGGATTTCTAGTTTGTTAGTAGGATATTAGTGGCGATACTTTGGGAAGCCCATAACTTCAATAAAGATACAATACATACCTACTTATAATTAGTCATGGTTTCCTTAATCTGGAACACATTTCTCTTTTAATTTATGGTGTACCGGTAAAACACAAAGTTATCCGTAACTGGAGAGTTAATTATTTTCAACGCACAAAAAGCTACGTTCACGTATCGGTCCAGCGCACATCTTTTATAACTGCAAACATTATTCTACGTAAAATCTAAATGTAGTTTATTTACTTTCGAATATTTCTTACGTATTCGCTACAACTATCTAAACTGGTGCTCATATGTTCTTCAACAAATTCTTCACTCGTTTGTTAGAACTTCAATTGTTCAACTTTATTGTAGCTTATGTTGCTTTTTCTTGGGACTGGTACGAACAGTACATTTTGCTGTCGATTTATGACGATATTGCCATATATCACAACTTCATAAGCAACGGATAAACTATATTTTCTAAATGTTTCATGCAATCCATTACTACTGCTTCCTCGTGGTACATTCATCACGGCTGTAAGTCTGAAAATAAACAAGTTCGCTTTGAGCTGAGCCGCGTCCATCATTTTGGATTACTTGCTTTTGTTATCCATGAGAATTGATGAATTTCTGTAGTTCTAAGTTCAGTGCGTCACGAAACTCTTACTCAGAAGTACTCAAGTATTGTTTGTAGACTCATTTTGATGAATGAGTGTGTATTAACACTCCTACTGGTTTTCAGAACTGCGAAACTCGTGTAACTTGGTAATAGTGATCCAATGTTCGTTCCCTTGACGATCTGAAAAACGCCTCTGACGCCGCAATAAACGTGGCCACCTACTTGTCCCTAACAGTATAAGCAACATAGACGTACCTTAGATACGAAAAAAAGAAAAAACTGGTAATTCTTCAAAAGGTTTACACACAGATATAGCAAACCAAATATCAAACTTTATTTTTGGACTCTCATATTACGTCTAAACCAGGTAACTCACAAAAGAATGACATATAAAGCAAATATTTACAGGTAAACAGTTATTGGGCACGGACCTAACCGACCTAGCTACTGGGTAACATTGGGTGAAATACCTTGACAGTAGCTTTTTGCCTAAAGAAATAGTTGTCTAAAGTTTTAACTAGCACTAAGTGCTTCACATGGTTAATTTTCTTACAATATTAAATGTTAAACAGATGACGAAACTTATCGAAGAATATCTTTGGTTTATACAACTTTAATATAATTATTTCTCCTAACGAAAGCGTGTGTGGTGTGGTGATATATATTTATATTAAGGACAGCAGCCTAAATCTACCTCAAGAGTAATTAATAATCTTAATTTAATTCTGTTTTGTTGCCGTCTGGAATCATATTGCCAGGCAAATAAAGAAATTGTTCACTTTAGCAAAGCGCTCTAAGATAAAGGTCCTCAGTTAGAGGCTGGCGAACATTTCTTCATACTGATCTAATTCTGTCTTAATGTAACTGAACGAACACGTACCACGTATCGGAACCAATCGATGTTCGAACTGTTCGGAGCTCGAAATACCTTCCACTTGTTCACAAAACCATGAGCGTCCAGCTGTCTACGTGTCTACGTCATATAGTTTCACAATAATGCTTTAAATAATATTCACGGAACCCAAATGTGTATTGTATTAATATTAAATGTTTGCCACTCTTATCCAAATCTACATCGGATTGTTTGTTTTACGAGATTCTTGAGAATCCTTTCTGTTTTCCTCTTTCTATATGAGATTTTCCAGAAATGTTATATGAACCTTCGAACGAAATAAAAACAGTCGAAAAGCTCTAGTTAGTGTTTTTAGAATTTATAAATGGTAACGATAAGTGCTCGGCAGTAATTGTGTTGCCTGCGATAAAACCTAAAGCTCTGTCAATAACATTGATGCTATCTAGATTTGATAACAGCGTTGTGTTTTATCATTGCAATGTTCAGCCTGCTCATCATTGCATTACAATTCATAATCCTTAAAGACAGGAACGATGCAACAGACATCGTCAAAACAACTAAAGAGACAGAAGTCTCACAGCAATGCAAATAAAACATATGTAAATTCGTATCCATTATACGGCAGGAATAAATTACTGTAACCCAAAAATCCCAAAAGTCTAGACTGCATTGAGTCATTGGTAATTGTTTTATTTACTCCTTTTTTCAAAATCCACTGTTAGCCCAGTCTACCGGAATGAGTCAACTTGAGCATAAGAGCTGCTCTAAAATGATTCAGTCAGGAAGTGACTCAGTATATAATATATATGTTTCGTTGTGAAAGTCGAGAGTTTTTGAATGCACAACAAGTAATTGATGATCATCAACTCATTGCAACTAAGTTCTTTTTTGATAAACTTAACGAAAACTTTGCGGAGCTCAAATTAAGTTTCTTCTTCAGAATTTACACTTGGTTCTTCTAATTCAAGTTGATTAGTTCTTAAAATGTTCTCTAGTACAGTTCTAGCCCCTTTCAGTCTTGACAACAGCCATGCCATTAGGGCTATTATTTGAATCTTTATGGCTTTAATGCCTCTTAATATTCTAGCTAGTTTCCTTGAGCGCTTTATATGAGATTCACAACTTCATCGAGCTTACATACATTATCGATAGTAACACCAATTCTTGATGTCATTACAAATTCTGATGTGATGAGCTCTTCAAAGCGAAGGACCTTATCTTCAATCGATCCATCGCCTACTCTTACGCCCACTAAAAGCCACAACATCCGGGAAAAAACTCAAACAATGAATGAAAATAATTCCGTCACTTAATTTTATCGATGAATAATGGCTAAGTATCAAGAACTGGTTATTTATGACTTTATAAGTTGAATCATGTCAGATAAGATTAGCGGTGCTGTGGTGCTGACTAGCTTTCAAAATATTATGTGTCAACTGGAACTTGTGACTTGTTAGGATTTATAGTCTAAATATAGTTGTATTTAAACGTTTTCAGTTCATCATCATCATTTTGTACCAAAATGTTAAATTACTTTAAACCAATGCATGGAAATTAAACTGTTATTGTTTTCCTCCTGATGCCAAATCTTCCACATCCAAATAGATACAGCTACTTAGTGGTTAAAACCAGAAAAGTGCGTAACAGTGAATGAAACGCTTTCTCAGATGAGTCGGATGAACGACCTAAAATAATAATATGATGTATGTTCTACTATCATGATTAGTTTCGTCCCGTGACTTTGTCGGAAGTATCGGATTCTATCTTTGTGGGGCTCCTATTTCTGTATAAATGTGTTTTCTTCTGCAGTCTCCTGTGTGATGCTCTGTCCTTCTTCTCTCGTATCTGCAAGAACTAAATGAGAATAGCTTATACCGTGGCAAAAATATTAGTCAGTCAGGTAGGTGGAAGTGGAACTGACTGCAGTTCCACTACCACCTAGTCAGCTTCTAGTAAGTACTAGGAGCATACATCTGAGTATTACCCCTACTGGTAAACAATTTTTAAAAGCTCCCCAAACAGTAACTTAATTTTGGATATGCATGTCATGCCACAAGGTGTCTCTAAAGCTCATTATTTATACCGACTAGTTACTACCATACCCAAAACCCCAAAGCCTACGGCCCCATATCTTCGTCAAACTTGATGTCCTTTCAAGCTGAACAAATAGTCGAGAAGGACGGCCGTTTGCTCAGTTCTATGATTTAGACTTTACCCACAAACCCGGACGGCCAAATTTTGGTAATAATTTGGAAGAAATACTGAACTTACTACTGACACATATCGGCTGTATTTGTAGCTTGTAGTTTTTGAGCTACATAAGTTAATTTGGGGGGTTTATATTATATAACACGGAGCGTTTAGCTCGACGAAACGTGATGCACTTGTTTCTTGAGAAAATGGTTCAAGCGAATGTAAAATCAGTCTGAGTAGTGGGGCTAGAGCTACGTCACCTACATTTTACATAAACGGCTACATACGCAGTAGGAGGCATTTGCGATAGCTTAGGACTTAGGTGGATCAACAATACAAGTGTTGCTGCTATGACGACATGTTTTATGTTATGGCTGTCTACCGAGTGGGTTTCCCCCGAAGACTCAGTAAATGAGACATCACAGGCGTAAGTACTATTATTTATTCTGTGTCACAGGACAGGACAGGAGCTCTGGCTACAAAAAAACTGAAAATATTGTGAATTTGCGACATCATCATGATCATCATCATTTCAGCCGAAAGACGTCCACTGCTGGACATAGGCCTCCCCCAAGCACCGCCACTTCGACCGGTTCTGTGCTTCCCGCATCCAGCGGATTCCTGCGGCCTTCAATATTGAAAATTGACTGTTATTAGATAGTTACGGTTACAACTCATAATTGTAACTAATCAATAACAATGATAAATTATAGGAACGGGGAAGCACGTGTGTAGCAGTCGTAACTTGAGACTAGTACACCCAAGTTAATAAAAGTTAGGTACTTTGTTTAATATGGAGCGTAAAAAAATCAGTTGTACTCGCTCTAATACTTAGTATCAGCTGGTTCGTTTTAAAAGATCTGTAGCTACTCAATAGCAGCACTTGTAAACAGAATGATTGGTTTCAGATAGATATAGGCTATCTATAGGAGTCGAGCATTAGTCCGTGGTCGACCCGAGGTCGTTGGCATATTTTTGCGGTATTTGTAGTTTTCCATACATCACGCCGGTAAAGCCACAGTTTCTGTTTACTCATTAGTTGAAAAGAAACAAGTACAAAATTGACACACGTCAGTTTTGTTATCAGGAATAGGGAAACTTGAATAAAGTGCAGGTTACGCATACTATTTTAGTAGGTGGGATTTCGAAGTTGGTGACAACTAAACTGTCGGCGGCAATTCGAACTTCGAAATATCCACTAATTAGTTTTTAAATATATTATATTTCGAATTGCCGATACCTATACTATGCTTTCTGCAGACATGTAATTAAACCCTCATAATAAAGGCTTCTGCAAACAGACGCGACAACAGTAGATTTTTTTTCGAGAAATTTTCATAGAAATTATTCCACCAGAGTCACATCGCACTGTCACGTCGCGCCTGTATGCGGAAGCCTTAATAATTATCCAAAACCAAGTTTTGGTTAGATTCGTATAAAGAGCTTGTTCTCCGTATCTATCTAAACTCAGTTTACTGCTCAGAGTGCGATATCTACCAACAAGCTTTCCTAGTTTCATCCGGTTTCCACAAAAGCCATATCTACGAAAGTGCGTGTACTAGCAGTGGCAGTGGCATCGTTATCAGCGTAAGCCGAGAAGCGCCACTGTCAGGAAGATTAACTAATTAACTCGTCAAACAATCGACATTTTATCAAATTAGTAACGTCATCGGCAGCCATTTTTGGCGCGCAGTTACCGCGGCCAGTGACGCCCCCGTATCGATTGAAGCTCTTAGTAAATTAGTGATGTGTGCAAACATCGAGCACTCGATGAAATTAGATTGACATCTGTCATTAATCGTGTTATTTCCAGTATTTGTTAATATGATACGGTGCGTGTTATCTTTAATAAATTGACTACTTGAAATTGTTTTTTTATCACGAATCTGCTTGGTATTCTATGTTCTTCATAATCTTCCAATCAATGCTTTAATTTTTTTCTCCATTTAATATTTCACACTTAGCTCACTGTAATGGGCATCTTAGAAATCATTTCGATTAATGAGGTAATTAAACGCCTCGTCTGTTCTCAACAAAACTGATAATTAAATTACATTACTTCAGCTTTAGCAAGAATAATTGGCGCAATTTATTGATGATCATGATGTGCGAAACTGCGAACGTAATCGTATACCGACGCCGTATATGTGCAACAAACTCATAAAACTGTTTTACGAGACGCACCATCAACAATAAATAATTATCTAGTATTTAATAATAGCAACAAATGATACGGCAAATCATACTATAACCGGTTTAATTAATGAATCGTAAAAATTTCAAGATGGCGTCATAAGACATATGATTTACGCGGCATTGTACAGATCATACGCATGTTGTACGTCAATAAACAACAGCTTCTCGGTAAAACGAAGAATTGAAAATGAAAAAGCTTTATTTGCGTGGATTAGACGCGAGTTTCCGATTTTAAATATAAGTTTTTCTTTCGTCGCTGCTGAAAATATGCCATTGATCTTGGTCAGAGATAAATGAATGTGTAGGTAAATATTTATCGACTCTGTTGGGGTATAAAATGTCTAAAATGTAATAAAAATCATCAGGGAATTGCTAAATAGCTACACTCAATAAATCTTACGCCATTACGCTTCACTTCAACGAGACGGAAATATAGCGGCAGATCTTTAATACGACATTTACGAACCACGGCAGACAATAACTATTCTGAAGAGCAATAAAACTTTCAGCCGGGACCACGCACAAAGTGAGACACTTCAAATTAACGTGGATATAGGCAGTATATCTTAGCATTTTATGATGGCGCCACTTTCAACGCCAAATCTGTCAAAACCCGTGCATTTAAGACTAGTTCCTTATTCTGCCAACGTCCAAATTACACTGGTTAACCTAGTCTTGTTATGAAATCTAAATACTTTCCCACAGGAGTGCTTAGCCGGCGCCAGCGCCGCACGTAAATGGTTGCAAACGATATTATGTCTGTACTCTGTAGCTGCAGACTAAAATAAGAATGTGATCATTACCAGCCGGATCTGTTCTAGGCGCGCAATCGGTTGTCTTTACTGATACCCCGATGTTGTTTCAATAATTATGAATCGAATATTTCTAATTTTCCACTGTTTCATGAAAGAGCTGCCAAACAAAAGAATTTTTAAGATATGCCGATTAAAATGTTGGCGTTTGCGCTGGTTTTAAGAAAATATTCGGAAAATAGCGGTTGATTTTAAACAGATTTTATGGATTCCGAAACTTCCTTAGTTAAAAAAACAACTAATGAACTTTAATAGTTAAGTTCTAAAAGACAGCTAGGATCTCACTCAAAAATGTAGTCTTGTTCAAAAGTCATTTATTCAAACTAGGCTGAGAATCAGCACTTTTCGAACGTCAAAATTACATAAGACAGTCCCCCAAAACGCCCACCCTTCACCACTTCCTAGTGCTTTAGCTGGGAAGAAGAAGTGGCGCAACAAACTCCCCAGCACAATTGTTCACAGAATCTAGTATTCAAGTACTTACTAGCAATCAGAGCATTTTATTTTAAAATCAATTAACATTGAAGCTAAACAAGTAGGCACCTAAACATTTTAATTTAAAAAATATTTGTTCTTCAAATTTTTCTATTCCTTCTCAATTTTTTCACAAAATGTTAAACCTAGACAATCTTTCAATCCCACAGCTCTTGACACAGCTTTAGACGTTAACTGCACTCACCAATTATTTTAATTGCGAAGACTCTTAATTTCAATATTCCACTAATTAATTTAGATTAACCGTACCCGTGATCGACTCTTTCTCAGAACATTTTCTTAATAAGGATGAGAAGTCATCAGCTACGATCGGCCACTTAACAGGGCAGCGGTCATTACCGACCATATTAATAGCTGTTTGTATTCACAGACGATAATGAGGAGGAGCGATGGGTGACCATTGCACCGTAAAACAAACAAGTCCTTGGCACTACTGATTAGAATTGCGAAATGTCATGGTGTACATATGTCATTCAGAAAAAAAAACGATCAGTCAAAGTGAAGGCTAATTTGGCGCCAAAAATGACAGCTATTTCACAGCCATTCCCGTCATACTATCATACCGACAAGGAATTCTATCACACTTCAAGGTGAAAATTACCCGCAAACTTCCCGAAATAGAGTTATTTCGGATTTAGTGGTAAAATGGCCTCGACCTAGCCTCGTGAAAAGTATCGAAGTGGCTTATTCTGGACTTAACCTGAAACAGAAACAGTTTTTTTCTATTTTCTCCACCGGCATTAGAAAAATATGTGCCAGTGTAAACGGAACTGCATTCAAATGATAATAATTATTATAATCGTGTCAGTGGGCTGGCGTGCGTTTGTGTGGCGAGTTATGAGAATTTATGCTTTCCATACACCCGTGCGATTCGCATCGACATGTAAATCCATGCTAATGTCTCCACCCAGCGCCGCGTGACTTGACTTGACTGACGAGAAAAAAGAAATGTCGTGATTGGTGCAAACGCGACGTAAGAAAGATTGATATTTGAATTTGTAACGGAAGTAATAGATAAGTACTCCGCAACCCTACTAGTGTGGGGAAGACAATATCGATAGAAATGAGGTCCGCTTCTATTCTTCCTGTTTGTGGCCAAGGGCGTCACCAGCCAATGGCCCAGATGGGGGGGGCAAGTTGATATATATGGAGGATGGGAAAAGTATGATTTGTAGGTACAGTCAAGAGCACATAAAGCTTTACACTTGTAGTGCGTACACATGAATGCAAAATTTAGTCATATGGTACGAACCTTTACGGCACACAATGGTGCCAAAATCGACGCTGGTGGACATTTGATTTTTGACAAATCAGTTTCAACTCGGTAGTCCCGATAAGAACTGAGAAGAATAATAATTTCCATTTTCCAATGCATGGATTGGAAAAACAAACCGAAAGGTCCGTTCCTTTCGGTTTGATTTTCCCAAAAGTATTCAGACCTGTAGAGCTGAAACCTAATACGAAGGTATTATGACTGGGCATACCACCAATACATAGATACGAATCCCCCGACTCCGGATTAGACCCCTTTCAGGAGATAATATCTCCTAAACGGGGTCTAATCCGGGTAAAAACGGGGTCTTTCGTCGTTTAATTTTAATTTTGTTTATTTTAACGACTTTTATTTGGTTTTTTAAAGTTACATAATATGTAACTTTAAAAAGGGGGGAGGGGGCAGCTGCCCCATTTGCCCCCCCTTGGCGACGCCCTTGTTTGTGGCACAATTATATCAGAGGACATAGAGAAAATCTGAAACAGACAATTGGCGGTTTTTGTTTTTCATTTAAAAATAAATCCGAAATAAAAATGGATCAGATTTCGATTTGCCAAGTAGTTGGGTGAGTAATTACGCTTTTCGTAGTATCCACATGTGACTTAGATTGGCCTGATACAAAAAAAATGTTTACACAACACAAGAAAGGACCATAAAAGTGGTAGCCTAAATATAGGTATAAATAACGGACCTCCCACGCTGAATGATTGGCATAACAATAATTTATTATATATTTATGATCACGTAATGAGGGCGAATAAAATCTGGGAGAGCATAGCAATGAAATGAGATCAACATGTTTGGCTGAAAATACATCTACTTGCGAACCACCAGCCTTCCGTTATATTACATATATTATTAACTGGAAGTAGTCTATTTTTATTTATATATTTATATACAAAAGATATGACGTCTTATTCCGTTAGTGTAACATTTTCTTCGGTTTTCTGAACTCTGCTCTTAAATTGACCGTAAGTACTAGTTTTTGCGCTCACTTTTTCTGAGCAGTAGCTCTGATTTCTTTTGTCAATATCTTGAGTAATAAGTAGATTTGTGGAATATGTCAATATCATAATAAGCCGAAGTATTACTACTTAGCGAGTTACTTTTCTTGCGAAATTGCCTGGTTATGATGCCGAATATGACGGCAAAAAGTACTAAATCAATTTACATAGTCTAAATGAGACTGATCTCCTTGACATTTCCTTAAAAAGCTCTAAGTAGGTGTCCATAATGTTTGTATAAACTTTGTATTAGTAATATGACTAACAACACGTGCCCAACTCATAAAAAACTATGTAACACAATCCCTGTTTTTTGTTACAGATCTTATCGTGGTGTCTAACTGCATCATGCCTGGAAGGAACTTTTGACAAGACCATGTCAAAATTAAAAAGTATAAAATGTCAAAAAAGAATTCTAAATTAAAGTTTTAAAAATATTGTGAAGTGATCCAGTGATAGTGAAGTGCTTAACTATGGCCGATATCGATATTTCGTATGATATGTATGAAAACATTACAAATATGGAACAGAACATTACGCATTACCCGGCAGAGGCCACGATACTGGCTGCAGCGTGTGCCTGCATCTTTAGTGTCGTCGGAGTCGTCGGTAAGTTACCTTCCAGTGTTCATTGTTTACCAGTTAATATTGTGTTTACAGGATCGATTTTATAGGCCGCTCTAGTAACTGCATGCTCGATGTCCGATGCAACTATTCGAGGAAAGCGTTGAAACACTGTTTGTTTATAGGGACGTGGCGCTGTACAAACAATGTGTCATATCCTAATAAACTACATTTCAAAGTTCTGTATCATTGATATTTCATCAACTTGTTTTGAAAACACTCGAAGTGGTGTTAGTGTTAAATGGATTTCCAGAGATACATAAAGAATTGATGCGTATTCTGACGACTTGCCTGAAACAAAACTATTAGCTGTGTAAAAGTTTTGTTTGTTATTACTAGCAAGCTCACAGATGGCTTATTGCATTATTTTAAAGAGGCTTGCGCTGTTAGATCTCCAAAAGCTGTTATAAGCAATACATAAAAGAAAGGTAAACAATTTCCGTATTAGAAATTGAACCCTTTTAAGTCCAAACCGTAAATTAGAACATCAGAGCACGAAGAGCTTTTACGGATAGGATTTTAAACTTTACCTACAAAGGTTTAAGTTCAAATTCGGGTGTTGATTTTAAGTAGGTACTTATGCATTTGTTTGCTGCTCGATGTACTTGCTATCACTAGAAAGCGTTCAATAATCGGTCACTTAACACGAACGCAACATAAAACGCTAAGTGCCGGTCGTAATCGGACATCAAACGGTTTGTTACACGACTCGATACCTTCCCGGGTACGTCGCGCTCTCGGACGCCCAGCTGCGTAAACAAATATACGGTGCACATCACTAGCCAGTTGCGTTGGCTTAGTGGTGATTCGCCCGAATTCACTCGCCCGAAATGGGCGAATCGACATTTTTATATAATAATATTATTCGAATCGCCTCAAGATAAAATCATATTATTTAGAAATGTCGATTCACCCGTTTCTTGCGAGTAATTTCGGGCGAATCACCAATAAGCCGTTGCGTTCGATGTTTGTTTTTTTATTTTTTATTTAATGATTGGGATGTGGTTCAATAATGTACAGCATCCGAAATATTTTCATCTTCGCAAAATAGCCAGCGCTACGTAATTTTAGTAATTTCGCAAAAAGCAACTTTCACAGTTCACGCTAAGAGGCGAGCAGCCAATGATAGAGCGTGTATTTAAAATTTTATTACAGTGATATGACTACTTTAAAATAAGTAGCATTTACATTTTATTTCGCGGCTAAACACACAGCTGGCTTATGTTTTAGCTCTCTGCCAGTTTTGACTGCGTTGTTTAATTTAAATTATTTTGAACGTCAGACCAACCTTATGTTAGACGTAACTGAATGAACTTTGCCGTCTAATTTCTCTTCTAATGACATAAAATGGTAATAAAACCTGGAGCAAGGGCTGTTGCCCTTCGAGTCGAGAGTGAACGACAGAACGAGTGAATGAATGGGTCCATTGACGGGACGTGACTAAGCCCTGAAACGCACCACTGAATGTTTAACAGGAATTAATTAATTTAATACGTTTTATTATAAGTCGCAGTTTGAATGTATCGTTTGTCAAATAAGTCGGATGCATCGGACCGGGGATGACAAGTTTGAAAACATTTTAGAATTATTTTTTATTTCTTGAAAAGGTCTTATTCAAAAAGGTTTTTGACCTAACACTGGCTTGTAAGAACATTGAAATAAACCTGACTTCAACATTTCATTGACTAGAAACCAATCAATTAAGAATATAATATCCCGCTCACAATAAAACCAGCTAAGCAAACCTGTTGCAATTCCCTCGCTAATATATCAAAGCAAACATTCGCCAACCAACAATAACGACCGTAGCTATGGCCGCCATTTGTCACCGACTTTATTATCGAAACAATTAGCGTCGCCGAGGGACATCCGCACACAATAACACCCCCTATGTATCAATCTATAAATAGAATGCGATAAATAACTAGTTTTTGTTATTGGATTGAATTAGGAGCGACTCGTTCTATAGGTATGTAGGTAGGTGGAAGACTATGACCAATGACACCTGGAAACTGGAAAGTTAGGTGCTCATTAAGCTAATCAAAAGAGTATCTGAAAGGCTTTTTCTTTAAGTCTGGATCAATCGAAAAAAGGAACCCCAAATTAGGGGTTTATGGTTGTCAGCCCGAAGTCTGAAATCGGTCTTCAAAAGGGGTCTATCTATCAATAGTCGTTACTGGCATTCAACTGCATGCGGTTAGACTGGAAGCTGACCCCAACATTATTGAGAAAAGGCTAGACAGATGATGAGAGCAAGGAGACTTAATTTAAAAAAAGAGCTTGCCCTATTTAAACCAACCTAACCCCCCTGCTACGCTGGTCGTCGACTTTCAAGCAAGACGTTTATATCAACAATGGGACATGAGCACTGTAGGACCGTCTTCTCTGGTACCTAGGTAACCCTGACTCCTAGTGGCTGATTGTGGCTATATACGTAAATACTTCATAGAAACAAGACCGCAAGATACGAGCCGCCAACCTCAGAAGGATGAGCACTGTAATTATGTAACTTAGGTAATAGGTCACGGTGACATTGTAAAGAACAAGGCAAAGAGAAGGGGCGGATCAAATTATTTATTTATTTAGCGGACTTAATGCTATAGCCATTTTCTAACCGTCAACCTTTGGGTGATGCAGAGACAAACTTTCTTGGTGCAGTATCGAAAATTATGGAATAAATATTAATTTAAATATAAGGATATAAGTAATAAAAATTACTAAGGCATGTATTATTTATTTAAGTAATCGAATTCCAAATAATTCACATTTTGTCGACCTTAACATTGCCAAGTAACTGCGACCAACTTGGTTGGTCACAGTTCTAAGCTAAATTAAACTATTTGGTCGGTGCTCCCTAGCTTAGTTACTGCGACCAACTTTGAGAAAAGGCAAGAAAGTTAAAAAATACATTAATTTATTAAAACACGTACTTACATCATTTGAAGATGAATACGCTTTTAAAGGAACAAATAAAAAAATCCCAATTGTTAAATAAAGAAAGAAAGAAAATACGTTTATTTGCGGTAAACATGACGCAAAGAAAGAACAAAACACGAGAATATCAAATTGGGGGAAAATATGCGTCACATTCACGCAAAACGGCCATCGCTCAGCATAATGCTGCGACCCTATGCGAGACAGAGCCCCAGCGCTGGTTTTCAGCGACAGCCGCAAAAACCGTTGTAAAACTTTCAGAACTGAAAGCCTACATTCGAACAAGTCAAAGTGAGCTTTTCTTTAAGGTGTCATCATTGTTCTGCCCTCATCCCAATTTATGTGGTGTGTGCAACATGTCTTCTGCTTCCATACTTCTCTATCAGTCGTCACCCCGGCAGTCAGTCCCCTTCTAGCCATAAGTACCATCTTTCACACAGTCCATCGGATGTTTCTTTATGGTGTACAGGCTACTAAATAAAAATACACACGGCCACAGTCACGTAGATATCCAGTAAATTAGATAACACTCCTCCTACAAATCAGCAACATACCTAGAAATGACCTCCTAAGTAAACTTCCATTATCAATATCGCCATTAATTTTTTTTCTTCTTCTTTTACCAGTTATCTATCACTTACTGACAGATACTGCACATAATTATTATAAATAAACTGCCACCCGTAAGCTGATTAATTAGGAAGATTTACGCCGACAGCGTGCAGAGGGTAGGCAGATCAATCACTTGGTCTATCGCTGGACAGTTGACCGACGACCTAGGGGGACGATCGTAGAAAAATAAACATGTGTGGTTTTTAGGGCTGCCAACTTCTATAAATTAAAGTCGCTTTTCGTTTGCCTGTGTTCACGCATTTTTCTTCTAGACTACGCCACGGATTTTGATGTGGTTTTCGTCATCATTTACAGAATTTATCCTGGAACTCATGTGTATAGAATAGAGATCTATTCTAAGTTTGTAATTGGTTGGTTGATTGATTGTTTGATTGGTTGGGTTGGTTGGTGTTGGTTATATAAGTTTAATATTTAATATATTATACATTATCATGTATAAGTAATACATTAAATTTTAACTTATATTTAACTAGCTTGTGCCAGCTGCTTCGCCCGCGTGCATATCGGAAATTATCCCACGGGAACGTACTACCGAGATAAAAAGGTATCCTATGTCCTAATCCAGGTCATGTTCTACCCGTGTGCCAAATTTCAACCAAAACCGTTCAGCCGTTTTAACGTGAAAGCGTAACAAACAAACTCACTTTCGCATTTATAATATTAGTTAGGATTAGGATACAGAAATTTTGATATTTTGTCAAGGCGTAAAAACCGTGCACGTTTTTTTTTATAAAAAACACAAGCTAATGTGCCAAATTCCATACTAACTTTCATCCCCTATTGAATCTCTTTGGGGGAGGAATTTTCAAAAATTCTTCCTAAGAAAGAAAGAAAGAAAGAAATAGGAAATGGATTAATAAATAAAAGGTTGGTTGTCAAATTATTATTATTGAATCAGTAGGTATAATTCTTATACTGTTTCTAACAGTATGGTTGGCAACCCTGGTGACTTGTCTTGCAACCGGGTGGCGAGTTGTGGTGTTTATTGATAAAATTGTATTTTCAATGAGATGGTATCGTGTAACGTGTTATCGTTATCTAATGAGTTTAACGGGCTGTTGGAGCTGGCACAAGTGGTTTTGCAGGCAGAATCGGGATATTCAGAACAGAACATAATAAATTCACAATAGTCATAATAGGTTGTTTGACTAAGGAATAACAACCGCAGGGGTTGATCGATTCGCGGGAAAGTCCGAAAAGGATGCTGTGGCCCCTGGCAACGTACAGGCAACTGAAAGAACATGGGTGGGTTTTAGTCAGAAAGAGTCTGACACGCCCTCCCAGTCCGCCCAGAGCGGGAGAAGTTATTTGATAATTTACTACCCAAAAAAGAAATAAAAAAGGGGTTGATCGATCAGGTTAAGCTACGCTTGCCGAAGTCAGTACATGGATGGGTCAGATGGATAACCATCTCTACATACCGAGACCCCTTCACGCCCCGAAAAGCATGTTGATGCCCAGTTACTGGGTTGTGGACGTAGGATAGGCTTCCATGTAAAATACTGGTATGCAGTTGCATCCGGACCCCAAACTAGTCTGGGAAAAGGCTAGGCATAATATGATGATGGGTTGTCTAACTAATGTTCATATTAAATTTGTTGTTATTATGACAATGATTCTTAATCGATAGGTTAATTATTGGATAGGCTCGCCCCCTGTTACTTGGGACTTCAACATAACTGGCGAAATGTGGGTGTAAGTACTATAGGTACACCTCTGCCTAACCCTACGGGGAACACAGGCGTAATGTTATGTTAAGTTCATTATTGACCAGTTTTGAATCGCTCATAGAATTCAGAATTCATTCACCAGCCCAAATGTATAGAGGACACGCGATGACGCGACTCATTCCAGCCGTAAGGTTAACAAATGCCAGAAATCCATCAACATACAAGTCATACAACGCATTTGAGAATACAACGCGTTGGCTTACTATTAACGCGTCGTAAGCGCAGCAGCAACGAACGCGAACGATATCTAACCGTGATGAGTGATCCTCTATGATCAATAATTATTGTGGTGTCTGACTGTCGGTCCAATCCAAGCACGCGATCTCTTCATCCTATAGTGTTAATCATTTCCGTTCGTTAACGGAGTTGTGTTGCACCAGTTGTCTTGTGATGGTGCGGCACAGATTTCATAGTAAGTGGACACGGATATGGAAACGGGATTTTAGAAATTGTGGAGAAAGAATCCAATTACTGTATAATAACATGGGACTTGAACATAACTGGCGAAATGTGGATGTACTATAGGTACTTATCATCTTCCTAGCCTTTTCCCAACTACGTAGGGGTCGGCTTCCAGTCTAAAGTATAGAGCGACTGCCTATCTGATCTCCACAACCCAGTTACTGGGTAAAAAGATTTCCATTGGTAAGAATGGCTGTCAAACTTTCGAGTTCAGACAGCCGTATCCTTTGGTAAAATACAGGCGTAGCGTGAAGTTACGTTACTGTAAAATTAACCCTACAACCGTCTGTCGATTCGACTTTCCTGAAAACCGGGTTCTACAGTGTTCTTCCAGTTTGTCCTGTAAAAAAATTGCTCTTTATCCGCTAAAAAAGTATCTTCCTGGTTTTAACTTTGGAACTTGTCGAATGGGGATAATGGTCAGTAGGACATCACAGACTTACGACGAAGTTGAAGATACACGATTGATTTCAAATCGCGAATACGCAGTAAGCAGTCTTAGTGATCAAAGTTCGGTCCACTTTGTTGGACCCCGAAAAGGGATTGAGCAATGAAATTAGATTCACTGAGTACTAGATGACGGTCGATAGAGATGATATATGGAAGAAAAAGACGACAAGCAGCGCTCACCACAAACATATTGGGATGAGGGCAGGACAAGGACCATGATACAAAATAAGCATACAAGCACGTCATTTACGCGCACAAATGACGTTAACACGGGGGCGTTGTTGGTAAACATTTGTCCAATTGTTTTGTGAAATGTCATTTGAAATGTATTCAAAAAACAAGATGGCTGCGTTAGTTCCGATTTTGGCCACGTGCCATAAGAACACTCATAGGATCAAATAAATGTTTTGACACAATATCAGCTGGTTCTCTTTGTTAACGAGTAGAGTGCAATAAGTGGCCCATTGACCGATTGGTCACATGCGTTCGACGAACACGAGTTATCAATACAGACAGATTACTACGTCATCGGTAATCCTTATCGAGGATTTATTATTAACGCTTTTTAACGTCATGTTGTAATGACGCTTACAGAGAAGCAAAGACATTTAAATAAACTTACGATAGATGGGACATAGTGTGCATATATTACTAAGCATACTTAGCCTAACATAGCTTAGTTCGGTCTCGTCTCATACCTACGCTCCACATGACAGGTCGCATTGTGTGTAACAGAAAACTAAAAGTATTTTCAAAGAAAATATGCCAAATTGAAATTGCGGTATTGAAAATCTCGTAGTACTTAACTACGGTTTATTTTGGTTAGTATTTTATAATTCACAGACTATTTAGATTTTTCAATCATTAGATAACTTTTACCTGAAGAATAACTGTGACGTTTTGACAGATTTTCCATACAAAAACTGTCAAAATGACAAACTAATTCGTCGGATAAAAGTTAACTGGCGATTGAAAAACCGGCCCTAAATGAATCTGACGGTTGGTTGGTGTGTATGTCAAGTGTATCGTGTCAAACTTGGCTATTAGGTAAATTTGCTGTAGGTACTACGCTAGATGGCGTCTCTGAGATAAGGGATCGCAGTATTTCTATGAAATTTCTTCTGATAGCCTCTCTATAGTATCTTAAATCTCTTCGCAGATAAGTAAAGATATTTAAGATCAATAAGGGACACCATATTTACTTGTATGTGAGATATTTTGATTAAGTAAGTACTTACTCATTCTGCATCGCCATTGCGAACAGACCATAAACTAAGCAGGTAAATGTGTATGCCTTTGATTATTTATATGCTTTATATAGAGTGTCGCGCTGCTAAAGAACTAAAACAAACAAGCCATCTTTGTTATGCTGATGAAAGTGACAGCTACGTCTAACTCGCGCCACGTCCTTGTGCTTTTCTAGCGTGCGTGCATTTAGCGGCCAACTGTTGGACGCTATTTTTTCAACGAGTCCACAGCTTTGACTGTCTATCGATCTATATACATATTTATATCTTTGGTAAATGTGTCATGAGGATGGACAAAACCTTGTGCTAAGAATTATTTATTTTAATTAGAAATATAATTATTACACAATATTATGTATATTATTTGATATACATAAAAATGCATATAAGAGCTTAGTAACGAGACACAATAGAATTTGTATTGTTATCGACAGATTTTAAAGGAAAATCGACAGTTGAGCGTATCAAAATAAATAACACAACTAACAATTTAATTTACACTAGGTACTAAATTAAATGATTAACTAAATATGCAAATGAATAGAAAGAAAGATAATAAATTTGAATACACAAATATATAAGGTCCCATTAAAATAGATGGACAAACTTTTAGAAATCATTCAGACCACCAAAATAAGGACAATGGTAAAAAAATAATAAGAAAAACGCATTAGATACTTACAAGAAAAATAAATCAGCTAACGAAATACACTAAAAATGTTGGTTATCCAATGCCATTTATTATTTTAGGTCAAAATAATTTTGCTTTGATATTTTGGTTAGACGTACTGAACGCTGTGTTAAAATTTGACCATGTATTTTAGTGGGACCTTGTATATTACTAATCTTACAGTTTATTTGGTTTTAAACCACAAAATAATAGTTAAACTGTTAATAACACAATTATTATGATATTATTGTAATTGCAATTTGTTTATAAATAGGTACTTAGCTTAATATAACCAATCCGTACAGGAAGATACCAACTTTATTTACTCAACTGCCTAATTATTTGACTTTGTGACGTGTGTCTGTTTGTTTGTTCGGTATCACAACCTCACGATTTCGGATAAGTACCTACTTATCATGACAGTCGTAACAGGTAGTCAGAAGCTCAAATTCTGACAACCAGTCTTACCAAGGGGTATCGTGTTACCCAGTAACTGGGTTGCGGAAGTCAGATAGGCAGTCGCTCCATGCTCAGACCAAGCTCCATGTAAAATACTGGTATTCAGTTGCATCCGGTTAGACTGGAAGCCGACCCCAACATAGTTGGGAAAAGGCTAGGCAAGTTGATTTTATCCTATTTATCAGGAAATGATTTCATGACTTATGTTTCATGTAGGTAAATAAAATAGGTACTTATGATAACTATGGTTCAAGAGTTGAGTGTTTTCTCTCTGAGTGAGATGAGTTTTGTTATTTAATTTTGTCTGCTATTTTATTTTTGCCTCCATTTCTATAGAGAAGTAGACTGGAAATAACATGCTTAATTAAATATGGAAATAGTGCTACTTTCAAATTGAAGGGTAATACCGCCCAGATACTTAAGTGGCGAAACACTACCTATTCATAAATAAACATTTATGCCCTAAAAAGCCTGACTTCCATTTAATTTGCGAAAGTAAAAATACCGTAACAATGTAGGTACTAAGAAAGAGAAACTTAAATTAACGACTTGTAAAAATTAACAACTAAAGAATTTGCATAAAATAATAGTTCTGTGTAATTTCGTATGTATATCTTGTAGCCTGTTATTGTTTGAGGGTTATTGAACTTATAGGTAGGTACAGTAAGTGAATATCGTACTTACCTACCTACATAATAAAAAAAACACAGACATTAAAATGCTTATATACTTACAATACATAACACAAGTAATGATTTACACTGGGTACTAAATTAAATGACAAACTAGCTATACAAATAAATATAAAAACAAACGATACTTAGGCGTCGAAGTAATAAAAATGCCTCTCTCAATTATATGGGTCTATTTGTTAAAATAATTTAAAGAATATCTTTTAAACCTTGTCAATAGGTCGTCATTTTTTCTAATATAGAGCAAGTCGAAAAGTATTATTGCCCATAATTCAAATTAAAAGTTTTAATGATATTTTTCACGTTAAAATTAAGTAAAACTCGTGTCGACACGAGATTAGAAGTGGGATGAAGTCCATGGATGGACTGATACAAAATCTAAAACGAAAACACAAGTTACCGAGTCCCGGGTATTGAACTTGCATATAAATCACTCAATGCGATAAAAACTGCATCTTACGCGTTAATTAACGGCCGATACACACCTTATAATGTAAGAAACTAATAATTGTAGTGCATTTAAAAGTATGGCGATGTATGAAAATGAAAGTTTGTTAATTAGTTTGTTCTTCGACCAGCCGTGAAACAAGCAATTGATCATAGTTTAATTGATTGCTATGATTTACATAATTAATTACCTATGTTGCCACAATTTACCATTTTGAATGTCTCATAGCTAGAAAGCCGATATATATCCTTAAAGAGTCTAGAGTCTTAAATTGTAGGAACTGAGGTTTAAGTGGGCTCTTACAATATAACCAGTTTCTGAATTGAGGATTTCAAGTTGAAACCTTCAAATTTCGATGTAGCTAAAATTCGTAAGAACATTTGGCTTTTGCGGACTACATCGAAAGAATCACCTTGAGAAATGCTAAAGTAGAGTTTCACAATTCTCAATTCAGAAACCATGTGTTAGTAAACAAATTTAAATACAGTTAGGCGCTGAGCAGACGATGGTCAATTTGGAATAGTATGGAAATCTAACTGGCACGTATAGGACATAATTATGGATTTCCATACGATACCAAATTGTCCGCGGATCTATCAGCTATATTTCTTTGAAATTATGGTCGAGGTTTAGATAAAAAGAAGGTTTAACTTTTTGTCTGGATTTTATTTATGTTAGTCAAGGTCATGGTTGATAAAACTATGAGTAACGGTGATTCAATCATATTTATTTAGCTAATCAATAAATACCTACGTCATATCCGCCAAGTAGGTACTTATTGCAATGATATCATAATTTTATTTGTAAACCTTAAAGCTAGGTTACCATAACTAAACATAATTATAATCATATAGTTAACTAATCGTGTTCCTGGAGTGGATCTCTTTTCCATATGCCTATACCTACCTATATTGTAAAGCCAAATACATATAGAAAGTAGGGATTGGCACCTACTTATCATTAGAGTAATTAAACCTATTATTTTCAAAAAAATTAGGATGATACGGAATCATAGCAGTGACGTGCAATCTTCTGTACTTCCATTGCGCCATAATCTATGGCTGTTCACGATCTCCAAAGGACTGACCATCCAGGCATCCACTATCTTCCATGGACCTTGCTCTAATAACAGCCACTGCGATACCACTTCTTTTCAAAAATCTTTTCAGAAAAATGTAGCAAAAAGTGAACGACACCGCCACTGGCGGACTAAGGAGGTGACGACCGCCCCGGGACCCCTGGTTCTGGGGGGCCCCCAAAACTCGAATATTAAATAGTTTTTAATCAAATCCAAAACAAGACCAAAATATGTTCAGTAAATAAAACGCAGTTTCTAGTCCCTCTACGAAAAAGGGGCCCCCTAGGCATGCTACATACAAATACACGTAGTCTGGTAAAATTTTCGAACTCGCTGTACGCTCGCTCTTGCAACCTACGTTCTCTGACTTCTCTGTGTAAGTCGACAAAGTAACTCTTATTTATTTATGAATAGTCAAAATAAAACCTTACCTATCCGGGGTGGGGTGCTAAAATTTTTAGAGTTCGCTTTGCTCGCTCTTACATCCTACATTTTCAAACTTTTCTATAGAGGTTCACAAAGTTATTCCTATTTCTGTATGAATGTTCAAAATAAAATTTAAATGTTGCTAACATTTTTGAGCTGACTTCGCTCGCTTTACTATCCTCTATGCGCCTGATGCTCTGGCTTTTGTGTTGTCGACAAGTATCTCCTATTTCTGTATCAATAGTCAAAAGAAAACCTAACCTTTAACCTAAATATATCGACGTTTATTCCCTATACTAAACGAGGCCCCCCGTTTAGTTCTGCCTCCCCGGGCCCTCAACAGGCTTAGTCAGCCACTGGACACCGCAAAAAATAAGTTCCATTCCGTTGTATATAGATTCGGTGTTTTATTTTAGTTCGCAAAGCAAATATCGCGTGTGAAAATCACAAATAGAGCGGCGCTAAAAAGGGTTATTATTGGTATGTTATGTCTCGGCCAGCAGCTCGTTAAAGTGTGAACAGTCCCTCATAAACATTGAGTCGAAAATAATTGTGAATCGATTTAAATCGGATAAGTGGCCACTCGTATTGCGTTTAAGAGAAATGCCAATCAATCGAATCGCTTTGTTTATATGTGGAGTCCGGGTTCATCTCTAGCTAGTAGCTGATTCGTTATGTTCAATTTCATTTTGGGAATTTAAGAAAGTTTACGAGAAATACTTCAGTGGTTTGCCACTAGTAGGTATAAATAAGCAGCATCTGATTGTAATTGTAAGTAATTAATTAAGTACCTACTGAGCTCACCGATTAGTAGCAGTGATAATTTTCGTAAATCCTATGCAATTTTCAGCAATAACAGCGTACTACTGATATCAAAAATCACTCAACAATCGATGTGTTGAGTTTTGAAGCTTTAAAGTTTTCATTTAATAGTAGAACTGACGCTGGCACTTGACATAAATTTGTCGAATGGTGGAATTTAAAAAGTTTTCAAACCATAGTGTATCAGATTATACGTAGTATCTCTATGTAGTCTGTGGTCAGATTTGTTATCTGAGCCATAGGTCACGACTTTTATTGTTTTTCTGCAATAAAAAAACATGCTATTCTCCCCGAAAACAACTATAAGTACTCATTATATCTATTAAGTATTGTCTGAAACACTTCAGAAAGCAAGCCAGTTAAACATCACCAATGAGGTCATACTGAATAAATCAGTAATTTGCGTAAAATAAGCCTGTAACCAGTTTGGCATGACATTGATTTAGACATCTTACTTCCTTTTTTTGTTTCGGAAATCAACGAAATTCTGTGAAATAGCAAAATTTTACTGAATTCGCAATTGTTTGTTAATTTAATCAGCTGCAATCAGAAATTCGGGGTTGCCTACGTGACCGGGAGATCCGTACTCCGTATTCTCGTACCTATATTTTGCTAAGAATCCCAAACATTTTGTGTTTGTAATAGAACATGCAAATTCTGCATGTTTTTACTATGCATTTCGTATTCAATTGATGAGTACAGTGATTGATTTAACAATCAACAACGCAATGTAACCTGTATCGTAGTTTTTTTTTTTACACGCGAATGCACGAAAAGGAACGCAGCAGGAAAAGTTTTCGCTTTGTAGATTCGGAGTGTTTTTATTTGGTGCACTGCCATTTTATTTTATCTTTGGACATGAATAAATCTTCTTTTTACCGATGGAATTCTACATGTTTACGAAAAAAGATCAATGACTGGAAAAATTACCGAAATTACGCCGTAAAAATGTTCTACAAGCATTTTATTTTATTCCCGGTGTTTTAAATAAACCCCAATTTTCTAACTAACTTCACTCCTCTTCTCCACTTTTCAGGTAACCTAGTAACCACAGTGGCGCTGTTGATGCACCCGAAGCTGCGTGGCCACGTGACGACCATGTTCGTCCTGTCGCTCTGCGTGTCGGACCTCCTCTTCTGTTCCATCAACCTGCCGCTCACCGCCAACCGGTACATCAAGCAGCACTGGGGCCTAGGTCCCAGCCTCTGTCAGATGTTCGCCTTCGTCTTCTACGGGAATGAAGCAGTCTCACTGCTCTCTATGGTCGCTATTACTATTAATAGGTGAGTTATTCTGGACTTGTTTGTAAATAGACTTGTTTTTGTTTACAACTATGAACTTTTCAAGGAATATGTTTAAGGAGTTTCCTCACATTCTTCAATGTGTTGACTGTTGGGGTTATCCCAGAAGATGTTTTTGAGCTTACTAGTAAATATTTTTAGTAGCCATCACCGTACCAGAAGGGTAAAGTATCAACATGGTGTAAAAAATACGGAAACTTGTAATTGTAAACTATGTTACTATGGCATGCTATACGTGTATTATACGCAAACAGAAACTAAATGTTATGGACCACTCCTACGCATGTATATGATGAAAAACATGTGCTGACAAATATAACTTTATTTTTCTCTATAAAGTCGTCTACCACATGTAGCTTCCACTGAGCTATGGAAGTTTTACTACGTGTGAACAGCCTGAGAAAATATCTGTAACTTCAGTGGAAAATAACTAGCTTGTAACTTTTTATTGTTTCACTAGAATATGTACTTTAGTAGACGGCCACTGATATTTCCCGAATAGATTTTCTACGTGGGCATCGTAAAAAATACATTTAGTGGTGGCGTGAAACAGATTATAAATGTCGACGGGTTATTTATCACGCCAGCCCACCACTCAGCCGTGTTCAGTTGTAAAACAAACCTTTTTACTGACGCCAGCAAAAAATACTCCTCATTCATGACGCTATTTATAAGAGCCGGCGGCACAAATGATAGCTCGCTCGATATTGACCTACTGCAGAATTCACATGAACCAATAAAATTGTTCTCAAATTCTACTTTTATTTATTGTTTTACTATCCTAGGAGATCTATCTGAAACACGAAAGTGGTTTTGAGTATTTCTTCTCACAATCCATCAATTTTATGTTTTTATATCAGCCTTTGCTAATTTGCCAACTACACTCGCGAATGTTTAGAGAAAATGGAAGACGTGGATGCTGCATACTGATATAAGCTACGTACTCAGCAGTGAACTCAAAACGTCACTTTCATTTCGATAAAGTTGTTGTTTATGCAATTACTTCCCAAGAAATTGAAACAATACGACAATTTTACACAGCACACAATATCCCATTGTAGTCATTTCGAAACCAATATATTCGGTTCGTCGACCCACCCCCAGATTAAACCATTACCATAATACTGATGCATTAATATTAATGCGTGGTAACCAATTTAAAGTGTCCTCGTGTGACGACGTGCGCGGTGCACGGGCGCTGCGTTCACCTTCGCTGCACCCAACATTAAATTATTTTTATTAGTTTCTATGTTGTTAAGTTAAGCCTGAGTGAACGAGTTAGAAAGAATAAAAACGTGTTTAATATTCGGTTCCCTTTATTTTTTCAAGTCACGTAAGAATGGGTTATTTTAAAGCAATCTTTTCCCTATAGGTACGTTATGTTGTCATGATTTTCTACGACGATGACTTTTGATAGTAAGTTAGGTATTACAAAATTTACAAATGCATAGCACATTAAATTGATAATATAGTAATCCGTATTCCGAACAACACCCTAATTGCGTAACACACGATCAATCACAATCTCTTTCATTTTGACAGTTCAACAACTTTCATTGCGTTATTTAGGTACGTTGTTGAGCAGACAAATTTTTCGAACATGAAACAATATCCTTAAAAATGATTCAGATTATAATTGATCGTGTCTTAAACCTCGTGCAGACTGGCGCGACGCTACGACGCGACGCAACACCGGTGATTGTTCTACCATGAAGTTTTCTTAGAAATTGTTTTGCGCCAGTATGCACGAAGCTTCGCGCAATTTGGGTGCAGGTTTTGGTTTTGGATAAAAAGATAAACATAAACATAATTAATCCTATCCATATCAGTACCAATTTAGTTAAGTTTACCTTAATATCTAAATGAGACGTATTGTTATCTATCAACATGAGCTTACATGGGCTTGTCTGAGTGCTCTGCATAAACGTGGCTATTATAATAATTATTTGCATAAATAATCCGAAAGTATTTTCTTTTTATTATTGAGGCATAGACAGGGCACGAGTATCTTTCATAATAAAAAGCTAAAGAATAAGTAGATCATTTTATTGCAACGGATGTGTACTCTATGACGTGTCTTTGTTATCTCTTTTACCAGAGACACAGTCACAGTTAAGTATAACAAATCAGACTTTCTTTAATAGACTTTGTAATGGGAACTTTTTCGGGACAACTTTCGAAAAATATTGATAATTTTATACCAGATAAAGAAACAGAAAATCAGAAAATTGTAGCGACTTAAGAGGGAACAGGGCCTGCGAGGAATTTGAAAAATAGGTATTTGAAGAAACTATTGCCGTCGTCTTACCTCAAGTCTGCCCCCGTAGAGTGCGATAGGGACAGCTGCAGCTCAGATCGATCATATCACATTTTTTTTTTAACGAGGTCGACGTTTTGTATTCCCCTTTTTCTCTTTCTTTTTCTTTTTCTCCTCGAAAACTGAGCCGATTCAATTATTGTTTACATATTTATTTTAAGAAAGCGTATGGTAGGTTCCTATAATTTTCTTTTATGTTGAAAACTTTTCGAATTTGTCTGGTAGTCCTCTAATCACAGCGGTAAAAATGGGGCATTTTTGTAATTTTTGGAGGGTTATATTTTTTTACCAATAAGTTGCTGAAAAAAAGGAATTTTCAGGGACGTGTCTACTGCAGACCATGATTTTATGACAAACAAATTGCTCTGGAGGCATTATTGAGGAAGAAAAAAGGGGAATACATTTGTATGGAGAATCGTAGCATCGCCCTGTTCCCTCTTAATCCCTGCAATAAAGCATGGGTGTTAACAATTAAGAGTAATATGGGGGGACCCTACAATTTAAATACGAGGGTGTTAATAGCGAGAGCAATTACAATTTTATTTTATGGGACTCCATTGTACACAATGATGCATTTATCTGGACAAAATCTGTAACGTTACCTTGTTATTGCTTATTGTCACATGGGACTGAAACCTAACTGGCAAAATGAGGGTGTACTATATGTACACCTCTGCCTAACCCTTCGGAGAATAAGTATTATGTCTGTGTATCTACATCGCCACATGCGAACTACGCATCAAATACCTGACGTCACACAAAATCCTGCCTGACATCACACAAATTCCTGCCTGACATCACACAAAATCTTGCCTGACATCACACAAATCCTGCATCGCGCAATTAGAGTGAACGACGTATATAAGACTATCCGACATCAATCTTTGGGTAGTTGCCCGCCAGACTCGACACACGTCTCGTCGGAGAATACTCCCTTTTCAGTAGAGGATGAGTGAGCTTTACAGCCTGTTTCTCATTACTTTTTTTTTTTTTTGTGTAGGTAATTATCAAATAACTTCTCCCGTGTCAGACTCTTACTGACTAAAACCCACCCGTGTTCCTTCAGTTGCCTGTACGTTCCCAGGGGCCACGGTATCCCTTTCGGACTTTCCCGCAACCCCGGCCTACCTCTAAATGTGCTCTAATGTAAAATCTTGTGTTTTTATACTTAGTTATTAAGAAATTACCTACGTATGCAACTTCTATCAGTAATTGAAGTGGTCCGATATTACGGAGGCCATTCCTAAAAATATGTTTGATGTGCTTTCCTTGTAAATTGTAATAAACTACTTTATGATCTATAAAATTTATACGATACCACAAGGGTACTGAGTGCAAGGTGCTAGTATAAAACTTTATAAATCCTTGGTATCTAAATAATAGTCATCATTGGTAGGTAGATAGACTTGATGAGAAAAACAGAAACACAGTCACTTGGGTGGGATATAGCTTTGCCTAGAACTAGAATTAAAGAGATAACGCAATGAGAGGCTAGTCAATAGATCAAGTACTGAAAATAGAGAAAACGAATTTTTCCAGATACCTATGAGACCTAGCCAGATCGATTTTTCACCCCCGTGAGCCCCTATATTGCAACTTTCATCAAAATCGTTAGTCGCTGTCAAGAACGTGATACTGATTACAAATGTTTATTATGAGATGCCGCGAATAGTTGTTATAGCGATTAGTCGAATACCGATTAATCGCCATTCCTTATGGCGAATAGTCGAAAACTCGCCATTATTACTCGACATAAAAAAAAGAAATTTAAAAAAAAGTTTATTCATTCTGAAAAATAATACAAATAGTTTACTTATTTTCTGAGACAGGTTTGATTTATGAAAAAAAGCGCAACCGACTTGATCCCGATTGTGCAGAAAAACTGGACTTCTTCAACATGATTGATTTTTGGCTAACTTTTTATATTAATGATAATAATACTAAGTGTGTTTTGTTTTTAAAGATTAATAAAAGTTTACTTAATTATTTTTAAGTCTATAGTTTTTCTGTTCATTAAAAGTTTATTTTTATTTAGACAACTATTCGCCGAATGTCGAATAATAGACACTATTATTCGGTATTCGACGAATAACAAAAACATATCGAGTAATGCCGAATACCGAATACTCGCTATTATTCGGTACAAATATTGCTCATTTAATAGTATAGGATTTTAAGTTTTTAACAGTCAAAATATGCTCCTTTGCGAAACTTTGAAAAACCTTTAAACAATGTGGGAACAACATAACGTTCCCACAGAGTATAAAGGTTTTTCATTAGATCTAATGATTATATATAATTAGAATTATTATTATACTAAAATCAATCATAATATATTCATTAGTTTAGTCACTATAGCTAGTCAAAGATCGTCAAAATCCATACTTACACTCGATTTAGTTTCAAAATACTCATACCGCTCTAATTTTGTATATATTTTTTTTTTTTTTTATATTTGTGGCAAAACATAGATACTTACTTCTTGTAAAACACGATACATACAAAACACACTAAGTACATAAAAAATAATCCATTAGCAATATCGGCCAGTACCGTAAATGGCTTCCTTATTTTTTACGACGATGGCTTGCAATAAACAGAGAACCAAATCTATTACTTATGTGCTTTTATAGATCTCCCTTCGTGTGATGTGCTTATAGGTAGGTAACCAAAAATTTGTCTTTTCTTTTTACCCGACAGCAAAGACAGGACTATGTTTTTCTAATGTATCTTTGTATGTGGAATTCTTTAGGTATACCCTCGAAGCATCCTAATGGGTGGAAATATTTAAATAAATTATGTGTTTATCGACTCGCCTGTTTGTTTGAATAAAATCAAAATGGCGGATTTGAATTGTTCAAAAGTAATGGGGTATCAAAATAAAGGAATAGAAGAGAATATTTCTAAAATATAACTCACTAAAAGGTTGAACATAAAAATAAACAAAACCCGCCTGCAACTAAAAAGTTTGAACTTTTTAGAGCTTGTTTTTTGATTACCTATATTTTTTTTATTTCCATCTTGAATGTGAGTAACACCATCCATCTATCCATCTTAACTTCTATTAATAGACATCAGCTGATAGAAGTCCACTTCTGGACATTATCCGTATTATTACAAAACGAGTTTCTAAGCATATACTTTAGTCCAAGCCAAAACCTTCGAGTTCGTTGTTGTCTTGTTCAGACCACGGTAAAGTTCTTGTTACAAAATTAACAATTTAGACTCGGGTTTGACGTCAGTTTTTAGGGTTCCGTAGTCAACAAGGAACCCTTTTATAGTTTCGCCATGTCCGTCTGTCAGTCTATCTGTCAGTCTGTCCACGGCTTAGCTCAGAGACTTAGTACTAGAAAACTGTAATTTGGCATGGGTATCCTATACTATTAAACGAGCAGTATTCATAAAATTTACCCAAACAGAGCTGGGTCGCCCAAAGTTTTTCCGTATGGGAGAATTATGTTTTTCAACTACAATGTTAAGTTTGTTCTTGGGATAAATTCATCCCAACTACGGAACCCTTCATTGTGCGTGGCCCGACACGCACTTGGCCGGTTTTTTGTAATTAGAAATAGAACTAGGTAGGTATTACATAAAGTTGTTCGAAATTCAAAAATTGGCTCTATGGTTTTTTACGTGAGTCTCAACTTCTGAAGATGGTCGCTATAATTATGACTCATCCGGTTGATCCATTAGTCTGTGAAGATCTTCGCTACATAACAGAGCTTGAGAGCGATACATTTTCCGATTCAATTTACTCAGTTGATATAATTCCAAATAAAATTCTTTTGCTATAAAAGCTATAATGAACATAATTATAACATGTTGAGAAAATATTTTACCACAAGATTTCCACCCATTGATGCGTGATTAAATTAGTTAGCGAGGAATGTAATAGAAACTTTATGAGGAGATAACTAATAATTATGTTAGCCGTGCGTGGATATAAGTTAGATGTTTGTAAAACTATGTGATTAGTTACATCAACAGATACATCATTCATAGGAAGATTAACGGACAGCACTCCGGAATCAGGCGCCAGTCAAGTCGAACGGTTCATCTATCTCATAAATTGATTGATTTAATGTTGTTTGCACAGTTCTAGTATTAGCCATTAATCCCAAGCTACATAACTATGCCAAATGTTATGAATAGTCACTAGTTTCAAGCAGCGGTAGTCAGTCTGCCTTTGCGCTAATGACCACTTACACCACCCAACTAGCACACAAGCCCTTATAACAAGCTGTACAGTAGCTGGATAAATAATTTTCATAATGGCCTCGGCTCCATTAGTAATAAATATAGTGGTTCTATAAGCGACTACAGATCTCTCGTAGCGCCAAATAGACCTATATTATTCTGCTCTATAATGGCTCTACAGAGGTGGTTTAAAAGCGATGGTTTGTTTTCTATGAGATTTTGTAAAGCTCTTGTAGCTCTATACCATCTTCATCTTATTTCGGCACTCATGTATCGTTATATAAAATGTCAACGCTTTAAATTAGTAATATGGTAGGTTTAATGTGGTGTAAACTAAATATATTTTATTAAAATTAATCATACGTACACTAGTGACAAGTAAGAAAACATTTAATACGGATTGGATTATCAAAATAACTTAAAATAATTGTTTCTTTGTATACGTAAAATATCAGTGCGATTACCAGTTGCAATCAAAATTTATGTATATTATCGTCAAAATTTTCACGCGTCCTCAAAATATTCAGTTTTTAATGCAAAAAATATATTGATATGTTGGTTATGAAATTGTATTCTAACATAAATAAGACTTTGAAGGTTACAGATAAGTTAATTAAGGTCATAAATGTAAATTTATAAATGGTGATTTTACGTCAAAAGTTACGAACGTATGCATATATACGATCTTCAAAATGTTGTAATAGCCTTAAAAAAAATACGTTTACCAAAAACTGTAATGGCGTCTCGATCAAGCAGCTCTGAGAGTTGGTTACATCTGTTCTAGAGGCCTAAACCGTAAAGCTCTAGTGTTTGCTGTTGTAAACTTCTAGGTTTTACATTTTAGTCGCACACCAGCTTTTTGCGCGTACTACATATTTAGAACTTAAAGTTGTATAGTGGTCTTTGAGATATCCGTCTTTGACATATTCCTTTATAAGTTTATATTGCTTTGTACAGGTTTTCATCACAATTCCGCTGTATAAATCTCTAATATAGCGCTTTGAGCTCTAATATAAAGTTATATTCCCCCGTTACAGAGGTACAGTTACAAGAGCGCAAGTAAATACTGTTAAAATACTTAAGGTGCTATAACACTGTTCTGTAACCCCCGCGGCGAAAATGTTTCGTATGATTCTTATATGTCTTATTTGCCGTACAGTTGCCATATAATTCTCTCATATAGCGCTCAAGGCAATATAGAGCTACACAACTCTATTATAGATTAGTAATATCACAGCCGTAAAAAAATCTGGCAAAGAACCTAAGGCTTTACAAAATGCCTGCATAAGCAGCTTGTATGCTAATTGGGCAATAGTTCTATCTGTACTCTACGAACTTTAAAATACTTAATAATTCCATAACGAAGACAAAGCGACAAAGTGTGTTTTCTTCATTTTTCACATCGCACTGCAAACTGTTTTCTACAATCTATTTTTTGTCCTTCGTTTCTACAGTGGTCATGCTACGCGTTAGTGTTCAGCGTCAGCCACTTTTCAACAGTATTTTAAAAACTTTTCAACCTTTATAAGCATTTTGCAAGGGTAGTATGTTAGCAAATGTGTCTGTCGCAGAGATCTAGTGGTAGTCGCAATTGGCCCCCGTGCAAGTGGCCTTTGGCCATCAACATCGGCTGACCTTTCAGTTTCGGATATGATTTCAGACAAACAGACTTCCAAATATTTAAGGAGCTGCCGCTTACGTACAAACGTAAATTATTAGTAAATGGGCCATAAACGAGCAAATATTTTATTTGTAATAATAAACATTCTTATTTATACGTTTAATTTAGCGAAGATCCTCTAAAATTAACATGTTGCAATATTTTTAGCACTCTCGAGATAGGCAGTTATCATGTACCTGCTTAAGCTTGCACGTAATTGCTGTAACTCGAATTTCAGGCATTTCTTCATGACTGGCCATTACCCAATGTATCTAGATATTATCTTAATCTTCTTCAGCCCCATTTCACGTTTCACGGGTCATGTGTTCGACCCCCACGTCGGGCTTTTTAATTAGGTTTTTCTAATAGGAACTCATACAAGCTTGCCTTATATCTTCAAGGAATTCAGTGATGATGTCACGGGTTATTTCATGTTTTACAACTTTATACCGATCTCCATGATCCCAATTTCATCTGCCAGCATCGACGGCCTAATGTGTTGTATTTCAACTGGTAATAGGTAGTTTTGGCACAAAATGGAGCTTATCTATCGCAATTTCCTGTGCTCATGAAGAGAATAACATCATAACACATCGGTTAGCCAATACTGTGGTAGCAGAGGTAGTAAATCAAATACAATTGCTTTACCTGCTCTTAAACAACGCAGCTGAAGTTATAAATAAATTTCTATCATCTACTAGATACTTACTTACTAACGTTTTATCGGGGTAATGGACTTTCATTGCAGAATATGGCAATTTTTTTGGTATTTGGTAACTTTTTGTTTTTTGTAGCTTTTTGGTAAAATTCTACTTTTATGTAGTTTACTATTAAGTAAATTTCGGTGTGGTCAGGAAAACCACACCCATGAAAATCAGGGCTATGTTAGAAGTTAGAACCTCGACTGAAATGGGGCCATTTTTCCCCTTCCAACCGTATGATGAAATCCAAACGTCCAGAGGTTTTCCCAATATCAATATACACACATCAACACGGTCTAGGGATATTTCATACTCAATTAAATAACTCGAAAAGTACTGGCCGCATTGTAATCTTTCATACACCGATTTGTTTGTAATTTATCTCAGACTAATTCCAAATTCAAATTTTTGAAAATTCTTTTGTTTCGGTGGCATAAAAATGTCTTGATGTGTAGGAGAGGGAATTTTCATTTGTGCGAAATTTAGAAAACAATACGAATTACGTTTAGTTACAGTTTTTTTTCATTTTTAAACGAAAGATAAAGTTAAAATTGAGGTATTGTAGCCATGCAACGCAAACATTTGACGAGGGCGGAGATGTTACGAGCTGTGGGAATGCTGGAAGCTGGGTCTGTTCAGCGTAATGTTGCTGAGGCCATAGGGACCCACCAAAATGTAATTTCAAGATTGTGGACACGCTATCTTGCCACAGGTGAAGTAGCGGAGAGGCACCGGGGGCCAAGTCGCATCAATACCCCCAGACAAGATCGATTTTTGCAAATTACTGCGCGAGCTCAACCAAATGCAACGGTGACTCAATTGGTCCAAAGGCTGCGAGTGGAACACCATGTGCTTGTGAGTGACCAAACTGTAAGAAGGCGACTGCATGAAAGCAATCTACGCTCTCGTAGACCACTCCGGGTCCCACCTTTACGGAGAGGCAATCGTGGACGACGATTAGAATGGGTTCGGAACCACGTGGACTGGGGCCGTGAGCAATGGTCCAATGTGCTGTTCACGGATGAATCCAGCTTCGGCTTCCATCCAGATTCACGAAGGACGCGTGTTTGGCGAGTTCCTGGACGATGGAGCCGTCTTCAGAACCCTCAGGAAGTTCACCCATACCAAGGAGGAACAATTATGGTTTGGGCAGGAATTCGTCTTGGAGGACGGACGGATCTCGTTTGGGTGCGGGGCAATATGACGGCAGAACGATACGTCCAACAGGTGCTGGGGCCCGTAATCTTGCCCCACAGAAAACAAATGGGGCAAGATTTCCTGCTCATGCACGACAATGCCCGGGCACACACGGCGAGAACGGTAGCAGCTTGGTTACATACACACAATTTTAGGGCCTTAGACTGGCCTGCTCAATCGCCAGATCTAAATCCCATTGAGCATGCGTGGGATATGCTGCAAAGAAGAGCTCTGAAGGAAGTTCCTGAAAATCTGGCTACAGAAGATCAACTTTTTGCGCACCTCAGAAGGACATGGGACAATATTCCGCAGCAAGACATTGACAACCTTGTTCTGAGCATGCCGAATCGTTGCCGATGTGTTATGAACATCATGGGCGCTTTCTCAGACTACTAACTTCAAGTTTATAAACACAAATTAAATGATTTTTCTATTTTTTTCAGTTTTTACTCATAAATTAAAAGTTAATTAATATACGGTTTCCGTCTATGCTTCATTTTTTTTCCATAAAATCCTGAAATTTTAATCGAAGTACCTTAACCATTATTAAAAAATGGTAGAATATTAAATAACGTATCTTTTAAATATATACATGTCATATAAATAATTAACACATTGATAGTAATTCGCTTTTTTAAAAATATCCCTAGACCGTGTTGATGTGTGTATATTGAATTTTGTTTCATACCTTGTTCATGTATTTCATGCAAAATCATTCAATTATATGGGAATTAGCAGTGGTGGCCCAGTGGTAACGGCCGCGACTTACGAGTTATAGGTCGTAGGATCGAACCCTGACAGGCGCTTTACTTTGTGTAATTATTTCATCACCACTGCTCTCAAAACGGTGAAGGAAAACATCGGCATTTGACATCTACCAACCCGCACTGGGCCCGCGTGGTGGATTACGGCCCACTGCCTCTCACAGAGAGGGAGTGGGAACATTATAGGCTGCTAAGGATATGGGAATTACATAGCTAACTATCGTCAAAAAAGTAGCACGTAGGAAAAATGAGCAATTTAATTCATCGGAACTGTCGCGGTCGCCACTGAATAAGTCGAATAAAGTCGTATTATTCGGCATGGTAGGCTTACCTTAAACAACCTACGTAAAAACTGGAAGTGGGTAGCTAGGAGGTACGTGATGCATCAGCCAGCTGTACCTACCTTACTCATATTCGGCAAGGTACCCGATGTACGTGCATGCATGAGCTGACCTACATTATATCCGTAACACTTGCGCACGCAGATTTTAAGTGCCATTTATTATATGACCACATGTAAGAGTTCAAATGAAATGCCCAAACCTTAGGCAGCGATGCAAGTCATAGGCGGTAGCGATTTGAAAAGCTGTGGTACGCTAATTATATTGGTAATTTGCTTCCTTGGCTTTTGTGAGACAAAACACAACACACAAACACTTGTTTTCTCAGTAAATGCAGGTATGGTCTTCCAAATGCAAATAAAACAGACAAGGGAGTGACTGCACCACATTTCTTTAACAGATCAATCTGTTTTGAATCCCGATTATCCCCTGCGAGCCCTGTCAATAACCTAAAGCCCAAACTATTAAACTGACAGTCCTATCTAAACAAAACATCAATATTAGCTGAACGTCACGACTCACGGATCACATGCATCTGGCATCACAGATTTAATCCATCGACTGTACTCCATACTCCATCTGTGAGCACATCTGTCCCGCGCCCAATGGCAAAGGGCTCGAGCCAAACAAAAATAAACCCATTGACGATGGGTCAGTAGCCGGCGTACAAAGGGCCCACTGTGCGCAATGAGCACTTGTGCGTATACTCCTACTTTTTGTCTTGTTTTGCTTCAGTAATAGGCTTTGTAAACAGCCCATTGATGGGTATACACTCTAATTTGTTTAAGTAATTGTTGGGTAAACTGATCTCTGCGTACCTAATTGCCTATGCGATTATTTTACTTGTAGGACGTGCTATATTTATTTACCAGGTAATTTAGCATAAAAATAAATAGGAAAAGCTTGTTACTGCTGTGGTTGGTTGAATTATTGATGGCAATAAAACCTTTTAGCAAACAACTACAATGAGCGTGTTATTGTGGAACTAATCAAAACTTTAAACGACCTTTGTTGTCAAAACTTCAAAAGGATCGGCTAAACTGGGCTCAAGGTGGTCTCGGATAATCAATGATAGGAGTCCAATGGTCTTCAATACAAACCAAACACAGCGTTTAAATCAAGTCAGAGCTATCAAATAACTTCGAATGCACCCGCTCGACTTCCGGAGCGTCCTTCACCGTGATATATCAATGTATACCATAAACACTATAATAACAAGTTAAGCCACAAATTGTTATCTAATCCGTGCCGAGCTGGCAAACACGCTGCTTTCCCACGCCAGATAACCAGAGTGGTAGAGTGGTGATTACATTATGAAAGCGAAAAGTAAATGTTATCAACTTAAGTGGGGACACTTGTTCCATCGTGGGTTCAGATGGGTGAAACAAAACAGTGGAGTTAAAAGCTTGGAAGGAGCAATTTGGCTTTTAATTAAGTAGCTGATGAAAGGACAAAAAGAACACCCAGTTCTCCTCTGCTAAAATAACAGCTAATTACAATTACCAATGCGTGTTGATGATATTTTCCCTTCGAGCATTTAAGTATTGTAAATGTAATAGATTATAAGCTGATCCAGGTTAAACAGTGAAACATGGCCAGCTGATCTGATAGGAAATGGACTTTCGGGACGACGAGAGTGCATTATGTTACTTTCGCGGTCTTGAGATAGATTTGTTGGTTATGAAGATTGTCTTCCTAATTTCTGGAGAAAGAAAAAAATGCCGGAGTTTTTATATTTCCATTGTTGCCGCAATCTTCTCTATTTATATCGGAAGTTGACTAAAATTGGAACACTGAAGCGCTCTAAATATCTTAAAATCCACGTGTAGAGAGGTTCTTTTTCTTACTCTTGTAAATTGTTTACCTATTTAGGTCTAAGAATAGTTGAACCGCGCACGTAAATATAACCTAGATTGGTGGCAGACTGGTTAGTCCTACGTAGAGGTATAATGGTGGATGATTCGTTTGATGCTCATCTCTTTGCGTTTTGTTTCAGATACACTCTGATCGCGTACTACGACATGTACTCGCAGATCTACACTAGTACCAAGATCTGGATACAACTGATACTTATATGGCTGGTGTCATTTGGATTGATGGTGAGTAAAAACACTAAACACTACATCTTTCTTCATAAGAGTTTCTGTAACTGTTAACTCCTGTCTAGTCATGAGGCTTTGGCTATAAGTATCTTCTTTCTTTTTTGTCCTCTACTACCAACCAACTAATTACCGTAGGTATATAGTATATCTGTTGCGTCTGCAGTATTTACCAGATGTGCCTAAATAGAAGCCAGTGTAACAGCATGTCACTTGGCAATTTTCATTGCTTTTGATATTCCAAATTTGAGCAACGTGTTATTTTTAGATCGCGGTGTGATAAAAATGGTTTTTTGTCCCTAAACTTTCAACCAATCAATGGTTTTAGCAGAAGACCAACATCGATATCGATAGCGAACAATCTTTGCTATCCGTATAAGAATATAAGTAATGCTTTCCGATAAAACCATCCTTATTACATCGTTGAATGCATGTAATGAGGTTTTATCTTAAAAATTACAAGTGTTTTACTCTCATTACGCTCTCAAACGAAAAAATATACAAGAATATTGTAACAAATGGTTCCTATCAATCATTAGCGAGTGTTTAAACAGAATTTCTGGGTATTTTTACAACAAAAACAATTGCATCACATTGAAATCAAAACAGAAATCAGTCTATCAGTCAACGCGAGCTTTCATCATGTTTTCGCTCGAGATTTGTTAAATCGATCATTTTGCAAAAGTTTAAAACATACTTATACTTAGGAAAATTGACGCAACTAGAAAATGAAAAATCTAATAAACTAGAAGCAATGTAAAAAATCCCGTCTGATTTTCGATAGCTCGAGTTTTGGCGGTATGCCTACGATATACCTGCATTGCAAATAATTTTTCGTACTAAAAAGAAAAACTGTTTTTTTCGCAAATAAAGGAATGTGCTTAATAGTAAGTAGGTAAGATATTACACATTGTAGGTACTTATGCTGTCTTAACTGAAAGAAAGAATTTTATTTAAGACGAAACGAAACAAATTAAAACCAGGAGCCATCTGTTAAATAAAAGTCAGTAATAAATAATAAAGGGACCCGGAACAAAAACCACACACAATTTTATTACATATCTACAATAACAATAACAAAATGAAGTTATTACCGGAATCAAAAAGATAATAATTTATCCGTTTCATGGAACACACACAACGCAACCATTGAGGTTCGTAGCCTCAGTGTTGCCAGCCAAATAAATAAACTATTAGTAATGGAATGAAGGAAGCTAGAATTAGTTCGTTGCACTTCCACGCTGTTGATTGTCCTGAATTAGCTAACATCCTCTCTGCTGTACGCACTACATGGTGTTAAATTAATGACTGTGATGTAACATGTAACCAAATGAATGTGTACCACGAAAATTAAATATAATGTACCTATGACATAATGTTTTGTTTGTAGGGATTTTGTATTCACACAATTTACCCAAAGTTAAATAAAATCAAAACATTTTTAAATAAGGAAATTACTTACTCGTAAAGCTATTATTGGCACAAACAAACCGCAACAAAATAACTCCAGTAATATTTCAGACATAGGTCCAAATATTTTACTGCCCATAGTATTCCTAAAAATATGATATGGCTAGAAAGGGGGTGACTACCGACAGTGGCGTAACTATAATATCTGGGGCCCGTGGCAAATTCTTTTGATGGGGCCCTATCAGTAAAAATCGTCACGTTGTACTTAGTTTAATTTTAATAAACCACTTAAGTAATTATCCAACACTAATAACAATTTTATTTTCAAGAGCATAGGTTTACACATTCACATTCATTCACATTCACCAGCCTATATACGTCCCACTCCCACTGCTGGCATAGGCCTCCTCTCTTAGGCGAGAGGGAATGGGCTATCGTCCCCACGCTAGCCCAATGCGGATCAGAGACTTCATATTCATCTTCCATGCGCTACCGTTTCGTTGAAGGAACAACATCGTGAGGAAACCTGCATATATTTACAATGAAATAAAAATAACAATTTAATTTCAATAAGATATTTATTATGAAAAATCTTTTCTTCGAGCTTTCTGTTCCGCAAAAGTGTCTATAACATCATCAAAGTTTAAAGATCGGGCCATAGAATTTTGAATAGACAGAATAGCCAAGTTACTTAAATATTTTCTGGAACTAGACATTTTAATATCTAACTTTCACAATCAACTTTACTTTGCCACCAATTGCAGATTCAATAAAACAATAAATACGAAAAATCAAAGATATAAATGACCAATTATTGTCAAAACAATCACACAAAGAATACGCAGTCAATAAAGCCCTCATAAAAAAATAGCAAATTCGGGATTCCCCTAACATAGTGTTACTAGCTCGCCCCAGAGGCAGCGCAGCGCCACGAAAAAAGTACCTGTGAAAAGTACTTTCTTGGTTAACAAACTGAGGGAATTCGCCGATCGTCAATGCTCACCCGCGCTGCCAACGTACCGCGACAAAAAATGTAGAAACCAATGGATGCGATCTAAAATTGATCAACATCTTTTTGTTTAGGATGTGTTGAAATGCTTAATGATTAACTTGAAATTGATTATGGTCAGGTGTCTCACTTTAATGGATTTTAAGCAGAACTTAAAAAAAAATTAAAAAAATATTCTTTTAAGTAAAATAATATTTCTGAGCTCGCGGCCTCTTGGGCCGGGGCCCTCTTGGGTCGGGGGCCCGTGGCATTTAGCCAGCCCTGCCACCCTATAGTTACGCCACTGACTACCGAGATAGAGAAGTATTCATGTGTAGGATTCGTGTGCGTATTGTATAATAAATGATCACTAAATTAAACGGTGAAGGAAAGCATCGTGAGGAAACCCGCCTGAGATATATTTCTCGACGGCATGTGATGCCAAGTCAGAGGCCCAAAAACACGGACGGCTTTAAAACTCTAACACCAGGCTAGTCACTAACCGCAACAAAAGAAGAAGAAGAAGAGAAGTATGGAAGAAAAAGACATGTTGCACCAAGCCCTAATAAATTGGCATAAGGGCAGGAGAATGATAATAATGATGACTTAACTCGCTATCATCTATAACTTGGACAACAATCCTCAAAACTGACGGAAATATATGAATTCTGTACTAAACCTATTTTTGGTAGTGTATAAAAGTACTCTATAAAAAGCAAAAGAGCTATTATTTTCAATTATTAAGAAACGAGTTATGCAACTGCAGTTTAGACCAATCATGTACAACGAGCTGATGAGCCCAAATGTGTTGCATTTTAATACTACTTGACATTAACACCCTTCTGAATTATTCAACGGTTTTATGAGAAGTTGAGAACCCGCATTTAATAAAATGTTGATGTTGTTGATTATTTTGTTTGGGTGTATGTGAAAGATTGTTGGTGTCGATAGGGATTTCCATAGATTTTAATTTTAGGAATATTCTTAATCGTCGTTTGGTTGTTGTCACTCTTATCGTCTTGTGCTTTCATTGAACAAGTTCTTGGGCTTACTTGTTCAAGGCTAAACAAAATACTATAGAGCAAAAAATGTAACACAATCATTTTACTGGAAAAATTGCAGTCAATATGGAAGCTTCAGTTTATTCTTAGACAGATATGTGCACTGTAGACATGAAACAATCTATCTTGACAGGCAGAGGCACAGTGGTGATTAATCATGCTAACTACCATCATCTCTCATCCACAGGTACCACCACTCCTCGGCGTCTGGGGCCAACTTGGCCTGGATGCCAGCACATTCTCATGCACGATCCTCCCAAAAGACGGCAAGTCTCCCAAGAAGTACCTGTTCGTCTTTGGATTCGCTCTCCCGTGCGTGGTCATCATCGTGTCCTACTCCTGCATCTACTGGCGCGTCAGACAGAGCAAGCGGAAGCTCGAGGGAAGAAGGTGTGTATGTGGGTGAGGATCGACACGTCACTAGCTGTGACTAACTGGTGGTGGTGGTGGTGGGGCTGGTGAGGTGTTTAGTTTTAAGTGGTGATGGGATGTGAAGATATTTTTGTTTCTAAATTGTTCTGTAACTGTTCTGCTTTGATTACATAAAAAGCATGAAATGAATCCCCATATCGACATAAGTACCTTAAAAGCTACTGGAATTTCAACCGAGAGCGAAATAAACAATAGTCATCCTAAATGTTAATTTTTCTCAGTACCCCCCGCAGATCAGTAGTCAAGTTTCCCTGAAGTTTGGATTGGTGCCTCTCTTAAATAGTGACATTTCACCAGTCATGTTTATGACTGGTGAAATGTGATTGTATTATTACCTCTCCTGATCTCTTCAGTGTAGATAATTTTAATTACGCTGTTTTGTAAAAAAAAATCTCTTCCTTATCCACAGCAAACTCTCCGGCCAGACAGCAAAAGAGAAAGAAGATGACTCCCGCCTCACGACCCTTATGCTGACTATCTTCCTGTGTTTCCTGGCGTGCTTCCTCCCCCTCATGATCATGAACGTTGCAGACGACGGCATCACGTACCCCTGGCTGCACATCATCGCCTCCATCCTGGCGTGGGCCTCCAGTGTCATCAACCCCATTATCTACGCAGCTACGAACAGACAATACCGCGCAGCATACGCCAACCTACTCAAATTCTGTAAAAATAGCACGGTAGGCAGAAGAACCACTTGGGGCAGCAGAACCATGGGGCATTCCTCTAATTCCCCACATTATGCTGACAAACGAAATCATAATAAGGATAAGCCCGCCAACTTATGAATTGACCAGTGACATCTACCGGCGGCGGCGGGTCGCGGAACTATGTTCCAGAATAGATTCAAAGGTTGTTCAGTAAAATCCGTAAAATTGCAGAAGTCGTTGTGATTTATCGTACGTCCAAAGTATTTTGATTGTATGTTGTTTGTTTACTTTTTGTAATTCCTTGGAAGAACCAGGAATTCAAGGGGTCTTTTGTGTAGCCGTGGGCAATGAGGGTTGTCTGAAATGACGTTCATTAGGTGGCGGCGCTGAGACGTTAAGAGTGTCTAAGCGCCTATAGATTCTTTAGTCGTACCTAAACCTAACTGAATTATTAAAACGAATGATGAATTATATATAATATATTTTATATTCATTGTCGAAATGGAAGACCTCTTGTCAAAGTGGCGCCGACTGGTGGCGTGAATTTTCATGAAAACCCTCATTGGGTTGATTTTCAGGGTTCCGTATAACTACCTAATTATACTTTTCCCAACGACATTTCCAGTTTTGCATACTATGTCTGCTACATAGTCGTGTAGTTTTAACCCATTTGTGCATTTACATTTTATGAATCTCATTAACAGTGCGCCGTCATAAAAAGTTGATTGCAATTTTATGCACAAAAATAAAAAATGAATCTGTGTTCTACAAACTATGTGCTCACTACAAATTGTTATAAAATTTATATAAATATGAACTAGAAATATGTAACGCTTTTGTGATTGTTTATTTTAAGACATCAGAGGCATAACTGGCGTCAACAGACCAACAATATTATTACTTCACGATTTTAAAAATAATCTGTTAGTATACATATCTATCTTATAAATCTTTCTGTAAATATTAATTATACAACTGTATATAAAATCAATGGCAACTACTTTATAATAGCTTATAATGATGCTTACCATTTAACATAACCAAAGTAAAATATTACCTTTATTTTTATATAAATAATCATATAAACGATAAGAAAATAATTATAAATAATATTATTTAAACGTAAGAATGCATTCCTTTAGATTTTAATTATGTTTAGTTTTTATACGTTCAGTTCTGTGGGTCCAGGCACTAAATACATAATTGATTGTAATTTGGTTTGTCTGTATCTGCCTTATTGTGACCTGACAATTATTTTACTTGATGACATCAATGTTAAATTAAACAGCCTGTTCGAATACTTAGGGAATTTATTAGCTTTATTTTTTCTCAACCCAGTCATATCGGTAGGTACAGACGCCAGCAGGTCGACCTACCCGAAACTTTCAAATTTTCCCAATCAACTTTGAACCTTATATTTTAGGGATAAAGTTGAAAATCTATTAAAGAATTTTGACAGATTGTAATAGGTTGAAGTGCTGGCGTCTGTACCTATGTAAATTTATTCATAATAATAAAACTACAACATGATCAATATTCTTCAAAGAAGTTCTGTGTTTATTTATGCGGTATGATGATTATGATTTTTGTTACACTTGGGTTAACCCATAAATATTATCAACACGTTATTTGAGAGTGACCTTATTTTTTTTTTATTCGCACGATAAATATGTAATGTAGTGTAATGTGGGATACGAATTTTGTTGATTTCAGTAAATAATTGTCATGTTTCTGTATTAGCAAAATATTATATTAAAATAGTTCTTGTGAAGACTGATGTGTAAAAGTCAATTAGGATAAATAGCCCCTCAATCATAGCTAATGTCGGAGATACGTTTATATTGACAGTGTTATATTTAATAAACATTTTTGGTTACATATATAGCACTCTATTTATTTAAACAGGATAGATAACATCACTTTATCGAAGAAATAGAAAATATTTGCTTAATTAAAATAATTTATTGTATTATGTAATTAGCATAGTTTTGTTAAATAATAAGTGAACCAAAGGTAAAATAAATGTATTTATATTAAAACAGTATATAGTTTTATTTACCCCGCGAGCCACTTTACTTACTCCAGGTCCTGTAAAATACGTAGCGCCATCGCCAGAAGAAAACTCCACTGTTACTGGTACACCCCCTGTAAGCCTATTACGAGAGCGACACTGAAAGTTTTTAGAACTGTCCACTTGTAAACGATATATTAAAAAAATAAGTTCAAATTTTGAAAATGGTACTCTTTGCCAATATTATTGTGTATGTATTTTATTCATTTGTCATTTGTTTATGATTTGGCGGTAAATTTTAAAAATTGTCTGTGTCACGTCAGCATGAATTTAACGCGAGAAAATTTTCGTACAATGATTTTTTATGACTAAGTCAACAAGAAAGTTATGATAGACTTCGATTGGCCTTTCACGATGAAGCCCCATCTCGTGCCACTGGTTTAATGAGTTTAAACGTGGTCGCACTAATCTCACCGATGATCTGCGTGAGGGACGGCATTCTACGGCGACGACTGAAGATAACATCAGTGTTGTGCGGCGTATGATAGAGACTGACAGTTTTGACTTCAGTTTTTGATTTTCTAAGAACTTTCAGTGTCACACTCGTTACTTAGGAATGAATTACGAGTTCCTGTTACTCAGTGCACAGTTAGTGCAGTATACCATTAAATACCTAAATGAAAAAAAATATACAAAAATATTTTTTATTTTACTGAACCCTCGGCACTTGCGTAAGACTCATAGCTGTCAGTTCTCCTTGTAGTGGTTTTATCATGGACCACCGCTAGATGGCGCTTTCATAAATTGTTACAAAATTAACTACGAAAATTATGATCATCATTATTATTATTTTCTAGAATCAGAATCAGAATCAGAGTGTTTATTTGTGAAACATAGGTATTTACATAAAGATCTTAGATTATTACATGTGCGCTATGTTTTGCCGTGAAGGCGTACAAATATTGAAGTAAAACAAAAAAATCATAAAATAATAATACTACTAACATAAAAAGAAAACAAAAATAAACTCTAACATGCGAAAAGGAACTATTTTAAAATAACTTAATAAAAATTATAATTAAAATGAACTTAATATAAAAAAAAATATAATTAAAATGAATCTAATAAATCATCATCATCTGATGATGACGATTTGTTAGAAAGTAATAATGTTACACACCCATTGGTTTAATTATTTCCTAAGATAAAAAACGTTTTCATGGCATAGACAATCTGCAATCCGAATTAACTTCACTGAGCAAAAAGCCGCATACCCCGTACAAAAATTAAAAGTAACACCTCGTTGTCAATGTCCGTTTGACCATTTTCCTGACAGTCCCGTAATTTTATAGAAATAAAAATCGCCGAAAAATGGCGAAAAGGATTGCACAGAGCTCCGTAAACTGGGCCGCCCTCGCCGAAAGGGTCCCGGCCGAGCAGAAGGTACACCTTGCGGCTTTCAAAATAAAGTCCGACACTTATCTCCGAAGGTTAGTTTTGATCGATGGATTACATAATTTTCGCCAGAACATTTTTGGTTATTAATTTTCTTGTTTTAGAGTTTTGGCTAACCCACCTGAACCGCCGAAGATCAACTGGTCAGTATACAAGAATTCAGTGCCAGTGCCTGGCATGGTTGACACCTTCCAGAAGCAGTACGAGGCATTGAAGGTGCCTTACCCCTCCGACACACAGAGTGCTCAGGTTGAAGCCCAATGGACTGAGGTCAAGAAAGCTATCGAAGCTTTCATCCAGTCATCTAATGCTAGCATTGCTGAGTAAGTTCAAATCATGTTCTTGTCTGTTCTCCATACCATATTTTTTTATATGACATGTAATTTGTCAGATCTTTCAGAAACAATAATTAACTGTATAGTTTTTGTGTCAGTAAACAATGTGAAAGACAGTTTTATCATCATATTAACATGGAAACATAATGCATCTTCACTGTATAACTTTACTTGAATTCAACCTACTAACATTTTATATAATAATAATGTTGTAAAATTTACATGAATTAAATAAAAGCTACAAATTGTACATGAAAATCACCAATATTGTACCAACCATTCATGTTTTTTAAACTCAATATGAAACGGTCTTTATATTTATAGCTTAGGCAACCAAAATCATGGCAGATCTTTTACAGAAAATTTTAATCTGAACTGGACTGCAGTTTTTTTTTTTAGAAAAAGTCCAAATGAAAGATAAGCAATCTAAAAATTTTACTCCAATATCAACACATTCTATGTCTGACCCCCAATAATGTCATTCCAGTTACCAGAAACAGATAAGCGAGATCAAGGCACTCCTGCCATATGACCAGATGACCATGGAAGACTTCAAAGATGCTTACCCTGAGGAAGCCATCGACCCCATCAACAAGCCTACCTTCTGGCCCCACACAGCTGACGAGCAGCTTGGCTATGTCGACCCCGACAAGCAGGCACATTCCGGTCACTAAGTATATTCAACATCTTTACACAGCTTCAAGAGTTCAAGCAGTCATCATATATCAGCTCCAAGTGATAGTTGACACTTTTGTGAAGTTTTGTCAAGGTTCTTTAGGAAGTTGCAATCGTCTTGTTCTATTTATGTAGGAATAAATAAAATCTTTATCAATAGTAGTTGTTTTATTTTAATTTCTAGAATACTAAAGTACCTATCAATCAATATTTGAGACAAGATGATGTTCCTTGTCTTTTGCATGTGTACAGGTACTTTGTACCTTCTTGTTGAAATAAGGTGAACATAAGTACCCTAAAGGCGTGGTGTACAAAACATGGTGAACACGAACATCTAACATGGGACATTTGGTTCATACGTGTGGACGTAAATTAGCATATGGAACACGAACACAGTTCAACTTGTTCGCGCTCATCCCGCTCTTTGGTAGCCATGGTTTGCCACGAACATAGTGAATGATGTTCGTGTTCACCATGTTCTTGTTAGTTCATGCGTATACGCCTTTACATTTTGTAATAATATTGATGATAACAGAGATGGATAGAATACTCTTTATTGTACACCATAAAAATTACAGACATAAATTTAGAAATTTTACATTTTTATTTTTCATAACAGTACATACAGAAATTACTGGGTGGAATACCTCTTACGAGTATATTTATGTTCGTGTGGAATACTGTCTAGTGCAGGGGTTCCCAACCTTTTTTTGTCTACTGCCCACTTTAAGAATAAATTATTTTTTAACGCCCCCCTTTACACAAAAAAGAGGGTATTTCAAACGACTGGTGGGGCCTTTTACACAAAAAGTGGGGATTCTTAACTGATAAGTGGGGCCAAGAAATATCTCACGTGGAGCCCTAAGGGCCCCATGGGACGGGGGTTTGACATCACTGCCCTACACAATGCCCCCTTTTTTTTCTGGGTCTCTTACCGCCCCCCTTTAGGCCTGCAGCGCCCACAAGGGGGCGTTATCGCCCACGTTGGGAAAGACTGGTCTAGTGCTATAATAAATTGATGTGGTGTACACAGTTTGTTTTATTAGGCAACATCCCTTTTCTGCAGTTAATATTGGCTTGCCAGTGTCCAATGGTTTAATCTGTGGGTTTAATAGAATCATCAAGAAGTCCAACAGATAGTTCACTATCTACTGGATAGTTCCAGGTCACAGCTGTTATACTTTTCTTTAATAATTTTATTTATAATACCAAGATGATCAACACACTTTTTATGCTACTTAGTACATGTGAGTACTCCTGTGGGAGAACAAATCCGGCGTCAAGGGAATAAAACCAGTAATATAATTCGATTAAACTTTATTTTCCGCGAGTTGTACACATACATCACAAGTAATGCTGTCACAGAGTTACACAACATAGGAATGTTACATTTAGAAAAAGAATCTATTTAGTGCAATGAGCTATGGATCAAAGTGCTCTTGTGGAAACAAATGGTTTTACTCAATATTATGCTATATAAGACACTTCTTGATAAGTGGCACACTAATTATTATTTGGCTATAATGCAGTTCAAACTACAAAATTTTAATCGGAAAAAATCCTTTAATGATTTAGGTATGTATTAACACAGATTAAAACAACAATGGAAAACACGAAAGCAGGAATAGACAATTTTCTAAATTTTAAAATGCTCTAGTAAATTATTCCCTAATTATTATTATTATTCTTCGCATTACTAAATTAAAATTAAAACACGTAATCACCGCTTTTCCGGTATACTGAAGCATGGTTTCCGAGACTCTAAACGTATACAAATGTTGCCATCTTACTATAATATACGATATGATAAGAGTCTATAACCTCATAGGTCCGATTCCAAGCCATCACTTTCACAGAAACTTAGAAATAAAAATTAAAACTATTATCTTTTACAACTAGACGCGAGTGAAACAATGCTAATCGTTTCTGATAAGATACTCACAGGAGGGACCATTTGGTGTTATCATTTCAAAGCTACATTACAAGCTAAGGGTGTTAAGAATTTCAGTGATATTATCAGTGCGACTGACTGAACCTTCAGCACAGGGCAATACTTTTTTTTACTGAATAATCACAAACAATCAATAACTTTCTGATGTAGCATACCACTCGAAAGTCATCGAAGTCTGGAAGCAAGAGAATCTGTGCACTGCAACAATCACTAAAATATGCAACATCCCACTTAATCCTATAAACATTAATTTCACATCACATCCAGTTGGTCTTAATCTAAATAAAAACTCTATTTAGCGACAAATTTACTAGCCGGTGGCGGTGGAGGCTGCGCGTACATGTTGTAGTAGCTCGTGGGAGGAGGCACGCTGAAGCCCGGCCCGGACTGGCTGAAGTTGTTGAAGCCCTGGGCTGGGAAGGGAGGTGCGTCGCTCGCACCGCGGCCGCGCCCTCTTCCACGGAAGCCGTTGTCCGGCCGGAAGTTGTCTCTGCTATTATCACGGTTGTAGCTTGAACGAGTATTATAAGGGCTTTGGTTGCTCCCATAATCATTGTTTGAGTCGTCCCATCTGGAACCTGTTTGTGGAAAGAGAGTATACATAATTTTCTGTGGGTAAACTTCGATTGCCGCTACTACAGCAATTGTGTATAATGTTTTAAGTAAGTAGATTGGTGTTCTCAGTCTGCTGTTATGCTACTCTCCATGTAAGGAGAACCCTTAAGATTTAAAGTACAGCTCATCGTACAAATAATATTTTCGGTACAAGTTTCAATGCGATCAAATTCAAATGAAGTTGCATTTTGAAAATGTCGCAGGCACTACGCTGAATCCTATGCGATTTTGACTTTATACAGGGTTACTTATGATTTTTTTAAATATATGATTCTATTTTCTTATTCTTTCTAATCAAACATTTTTTTTTTTTTACTAGGGCATCTTGCATGTGACCACTAAGGTCGTGGCTGCTTAACCGGACTGTGTCTAATCAAACATGTTTTTCAGAGGTTATCACAGAGTCACAGAACCCAGCGACGTGATGTGTAAGCAAACACACATACACACACGCAGAGAACTACATAACACACAATTAGTACTGACTCCTCTCGCCACCGAAGCGGCCGCGCCCGCCAGAGTCACGCGCGCCGCGCCCGCGCCCAACGTCCCGGCCGCCGCGGCCGCGCCCGCCGCGGTCGAAGCGGCCACCCGAGCTCTCGTCGCGGTCGCGGTAGCGGTTGCGACCTGAAAAGTTAACAGAAGAAATTGTTACGACTAAGTGAACAAGAAAAAGCGGACAGGAATTTACTTTCCAACATGCATAGCTTAAGATTACTTTGGTAAAGATCTGACCCTTTCCCAGCCGATTACTGCGACCTTCACTTGGTCGACAACACAAAAAAAAAAATATAATCATAATAATTACAAAACACTGCTGCCCTCTCTATACATACAGGGACTACAGGCGTTATCCTAACTAATATTATAAATGCGAGAGTGAGTTTGTTTGTTACACTTTCCCACTAAAACGGCTGAACGGATATGGATGAAATTTAGCACATGGGTAGTGAAGGACATAGGCTAGGTTTAAATAGATAGAAGAACTTACCTAATAATACTAATCTACCTTTCATCCTGGATCGCAGACGGAGTCGCGGGCAACAGCTAGTGTAAGATAAGTATAATATTTCGGAGCACTTACCATATTTGCCCTTGAATCCCATGCCACACTGCGCCAACTCCATCAGCTTGGGGTTCACTACTTGGTTAGCCTCTTGTAGGACGCACATCAGATCCTTGGCCTGTGATAAAATATCAATATTAGAGGCACAGTTCCAAGTCTTTTTACAGTTTTTATACATTGTTGTTTCTTATAACTTTTCTATTGTGGCATAATAATTAGTTTGTGTTCTTCCTGTACGAGTACCAAAAAATATTTTTTCATTTTTTCTACATAATTATCTGGATCTGGAAAAGGGCCAACGACAAACGTCAAAATGATTTGTATTTCTCTCTTCTGTTGGTCGTAATATTCAATCAATTTGAAACTTTTTTCAATTCAAAATTAGAGAGGAAGTTGCTTGTTTTAATTATAATATACTTTGGTTATAAAAATAACTTTACGTAATGCTGCTTACCTTAGCCGAGTTATTAGGTGTGAAGAGAGTGTAAGCAGTCCCGGTGTTGTGCGAACGACCCGTGCGTCCAATACGATGCACATAGTCCTCCGAGTTGTTGGGATAGTCATAGTTTATCACAAACTTCACGTCTTCCACATCTGTGTCCAAGCGGTTATGTTAGCACGTATGTAATCTTGACGCCCACACAATAATGAATGTATTGGACAAGTGAAGTAACCGAGTTTGAGATGAGGGTTCGTAGGTAAGAATAGGACTAAAATATACTTTTTATACAAAAAAATATTAAACTTTGCATGATGAAATGCGGTCTCTACAGAAAATGGATGGACAAACTTTTTAAACTTCCGTAAGAATTTTACCAGTAATTAATATTAAACTGTGAGTCTCATCATTTCATGTAAGTTTCGCAGCAGAACACTCATCTCAAACAGTAAAGACACATAATATTTACCTTATCGTGTGTCGTCGGCACGTCAGTCACCGCTAAACTGGAAATAACTGTATTATGCCCGTCAGTCCGGAGTGTGCAGGCCAAGAGTCGGTGTGCTGTCTTACGTTAGCGCCCTTTAACCGCGCGACTGTCAGTTGCGTAGGGCAGGCCAAAGGGCTTCGGATTAAATCTCTCATGACAAATAACCAAGCATGTATTGCTCTAATAATAATAATATGGTCTTACTTAATTTTACCTTTAATTTTTAAACCAATGGTATATTTTGACAGAGCAAGTTTTTATTCCCCCATAATTTTGGATCGAAAATTCCTGTATATAAGACCATGATGTTTAAATGCTCAATTCCCACGTAAATATTAGAGGCAGCATGCTCATATTGAAACAGTGTGCGCTGACAGTGTACTGTCATTTGATCGTTACAATATGGTAACAAGGTTTTGTAAGGTCAGCAACACACCGATAGTCTAGCCGTTAACACTGCACGCATGCGCCTCTGAAATGAAAAACAATCGAGAATAATGCCAAGTCAGTCATGGAAATTTATTTTATTATTATCGGGCTAAGATGTTTGCGTCTGTGGTAGATTTTTACAATATATTGAAAGGCAATTACAGTTATTCCATGTCCGATATAAAGTTTCTGAAGAATAAAGCATTTGAATATTGTATAAATATCTACCACCAGAATATAATAGTTATCGTGGCCCGAGAATATAGCAGTATCACCGTACCATTGCCGTGTTCACAAGTAATTGGAGGCCTTGTTCCAATATTCACTTTTAACACCTCACGTGATTCCTTCAAGTGCACTACCGTTGTTAATTCTGGTATTTTCAAAAGAAATATCAATCACGATGTATAGCAAGGAGTCTGAATTTTATAACATCCTGTGATTCTTCAGAGGTTTAGATTTTTTCTTCTCTGGGTGTTAATTGTGCAAAAAACGTGAATACTGGAACCTATTTTGACAGTTGTGTCACATAACAACTGTTCATGAATATCACTAAGCAATGGCATCAATATACCTCCGCTACGCCCCTGACATCTCTTAGACCATTACAACACCCCGGTGGTACAGTGCGAGACCCGCCATCATATTTTGACATGATTATAGTCTCTTAGTACTCGCAACTGTGTCATTTCATCTTTTGTTTGATGCCCTCATCAGTCGGCGGGAATTATCACCACCATAGAACATTATAAACTTGATCGGTGGCACAAACATAAGATAGTAACTTCTGGGCAACTTACAGTGACTATTTCGTTTGTCTTTGGAAAGCGAATAGTGCTAGTAATATCTGATTGTACTTTTAACTGCAATTGTATGATTTATTCAGACATAAAAGCCCTAAACATTTTCACTCTTATAATACCCTACCATTGGCTGTGTTCGCGGGAGTGTCGTGGGAGTACTTACCGAGGCCTCTGGCGGCGACGTCGGTGGCAACGAGGATGCCACCGGTGGACATGCGGAACTGGTTGAGCACATAGTCCCTGTCCTGCTGGTTCTTGTCGCCGTGGATGGCGAGCGCACGCCAGCCAGCGCGGTTGATCGTTTTTGTTATTTCATCGACCTTGATACAAGTTATCGTGAGCGATTTGGGTGAACGGACAATAGTGACTAAATGATTCCAAATACATTTTTTTTTTTTTAATGACGACGGTTATGCTAAGTTGAATGTAATTTTATCTTCAAGATTTTCTAATCCAAACATTTGAAGCAGTGCATGTTTTTTTTTATGAATGGTAAAATTAACTGGCCACACTTCATAAACTTTTAGGGGTCTTCATTTGTGTGAGGTTTGCCGACATCGTCATAAATTATCTGTAAAACTCACCCGTCTTTTAGTCTCAGCAAATATGATGGTCTTGGTCTCTTCCTCAGAAGATATCTCAGTGAGCAGTGTGATTAGCTTGTCATTCTTCTCCCATTCTTCGCACACGTCCACAATCTGCAGGATGTTGTGGTTGGCAGACAAGCTCAGAGAACCAATGTTGATCTGGATGTAATCGTGAAGGAACTCCTCAGCTAGGTTCTGGACTTCTTTAGGCCAGGTTGCTGACCACATGAGAACCTAAAATAAGATTACAAAACATTTTGTTAAAACTTCAGTTTTAAGTTCACCAGTGCTGTGAGCTGTCATAATGCTGCTCAAGGCTTATGGCTTCAGTCAGTTTCTTTTACACCTTAACTACCTTGATTCACCTGTAAAGGATGCTTAGGATTTTAGGATTGATTAGCTGACTGGCTAAGAATGCTTGCAAGGTGAGTCACTTCCTCAGATCTTCTTGAATCCATAGTAGTTTCATAGATAATATAAATAACATGTTTATCACACACCTGTCTGTCTGGTCGGATCTGCTCGATGATCTTGCGAATCTGAGGCTCGAAACCCATGTCCAGCATCCGGTCTGCTTCGTCCAGCACCAGGTACGTGCAACGACGGAGGTTCGTCGTCTCTGTTGATAAAAAATACTTTGTTGTTGTATCGAAAGGCCAAATTCAACCAATACAAAGTTCTGTGGCGTCATCTAAATCGCCACATGCGAGCTACGCATCACACTGACGTCACACAAAATCCTGCATCGCGAAAGGTTTACCGCGCGTCTAGCATTATACAACGTCTCGACATCAATCGTCGGGCAGTTGCCCACCAGATACAACCCGCCTGGTCGGAAGATCCTCCCTTTTCTATGGAAGATGAGTGAACTTTACAACCTGTTCCTCATGCCTTTATAGTCCTATTAGTCTTAAAAATATTGAAGTTACATCTCAGCCCACATTCTTTTCTGATGGATAAAACAGTGGTCCTATTGTTAAAATAGTTGGCTTATGCATTCAGTATTTTATGAATTGTTGACTCGTATGTAATAGTAGGCCTTGTTTAAGATACTATGAAAAGACAATAGTCAAACAGTAGGTATTTACAAGACTTAGTACTTGTTTTTTTTAACTTTTATCTTACCTTTCTCCAAGAAATCAATCAGCCTTCCTGGTGTCGCGATAATAATTTCGACTCCTCGCTCCAGACACCTGCCCTGTGGTCCTTTGGGAGCCCCACCGAATATGCAAGTGTTGCGGACTTGCACACTCTGACCAAAATCATTGGCCACCTGCAAACAGCAATAAAACCTTTAACTCCCGTACAAATGTTACATGCAGCTGTCCAAATAAACAAATAAAAGTTAAATAAACAAATATAGAAAGTATGTAAGAGCAGATTATTAGGAACTTTTGGCTTTTAAATGGAGATGACGGTGATGATTACTTATTCCAGGCGTTTCAGTTAGATAAAGAAATTCTGGCACGTGGGTGGCCAATTTTGTGGGTGTGGGCATGCAACATGCCTTTATGAGACCAGAACTAGCATATTGGTGTTGATAAAATGCAAAATGAAAAATGTTAAGAAGCTATTATGCAACTATGTAGAATTAAATTAAATTATATCTTACAATTGTACAATGAATCGGAGGTCAACTTTGACAGTAGACTGCACATGTGTAAATGGCCTTGAATGTTGCATTATTAGTACTACATTGCAGCTTATAACTATGTTACCTGCCCCACCCTAATCTGCTCTTACACACTTGTTAACAGTAATAATGAAAGCATGACAAAAGGGTGACAAAAGATAAAATAATAAAAAAAACATACAACTGAAACAAAATTAATAGTCTACTGGACATGTGTCATATATATTCAAGTTGAGTTATACAATGAAATGAGTCCCAGAATATTTGAAATAATAGATTTACCCAAAAGTGTGTTTGCCCCAGATAGTTGACCCCACCACAAAAACTGTTAAAACATTGTGTGTGCATCATGACCCACTATTTCTAGTTTAAAATATTTCTGTGGCAGGCCTTCCTTGTATAGTATCCTGACTTTATAATCATTTACATAATATTATATGTATAAATGGTGAGGTGATGAAGCAAACTGCTTTTTGTTCAATGTAATATTGAAAAAACTACACAATAATGAAAGCATTCCACAGATAAGCTGCAAGGTCTAAGAGAAAAAACAAAATACTTGTGCCCAAAACTAAAACAAAATATAAATAAGGTTACGTTCAGAAACCTCACCTAATAAAAGAGAAAATTTTGAATTTGGGATAACAATTGAAAAAATGATGCAAAATTGTGTCAATGTTTCATCAGGTTTTCGAACATAGCCTGCCTGCAATAAGCTAGTTCTACTAAATACAATGTAATTGGATAAATTTACTATTTCCAGTTCGCTCGGATTGTCCGTCATCTCCGCAGCGATTCCATTCATTGAGATCAACGCCTGGAGTAGCACAATGGAAAACAAATACTCATCTTATATTTTTGTGGTTAAAAGTATTTATATTAGAGACTAATTAAATATTCTGATGTTGCTTCAATGAGTAAACCTCGGGCAATCTTGTGTCAGTCCAATGGCAGGCCTTATTGTTACAGTTACTTTAAAATTGATATAAGAGCAAAGATTAATAATATAATAAGTAATAGCAATAACCTGTTGTATTTGTTGAGCGAGCTCCCTAGTTGGAGCCAAAACCAGAACGATAGGCCCCTCATCTCTCAGCAGTCGAGGCTGATTAATGATGTGTACTATAGCTGGCAATATGTATGCCAGGGTTTTCCCAGAACCTGTTTGAGCAATTCCCACTAAATCCCGTCCCGACAGTGCAATAGGCCAACCCTGAGCTTGAATAGGAGTTGGATGTGGGAATCCTTGTTTCAGAATCTCCTTCATAGCATAATCTGGGAATCCACCCTCTTCAAAGTAGATGCTTGGGGCAGGAACATCGCGTCCTTTCACAGTGATCTGGTTTTGGCTGCGGTAGGCTTCTATCTCAGCTTGGCTGCGCGCCTGGACGTTCTGGTGCGGTACATAGAAATTTTTCTGGAATGGAGTGAGAGTGATTGTGTCCCAGCGGATTTTACGGAGGTTGCCGCCCGGTTGATCATTCTTGAAATTCCCTCCTCGGAAGTCATCCCGGCCGCCGCCGCGGCCTCCGAAGCCTCGGCCGCCGTCGCGTCCGCCTCGGCCGCCGCTGTCCCGGCCTCCCCGGCTGCCTCCGAAGCGGCTGCTTCCTCTCTCCTGGGAGCGATCACTCGATCGACCTCCTCGTGAACCACCTCTACCGCCACCGCGGCTTCCACGGCTACCACCGCGACCGCCACCACGTCCTCCACGTCTATCGTCGTACCTAAATCACAAAACTCCCGTAAATAAACCAAGCGAAGCGAAAAAAAATTATAACAAAATTATGCCAACTTACATCTTTACTTTTGACAACGATGAAACAACACAAAAACTCTAATCAATACTGAATTTTTGAGCAATTTAAGTTACTTGTTAATAAGTTACGCTTTTTTAATAGGAATCGGTAAATTTTCTACAGTATTTCTGGCGTAACGGGCGTAACAAACATTCATTAGGTTGACTTTTATTGCAAATGCCACTAGCTAGTCAGCCATATTTGATATTGGTCTATGATAATTTCTGCTTCTTCTGACAACTGGCGCTTCCGTTTTCTTTTTGCAACTTGAGGAACTTTTAATTTAAAGTGAAGAATTTAGAATATTTTTTAAATGTAGTTAATGCTGTTATAATTTATATTAATTTAGTAAAAAAATTATATGAATAAAAGAAGAAACTTAAGCACAATATTTTAATAACCTGCAATGTTTTAAGAAGTACAATTTCAGCAGTCAGTGATGGTACGAATTTCAAATGGTTTATCCCAAGGAAATGAAATGAAATGTAATTTATTTATTTGCCAGAATATAGGTACATAATAACATGGTAGAATAATTTTAGTCTCACTATCTCCGTCTTATCAGTTGTGCAAATATTTATAGTATGCATGCATAATAAATATCTAAATTGAAATTACAGAAATTACATCAATGTCATTTTAGTCATCACACATCATAGTCATATGTAAACCCCTTGTTGTTTCTTTTCTTTGGAGTGGTCGTATTATTTGTGTTATTAATTTTTTCAGACCTCTTCTTATATTTATAAAAACTTCATTATTGATCAATGATGTTACAACTCTCTGGAAACTCATGTCACCATCCCCATTACTTTATTGATCAAACAATTCAACATTTTCTAACATTCTGCTATGATCCCATTTTGGAACGTAGCGTAGCGATTAGTGGCGTTATTTTATTTCCTTAGAAAAATGGACGCTTCTATACCAGTTTTTGAGAAGCCCCATCGTCCTTTAACTGTGTTTGACTGGACAAGGAATATTCAGAGGCTGCAAAACGAGGCTAGGCTCCGTCGATTCGAGTCTTACGAATTGAGGCAAAGAGCTAATCAGCTCAGGAATGAAACTTCAGTCACCACGAGTTGGGATAACTATGTTAACAATGAGTTGTTGAGGGATAGGTAAGGTACCTACTTGTTAGGATTTCTCATGTCCGATTGAAAAAACCGAACCCCATAGGATCATTCTTGTCTGTCTGTCCGTCTGTCACAGTCAATTTGCTCCGAATCGAATGGACCGATTAAGTTGAAATTTGGTAGTTTGGTACACATATCAACTTCTGTCCATGCAAACCTAAACATCGACGTGTTACGTAATAAATGAATTTTGTCACTTATGGGACACAAATGAAGATAAAAAAAAAAACTTTATCACACTGTGCCGTGCCAATTATAATAATCCCCTTCATTCCCTTAATTTTTTTACAATTTTAAAATAAATAGTTTTACAAGAAAGAAATTTGGTGAAAATTTACCAATATTTGAAAAAAAAAATACAGAAACTACTTCTATACTTTCTAGATTGCAGGGAAACTCATAAGAAGTCTATGGTCTTAAAATAACATGGTAAATCTAGCAATATTGTGCGAAAAATCTTACATTGGCAGTTGGAATGTATGCGAAAACTTGTTTTTCAACTACAATGATAGGTTTGTTCTTGGGATAAATTCATCCCAACTACGAAACCCTTCATTGTGGGTGGTCCGACACGCACTGGGCCGGTTCTTTTATTTTACTTCAAATAAACTGTAGTTGGTGATAACTAGTAGTATCTACCTAACAGGTAAAGGTCTATGGCGCCACGCGAAATGAAAACTTAAAACACCATAACTGTTCTGAAAATGTTGGAAAACTTATCGACGTGACTTTTCAGAATATTCGAAGTTCAAGCATGGAGGGAGAAGCAGAGGTTTACAAGGGACTGTGTCAGAGACGAGATCAGGGCTTTAAAAGAAGAGAAGAATTCGACAGAGCTTCACTTGGAGTCTCTACAAGTACCACTTATGGTGATATCCCAGTGTCTCTCTAACAGAGACCAGAGGGTGCCTCCGGAACTGACTAGAGACCAACTTGGGGAAGAGTTGCTTAAGGTATATAACCTGTTTTCTTGATGACACAACACTTTCCTATCCAGTCCTTCAAAATTATTAGATTTTAATTGCAGAAAATTTTGGGAGTTGGCTTAGCTATCTGGTTTTGTAGACCGATTTAGTTATGGCATGTGGTGGTTGTTGTCCTCATGGTCCCTTTGATGATACCCACTTTTAAAAGTTTTAAGAGTTTTAGTCAATTGTTATTAAGTAGTGCTAGCTAGCCTTAAGTACGTTATGTAAAATTTTTATTCATTACGCAGTATGTACACTCTCAAAAGTTTTTATTTAAATATTTATAAAGCTACAACAGCTTATGTATAATAATATAATAATGGTGTTCTTATAACCGGTTTTCCTCTAGGAACTGCACGTAACGGAGAACAATAAGCGGGTCCTAATGGACGTCTGCCACATGGGTTGGGAGAAGATAAAAGAACTGACTAACGTGCTATGCCGTCTGGAGCGGGAGATCAAGAATAAGGACGAGACCGTCGACTTGGAGTACCACGTCAAAGACCTGACCAGAGACAGCACGGATATATGCTTCAAGCTGGATCCTACCAGGGTTCCTACAGAGTAAGTTGCTTAGCCAGTCTCGCAGCCATTGCAGTACTGCAAAGGTTGCAAAACTGGCTGGCTGTTATCAGTAACAGATGAGTTGACTCTCTCAGAAATAAGATGGGAGGTAATCTTGTAGTATTTTGATTGAAGTCTAGTACGTGCTATAGCCTTTTGCAGTTTAGTTTATCTTTTCATTGTTTTTAAGGTTCCATACCTCAAACGGCAAAAACGGAACACTTATAGGATCACTGTGTTGTATATGTACGGTTTTTTTACACTTTTCCATTCCCAGATCAATGACTGAAGAGAATTACGTCCACTGCATAGAGAATACAATAAAGATAGCTGAGCAGCTGATGTCTGAATCCAAGACTCTTCGGGAGACCATGTTCAAGAGTCGCGAGCAGGCCAGGAATCAGATGCACGCGCAGAGCCAGCATGTGGAACTGATCATGAGGAGGAGGGTCTATGATATACAGAGAGCTAGGAATGAGATGGATTGGCAGAAGTATAAGGTAAACATAAGACTAAAAAAATCACTTTCTTCATCGATTTTGCATCAAGGACTTTCTTATGCTACCATGGAGAAATGTCGCATTTCGCTTACCTACTAATGTGTGTGGAGTAGAAATCTATCTGCGTTTGTTGTCTATAATTAACAAAATAAAAAACTGAAACGGCGACCATTGAGCGAATCTTCTGCAGTTGAATGTCTGATCAGAAGCTTGTTATTGTCCACGTAAAATGGTCCACCATGGTGACGGACTGAGTGCGGAAACCAAACCCCATAGCATAGAACATAGCTTGTCTTATAAAAAGTGTCTTCGTGGTTGTGGTTCAATAAGCATCTGATCAGGCGCGGATCCAACCCTTAAAAGAGGTTGTGGTCACAGCCACCCGAAAATCGGCCAAGTGCGAGTCGGAAAATGAACTCGCTCATGATCGGTAAGTACTGTGAGTTTGCACTGGCATCACAACAAAACATGTTGAAATCTCTAGTTCCTGTAAAATATTATACGGAACATTGACAGAAACTAAAGATTTCAACATGTTTTGTTGTGAATGTTTCGCCAGTGCAAAGGCACAGTTATAGTGCATTCCTGCAAAGGATATTTTTACAAAATATATGACGCCCTGACCAAGATTATGTACAGTGGTGCCGATTCTCTTGTACACCGAACTAAACTTATTAAACTATCACTAAAATTCCTTACTTTTGGCTGTGAGAATCTTAAAGCCATTCTGCAAAAAAAAACTATAAATTAAAAAAAAAAAATTGACACAACTAAAATCGAATTTGACAATCGCGACTACACGTGGCCCGATTCCAACCACAGAGCATGTAATTAATTCCAACTTAATAGCAGGTCGGAACATAAGGCGAGTCGCTGCGCAGTAACGAATTCATGGGTCAGCGGGAGTGAGGGGTGGAGTACAGCGCAGCGAGTAGCTAACTTCCGAGCCGCCAGCCGTTAGAATCGAACTATACTTGTTTGCCCTACTACGTTAATTTATTTCAGAGCCGGAGGCGCGCATTGCGCAGACTTGACGTGTTTTGATTGATTTTCTAGTTTAGAGGCATTTGCGAGAAGAGAATCGGCACCTGTGTATTACCATTTCATGAAATGGTTGAACACTTCATGAAATGATGAATTCTAAGACCTGGCCACCTAAGTACTTCGCTGCGTTCCGAATCACGCACGATTCATTGTTTTATTTTATTAAGGCAGTGGATATAATATCATCAGCCTATCGATCTCAACAGACCGTGAAAGGGTGATATCACAAGTCTATTAGGGTTGTGGGCATGCCCATCGTGCCCACAACGGTGGATCCGCGCATCCATCTGATGAGACGCTCAACTGCAGACATGATCAAGAATCTTACTAATGTAAGATTCTGTCCATTTCAGCTGGAACAGAATCTTCAGAAGGTAGACAGGGAGATTGAGACACTACGTGCTGCCGTTGCAGACAAAATAAACCCGACCAAGCTTGTAGAGACCAGGTTGGAAACCAGGACCAGGAGACCAGTCCTTGAAAGAGTACAGGATAAACCGATGCGTGGTCTGATAGAAGAATTTGAAAGAGTCCATATGAGTCACAATATGCTGGAGAAGAAATTGGAAGAAGCACTGTAAGTATTTCGACCCCTGAATTTGGTGTTTATTATTATTATTATGGAAGGTAAGCCTTAAGTGGTCACTGCCGCCATAATCAGCATATAAAGTTCCCGCTGCTGGGATGCAACCTTCCACTCGGTGAGAGGGAGTGGGCCGTAATCCACTACCTGAGCCCAGTGCGGGTTGGTAGATGCGTCAAGTCTTCGAATTTTTGGTTCTAGGACATGCCGTTTCCTCACGATGTTTTCCTTGACGGTTTTGAGAGCAGTAGTCATGAAATAATTTACACAAAGTAAAGCGCCTGTCTGGGTTCGAACTTACGACCTACAACTGGTAAGTCGCGGCAGTTACCACTGGGCCATCGCTGCTCCCTATGCTGCCGTCTATGGACATCTGCAAATTCTGCAATACCCTAGGCCCTAGGGACAGGCTTCACAGGTGCATTATCATTCCAGACTCGATGCTGTAATGACTAATGACTCATATGGCTGTAATTATACCGGCACTGATACCCCTCGAACCGCAACATAGCAACGCTGCTAGGCGGTAATAAATATGATACGTTAGTAGTATTAACTACCCCGGACGAGGGTTTTCACAAACCGCTTTACTATTATTATTTTTTTATTTCTCAGATAACAATGATCCATCGAGTTAGTAAACAATTCTATAACTTATGACTAGTGTTAGTAGTTAAAATACAAAATAAATAGTAAGTATTGTGAAAACGACATCCCCAAATTAATGCTCGGTGATTATCCTTCTCACAAAACTTTTAATAATCGGAGAGTCGATACTCTCCGCCATAGTTTTTAGAATGCTGTTGTCACTCGCCCGCAACCTTGAGAACAGCGACGCGGTTCTCTTGCGAATGACGGCATGGAAACCGTCAGCTCGGTTTTGTGCAAACATAGCAGACGCGCGCTGCACCATCGTACTCATTGCATAATTTTTCTATCAATTTTGCAGCACGACTTACCACGGCATGTACAATCACCATGAGCGCGTTACTAAGGACCTGCAATATAAGAACCAAGCCTTGGAAACAGATAGAAGGCTGATAGAGATTAGGAAGCCTATCCACGCGCCGGATGAAACAGAGTTCAAGAGAAACGTGGGGTATTGCCGCATGAGCGATGAACTGGTCACTGATTAACGATGGCAAAACTTTTAGAATTATGGAGGCTGGCTACACTGATTTTAGTGTTGTCAACTTATTTTAAGGATAATTTTGGATTTTAAGCAATATGTTCGTATTGACAATGACGACAATTCAATAAGTAATTTACAAAGGGCAACAATCATGTTAGTATTGCCAGCTTTCAAATGATGAATGTGTATTAAATATTACTGGCTATAGCACAAGTAGATGTAAGCACTAACTGTATTACCATAGGTAATATTTATCGGAAATTAGTTTTTGTTTGCAAATTTAGCCTTAAGATGGGAACAGGGCCTGCGATTCTCCATACAAATATATTCAGCAACTTATCGGTAAAGAAAATATGACCCTCCAAATATTACAAAAATGTCCCATTTTTACCGCCGTGATTAGTGGACTACCAGGCAAATTCGAAAAGTTTTTAACATAAAAGAAAATGATAGGAACACTCTTTCGTAATATTTTAATGTAAAAAATAATTGAATCGGTTCAGCTTTCGAGAAAAAAGGGGAATACAAAACGTCGATCTCGTCAATTTTTTTTGTTATATAATTGGTCTGAGCTGTAGCTATCCCTATGGCACTCTACGGGGGCAGACTTGAGGTAAGTCGATCGCAATAGTTTCTTCAAATTCCTCGCAGGCCCTGTTCCCTCTTAAAGGTTTTTGCTATACTTGGGGGAGTGAGAAAGGTAGCTCGGCAACAGTTTAATGTAGAGTAAGAAAAAGTTTAACTGATATGGTAAATGTTAGTACTGAGTTTTTAGTTAAAGGTTTAAAAACTTCTTACAATTTGTAATTTTAAGACTGTCACCATCAGCGGTCGTGCTCAACAAAGTAATTAATAAAAATAAACAATTGAAAAAATACTCATATTTATTCATGTAAGCAATAAACTTAACAAGCACTGTGCTGAATTATTATCATTATATCATTATTAATTTAATAAAAACGTGGACAAGATCTTTGTAACAATACACCTTGTTTATAATGAAGCATTTGATGTAAAAAACACTTTTTTTAAATAAAATATTGTTTATTGTAACTATACTCGTAATAACATAATACTTGGAGTTTGGAATGTGTTATTAAGTGATATAAAATATTTTTACATCAAATGAGGATCCATGTTCAAGGCACTATTTAGTAGTGTGTCAATTCAATGTATTTGATAGGCAGACATTTAAAAATCTTTGTTTATATTATAGGGACAAAAATCTACTGAAAGTATTTTGTTCAGAATACACTACTGAATCGATTTTGGGCATTGCGTTATTTATTAACTATAATATTTCGAAATTGGTACTCTCTTGCAAGATAGTCAAATAGTTTATTGAATAAAAATAGAGCCTAACGACTAAGCCATAAGGCTTAAATTAAAAGCAGTGGCCAAGCTATAAATATTATACTGGGGTAGTAACTCAATTTTATTATATTTGAGGCTTTCGTCATTGACAGTACACGCGGCTACACATCAAGCTATGCATTTCCAGTTTAAGCTGACCTCGCTTTGTACAGGATTTCCGTACAATGCTGATGTGCGATTGACCAATTGGACATAATAATGGATTATTCTTGGTGGATGCGAGGGGGGGAGGGGCTCGCGCGCCGCTGAGCCTGTAGCTTTAAATTCCCCTAATAATAATATAAATCGACTCCAGCCTGTCCCTTGCTGCCCCCCCCAGCGACGCCCTAAGCCGAGGTCCGTACCCCACAGGGGCTGCCCTTAGCGTGTAGTCGCTTAGTTTCATGCCCTGGCTGGAGCCCTTAATTTATTGAAACACCCACTGGAAAGTCCGGTTAAGCAGCCGACAACCACATAGGTTGACATACGAAAGACGAAAAAAAAAAATGGATGCCAAATAACCATCCGATTCATTCGACAAATGTACGCAGAGTACTGCAAGCACAAGTAGTGAAAATATTGCTACAAGCATTATGAACTGGTAACTCATTTTGGGCAATTTATGATAACGGGACTATTAAGAAACCGGTTTCACAAACGATTTTGTTAAGCGGCACTTGTTCTAAATAATAACTTTAATGATTATTTGTATATTTATAGCTCAGTTACAATAAAGTCATCGTTGAACTTTTGGCGAGGCGTCTCATTTTGCGAGTGACCGCGATTTATAATTCCAACTCGCATAAAATACTTTTAGCATTGGCAGGCAGCTTTTCCCGACTTTTAGAAACTAGTATGAGGTGGATACTCGCGCTAGACTGAGACGTCTAAACATTGATAATCCGTTCAAATACACGAATTGACAACACAGGATATTGGTCTGACATCATAATACTAACAATACATAAATAAATATAACTTAAGTAGATAGTTAAGCAGTGTATCGTAACTTAATGTACTTGTAGCCACGTCGTGCAGCAAAATTATATTAAAACTGATGAAATATGAGGTTTTATTCGTAATACTTAAGTTATCTGGTTTAATTAATACATAGTATACAGGATGGAGAAAAAGACGATCAGTGGAGGGCTCAACTAAAAAAACATATTTCTTTAATACATTTGGTCCTCATTATTGACATTGTAAATTGATGCCATACATTTATTTTGGCACTGTTTTCGTTTTAATTCCCGCTGAGGCCAGTTTTCAGAAATCTTAAAATGCAGTTATACTTAAAAAAGTAAAGAAACAAATTATCAGTAAAATGTATATATCTTCACTGTTTAAGGTACTTTCCCCCTCCACGAACGTTTCTCCCCCAACCTGTATAAAGGATCGCACCAGAACTTCAAGATTATTAATCTAACAACAAGTAATATTTAGAATTTAACCCACGATTAAGATTCATTTCAACAGTAACAAGCATTAATAATAATCAATTATAACATAATTTTTACGTGAGACTGTACTATACTCCATACGTTTAGGTAGTTAATTAAAGGTAAACAAATCGTAAAAAGGGTTTTTATATAATATGTTATTTTTAATTGCAATTTTTACTTGTATTTTTTAAATTAATCTTAATATGCACCATTTTAGAATAAAGAGTAATAGATATTTAACTGATATTTCTAATTCCATGACTTAGATAACTAACGGATCCTATAATTAGTAATAATAAGATAATATTGTCTATGCTTAACAAGTAAGTAGCCATTTTCTTAATTAAACTCTAAACAGTGTTCCATAAATAATAAAATAATTATCTACTTGAAAAATCGTAAGCGTAAGTAACTTCGTTATATAATATTATTTTGCATTAGATTATTGCTATTCATATTGTATTGAATTGCTAAAAAAAGCAATAATTATTGTAAAGTAAAGCCATGAAAAAAATAGTAACCATGTATTTCGTCTCCATAAATGCATTGCAAAAAATATTACTCTGATATGTGTATGAGTGCAATTAAATACAAGAAAAACCTACACATAAAACAAAAACAAAAAATAAAATATCCCTTAAAACAAAGTCAGAAAAAAACAAAAATTGTACTTCCCGCCAAAAACCATAGACAATACTTAAAGCAAAGGCATTGTCTACACAGGCTGTAGTTCAGGTTGCGGACCTACTTTCTCGTAGGCCTCATCTAGTAAGGAACAAACTAAGCTTATAGTATCATTTGTAAACTTCCTACTGCTAGTCAAACGGATGGAAGGCTCTGGGCAGTTAATCTCGACGTCTCGCAAGTACGCAGCGACTGTCATGGCAACGCCCTTCTCCAGACAATAGTTGGTAATGTTACGGAGGTATGAGTGTTTTAGTCTATCTGTTAAGTCGTCCTTTTTGAGGTAAATATGCTTGACCGGAGAGAGATCGTCGCCTCGGAACGTGAAGTTCTTCAGTCGAGATAACGCACTGAAATAAAATAGAAACAATATTATGTATATGTTAAAAAGTCCGTATAAGGTTAAAGGCTTCTGGTAAAAACGTCCATTGATTATTATTCAGAAATCCTTAGAAGCAGCTTGAATTTACATCCGCTATTGAAGTAAGAAATATTCAAGAATATAGCAATTCATCTTATTTTCAGTTCTGAATTTGATTATTATAAATAAGCTGCGCCCCGCGATTTCACCCGCATAAGTCTCAATCTCTTCTATCGGGATAACAGGTATTCTTTGTCCTGGAAAAGGACAAGGTCATGTCCACCCATGTGCCAAATTTCATCCAAATCCGTTCAGCCGTTTTAGCGTGAAAGCGGAACAAACAAACAAATTCACTTTCGCATTTATAATATTATAGTTAGAATATCTACCAAGAAATTGAGCTCAAACAGAGATTTATGAAGAATGTTGATGGGATTGTTTATTGTTTCTTTTTTACTGTCTTTTACCACAAAACTGCCATGAAGACTGTGGTAAATGACAGTAAATGTATCTCACTAAGTAATCCTAAACACAGTTTTTTTTGTATGTTTTGCTTATCCTTAACAATGTTAATTTTCTCTTATCAGACATCAGCTGAATAAACAACATTATGTATAGCTGCATTGTGATGGTTGGTGGTGAGTCACAGAATAGTACAGAGGGTCGGCTCCATACAACGAGCGGAAACAGGCGCACGCACACATAGACGTGCACGTACGGCGATCTCACATAGGGTCGGCGCCATACAACGAGCAAAAACAGGCGCACGCACAGATAGACGTGCAAGTCGATCTCATACAATGCCAGTCGAAAGTCTGCGTGCAATCACTGTACGTGAAGCGTGTCTATGTGTGCGTGTGATTCTGGTTCCTAGCAAGAACACGCTGACCAAATGTAACGTAAATTCAAACGATAAAAGCACTCGTTTCGCACACAATATTTACTTCTTATATTGGCTGCTCTCAAAACGGTGAAGGAAAACATCGTGAGGCAATCGGCATGTCCTAGAACCAAAAAATTCGAGGACGTGTGACATCTACTAACCCGGACTGGGCCAGCGTTGCGGATTATGGCCCAGAGAGGAGGCTTGTGTCACGGCAGTTGGAACATTATAGGCTGATTATGTATTCATATGTATGGGTAATATTATTGTGAAAAATTTCAACCTCATTTAGTAGCATTTTCTATTTAAAAATCGGTCTAATTTACGTTATGTTTACGTCGTGTGTTCGTGCTAGAGCCTCCGAAACTATTTATTCAGTTGGATGAATCATATCCCCTTGACATTATCGCTAATAATAAATATTGCGGATTGACAACGTTGGGTCTTATCAAATCGTAAGTTTAATGTGTAGTAATGTTATCAGCATGACAATAAAATTGCAGTCAAAGACCTTCATATACATATAAGCAGAGTGAAAACAAAATCCCGTGATCACGATGACCACATCTGTTACCGCGCCGGTTCTATAGCGGCCGAGCGCTGCAAGCAGAAATAGTCCTTACGGTGTACGGATATGAACTTCTTCGATATTACCTCAATCAACATTAGTTGATGTAATGGTTCTACTGTAGTTTAAATGCTTATTACATTTTAGAACGTAAACGTGGTTGTCAATAAACATGTGAGATTGAAAATTGCATCTATAAAACTAACGAGGTTTTAGATTAGAAACTGGATACTATTTTTGTTTTTCATCAAGGCGATTATTTTATCAAATACTAGGTGACCCGTCAGACGTTGTCTTGTCAAAATGTCGTTTTCGATGTTTCGGCTTTTCCTTTGAATTTTTCCTAATTTTCTTGATTCCTAAGTCACCCCAGTAAAAGGGAACAAAAAAAAAATCAAATCGTTCGCGCCATTTTCGAGTTTTAGCGAGACTAATGCACGGCAATTGATTTTTTTATAATATAATATATAAGGTTCCATTCAAATAGGTGAACAACATTTTTGAAATCATTTAGACCACCAAAATAAGGACAATGGTTAAAAAATAATAAGAAAAATAAATCAGCTAACGAAAATACACTAAAAATTTTGGTTACCCAATGCCATTTATTATTTTAGGTCAAAATAAAATCACTTTAATCAGTGTTTCTTTTGCTTGGATATCTTTTGTTAGACGTACTGAACGCTGTCTTAAAATTTGTCCATCTATTTTAATGGGACCTTGTATAATTATATAGAAAAAATGTCTGTATACACTTGCGCGGAAAGAAGAAAAAAGAAGCTGTGTTTTCCCTGAGATCAAGGAAATAACAGACAGATATACATCGACAGGAATTAATTTAACTGTCTTCAATCTTTGTTCTATTATTTTGTATCAATGTATAGCTATAAAACATATTACACATTTGGTACTTAATTGAAGCTAGACATGAATACAGTATTATGGAACACAAATTGTAGACAATCAAATGAATTCTCGTTGACATACATCTTTTTGAGGTGACCGTACCTCTACTATACACGACGAATTACGTCAAGAACTTCCCACATTGACTCATCTTTGATTTAACTATCAAAAGGATTAAATCAAGGCATTTGTTATAGTTTTAAAGTGGCATGATGATATTAAAACGTTGACTTCTAAGTCATGTATTCTCTCGTAAAAACCGTTCTTTAAAACAGTAAAGAAAGCAATACCACAAACATTTTTATTTTCGTATAAATGGGTATTCTTTTTTGGTTTGCTTCAGTAATTTCTCAGTATAGGCCTGAAGTCTAGATTCATGGCAATAGGCTCGCCCTGTTACATGGGCTTTAAAGATAACCGGCTAACTGTGTGTTAAGGTACACCGTGATTCTATCTTAAAATATTTACCTATTAAGTTTCTTGGAGTTCTCGTTGAGTTCTTCAAGGATGTCTGGCTTAGATTCAATGATGTCGAGCGCCGAGATGGCCGCTTGTGTTAACATCGGCGGTAACGACGCGCTGAAGCAGTAGCCTGTAATATTGAAGAAGTTGTGTTAAATGTTGAAACTTGGAACTCATTGATAGGTTAGGGAGAAAAAGATTATTATGTTTATTTGATTTGCCATCATAATAATTGGGGACGAAATCGATTTAGAAATGGGAAAAGTGTATACTTCTAAGCAGTGTGATGGATATCGATTTTTGGTGGCTGTAGTGAGAGAATATTAAATACTTATGGACATAAATTAGGTATTTACGACCCATACACCTTGGCAAAATATTTTTCTTTAAATCCGAAGCATAGGCAAACGGAATATCCAATATAGGATATTTTTATAGGAAATTTTTATAATATTATGTCACTACAAGTATATTTAATAGGGTAAGGAAAATGCATCTAATCCACACATTACTTACAATGCAGGAAAATAATACACACTTCTATGGAGCTCTCAATTGATTGATTTATCAATAGGCCCTTATATTCTTAAATGGCACACTTGAGTGGGGACCGTGACTCGGCAACGTCACCCGTGCGTAGGGCCACGTGGGTAGGTGGAGCCACGATATTAGCGGGGTTACTGGTAGCAAGTCGCCGAGGCTTGAATTAAATGGCACAGAATAGGAGGGGCCTATGTCCAGCAGGGCACTGCTGTAGACTGATGATGATTTGAAGTAAAGGAAATAAATTATTAAGATAATTGACTAACAACTTATTGTCCCTACCTATATTTAAATCATAACTGCCATTCTTTGATAGTTGTTGACGTAGCGTGTCAATTTGCTTAACAATTCATTTCCGTCTGTACATAAAGTATAATAATTAAACACATACCAAGCCCTGAAAGCCTCTGGTGCTCCACAATGAAGTGTGTGCCGGCACAGAAACCTCCGACAGTCGCGAACGAATGCTCTAAAGAGCCTACGATCAGGTCTATCTCATCGCGGGGCACGTTCAGTAGTTCTGTTAGACCGCGGCCGTGCTTGCCTACTACCTGCGAACAAAGTTGGAGGAGTAAATAAAAATATATATCTACTATATAAAAATAAGTCGGGTTTTCCTTCCTGACGCTATAACTCCAGAACGCACGAACCGATTTCCACGGTTTTGCATTCGTTGGAAAGGTCTCGGGCTCCGTGAGGTTTATAGTAGGTAGGGTAGGTAGGGTAGGTTGGATAGGTAGGGTAGGTAGGGTAGGTAGGGTAGGTAGGGTAGGTAGGGTAGGTAGGGTAGGTTGGATAGGTAGGGTAGGTAGGGTAGGTAGGGTAGGTAGTGTAGGTAGGGTAGGTAGGGTAGGTAAGGTAGGTAGGGTAGGTAGGGTAAAGTAGGTAGGTAGGGTAAAGTAGGTAGGTAGGGTAGGTAGGGTAAAGTAGGTAGAGTAGTTTCGTAGGGTAGGTATAAGTACTTAGTGCTACCCGTGCGAAGCCGGGCCGGGAAAAGCTAGTATACTGATAATTAAGTTTAGTCGTCTCTTGCAAGGGACCTCACATTATCAATTTTTATTTTCGTTAGGTAAATGATCTTATATAGGTAGGAAGAGCCTGAGTGTTCGAATGATAATTTTGAATAAGTCTTGTTCGGAAAGACTACGTCGGTCCTTTAATTTAAATGTAGGCGTAGCTCTTGCACAGGTTGTCTGCAAAAGGGAACCCTACAGTACGGTTTTTTAATTTAGGAAAGGCAGTTCGTTCTGCTACGGTCAAATGCATTGTTTGCATTGCTGGACAAAGATCACGTTAATTCTTTAAAACACCATTTGGGACAACACCATTTTGCCCAAACAAGTATATTGAACCATCTAAAAATCATTATTTTGATGGTCTTTAAAGCCATATTATATGACTTATAATTTGGATTTCACCCCTGCTACCCCGTCCCGTCAGTACCGTATAAAAGTAAAAAAAAAAATGCGTTTATTTACATGTAGGTATATAATATTATTTACAGACGCCAGCAGGTCAACCTAACCGAAACTGTCAAATTTTCCCAATCAACTTTGAACCTTATACTTTAGTGATAAAGTTTGAAATCTATTAATGAAATTTGACAGATTGTAGTAGGTTGATGTGCTGGCGTCTGTACTCTGCATGGTTGTTAATGATAAAAGTATACGGACTAATTGTTTTAGCACTTTTAACTGTTACGGCATCTACTTGCACTTGGCCGACATTTTCCAATTAATACTCGTAATAAATGCTTTCGGAGAAGCGTTAATGAATATCTATTCAACTGCCATGGGTTCCATTGATGCCCGCATTCCGTGTTTATTGTTCCATTTGGTCCTACGACCTACTTCGTGATTCAGATTTAGTGTATTTTTGGCTTGCACTTACTTATAACGTACATTTATATTTCTAACCTAATCTTAACATCTGTATTATATTAAGACGATTTAGGCATTTAATAATAAAAGAAGCGAAAAAGAAAAAAAATGTAGAAAATTTTATAGCATTGTCTGAAGCCTGAAGGATTAATATAGAAAAAATGTAATTGCTAATTAATAAAGTTACAAAAACTCGTTTTTCATTTAGGACAAATGAAGAACGAGTTTGAGACATGGTCAGATCAGAAGCACCACACTTGCACACGGTGTCGGATGGGTCAGTAATCAAATAACTACTGATACAATTAAATACAATATACTTATCCTTGTCTTATTCATTGCTATATCTGGTTCAAGAATGTCCAGTATACCATTACGGGACTGCAGATTGCTATTGTTCCAACGCATTGTATAAAATTGTAGTATAATTTATAATGTATACATATCCTCAGCAACTTAGATTCTGATGGCGCAGTGCAGTCATCTCGCTATTGCGTATTCATCGAAAACATACGATTAATGGATTCTTGAAGAGTCCGTAAAAAACGATTACATTAGAATTTATGCATGTTTATGAAAATTTAAATTATGTAAATTCGCACGTATTTTATTGCTGTGATGATTATCAAAATAACATAGCGTCATGTTTTTTCTAAGTATGTAAAAGCGGCAATGCTCTTAAATGCATAATTGTTTCCAATTAATCGTTTCAGATAAGACTAAACAATATAGTAATTTTAAGGTTTGGTCAAAGTGAGGCGAACACCGCGCGGGATGCGGGACAAAATTCGTTCGCGTCGATTGTGTCAACTAACTTGTATTGAGATGTTCAAACCGGGGCGAATAGTCGAATAGTAAAATCATTCGGAAATCTCGCGATGCGGAAAGCGACGGATAAATACTGAGGCGAATCCGCGCGGTCCCGTTGGATTCGCCCCAGTTTTAAGTCCTTTGTATTATTTAGTATACTTCAGTGAGTATTAGAAGTTACTCTATACATTAGTCAAACTCACCCCAATAGTCAAACTCTCATCTAAAATGATCCTCAACTTGTACTTCCTAGCCAGCTGCACCAATCTCTTCAGCGGGCACATCTCCCCGGTATTAAAATAAATGGCTTCTGCAACGAGGAAGGCACGTCTGCGAGGGTTGAGCTCCTTCTTCTTCTGAGCCTCAGCCAGCATCTCTTCGAGGTGGTCCATGTTGTTATGTTTGAAGTAGCGGACGGTGCTGCGGGATGCGTCGATGCCTTTTTGAATAGCGAACCAGACGCATTCGTCGCTGAAATGTTTGGGAAATTAGTCATCATCGTCTGCCTAGCCGTTTCTCAGCTATGATGGGGTTGGGTTCCAGTCTAACCGGTTGCGGATGTTTGGAGAAATTAGTATAGGGTAAAAGTAATGTTCTTTCAGTGGTTGCTGCATTGTTTTTTTTTTACATGGTTTGTGAAATAGACGTATGTCGTTCCAGTGCAAAGAAAAAATAATTAGTTGGGTACAGGCAGCCTAGAATTTTTTCAAGACGGGGCAAAAACTGCCGTCTGCCGCCCTCCGGCAATTCTTTATGGAGGATGCGTTAAAGTAGCCCGCGAAATTCTGATTTTGGCAACAACATATTAAATCAAATATCGATCAATAATGCGCCGATCCAACAGGGGCGCCAATACTGTTTTAAAAAAGAAAGAAAGAAATAGAAAGATTGTAAGTGCTGCTCGTCTCATTTATTGCAAAGTTGTAGGTGTGCTGGATGGAGCAATTGTCTGCCACGCTTGAATTTTTCGCCACGGGCCCCGGTTTGAAAGAGAATATATTTGTATTTTTGTTTGTAATGAATAAACTCAAAAACTACTGTAAGTACCTATTTTAAAAATTATTTCACCACTAAGATGCTATATTATCATTGAGTAACATAAGGACATAACGCGGGCGAAGCCGCTGGCGGTAGCTAGTACTGAATATGGCAATGAGTTACTTATATTCTAGTACAGCCAATATTACCTATGATGTTGCTCAAGACATTTCATATTATGAATAACAAGCTGTCGCGAGGTTTTCAGCATTAGTTTCGTAATGTAAGTTCCCTAAGTTGTTGCATCTTTATTAAATTTATTCTTCAATAAATCTTATCATGACTGTCCGCCCATTTAGTGGAACCCACTGACCAATGAGAGCATCAATGCATGACAACCTTGTATGTTGTTTGAAGATACTTGTAAATTCAAATAACCTTTAAATATTTTCTGATCCATTAAATTTATACAATTTAATGTTATTTTAATTATGTTATTTAAGTAATGTAGTAATTACGATGAATAAGTGTTTTTTGAATGTTTGCAAGGTTTTTTTATTTTTTATCTTCTTAAATAATTAATTATAAATGCAAAAGTGAGTCTATTTGCTTGTTATGCTTTCACGCTAAAACGGCTGAACAGATTTGGATGAAACTTGGCACATGGGTAAACCATGACCTGGGTTAGGACATAGGATACTTTTTATCCCGATATTTCCACAGGATACAGACTTATGCGGTTGAAACTGCGGGGCGCAACTAGTTGACTATAAATTTAAAAAAATTGTATGTCTAATACTATATTTAGGGAATGCAATCCGGACTATCCGTAATCCGAAAAATCCGAATATCCGCAATTTTTTTGACGACTTGCAAATCCGGATTTGTAAACCAAATCCGGATTTTTTGAACAATCAGAAATTGTACCAAAAAAATCGAAACGCGCGAGTTTCTTGCGCTGTTCGGTAGATCGTACGTCCCGCGATTGCCGAGTCTCTCGGCTCTGGGGGGCGAGTGGGGCGCGGGGTGCGGGACATGGGTCGAGGGCACATACATTGCACGCCACGCCACTTTACCCGGTCTTGCATCCAACTCTTGCCTGTTACTTTGACTGGGTCGTCCATCCAACTGGTTGGTGGCCTGCCTACGGTCCCATGGCCAGTTTTGGGTCTCTGCTCCAACACCTTATCCCATCTATCACCAGGTCTGCCGCATATGTGGCCTGCCCATTTCCAATTCTTCCGCGCTACCGCCGGGGCTATGTCGGTTAGCTTCCTTCTTCTTAGGATCTATGTATTTCTGTTATGATCACGAAGAGAAATCCCCAACATTGACCTTTCATTGAGTTTGGTGATTGCCTGCTAAGTGAGACACATTTTTTCAGCCCTATACACCATAGCCATACCAACGGGGAGTAATCATTGTTCAAAAGTGCGTCGCTTCAGATTCAGTATGGTTCCGCCCTTGAGCACATCGGACAACTTTCCAAAAGCCCGTCAGCCCAGTTGTATTTGGTGCTTCAGTTCGTGTTCCTGGCTGTTTTTGTCCAAGATAGACTTACTTTCCCACTTTGTTGATACGGTGGCCCTCAACTTCGATGTAGTCTATGCTGGTGTCCGTGCACATGAACATTTTTTTCAGTGTTAATCTTCGATTATATCTTTGAGTCAATGTCAGCAAGCACGATTATATACATGACTATACGAAAAACGAAAAAATATCGATATCGATGTCTTTGTTTATACCTGTATATTTGGCGTTTTTGTCGTAGTTGGGATAAAGTTGTTAACTTTCCTTACACAAATAATCATCATCATCATTTCAGCCCAAAGACGTCCACTGCTGGACATAGGCCTCCCCCAAGCACTGCCACTTCGACCGATTCTGTGCCTCCCGCATCCAGCGGATTCCTGCGGCCTTTTCATCGGTCCATCTTGTGGGAGACCTTCCAACGCTACGTCTTCCGGTTCACGGTCGCCACTCCAGAACCTTTCAGCCCCATCGGCCATCTGTTCTGCGAGCAATGTGCCCTGCCAATTGCCACTTAAATTTGGCAATTCTTCGGGCTATGTCGTTTACCTTGGTTCTCCTGCGGATCTCTTCATTTCTGATGCGATCACGTAGGGAAACTCCAAGCATAGCCTTCTCCATTGCCCTTTGGGTGACTTTAAACCTTCTGATAAGGCCCATTGTGATCGACCACGTTTCAGTGCCAAAGGTCATCACTGGCAACACGCACTGGTCAAAGACTTTCGTCGTGAGACACTGTGGTATGTCGGACGAGAAGATATTGCGTAGGTTCCAGAACGCTTCCCAGCCGAGTCGGATTCGACGATTGACCTCTTTCTCGAAGTTGGACCTACCTAGCTGGACAGTTTGTCCTAGGTAAACATACTCGTTCACAACTTCGAGAGTAGCGGCTCCGATCTTCATAAGAGTGGGTGTTACATGGGCATTTGACATGACCTTTGTCTTGTCCATGTTCATTTTAAGACCCACTCTTTCGGAGGCTCTACTGAGGTCATCGAGCATTGTACTAAGGTCCTCCATGGTCTCAGCCATGATAACTATGTCGTCGGCAAACCGAAGGTTAGTGATATACTCGCCATTGATGTTGATATCTAGCCCTTTCCTGTCCAGAATCTTGAACACATCCTCCAGTGCAGCGGTGAACAGTTTCGGAGAGTTAACGTCTCCTTGTCTCAAACCTCGCTGCAGAAGGATAGGTTTCGAGGTCTCGTCGTAGAGTCGGACTGACATAGTGGCGTTTTCGTACAGACACTTTAGCACATCGATGTACCGATTGTCGATCTGGCACCGTTGAAGAGACTGCAGTACAGCCCATGTCTCGATCGAATCGAAGCCTTTCTCGTAATCCACAAACGCTAAGCAGAGAGGCAGGTTATACTCTGCGGTCTTCTGTATAACCTGCCGCAGCGTATGTATGTGGTCTACGGTGTTAAAGCCTTAACGGAATCCGGTTTGTTCGGGAGGCTGCAAGTAGTCAAACCTGCGCGTGGGTTCATGATGACTCTTGAACAGCTTGTAGACATGGCTCAGAAGTGTGATGGGCCTATAGTTCTTAACCACACCTCTGTTCCATGTTTGTGGCGTTTTACTCTCTAAAAAAATTAACACAAATAATAAACTAATATGGGTAGAGTTATTTATTTTGTGTTTATTTTCATAAAGTCCGTTAAATTCGGATAATCCGGATTTAATCAAAAATCCGTTCTTAAAAATCCGGATTTTAAAACAGAACGGATTTGCATTCCCTAACTATATTATTATGTTAAATGCTAGATTGTATTAAAATGCAAAGTAAATTGTTACTGAATGAATAAATTGAATACAATGGCTAGTGTTTTAATTAGGTATAGCAGAATCCCATCATTTGTATTTTTAAGTCTTTATTTCCAGGCTAATCATTGTAATGTAGTAATCATCGGAGCAGTGGTGGCCCACTGGGCCGGTAACGGTCGCGACTTACGAGTCGGTCGTAGGTTCGAACTCTAACAGGCGCTTTAATTTTGTGTAAATTATTTCATCTTTTCTGATCTCAAAATGGTAAAGGAAAACATAGAGAGGAAAGCGGCAAGTCCTAGAACCAAAAATTCAGAGACATGTGACATCTACCAACCGTGTGGTAGATTACAGCCCACTCTCTCTCACCCACAGGAGGCCTGCAGCCCAACATTAGGATCATTATAGGCTGATTATGAATTCTAATAATAACAAAAACCCAATCAGATACATAATAAATGCCAAGACTAACTAGCAAGCAGGAAAATCCAAACTAAACTAATCTTTACAGCAACACAGGAAAACTAAGGTCTAGGAAATAAGTAGATAGATACCTTATGTGGCATGAACAAGGTCAATATTACTCTGATCAAATGCAACTCAGAGGAAAAGCCACATTCAGAAAGATTTTACCATGTGATTTACTGTTTTTTAATAAAAACTTTCCCACATTCAATAATAAATCGGGATTACTTTGAGTTGTTATAGAATGTGTGTATAAAATATACATCAAATACATATATTTGATGTTGATACACTCAACTCAGTTATTTTATGTGTGATGCTGTTCAAGTGCATAAAGAGGGTAGAACATGAATGGTGACAATACCTTGTAGCCATCTTTTCATTTTGCCACCACAAAAAATCATAGTCTACAGAAAACACACACACTTCCCTGTGTTTATTATTCTAGCGTATGGCGTGGTGATCACTGTCTCTTAAGATATTGGTTTACCTAGTTTAAGAGGCAGGTTTTAACATAGAACCAGATATATACAATGTTCAGTATTTCATAATGAATCACCTAAGTTCCCATCTGTATTTTTATGGTAAATAAATTTATTTATTATTCTTTCTTTCTTTAGTTTTCCCAATAAATTTACAAACTAAATTGCTGATAAATATTGGCCTGACATTAAAGTATTTGAGTCATGATTTACTTGGCTGCACATTCATATTTTATATTTCATCAATACTTTGACAGAAATTGTTATTAATTGAAGGAAAGGAACTTGCTAGGAAAGAACTGTTGTTTGTGTATTAGTTTATTATTGGTTTTAGTTTCTAGTAAGACACTAATATGAAATTTCCTAATTTTTTTTTATTACTTACACTTCTAATTCATTAATTTTAACCTTTATAATAAAAATACGGTTCAATACTTACGCAAAAATAATGTCCTTCTTCTTAGCATACGAAGGTATTGCGCTGGCAATTGTTGAGAAGCCGTATGAGTACACACAAGTCTCTTCAACCTCCAGGAAGTGAGCCAAACGTTCCTCCAAGTCCAAATGTACGTCAATGGTCCCATAGAACCCGCGAGGCCCACAGGAACCCACACCATACTTTCCAAGAGCTTTTAAAGCACTATCCATAATAGACTCCTCTTTATCAAAGCATAGGAAACTAGAGGACCCTACATTTAACACGTTATCATCAATTTTACCCATCATTGGAGGTTCTTCTACCGTAACATCATGCTCCACGATAGGTATTGGCTTCCAATCTACAACCTTACCATTGCACAGGGGATCGTAGGTCTTAGACTTCTTTTTGGCCCAGAAAAAGTAAGTAGAAATTACTACCACTTGAAAAGCGATAACCACAGTCCACCAGCTCGCCTGAAAGTTAAGAAGTAGTTAAAAAACCCATTTTACAGCGATGAGTAATTAAAATGATGGGAGTAAACTTACCATATCATAAATGTCAACTAATATCATTCTGTATGGTTTTATACACTTAGCTAATGAGTGCTACGGGTTAGCTATTATGTACTAAATAAAATATTCAATGTACAAAAAATGAACTTGAGATTTTTGTAGCTCTCTCGTGTGCAATGCCGGTCACAGACTGATAAAAAAAAATTTAAATTACGTAGTCTATGATAATCTGACAGTTGTAAGAGGTGTAAAAACTTACTAAATCGTGAATTAGTTGATTTTCATGAGTTTAGGTGTAGGTGGATGATTAACCGAAAGAATTTTATTTCCAAACATAAACTTAAATGTCAGAAAATTGCCATATGATCGCGATCTGCCATCTGTCATTGTCATGTTTTGAAAAGTGCCCACACCTCACAACTCAAAACAAAAATCAAATCAAGAAAATAAAGAATAACACAATGAATTTCGGTGGGACTTTGAGAGTGAATAAATTCGCATGTTTTACGTTAATTTTTATATTATTTTTAATAATTTATTGGCGAACAGGGAGCGCTAGTTTTCCTATGGAGAAAAGTGATCTTATTAACTTGAAAAGCTTATTAAAAGCGTCTATACAGGCCGCTGAGAGGGGTGGAAAGAAGGTAATGGAAGGAAAAAGTCACGAATTAAACATTAAAAGCAAAGGTAAAACGCTGGAAGGGGTAAACGACCCGGTTACAGATGCAGATTATGCTTCGCATTGCGCAATGTACTACGGCTTGAAAAACACGTTTTCGAAGTTGACCGTGGTCTCTGAAGAACATTCGAAGAGTGATAAAAGTTGTGAAAACCAACCAGTGATTGATATAGAGCAAGTCCTTCCAGGGAACAACATTGTGGATTACATGAATGATGAACTGGTGTATGTAAAGGATGTGACTGTTTGGATCGACCCGCTAGACGCAACCAAAGAGTACACAGGTAAAGAATTAAGCAAAAAGTTTGTTTATTTACTAAAAACTTTCAAAAACCTGGCTACCAGAACTATTAACAAATGGGCAATAACTATTTAGATTTTGGCATTTAATTTTCTTTAACCTTAATTCCTCAAAAGTTTGCAAATAAAGCTTCCAATTCCCGTATTTAAGTGTATTATCTATGCTTCTAATGTAGTGTCACTGCAGATTAAGATATATGAGTAACATGCAAATGTACTTAAATAGCTTGCTTTTTTAGTAGCAAGTAAAACAAGTACTTTGTGAGTATGTGAAGCCATACTGTTGCTATAAAAGCAGATAAGAATGAATAACAATTTAAAACCCCGTAGAAAACAGTATGTTTTTTGTAATTGCTTTAATTGTCAGAAGACTGGTTTAATGAAATAGATTATTAGAAATAGAAAACATTTGTTATAATAGATACATTATTAATATACTCACTGAAGCCGCTTATCATCATCATTTATTCTCTTGCCATTATTCTTTTTGTTTACAACTTAGCATTTGATTTTCAGTTGGCACCCCAAAGTGACATATGGGTGAGGGTAAATAAAATAGTGTCGTTTACAAGCATTGATTCTGACCCTGATGAAATTGTATACTCTTTGGCCTAGATGCATGATGACTGCAAATACAATTAAAACAAAACATAATTTAAAAAAATATTCTGATTCTGACAGTTACTGCATATTATTCAGTGATGTTTTAAATATTTGTTTAGTGCTGATTGTATACAATTTAGTGACTCAAGCTTTTCTAAAATGTGATGAATATTGGTGATCACATCATGTTTCTCTTGAAAAAACAGACACTTAAATAAATGTAACCAACAAAATACCTAGTCTTTAAAATAACTATTGTAATAGTGCACACACCCATTAATTACTCAGATTAGATTTGGTTTACGAAGCTTGATAACATTCATTAGTAGCAGAGGAAAATAAGCAAAATAAAATCCAATCAATGTTCACACTTACTTTTCTAGGTTTTTTTTTTTAGTAAGTACCTATAGTTAGACTTTAGGCATCATTCAGACTGTTTTTTTTTATTGAGTTTTTTAGGTAGCTAAAAATCCAGTGCGCTGAATTAAAACGTCGTGTTAATGTTAGAATCAAATAGAGCCCCTTAATCATAATGCTCTTATCTCTTAACACTGCTAAATCAAAATCATAAAAAGTACTTACTAATGTTACACTTTCCTGATAGCTGTTTTTGTTAAAATTTTAGAGGCTCTCTACCAGTATGTGACGACCATGGTGTGTGTAGCCATCAAGGGTGTGCCCATCATAGGGGTCATTCACTACCCCTTCCCGCCAAGAACATACTGGGGCTGGTATACCAAGAAGCCATCAAGCAACATGCCCATTGTCGCTCATGTAAGTTGGGAATACTAAATATTCTATTATATCACTACCAGCTTATTTCAGAAATGGGCTTCCAATAATAAATTTTATCCTAAATCCAAGTTCAAGGAGTCATGAATATCCTAGACTGCTGTATCTTATTTTCTTATCTTGGTCTAATCCAGCTAATAAACAGTGTATTTGGGATCGATAATATCTCTCACAGAATTAACACTGAGAAAAAAAAAACATTTACTATCTCCAAAAATGGCTTACAGAAAGAGGAGAACAAGGAGCACCCTAGAGTGGTAGTCTCCCGGTCTCATCCCGGCAAGGTGACAGAAATAGCAACCGCAGCATTTGGCCCTAAGACCACCGTCTCTTCCGCGGCCGGCGCCGGCTACAAAGTAATGGAGGTCGTGAACGGTACCTACGACGTGTACCTCCACGCTACCACTATCAAGAAGTGGGACCTATGTGCAGGAGACGCGATCATAAAAACAGTTCGAGGTAAAATGACGACTATCAAAGGCGATTCCATTGACTATTCAGCGGATAGTGACGTGAAAGTCATTGGAGGCATCCTAGTGACCAAGTTTGACCATGACTACTACCTCGATAAGTTGCCCGCAGTGTTGGACGGGGTACATTAGTGAAGTGACGTATTTTGACTGACTTTACTAATGTTGTTAAGTATGAATCATGTTAATGTTACAGGCAGGCCTTTGCCGCCAATACGGCATATAGAGTTTTAGAAATAGTAAGGGCGAGCACGCACTACGACCTTTTGTCGCGCGATTATTTTGTCGCAGAAATGTAACGTATGATTTACCTTATCATCATCATTTCAGCCGAAAGACGTCCACTACTGGACAAAGGCCTCCCCCAAGCACCGCCATGTTGTCCGATTCTGTTCCAGCGGTTTCCTGCGACCTTCACATGGTCATCGGTCCATCTTGTCAAAAATGTCGCCGCGATTTACTTTCAAATGTGGATTTACCATATAAACATAATGGTAAATCGCGGAGACATTTTTCTATGTATGTGCCACTGCCATATAGGTAAACCAATACGTTGCATTTCTGAGACAAAATAATCGCGCGATAAAAAGTCGTAGTGTGTGCTCGCCCTTAGGCCAGGTTCGCACGGCCGATTTTTATCACACACTGGATTTTAAACTCTCGGTGCTGAGCTGATCGTAGAGAAACCAACAGTGCATCCCAGCTCGTCAAAACTCTCCGCGCTAAGCAGTGCGTTGCCAATCCAATCGCGATAAAAAATCGCCCGTTGGTACGAGGGCTTAGGCTTTGTAGAGTTCTCGGTCACTCATACTAAAGCTCAATGTGTCATATTTATGGTTATGGATGTGGATTTTGTTGTGTCCGTGTCGGGTTTGTAAGCCCAGTTCGCACGGACGTAAAAATATCGCGGCGGGATTTGATCGCGCACTGGATTTTCAACTCTCGATGTTGAACCGAGCGTTGAGAATCCAACGCGTTGGGACGCACTCTCGTCCCAGGGCGTTGAAAAAACACTGTTGGATTTTCAACTCTCAGCGCTAAGCAGAGCGTTGAAAATTCAGTGCACGAAAAACATCTCCGCGATTTTATTACGTCCGTGTGAACGTGGGCTAAGAAGTGGGTACAAGCTGGTGTCACAGAAAATATAGTACTTATTTTGATTTAAGTATTATATTAATGTTTATTTTTAGTTGTGTCTAGTCTTTTATGGCACACACTTAAAAAGAAATAATATTTTTTTCTCATTAAGTATATATTTCTATACTAATTGAATTTACAGTGATAAACTTATATATATAATTATATACATTTTTATGTTATCAAACTAAACATTTTAAATTAATTATTAAGTATAGCTGATATCGATTAATTTTTTAACATGTGTGTGGGCTTGGGCTGTGAAGTTAAATTATGATGAATTAAAATGAATAGAGGTTGTAAAATGTCTTCAATTGTCACAAAATATGATAAATTAAAATGATTAAATCTTCAATTGTCACAAAATATGATGAATTAAAATGATTAAATCTTCAACTGTCATAAAATATGCTGAATGTTTCACCTGAGTTCAGTTACACATTCAGACTAGTTTTAAGTTTCTCAGTTCACACTAATGTAAACTTCTGAAACTAAATAGTTTTACCTGGCTGCGATAAAAACAAGCATGCACTGATCTATTTTTTATTTATTTATTAATCATAGAATCTGATGACATTATATGTTTATGTAAAATCCGATTTGTACAAAATATTAACTGTTGTTAAATAATTCTTTACTAATTTTAGCGAAATTATAAATATTTCTGTACCTTATGAACAGAAATATTTATAATTTGTATATGGTGTATATTGTAATAAGTATAGCTTGCGTAGCTGGAATTATATCAAATCAAATTCATAGAAAATTATTCCATGGTGGAGAGACTTCTAAGTATCAAGTTTTTTTTAATGTTTTTTTTTTATATTTAATTACGACTGCATAAATAAGCCACTACCTACAACGCAACGCTATACTGCTCTGCATTGTGCCACCTAGGCGTAACTTATTTGTGTAGACTGACAGTGCCTTGCAGCTACTGCACGAATTGCTGCTCATCAGGCAGCGATGAACCTTGTGTTAACAGTAGCAGCTAACGTTTATCTTCTTTTGTTGTGAGCATTTCAATACTTACCCGAAAGGAATCTCCATTCTAGTCTAGATCTCAGTACTATTTGAAATAGTCCCTTCACCTTTTCATAGGGTGTTACCAGATGGTGTGACTCACATTGGCATGGCCACCATCACGGATTATAATTCTGATAACACAAAAAAAATCGTCGAAATTTGTCGCCTAATATCAGAAATTGTCGGTAAGTGGTTCAAAAGTTATAAGGATTTATAGGTGGCAGATCTGGGGAGCATCTCCCCAGCTTGGCCCAATTGAATTAAGCTAGGGCACAGCGAAAATCTGTTTTCTCATATTTTGTCGCCAAGTTACAGATTTAGTCGGGTCTTAGTTTAGAAGATATAATGAGTAAAATTGTTAAGGTGTAGTCCAAGAGCTAGATCGAAGAGTTTACGAAAAATCTTCGATATCAGAGAACCACCGATACACAATTTAAAATTTAATATATTAAATTAAAATCCCTGATGATGGCCCTGCCAGTGTCAATCACACTACCAGATGAATTATAAGTTATACATATAGTTTACATTATTTTATTTAAGTAATTAAATTTTATTTTTATTATTAGTGTTGGCATATGGAAAGAAAGAAATGCACTTACTATTCAGTATTGACTGTTTTAGATATAACAAAATCATTGATTTGATTGTTGTGGAAAAACATCCATTTACATGCAATAAATAGTAGGTAAGTGGAATAAAAAATATGGACACATGTTTAACTATATTTTTATTTCAATAAATTAAGCAGGTTGTTTCAATAATACAATTATAATGCATTTCCGTAAATCATAAAGATACACATCACCCAGCAATTTTTCATCTAATAATACAGGAATGTGTTGCTAGCCTAATGTGAAAGTTACCATTCACAAAAATGAAAATAAATATCTTTCAAATGTGAATTAATGAAGATCTCAACATAGCACCGGCAAATATTGCAAAACAAATGGGGAATCATATACATTTTCTGTCAAAGAGACCATTTGTTTGGGTAATTTATTTATTGCTAAATCACTTGAAAATACTTTGAAGTAGACTAGTTGTATGCATTGCAAGGAGGTCCGTGAATAGATACGTTAGAGCGGCAGTCCTGGAGCGGAGGACAGTTATGAACAGATATTCACAGCCAGTATAACTAGCTTGCATATATAATATATTTAGTCTATGATTCAACGAATCCCTTATTGACATACGTAAATAAAATTTCATACAAAATTACATCCATCGTCATGTAGAATATTTACCTACAAATATAAAAACAGAAATTATTGACGTTTATTGCATTCCATTATGCTCACAAAATACCCTATGAAAATCGACTGGCTAAACAATGAACTAAATATGAACAGGACATTAAGCGTTTTTGACGAAAATTCCCAAAGCCTTAATGCAGAAATATAGTTTAACAAGGCGGTTGTAGCTTTTATACATGGTTTTAATCAATTGATTTTTGTTATAATTCAAAATTAAATGCTTCTCAAGCCTCAATATAACTTGTTTTTGTAAATATTATATGAAGGAACACTCGCAGCCGAATAAACAGGCTTTTAGCGTAAATGATATTATCCAGTACCACATCGACATAGCCTGAATGCAGCAAGCAGCTTGGTAAAATCACAATAATAGTAAAAATTACAAAATTATATACAACTAAAGAAAATATGACTGATACGTGAACGAAGACTCCAATATGCGGTACATTTTTTTATACCCTATTACTCTACTTACAGTATATCTTTAATTTAGCACTGACAAATCCTATCTGTTGGTATGAATATATTTGTAGCCGAGCTTTGAACGCTAAGTGCCTCCCCGACATCTAGAAACTAGCACTAATAGACTTATCGAATTAATAATAATAATTTCTTTATTTACACTTTAAAGTCACAAACAACTGTGTAGTCCTGGCTCTTGTACTAGGAGTTAATGTATCACAAGAGCCTGACTTCAGCATTACTATGTATTTCATAAGATTTGATACTACGCATGTAAAATATGTACTTTTAGAACAAATTATCTCAATGAGTGCAGTTTGAAAATGTAGGGCAGTGCACAGCGATTAGTCGCTCGCTACAAATTTTATAAGACAGCTGCATTATTGAACAATCTGGGTAAACTGCTTATAGAACGGTCATTAACCGACAGAATATTAATGGCGATGATTATGATACGATATACATATTAATTAGTTTGTCCCAAAATACAGGTTGTTCTTATTCTGGGAGATCAAATAATCTAGAAGTACCCGGTCGATAATATGGCACAGGGTTACAGAAAGACTGACTGTGACAAGAAACGACGGTCTACAGAGCCCATGTTTTTCTACAACTCATACCATATCCACGGCCGCGTACTGTAAACGACTGAACACAAAACTAACTTGTATTACAGACAGTATTGTTAGAATAAACACAAGTGGCCAGCTACTTCTACAGTTGAACAAATTATAAATTGTACTATTTACCCAAATCTTCAATACGTCCCAGCTTCCGTTACTCGTTAATTTATGTTCGCTAAGTCCGCCGGGTCCGATGCGTATGCGCACCGTATCGCACAGTGTCGCCGTGTATTTCACCGTGTCGCAGTGTGTTGCACTATGTCGCCCTCGTCCGCCGCGCGTCGCCTCGCGCATGCGCCTCGTATGTACATAACATTTTACAATAACATACCGTTTAGTTATAACACTTAACACATACTGAGATTTATCGTCCATGCTCGATACAGCGACGCGGTGTTTTGTTAGACGGAGTCATCTGGAATATTACAAACATGTTAGTATCTGCAAATAAGTGGTCGAGTTACAAACAAAAATAAATCAGAAATAACAGGTGTGTGTATGAACGTAAACGAAGCAAAAAGAGTATGTAAGGATCGCAATGGGTAGCTCGCCGTCCGATAAGGACCAGCCGGTCTATTCTGTAATAATCTCACGGTGAAAACTTAGGTGAAGTGAACGTGAAGTGAGCTGTCATTCCACCTGCAGTGCTATTCTGTAACCATCACACCGTGAAAACTTAGGTGAAGTGAGCTCGGAGTGAGCTGTCAGTCCCTAGCAGCAAGTGGAATGACAGCTCACTTCACGCTCACTTCACCCAAGTTTTCACCGTGAGATTTTTACAGAATAGATCGGCTGCTGCTAGGGACTGACAGCTCACTCCGTGCTCACTTCACCTAAGTTCTCACGGTGAGATGGTTACAGAATAGCACTGCAAGCCCGGGTCGACGGCGCGTTGTGTTCCACGCGCGCCTCAGAGATGTCAGCAACTGAAGGGGTCTGATAGGACCGATGCCTGCCGGGGTTGCGGGAAAGTCCGAAAGGGATACCGTGGTCCCTGGCAACGTACAGGCAACTGAAGGAACACGGGTGGGTTTTAGTCAGTAAGTCTGACACGCCCGAAGTTATTTGATAATTTCCCACCCAAAAAAAAAAAGGATGGTAGCAGGTGGCGTTCTGTAGTTTCTGTTTGGCTACCGCCATGGGAAAGATGTGTGAGTTTTTGTATGTGTATAAAACTAATGACTATTTCAATCAGAGTCACAACTCAGATATTGTCCATAATATATGATTATAATGATACAACCTATATTTTCACTATCCCATACATCTTCACCACTTTTGTACAAGATAGATATTAAGGAATTCTTATTAGGCACTGCAGCTTTCTCTTGTTATTTACAGGGAAGTGCAGTATATGGTGACTCGGTCCGCTAAGTGGGGATAGTCAGTTTAAAAAAAAGTTAATAATATACCGAATTTTAATTCATTCTTTCGCAGTTATTTTACCCCTGATTTTGCATTACTGTCAAAATCTTTATTCACGTTCTATTAAGGTTACTGTTTGGTTGCTGCTATTGATAAGTCCGTCAAAAACACTGTGATCTTTATTTCCTTAACAATAAGGTTGCTGCTATCAGTGGTAAAATTACTGTGAAAGCACTTAAGTTTCCCCATATAATGTGTCCTCGTAGTTCAATTATATCCGTACATGTTCAGTGTACGAACCGATGCACTCAAATATTGATTTCCTTATCTAATCATTGACACTGTGATGTGTATTGAATACTAAGATTTTACTATCCCTGATACGCTATCTTTCTAGATAAGGCATGCAACAATGGGAGAATTATGTGTTTCTTAAAGTTATTTTAATTAAACTCGGCGGCTGCGCAGAGAAAGCGTTCCTGACCCCTCTCAGTTGGACACGATTAGGAACAAATAAAGTATAAATTCGTAAAACACTTTTCTTTTGTACTCAACTGACAGGTGTCAGGAATGCATTCTCTCGGCGACCGGAATATACTGCTTATAGCACTAAATAATATAACTTTATGCTTCTCAATCCATTCAATCCATCGTTCAACTTCAGGACAACACCTACATATTTTTAGACACAGGCAGTTGATTTTCTATAAGTAGTTTCGAATAGTGTTCCATGCCTATTCCTATTCCAAGAGTATGGTGAAGTGCCAGTGAGCTGGAAATAAACTCTGTCGTTTATCGATGGTTCGATAAGACTACAAGGTTGTTTTGGCCCGTAAATTAGGAACTAACGCCACCCTTTTGTTTTTCAATATATTTCACAAAACAAATGCACAAATCGTGCGAAGCGAAAAGAAAAATTGCATAATTGTTTATCAATACTGCTCGCGCTGTCGACGTCATTCGAGCGCCAAACGATCGCCTCGTAGCTGTGTCAACATTTATGAAATAGAATTGAAAAAAAAAAAAAAATGGCGGTTTTACTTCTTATTTCGCCACGCGCCAAAAGACTTGCACAGCTATAGCTGCGTAAGACTCGCTCTGCGTTTGCAGACTTGTGGAAAGCCATTATATAAATAAATAACAGTATTATGTCTCGGCAGTGGCTTTGAAATAATTACCTACGGCTGGTCGGTAGATAAACCTTCCGCGTCCGTGCGTAACTGCCGCGCACTCGATATTGTTGCGTACTGATATACACTGACATTTCGCGCGTCGTTTCGGCCGTTTTCTATGCAGATATAATACTGTTACTAATTTATACTGTGGTAAAGCTATACCACAGGCCATCTATGTTAGGGAAGTAATACAACAAACACGTCACATAACGGGAATTGTTTCAGTAAAATATTTAATTGAGTTGTACTCACCGTGATACCACCATTTCGTTTTCTTAGGATTTTTGTTGCAGGTCTTAACGTAAAATGAGTTATCTGGTGGCCGTTTCTGAAACGCAAAGTAAAGCAGCTTTATTTTCGGACTCAAAAATTTGTTTCTTTTGGGCATATGGTGCTCCAATGAGCTGTTCAAAATGAAACCTCGTTGAATAAAACGATTTTGCCTCGGGAACCACGTTAAGCCGGTGGTCACGGCTGTCATTCGTACATCTGTGACAGTCGTAACGGGTAGTTATAAGCCCGAAAGTCTGACAGTCTATTCGTGTTGTGTTATCCAGTAAATGGGTTCTGGAGGTCAGATAGCCAGTCGCTCCATTTAAAACACTGGTATTCAGCTGTATCCGGTAAGACAACCATAAAATAGTTTGGAAAAGGCTAGGCAGATGATAAACAAAACGATTGTGTAACTTCTCCTTACAGCTACTGAATATGGACACGATTGGCAGACAGACAGACTGCACGGAGAAGGCAGGCGACCAGACGTCTGTTAGTAGCTACTGTGTACACAACACGTACCTTCTCCTTACAGCTACTGAGCATGGACACGATTGACAGACAGACAGACTGCACGGACAAGGCTGGCGACCAGACGTCTGTTAGTAACTACGGTGTACACAACACGTACCTTCTCCTTACAGCTACTGAGCATGGACACGATTGACAGACAGAAGGACTGCACGGACAAGGCTGGCGACCAGACGTCTGTTAGTAACTACGGTGTACACAACACGTACCTTCTCCTTACAGCTACTGAGCATGGACACGATTGACAGACAGACAGACTGCACGGCAGCGGCGAAGTGTCAGTCTTTATGAGAGGGAAGCCGAAGCAGAGTCGGATCCGGTCTAACTTTGCTTACTTATGAATAAAGTAAACATTGATTATTTATTTTAAAATAATTCTTTCGTTAACTGAATTTAACACCATCTATCGCCAAATGGCAGAACTAAAAATCACTACACAAACATAACTTCTTATTTCGTTTATAATTCAAGTAATAATAATTGATCTAGAGAAAAAATATCTCATATCTGGATAATAAACTATATTTTCTTACTGTCAATAATTATTTTAGACATAAAAGCCGAGGAATCTTGTTTTTTTTTCAAATAGTCTTTAAAAAAGACATACCTAATTGTCGAATAAAAAATAAATCGAGCGAAAATTTTCCAATTACGTCTAGAGAGACCAGAAAAGACATGGTTCTGAACTGAAGAACATAGTTCTAAATGCGAGTCCATTACTGTATCATACTTGCTCAGATATAACAAAGTTTCGATATAGTTACTTTGGACTTGAATTTGGACCTTCATCGTGCCCGCGAATAGCTACTTCTTGTTTACCTAACAAAATAACGGTGTCAATAAACCGTTTCATTAAATTCCTATTTCGATCTACTTTTCTATTATGAGCTTCATGAGAATTAGCGTAAAATGATTCTATCCTACTAGTCCCAAACTCATGTAACTCTAAACAGCTACGAATATGTTTTTCAGTCTGAACATGTTTTTTGGTTGAATTCGTCAGATTATTAATATCTGTAAAACCCCTTTATTCCATAAACTACTAGAATCTGAGAAAAGTAAACATGGAAAACAATACATTTTATTTAATTTACAACTGCCAGTCAGCCATGGATATTTATCGTAAAGGGAAACATTAAAATGTTTGAAAAAAACCATCACGTCGTTTGTAATTTATAATCATATCTGGACGAGCACGGCCTAACTTAATGATGTGTTTCTTATTTTCAAAGCTCAACCTTGAAAAGCATAAAGATTATTTACTTTGTGAGGCTGTTGCCTCACAAAGTAAATAATCTGTCAAGCAACAATATAAAACTATTAATGCCGCCATCCTAATTCTACTGATCGTACTAATTACTTTTCAAAACTACTCTAAATAAATAATTTCAACTTATTAAACTATCTACTTACCCAAAATACCCAATTACAACGATCTTTTCTTTCACTAAACTCAAAACACATAAACACTATCTCAATCACTATTCTATACCTACAATAATAAACTAATGAATTCAATTCATACGGAGCGAACAAAATGCAAATTAACTACTTAATTTGTACAAATTATATGGTTCTAATGCGATTACATCAAAAAACAACCACACATAATGTCAATCGAATGATGAATGTATGATGTCCGAACTCCGAGCCGAACGCATTACGAAATTCAACGAGTCCAACAAACGAACAACCCAATATATAAAAAGTACTCTGTGCGAACAACTGAGCGAACTGACCGAACAATAGCTCATTCATTTTCGTTTCACGACGCGCATGCGTATTACATCGTAACTCGGCGCAGACCGGCTTACCCGGCTACTAAGAAACAGCGGTGTCACGTGACCGAAGTGACGTCAAGTGGACTTTATTTTCTATAGAAATTGAATTCACAATAAGCCGGACGCGCCTACGAGTTATTTTAGAGCAAAATGTTTTGTTGTTGGGACATAAAGACAAAAAAAATTGTGTAGGCGTTTTGTAATGTTTTAATTTTATGGTGTATGATTATTCAATGACGATAGAGTGGTAGTGTTCCCGAATTTCTGAAGGGAAGCCGGCAGGAATCGAGTTGTTTGAAGTCATCGCCCCTGCTGCACGGACAAGGCTGGCGACCAGACGTCTGTTAGTAACTACTGTGTACACAACACGTACCTTCTCCTTACAGCTACTGAGCATGGACACGATTGACAGACAGACAGACTGCACGGACAAGGCTGGCGACCAGACGTCTGTTAGTAACTACGGTGTACACAACACGTACCTTCTCCTTACAGCTACTGAGCATGGACACGATTGACAGACAGAAGGACTGCACGGACAAGGCTGGCGACCAGACGTCTGTTAGTAACTACTGTGTACACAACACGTACCTTCTCCTTGCAGCTACTGAGCATGGACACGATTGACAGACAGAAGGACTGCACGGACAAGGCTGGCGACCAGACGTCTGTTAGTAACTACTGTGTACACAACACGTACCTTCTCCTTACAGCTACTGAGCATGGACACGATTGACAGACAGACAGACTGCACGGACAAGGCTGGCGACCAGACGTCTGTTAGTAACTACGGTGTACACAACACGTACCTTCTCCTTACAGCTACTGAGCATGGACACGATTGACAGACAGACAGACTGCACGGACAAGGCTGGCGACCAGTCGTCTGTTAGTATGGACAGGCAGATGTGGCCGTTGGAGTATACGTGCGGATGTATCGGGATGTTGTTGCCTATGAACGTCACCTGGAAACAAAATAAAAACGCATTACGAATGTTTGGAAACTAAAAATATTATTTAAAAAATCAGGCAAGATAGAAAGCGACAAGGCCGCCCATTGTATGTTTTGTAGGGTTAAATTTATTTTTTGCTGTGTTTTCTGGTGTAAAATAAACTACAATATATATATAAATAAATAAATAAGTAGCTGAAAGAAAGTTTCCGATATTTCTACGAGATATCGATAAGTTCTGATTTATTGAAATTATTAAGTGCCTTGTATTTACGTTTCCGTAAAAAGTACAATCAGTCAAAAGAACTTAAATATACTTTCTTGTAACTTAGTATACCCTGTCCTGTCCAAAGCCTCGCCAAAAGGCAAGGGTTTAATACGACCATTACCTAACATATAATATCGTTTCACTACCGGCTCGAGAATCAAGAGCACAATTAATAAACGATTTAAACTCACTTAGCGCGAGGATTAGCCGCCCACGCCACGTTCTAAAGATTCTCCAGCCAGTTAATTTGGTCTGAACCGGTGAACAATGACCTATTTGAACCGGTAATCACTGTTCTAGACTCTTTTCAGGTAGATAAGGGAAATGGGGCTTAGTGCGACAGTCTTGACTCTGTTTACTAAAACTTTTATTTGTCATTTGTTATCTTTTGTGAATCTATAATATACAAATAAATACAATTGACGTGTCTGTTTGTATTGTCAAAATAACAGCTTTTTTACTAAATGCGTACGAAGGTATAAAAGTACTTATTACAAAAAAACAATTTTTAAAATTTTTGTCTGTTTGTTCCGGCTCCGAAACGGCTGGACCGATTATGACGGGACTTTCACTGGTAGAGCCGCGGGCAGCAGCTAGTTGGTAATATGTAAGATCTGCAAAACAGCTAAGTATCCTAGAGACAAGAATCAAATACCATTCATGCCTAACAAATTGACTCAGCTGCTGTTAGGATACAGCGGCTGAGTCAATTTGTTAATAAACAGCTGATAAGGGAAACTCATTGCTATGGTATTTGCATTTCAGTATAATGTAATTTCAGAATCCTTTGTAACTTTAAAAGCGACAAATTGTTTCGCTCGAATAAATCAGATCACAATAAATGACGTATTTTGCACAAACAAATTAAAAATATACTTTTCAAATTCTCTCATTTATGTTACAAAGATTTTTTTTCGGTTTTTGCGTAATAAACTAATAAATTATGATTAACATAATATATGTAAAACGACTGCTGATTTTAATGTCTTCTAAAAATATATGTGGCTTGACCGCTCAATATGTAAATCAGTTTATATAAAGTATGACGATAAGGACGTTAAGTGCATGTGTACTTCCTACATGAACAGAGATGTTAATTTTAACAGCATACCTACTACTTCACACACAGGAGCACAAGAAAAGAGAGGCCTTGAGGTAAAGTCGGGCTGTGATGATGACCACTACTTCATAAGACATTTGGGCCTAGCACAAATGCATGTAGTAAACATAACGTAAGTACGAATGATTTTAAAATTTAAAATACTCGTTTCGTACATCATATTTACTAAGTTCAAAGACTTTATTCATATCTAAGGGTGATAGGTGCTTGTCATAAAAATTTGAACCAAAAGGACCTTTTCGATTTAAAAATCTTCGAAATTACGTTACACTTACGTCGCGCGTTCATGTTAGGTCTCTGAACTGCAGACTTGCGAGAGAGAAAGTTTGGCGTAGGTAATCTTTATGGCACGTCAATTTACATACATACATAATACTTGCATAATTTTTGAAGGCCTACATTATATGAAGGTGTAGCTCGAGTTTTGCAGCTTTCAAGACAGACATTCGTAAGTTCTTTTATTTATTTAGAAACTAGGTGCGCCCCGCAGTTTCACCCGCATAAGTCTCGATCCCGTGGGAATCTCGGCATAAAAGTATCCAGTCCCAAACTAGGTCATGGTTTACCCATGTGCCAAATTTCATCCAAATCGGTTCAGCCATTTTAGCGTGAAAGTGTAACAAACAAACTCACTTTCGCATTTATAATATAAGTTAGATTATGCAAGGTTTGGGCTAAGTAAATTCTAGAAAGTATGTGGAGCTGACATGGCCAAAATTCTAAGTGAAAATCACATTCATTTCTATTCGTAAACAAGTTTTAGCTCGTAAAACAGTCGACACTGTAATATTACTAAGTGAATCGTCTGAAAATTGTTTATTGCTTCTAACACTCGAGGATGGCGCGGCGTCAGTTAATTTATTCATAATTAAATTGATTGAAGTGATGACGACATTGACAATGTACAATACATGAAACAATTTACTTGTGAATCGCGAAAGTAATGTAGGTTTATGTAAAACTAATTGATATATTTTAATGTCAGAACTTTAAGAGACTTTGACCCCTGAGTTTGTTTTACCATTTTTCTTCTCAGGGGATAGGAAATGTCGGCTCTGTACTTAGCTTACTTTTTTTCATATGACTTGCAATTCAACATTGATTCAGAATAAACTATTTAATCGAAATCACCATCGGTAAAAAAAGCAAAGTTAAACAAAAATTTGTGCAGGTCCAGAAGGGTGCAGAGCGACATGGTTTTCTATTGAGCAGTCATTTTGGGTCGTCCAATGAAAATTCTTTTCGTAACAACCGAGATCAAAGTGTCTGATGAGTACCTAAATCGGCTGTCAAAACAAACATTTATTTATAGTTGTGTTGCATTAACTTATTTAATCGGATTAATTATTAATCAGATTAGATCGCTCGATGCATCACTGTCTAACTCTATACCTAACAATATGTCGCATATTATGGCTTCGAACTGCTCATCGATAGGTCGGTACTGAGTGGACTAGTTATAAATAAATAAAAATAGCAGAAAATCAATAAATAGTTATACGTACTTTTTAGCGTTTTAGACGGGGTAAAGGTTTTATTTGAATGTCGTGAGGAAAGTTTGGAGCATGAATATGGAAGGACTATAAGAGTAGGGAAAGACCAATGAAACGATGGATGGACTGTGTGAAAGATAATATGGCTAGAAAGGGGGTGACTACCTAGATGACGACTCATAGGTAAGTATGCAAGAAAAATACATGTTGAGAAAAAGTAGGTAAGGGTTTACGTAGAGAGAGTGGTCAGTAGCGTCCTCCTGCTAACTAACAATAAAAAACCGGGACCATAGTCATTATTATCGTTTAGCCTAGCCACAGTTCCTAAATGAGACTAACACGCCCAACGCGAGCCTTCGATTAAAAAAGCTTATTAGGTATATTAAACGATTTACGCGACAGACTCTGTTCCTTATATAATACATAGCATAGATGACGTAACCAGTTGTCAGTCAACTAGTATGCAAATTAAACTAGTTAAATATTAAAGGTATTCAATAGGATCTAATTTCAGAAAATGCTAAAAGAGCACGCAATTCTGTAAGATATATCTATGCGGAACAAGGCTGCTTATTTTTTTGTAAACGATAGTGAAACTACTAAACAAACTAGGCGGGCGGCATCGAGGTTATCCCTGATCATATTTTTATTTTATTAAAGTTTTTGAATTGTTCTTTGTTTTTATATTTTTATTACGGACGTTTTGAACGTGCACGTTTTTCTACATTGTTCTCACATGTATAATTTTAACATGAGTGATGTAGCCAACATTTAGTAATTACGTTTTTATTTAAAAGAGTGTCCGTGGAATTTCTTGCCCGTTCTTCTCCATAGGTACCTACTACGCTTTGGAATGGGGAACTAGCTTCATATTTCTGACTGACCGACTGCTTGTCCGTTCAAAAGTGCCTGTAAATGGTTGAATTGAAATGAATAGTTTGAATTTTGAGTTCATAAGCGTGAGAAAAAAGGTTTGAGCGTGTTTTAAGGCGACACTAAGCGCCTTTTAACAATTTTATACTGAAGATCACGTCTAAAAGAGTAGTGTTAATGTTTTGGAAAAAGTACAGGGTGTACGGGTAAACACCGTTATCCTTTAAACCAGTGGTTTGGTTTCATTTATAGAAAGTAAAATCAATGGAAAATTATAACTTAAAAAAAAGTCTGCCTTTTACCACAACAGTATTTCACCATATGCGCTAGGGTTGTTAACCTTGCGTCTTAGCACGGGAACACCTCACATGGCCCGACCGGTCGCGAGCGCGTTCGCGTGACCTCTCACCCCAGTCAGTCAGCTGTCTCGCTAGCGAGCACACGTACGCCGCTCATTTCTCGTACGTCAATTGAGTTAGTGTATGAAGCACCGGGTGTTTGCCACAGAGTTCGTAATACGTCGGAACTTAAAAGGCGGACTCGTAGTCCTTTGAGAGACTAAGAAATGACACTGTTGTGCTTTCTTGAGTGCGAAACAACGTACGAAAACGTGCGGAGGCATGCGTGGCCGTAAATGGATCCCATTTTGAACAGATGTTGAAATTAATATAACTGTAAATATTCAATTAGCGTAAATTTAACCGGTATTTTTTAATTGAACTGTATATAAAATTGTGATTAACTTTTTAAATTATACGCCAAAAGTACCTACTCGATGGTTTGGTTCTTTTGGTGTCGAATCAAATTTACATTTAGACTCTTCACGCAACACCACCACGTAGGTATTTTTGCCTGTCCTAAGCCAGGAAAAGTATGAAGGGAAAGTTGCATCACAAGTTGTATTGTGTGTATTGTATTCATGTGTTGTGTAGGTAGGTAAGACGGGCGGCGATCGTATTACGTCACTCGGGCGGGTGCATATCCATGAATTTGCGCACGGTGTCGGATAAAAACCTTTTTTAATATTTATTAAAGAAAATAACGTATATTTTTTTTACTCGGTCATTTATTTTTATATTGAAGTAAATAAGCCACAGTTTGAGTGACAACGGTGTTTACCCTTACACACGGTATATTATGTTAATTAAGAGCATTTTCTAAATTAGCCTAGTGAATATCTTAGATTATGTTTATATTACATAGTGTAATTAATTTGTAAAGTTATGTCTAACTCGGAATAAAAACTGAGAATTACGCAAAAACTATAAGGCGTATTTTTCTGAAACCTTCACAATTTTAAAGATAATTTAATTATTTATCTTTTAGTATACGTGTTTTATTAAAATACTTTTTGATTTATGTATAATTAATAATGCGTCTAATTTGGGACAGCGATGGCTCCTTGATGGGCGAGTCCTATTGCTGGCTGGACGTACGACGCGCTGCGTGAGCTCAGCACAGAACACGCAAGCTATGCACTCAAAGGCGCTGGCAAATATATCGGCTTCTTAAGACCCTTAGCAACAATTCTTCAAATATTATACACTAGCGGTCCGCTCCTGCTTCGCACGGTTTTTACGACTTTACAAAACATGGAGATTTCTTAGGTAAACGTAACTTTAATATTAACGTATTATACACATTAACTTTCCGGAATAAATTCTCTAAACAATGGTGAAAACCTCATCAAAATCTGTTGCGTGGTTTAGAAGAACAACGCAGACATACAGACAAACGTGAAAAGCGACTTTGTTTTATAATATGTATAAGTAGATATACCTATACATAAACTCATGCCTTCTTCCCATGAACCCCCGTGGATAAAAGGCATAAGGAAGGAATAAACTCATTATGGGTAGAATAGAAACTACAGAACGCCACCTGCTACGATCCTTACATACTCCTTTTGCTTCGTTTACGTTCATACATTATGCGGCGAACCACCACCTCTTGTAGCAGTATTATTTTAATATTACTCCACAATGAGAAAGAGATGGACTTATGCAGGACGTATAGCTCCATCTCGTTCTGACTGTAAAATAATATTGCTAAGAGGTGTTGTACAGTCGCTGGTCATAAACACACGTCGGTTGCGAGTACTATGCACCTGAGCCTGACCTTTCTCAAGATTTTTTTTTTGGGAATTTTGTCAACCTAGAAGGTTGTCGGCTGATTAACCGGACTATCCTGTGGGTGCCTCAATTAAGGCGTCCACCTAGCACCCTAATTGCGTAACACACGATAAATCACAATCTGTTTCATTTTGACAATTCAAACAACATTCATTGCGTTATTTACGTTGCTGAGCAGTTTTTTTTTTCGAACATATTAAGCAATGGATTAGTAATATTGCTAAGGGCCTGCCCTGTGGGGTACGGACCTCGGCTTAGGGTGTCGCTGGGAGAGGGCAGCAAGGGACAGACTGGATCGGATCAAATTAAAGAAAATCACCAATCAGGTCACTATTTATATCCTTCTAGATTCAAAATTCTAAAGTAATTTTATTCAAACTAGTCTGAGAATCAACACTTTAAATTCGGGCTTCCTATCCCAGCGTTTCCACCTTGTCTAGTAATTAGAATGGTTATTCTAGTCAAGCCGTTGGTGCATTTAATGTAGGTATGTGTGTCATAGCACCAATGACTAGGCTACTTTGGATCGATTAATCATTTGTGTAATGAATACCTATAACAGCTTAACTTACTGCAGCTTGATTTAAATAATGAAATGTACAATTTTTTCACAAAAAAAAAATCCTGAATAATGTATGTGTTGTCACTCAATTAAGAGCAATTAGCCATGATATTACTTGGACAGTTTAATTGTAGCACTAAGGCTTTGATTCAAAACGATCAAAATGAAACGCTGCAATTGTTTTTATTATAGCACATTTTTTAATTAAAATTTTTAATTAATTAAATCTTAGTAAATTAATTATTTACGCTGACATTGAGATTAACATAGGTGTTAAGTGTAGCAGTTACTTTTTATGTTATGGTAGAATTTAATGTTTAGGTAAAAAGAACGATAATAACTATGGGTCAGTAACGGCACATAACCACTTAAATCTTGAAACTGTAAACACATAGCTGTTAACTTTTGCATTAGCGTTATCTAAGTATACGCTCTAACTCTATTTATGTATTTATTTGTTGTATATGTACGGGGGTGAATCAATAAATTCTTGGAATCAATATTAAAAAATGCAAAGATTTAAACAAAAATATTTTATTTCTCTACATAATCTCCCTCCAATGAAATGCATTTAGAATAACGCGTTTCTAACTTCCTTATTCCTTGTAAAAAAAAATGTTTTTCTTGACTCTCGAAAAACTCCTCTAGGGCAGCCATAACCGCGTCATTATCGTAAAATTTTGTTGCACGAATGTCCTCTTTTAATTTCGGGAATAAGTGAAAATCACTTGGGGCTAAGTCCGGAGAATATGGTGGGTGGTCAAGGAGATTGAAGCCAGCACAGCGGATTGCGTTGAGCGCAACTTCCGATCGATGAGCAGGAGCGTTATCTTGAAGAAACAACACGCCCAACGATAGTTTTCCACGACGTTTTTCTTTAATCGCTTCACGCACTTTCGGGATTAAATTTGCATAATAGGGTCCAGTAATCGTCTGGCCTTTTGGCATGTAATCAATAAAAAGGATTCCTTCACTATCCCAGAACACTGAGGCCATAACTTTGCCAGCGGCGGAGCAACTCGAAATTTCTTAATGGATGGAGAGGATGGTCGTTCCCAAGACATGCTTTGTCTCTTAGTTTCAGGATCGAAATGGTGGGACCCACGTTTCATCCATGGTGACAAAGCGACGGCAAAAATTATCGGAATCACGCTGGAACATTTTGAGATTACGCTTAGAAATTTCCAAACGTCGCTTTTTGTTTTCGTCGGTTAACATTCTAGGCACCCATCTTGCCGACACTTTTTTGAACCCCAGTGACTCAATTAAAATGGATTGAACGCTACCAAATGATATCTTTAGGATCTCAGCTAGATATGTTTTATAGTTTTTCTTCTGTCTTCCAAAACCAGATTCTCAACCTTTTTGACATTTTCTTCCGTAACGGAGGTTGAAAGCCGCCCAGAACGCGGGTCATCTTTACAGCTTGATCTACTACCTCTTTTAAAAAAAGAATGCTCCCTATGAAAAATTTCTACATTTATATTTGTAACTAGCTTTTTCCCGCAGCTTCGTCCGCGTGGATGTCGAAAAGAATCCCAGGGGAACGTACTACCGGTATTAAAAGGAAGCGAAGCGATGATCGCATGCCAAATAGCCGAGGAAAAGTCATTGACTCCTGTCATAGCGTTGCGCCGCGTGAACCATAATTATTTTGTGCTGAATTCCTAATTTTGAATCTGAATATCTTTTAAAGTATTCATTTAAATGATATGATGTCAAGGCATATTTTAATCTAAATTAAATCCCCAATTTAAATAACATATTTTAATGGATTTATATTATAATACCGGTCAAAATAGCTTCGGAAATAAAATAATTTTTTGTCAAATTCTGAATGATAAAAATGGTTACTGTGGGTTAACCTTAGAAGATAGACATCTGAGACTTTATTGTTGACCTTTTTATGATGTACAATTCCGTAGAACATTAATTTTATGTATCTCTTATGGTTTACGCGGCGCACGCCACTAAAGCTCCAGTCGGCATGATTTTTTCCGACATCTTCAACAATCATCGTCATATTTCAGCCAATTTACACAAAACCATAATTTATTATACACCTAAACCTTTCTCATGAATCCGTCCATTGGTTAAAACCGTTTGAAAATTAGTTCGGTAGTGTTTGAGTTTATCGCGTTCCGACAGACAGACAGACGCGGCGGCCTCTTTGTTTTATAATATTTAAGGATTCGTATGGTGTACATAATAAAGAGTATTCTATCTATTTACATAGGTATTGCATGTTATGTAAATCTGATGGTATATTTGCTCATCACTTAATTACATAAAGAACTGAGCGAAGAGGCAGCAAATAAATACAAGTAGGTACTACAAACTTGTTATTCTAGATTCCTGATAACATTATGGATATTCTTTTACGCGGAAATGAACTCTGACGATGAAAATATAAAGTTCACTTCGGTAAATACTCTTGCCGTACTACATATTGTCATGCGTGGTTGCCATTTACCTTATACACAACCATTTGACTGGATATTAGTACCTACTAAATTATATTCACCTCTTAGGACCCCAATCCCTAGAAAGCGAATATACTTACTAAAATAAAATTATTATTTAGGTCGCCGTATCGGTATAGGTAACGTATTTCTTTAAAAGTAATAATCTATTTATTTGGAACAACAACAAATTATTAGAATAATTACAATAGAAACGATGATAGCTACAAGTTACTTAATTAATGAGTCGCAGTTATTAACGCCTGTCTAAACATTAAGAAAACATTGTTCCAGACTTCATGAAATAGGTACAGTTTAGCCAACATTGGTATAGATTTTAATAAAAATCTTAAACATGCAAAAACAAAGACTAAAGAAAAGATGGATGGACTTTGAGAAGTAGCCCAGTAGTAGGGGAGCCCAAGCGGGGATTTCGGGATTTACTAAAGCGCGGCAGATTAATATACCTTGTACCCGGTTAAGTACCTCCACAAAACATGAGGCCCATATATAAGGCCGCCCGTGAAGGATACAGGATCAGATTAGTAAAAAAAAATTGACCATCAGAAATTCTCGAGCGCGTCAGATTAAGGTAGGGTGAGTTAATTACATCCTAAAAAGTGTATATTCCACTAATCTGACAATTTGAGAGTGACGTAAAAAAAGGGGAGGGCAACAAAGTTGTAAAAAAAAAACGTCATCTCGACATTCTCGAGCGTAGCTAAATTTTTTTTTATTTTGAAGGAAATAATTCAAGATTAATGAAAAAAATATAATCTGACGATTTCCGCAAGCCGAAATAACAAAAATTCGTCGATAAAGTTAAATGCGTGCAGCTGCGTGATACCTACATTTCCTTCTCCGCGTTTCTATTCCTCTCTCACTCTTTCTCTATCTATTACTCTCTCACTCCGTCCCCACTCTGGTTTCTGTTGCCATGACGCCATCACAGCTGATCATAAAGACTCGTTCGTGGCATACTGTTTACAACGTGTTTCCAACGTTTTGGCTTTTTTTGCTATTTTAATATTATTTGTGTGAGTTAAAGTTTATAAATATTTAATATGAGTGATATTAATTTGAAATGTGTATGTTGTGGTGAAAGTACCTTACAAAAAACAATTAAATTTACGGTAGAAACATTAAAAAAATGTGTAAATATTTTGGAATATCGTCGGAGCAAGCCGGTTATCCGAAAGTGTCGAGGAACATATGATAACCTCGAATTGTCGATGGAATCATCAATAAATGATTTATATCACGCACAGTGCTATAAATTATTTACTGCAATAAAAATACCGCGAGACTTTCAGTATTTACAAGATCAAAGTGTAGTGGAACATGACAATACACCGGATGTTTCGGGAAATAGCTCCGAAACACATGCTCCTGATTCTGGAGAGTGTTCCGAAGAGTGTGAATTGGTTGATCCATTCAAAAGTTATTGCGGTTTGGAAATTCCAAAAATAGTGTTCTATGAAACTTTTATCAGACTTTCGAGCTGGGAGAGCTCAAATGCATAGAAATATTATTTCTTTGAACTCAGCGAGCTCAAAATATCACATAAATTATATTTTGAGCTCAAAAATGTCATAAGTACAATTTCAAGCGCCCAGGAATGGAATTAGCGGGAAGTTGCAGGGATGGCCTTTAAAGTGAACCGTTTTTCTAATTTTTTTTTGTCAGATCAGGCGAATCCCTCTAGATAATCGTCAGATTATGAGACAGTACGTTTACAACATAAAGATGAACCATATTATCTTAATCTGACGCGCTTGAGTATTTCAAAATGGCGATTTTTTTTTGCACATTATGAAAATGGCCGCGAGTTTGCGTCCCATCGAAATCGTCAGATTAGTGAATGAGAGCTTTTTTTTGGTGTACTTAACATTCCCTTAGAAAATCTGACGCGCACGATTAATTTTTTTTTTTTTTCATTTTCAACCCTTAAATACAACCACCCGCATCATGCAAACGATCAGATTAACATACGTACATTATTAAAAATACGTAGGGCATTGATGCTATCAATATCTGATGCGCTCGAGGATGTCCATGCAACAGTTTTTTTTTACATATTTAAAAATCTATAGCCGCTTCCCCCACCGATGTAAAGGTATATATCATATAACATTTTTTTCTTCTTATCATCTAAGCTTTGCATCCCAATAGGTCTCTACGACGCTCGAGTAAATCCCCATTTAGCCTCGTGGGCTCCCCTACTACAGGGAAATTAGGTTTGAACCCTGCAAAAGCCTCCGCAAACCCTTTAAACAAAATGTTATATAATAAATATCATAAGTTAAACTAAATTTAAGCCTGTTACATTTTTGCCTGAACCGCTATTGCAAAAAAAACTTTGATTAATATCTTATGTTTATTTTGTAGGCGTATAAAATATTTAATTAAGTAATTTAATGTACAAAAACTGCTGTTAACATTTTTGCTTGAAGTACAATTAAAAAATTTCGTAATTTTATTTTTATCGTAATTTCTGTGGACGAAAATGTTTAAATTTCTGACCTATTTGTTGTATTTGTCGACCTTTCCTCTTCGACAAACACTCGCCTAAAATTCCCCGGGCTAAAAGATGACATGACTAGAAAGGGAGTGACTGCCGAGAAGTATGGAAGAAAAAGACATGTTGCACCGACCATAGATAGATTGGGGTAAGGGCAGGAGAATGAATCATGATGCAAAAACAAGCAAACTGTGTAAGTTGAGGTCGTGTAAGTGAGGATTGTATTATTTACTAGCTGCGCCTCGCGGTTTCACCCGCATAAGTCTCGACCCCGTGGGAATATCGGGATAAAAGTATCTTATGTCCTAATCCAGGTCATGTTCTACCCATTTTCCAAATTTCATCCAAATCTGTTCAGCCGTTTTAGCGTGAAAGCGTAACAAACAAACTCACTTTCGCATTTATAATATTAGTTAGGATTACTGATTACTTAAACTATTAATAAAATAAAATACTTAAGTAGGTATTCAATATTTTTACGCAACACGAGCTGGACAATGGAACGCTTGAAAAATGAGTATAAAATATGTAAGTCACATTGTAATGTTTAAATACAGAGTAGATACATACGATAAATACTTTATAAATATTAATGGTGAAGCGAAACAAAACAATGTCTTGGTTATATCCAGTGGGTAATTGAGTAACACACGCAATGGCTTCCATTTTGACAGTTCAACAAAAGTCATTGCGTTATTTACGTGGTTGAGCAGACAGTCTTCGATGGGTTAGCAATATCCTTCAAAATCATTCAGATTTTGATTGAAAGTGTTTTATGCAATTAGGGTGTTGCAATTAAATGTGTAGGTAAAGCTAGGGCTTCCTAAGACCTCAGACGGTGGCCGCCATATAGCGTCCGTAATTAACCGTCGAATGACGTCACTAAAACGATATATTTGAAAGTAAGTTGGTGTGTTTTCCTACAGAACGTTTTTGACACCGTAAAACTCTGACGTCATCATTTTCTAGGCTACCGTCACTACGGCAGGTATGTGGCGGCCACCGCTCTTCTAGAAGAATAAGAAAAATCTTGCACTTTTAATGATAAGTAGGTATCTATTCACCTAAAGGCTCCGAAGTTAGGCGCGACGCGACACCGGTAAAACAATTTCCGTAGTTTTCATAGAAATTGTTTCACCAGAGTCACCTGTCTGCGGCAACCTTAATTTCATTAATCTAATCGCAGCTTGAATTAGTATTGGTACAGAACCTGATGTTATTAGTCATCACGGAAACGATTATTAATATTACAGACTTCCATATTTTGATAGTGTTTTTTTGACGCACTGAGCTGATTGTAATTAATATTATTGTTTTAAAGGCATTGCAAGAGTAGTTAGTTGGCGTATACTGAAAATATAATATGTGAAGATTGCATTATTTACAGCCAGTGGTTGCAATGTTTGTGGTTATGAACTCGAAAAATGTAAGACCAAAATTATAATTAACTTAGATAAGTTTACAATATACAATTTCAGTAAAAGATAACTTGTATCTATTTTAAAAGTTCGAAAAAGCGAAACTCGGCCATGACCACAGATTAATACAGATGAGACACTCCGCAAAATCATTTAAATAAAAAGCGACTCTTGTTACGATACAATAAAGTACAATTCAGGTCGCTCAGCACTAATCATCTACAGTTATATTTACTAACTTCTAGAAGTTGCCTCTTTTTCTATCGTGTGACTCTTAGATCTTCCGACTACGTTACACTCACTGAGTTGCAAGAGCGGATCCAACCATCTAAACAGGTTGTGGTCACGTTGGACTCGGAGTCGTTCACGATCAGCTCATTCAATATTAAAACCATATTACTCTAAGTCCATAGACTACTTTTGCCCAGTCTCCTTTGGTAAGGTTATACGTGTTTGCTCGCACACAATTATGTCCTGTCTACATCAGCCTATCGACCTCAATTAGGGTTGTGGGCATGCCCACCGTGCCCACAGCGGTGGATCCGCGCTTGCTGAGTTGCCCCAGCAAGACGGGCCCGCCGCGTACTTGTAGCTTAATACCTAAACTGTATTCATGTGTCATAAGTTTGGTCGCCCTTTATAAAGTGGTCAGCCAGACTTTCTAAGTTATCCCTACATATAAATAATTTAATGGTAATAATATGTCGTGATGGCCCAGTGGTCAATTACGGCCTCGCCGCTCATGGACAAGGTTTTGCCTTTAAATCCAGGCAAGTACCAATGTGATTTTTTCAATTCATTTAAGTACTTTCTAAGTTTATCTTGGCCATTACTAACATCATTGAAGGAAAAACCTCGTGAGGAAATCTGGACTAATAGTTAATATAAGTCTGAAATTTGCCAACCCGTCTTGAGCAAGCGTGGTGATCAATGCCTTCTCTGTATGAGAAGACGCCTTTGCCCTGCAGTGGGATATAAATGGGTTGGTATTATAGAGGTATTTTATTTTATTATCTTAAGAAAACTTACAGCTAGGTTATGCATATGTGAACAATAGTGAAAGAAGGCCAATTACAAGTTTTCACTGACAATATTAGGATAGAACAAGAGACAGTAGACAGGTAAGAGAAAGTAAGTAAGTAAAAGAACTCGGAGCGAATAATAAAAAATAGAACATGAGAAGTGTCAGTGATCCTCGAAGAAGCGGTTACACATCGTTTTTTTTTAATTTACTGACACTGATAGTGAATAAGTCCAGATCATCAACATTCTGACACATCGAGTTGTATGATCTGCTAGCTCTAATAGTACAAGAGTTTTGTCTATATATACACCGTACAGAGGGAACATACAGAGGATCACGATTCCTAAAGGTAAATGATGGAACACGTAGCCCAATTCTGCCAAGCAGTTCAGAACAATCGGTAGAACCATTAGCTAAATTGAACAGAAAAGCCATGTCAGCAATTTTTCTCCGCTCGATTAGTGGAAGAATGTGAAACTTCCTGCAACGACTATGATAGTCAGGTAAATAGAATTTAGATCTATACTGAATGTACCTCAAAAACTTACGTACATACGTATGAGGATCAGGTTGTAAAGTTCACTCATCCTCCACAGAAAAGGAAGGATCCTCGGAGCAGACGGGTTTTGTTTGGCGCCAGACGTTTGATGTCGGGACGTTGTATATGTATATGCTAGTCGCGCGGTTAACCTTGCTTGCGCGATGCGATGCGTCACGTCAGTGTTGCGTAGTTCGCATGAGGCAATGTAGATCACTCCACATCACTCACCTCCAGAGAGGGAAGGTCGATAGTGGGCTGATTGTATCTTGCTATGCTTGCCAGGGCGCCCAGGGCCAGTTGAGGTTCCAGTGAGTCAGAACCGGGTGCCGCATAATTCACGGTGAGTCGGTCGGGTTAAAATTCACGATACATTTTAACTTATGGTAAACCTTTTTCCGGAAACCTTTGTCTGCTTCCGGCGGACAATTTGTCTCCAGCCAGGCTATCATATCATGGTCAGTCACGCTTTATTTGATTAATTAAAAATAATTTTCCTAGTAGGAAGGAAGAATGTTTTTTTTCCTCATAGAGTTTCCTATATTTATTTAAAATTAATTTGAATTATCAATGTAGTCGAAATTAAAAAATATTTAATAATTTATTAGTCAAACTCGCTATCAGACTAATAAAATTTTCACGCGAATTTAACATTTTACATTTTGTACATTACTGTTTTTTTTTGTCAACTCCCTATCTATTTATACCTAGTTACTTATTAATTACTACATTTGTTGTGCTTTAATATTTTTGTAGCTATTGTTATCTAGGATTTACATCCATAAAACTAGTTATAGAATGCAATAACACAAGTATCTATAGATATTATAAATTAAATTCACTTTACGTGTCTATTGTGTTACCACGTTGTTGTTCTAAACTGCGCAACAGATTTGATGCGGTTTTCACCATCATTTAGAATAGAATAAATTCGTTTACGTTTATGTGTAACATATATTAATATTAAACTTGCGTACAATAAAGAAATCTCTATAGTTTGTCATGACGACATGACAAACTATAGAGATTTCTTTATTGTTCCAAGCGACCCGCTCCTCCTTCGCATGGTTTTTACGAAAAAACCATGCGAAGGAGGAGCGGGTCGCTAGTTCTCGTATAAGTTCCTAAATGAGTCAAATTGATATGGGAGTTGGAAGTGAGTGCTGCTAAGTCCCTCCTCGCGTGACCAACGCCATCGCGCGTTGTCGCATGTCGCCTTATTATGTCATCCCATTCAGTATCGTTTTGAACTATATTTTTAAATTAATTATGAATAAACTAACATATTTTTCTCTAATAGGCCCTTATATAAGAATAGCCCATACCAAGGACCCAGTCACCAAAGTGGTGGTGAGGCTGACTGTCCAGTTTCTAGGGTAGACAAGAGGTACATTTTAGTATCCATCTCCTGGATGATATTTTATAACACTTTGAGGTAGTCACAATGACACCATCAATTACCATGACCCATGCATGGGTCACTAATAAATAAATTTATGCACTTACTTCAGGAGAGTCAAATGGGTACTTGTTTGTGAATTTAAACTGCAATACAAATTTTTCGCCTTCATATAGTGTGCCGGGAACTCCTTCCATGTGTACAGTCCACCTGGCGAAGAGGGACAAAATATTATAACTGAGCGACAATTAATTGGTTCCTAGAATCAAGTTTTCTTGAATGGAACGTATGATGAGCAATGGTTGCATAATATTATGCAAATGTGTAGTCAATATATGTATAGTATCTTATGTTTAACATAATCTTGTTCAGTCCCATGCACTAGGAGATAAAATGTGGCTGTACTATAAGGTACACCATCAACATCACAATGTTTTCCCTGAAGGGTTAGGCAGACCTAACCCTTCAGGGAAAACATTGTGATGTTAAGTTGATATCATAATCTTGCTTCATAAGGAGGACAGATTATGATAGAGGAGAGAAGTTGCAAAATGTGTCCATAATCTTCGGAAAAGAGGCCTGAGTTGGGACATTGAATTGTTTGAACTGAAATACTTTTTTTTCTACCTAGCCTTTTCTCAACTATGATGGGGTCAGCTTCCAGTATAACCGGATGCACCTGAATAACAGTATTTTACATGGAGCGACTGCCTATTTAATGTCCACAACTCAGTAACTGGGTAATCTGTTAAAGATCCACAAATGATAGCCAGGACCAAAGGCTTAACTATAAGGTACGTAAGGGCGGTAACTGTAAGGGCGTTTTTGGGGGACTGTCTTATGTAATTTTGACGTTCGAAAAGTGCTGATTTTCAGCCTAGTTTGAATAAATGACTTTTGAATTTTGAATTTGAATTAATGTGCTTTCCGAGGCATGGAGGAATCTCGGTATGTAAAGATCACCCATCCACGGACCAACGCCGGCAAGCGTAGCTTAACCTGATGGATCGACCCGTGCGGCTGTTATTACTTAGCCACAAGCTCCTCCAACTATTTGAACTAAAATAAAACTGTTCAAATTGAAAAGGGTATAATTTTGCTTATCATTGTTGATAAGCCAGAAGCCATAATCTGTATCAAATAAAGTGATAGGTAAAAGAAAACCGAGTGTTTTGATGTCAATTTAGTAGTGGCCTAATCCGGCAGTGGACTATATTAGAGTGTGTTAAAGATAGCTGTATTTAATACATGAGAACTGACTGAATTTTGCTCTTTGCACATACACATGCACAGGCATCACCCAGGTTAGAACAGAAACCCTCGGGTCACCCAGATCTTTCACAGAGGTTCTGAAAATACCAGGAGTTTTAATTAACTTCTGGAGGGAGGTGGGCTGGTTGGAATAACCACCAAATGGCCGCCATGGCCCACACACAATGTTCCACCTAACGGTAGTCCGTTATGGGGTTTATGGGGTAGTCTCTAGTGAGACTACCCCATAAATGAGAACTGTGGCTCTTTATTTGTCTTCTAAGCCTATCAATGGCAATTCAAATTGTATCATTCAGTAAATCATTTATTCCTTTGCAAATGAGGAATTTGTAAAAGATGTTTTGTTTTTAGTATTGGAACTCTGCACCCAAGACTTGACTATTGATGACAAATTAATATAAAATAATAAGTTATATAGTATGCAACACATGGCCAGATGACACAGACATGATCATGAATAAATAACATTACATAACATAAATATTAAAAACTAGGCCAAGTGAAGATCCAAGATTTTGTACAAACAAGTTGCTTCACACAAATAAGTATAAGCTGTAATAATCTAACTTTAAAGGTGTATATTTGATATTAATTTAATATTGTTTTATGACATTTTTTATTCTCGTAGAAAAATATTAAGTATTACTTTTGCTGATGAAAAGACTAGAAACAATATTTACAAATGTTTTTTAGAAAAATGATTCCCAGAAGTAGAAAATGTAGGATGAAACTTCTAAATAAACATTGATTGAATATAATAAGTAGTTATAACTACTTTTAACAATGTTTACATTACAGCATAATGTTGTTTTGGCATCATCAACACAATTCTATACCCAGTAATGACAAAAGGCTACTTCAAAACACGTAAATTTACAATGTCATAATTACAAAAACCTTACAAAGTAACGTGATGCAAATAAATCGATCGGTGTTTACACAGGTACCTATTATTTAATACACGAAATGGTTCTCTAGTTTTTTTTTTTTGTTTGTATTCGAATTATGCAGTTGTTTACTTACAGTGTTAGATTTTGGCTGGCCTGATCTCCGTCTACGGTGACTCCTGGTGGCGGTTCCTTCATCAGGGACATAAGTTCTTTCTGTAATCTCCGCTAAAACAGACATCGTACCATATTTTACCCGACAAATCGATAAGTTATTTCTTTCTTTGAACACAACTTCTGCTTCAGTGTGCAGGGAAAACCTATTTTTCTACAACTTTCAAAGGTAGAGCCTATTTTTCTTCAACACAATAAAATTCTGACAAAAAATCTAATAGCAGAACTGTCACAATACGGTACCCATTAGAATCACGATTTCATAGCTATATAAGTAACTGATTCGATATTGTTATAGCAAAGACTTTATGCACGTAAAGCATTAACGATTAATGTGTATAGTAAAGCGTAATATTTTAATTATTTTTTACTTACCTCAGACGGGGACATAGCCGCCATTGTAATCCAATTAGACGTTTGATGTTACTAGTATAAAAATATAATTGTGCTGTTCAATTCATAGTTTCCTACAAGAAATCGAATCTTCTTCTTTGCATTTTTAATTACTTGGAGTGCATAACCTTAATATATAAAGACCGTATATTTTCTTTTTATATTCAAAAGGAGAGAGGTACAATGTTGATTTAAACTGCCGTCTAGAAATAATTTACATCTTCGCCTGCAAGTTGCAACACAGTGGAATAAACGTCAATATTTTTGTTCGGATACACTCTCAAGAAACCTCTGTGAAGTAAGCCCCCCGATTTAAAAATTCTGAACATTCAGAATTTTAGAGAGTTTGAGAGACAGGAAAAAATATTTATTTATTTATTTAAAAACACATACAACTATCATCACAGGCTTACCTAATACAATAGTGTAGTTATAGTTATAATACAAAGATGAGACTTACAATTATATTATTATAAACAACTAAGGATAACTTTACAAAATGCGGCCCGTGTGAATTCACTCAGAGTACATTTGAAGCAGTCAATCTGTTGTGACACCATATTGAGTGTATGCAGGGCGCGCGTCAACGGCACGTGCTGCAGCATGTTGGTGCGAGCGGGCGGCACCCACAGCAGCGGTGGTGGCCTACGTCGCCCCACGTGCCCATCAGGTACACACAACCCAACCGTGCGTAGAACGCCCGGGTTGTGTATTTTACCACGCATAATCTTAAATAGGTAAGTGGCGAGAGCTACTTCCCTTCTTGTTTCCAGTTTATTATAGCCTACCATGCCCAGCACAAATAGAGTAATTGAGAGTAATCATCAGTTTTTTTTTATGTAAAAACGATTTTAACCTTTAACTAACTACCTATACTTCTTACAGACCATAACACAGTTACAGAGCGTAACTTTTATAGTAACAATATCATAATACACATCGCTCGCGAAGTGGTGCCTCTCCCGCTACCTTCTTCCGTTGGCATTGTCTAACGGTCAGTCGACACAGTATATTAGAAGTCTCAGTAACTACGTAAGTAAGGCTATAGTGTGTCATAGACGTGACATCGTTACACGTGTAGTTCTTTTTTTACAGAATTTCTTAGAGGTAGACATTTTTTGAGTAGAAAGCGTAAACCATCTTCTGCTGATGAAGATATGGGGTTAACACAACCTTCAACTTCACATAAACGAAGCTTGACTGAACAAGATATAGCTGACCATCTCGTGTACGGGAGTGATAATGATTGCAGTGTTTTCGCCGAAGATGTGGGAGACCCTGGCTTTACGTTGGATAGCGATCACAAATCAGACTCAGAACAATCTGAAGCCATTATACATTACACAAGAGCAGTGTGGTTGACCGAGTAATCAGCACTCAGCAAGAAATTTAAGAGGATTTTATAATTGAAGACACTGGTGCCGATTCTCTTGTCACAAATGCCTCTAAACTAGACTAAAAATCACTAAAATTTAGTTTATTCCTGTCAAACGATGAATTCCCATTCTGAAATAGACTAAAGTGACACAACTTAACTATATTTTAGTTTGACAGCACTAAGATGGCTCTGAGATTTTAATTTAGTGAAAATGACAATTTTGCTATTCTGAATTTGACGTTTTTCACCTAAAATTTTAATTTTCTATCTAAATCTGACCATTTTTAATCGCGATAAAATATGGTGTGGAATAATATTAGTTGTCATGAACTAAAATTCACACGAACACCTCGACTTCAGATTCAAAAACGGTACTGTAAATATATTTTTTTCTTTTCTTTTGCTTATAACTCGAAAATGGTGTGTCCTATCGCAAAAATAATGAAAATTTCGACCCCCTTTGTAACCCCTATACCCCTAATTATCAACACGTAGGTAATTTTTATTTTTATTTTCTATGCAAAACGTGAAAAATTCCATATAAAATACGTCGAGGCTGCACCTCCGGCTCTAAAAAAAATCACGGTGTAGGGCAAACAAGTGTGTACCACGTGGAGTCGCGATTGTCAAATTCGATTTAGTTGTGTCAAAATAATTTTTAAGTTTAGAGACTTTTTATTGCAGAATAGCGTTAAGATTCTCATAGTAAAAAGTAAGGAATTTTAGTGATAGTTTAGTTAGTTTAGTTCAGTTTACAAGAGAATCGGCACCACATCGAGACCAAGTAAATAACGAATAGAATGAAGAAAGAGGACCCAGCTATATATATGGATTGCTGAGGTATTGATAAATAATGAATAGGAGCTGGTTGGAGAGCCGATACTCCGATGATATGCCTCAACCTCCACCTGTGGTATAGCCTGCAAATGATTCGGTTGCTAGTCCAGCTGTTTGAAAGAACTCTGTAATATATCGTAGTTCTTGTCATAAGTGTAATAACTAGTAATAAGTCAATGTGCCTTAATTGCATACAAGTACGAAGTGAGTGTAAACTATCCCAGTGACCATCGGTTGGATCGGGATGCTGTAATTTTTTTATTGATACCGTTATAAGTTTTAAATATTATTATATTTTGATAAATGTTCATAGAAGATTTTTTGAGTTTCTAAGTAGATTTTTTATCAATAATTATAGAAAAAGAAGGACTAAAGTAAGTCCCTAAAATGAATTAAGCAAATATTATGACCTCATTAATAAAGGCTAAATCTGCATAAAAGTTGAACTATATTTTATTTTGAACCTTTTATTTAAATATGTAATAAAACTAACTTTTCAATAAAATAAGTTAATGGACCTCTTACTTTATTATGGATTTTATTTTATCTCTCTAGATTTTCATTTATCTCAGACGTCACCTCGGCGCTAATGCGACAAATAGGTCTGGTCGTTAGTCAAAGGTAAATTTTTTGGTGTGAAGTTAGTCTCCACTCCTGCAAAAATGAACTTGGACGTTTAATTTTGTTTTTATCATTTGAGAATCGCTTGAGAGAGATTGAGAGTTAAACAAAATCGTTAAAGAGTTAATATTTTAATTGATATTAAATCATTTCTGAGAGTGTGATGTTAGCCCCCGATTTAATTATTCTGAACTTTTGTTAATGCTAATCGTTTAAGAATCGTTAGAGAGAGTGAGAGAAAAGAAAAATTATTTGAGAGTAATTAGTTTTTACGTAAAAAAGATTTTAATTTTTTGTATGAAAGTTGGCCCCCAGTCCCGCAAAAAAAATACTTGGACGTTATTTTTTTTTGTATCGTTTGAGAATTGTACGAAATCGTTAGAGAGTTAATATTTTAATTGATATGAAATAATTTCTGAGAGCGCATTTACCCTAGGACCTGAGCACTTCCAGTCTGCTCAGTAAGTGCGCGCAGTGAATGATCGCAGTGCGCGAGAGAGATTCGCCTGCAGCTGATTTCACATGCACTGCGCAAAGTGCATGTGAAATCAGCTGCAGGCGAATCTGGCGCTACTAGTCGAATAACAACAAACCTTTACATTGATTACAGGTACTTTGCAGGTAATTTGTAAACATGACTCACTGTTGGTTGTACAGGATGACAAGCGTGGTCGAACCATCACGGAGCAGCAGAGAGTGCGAACATTAGTAATTTAAAAAAAAATGACGAATCAACTCTCTCTGCCTAGCCTTATCCCAACAATGTTGAGGTCAGCTTTAGTCTAACCGGATGCAGCAAAATACCAGAATTTTAAATGGAGCGACTGCCTGTCTGACCTCCACAACCCAGTAACTGGGTAATACGATACCAGACTTTCGGGGTCCTCAAGACCTGTATCCTGGATTGTCAAAGAACTGCGAATGACAGCTGGGACCAACGACTCTTTTAAATTATGGACTTTCCTCGACAGTCTTCCATCTCCATCATCAAACTCTCGATGACGGTCTTAGGCTAGGTCTAAAGTTCTTATCAAGAATAATAAAATAAGCTCAAATACCATGTACATAATTATGTACACACAGCTACACATCAAGCTATATATTTCCCGTATAAACTGGCCTAGCATTGTACGGAAATCCTATATAACGACTTATGTTGAAAAGTCTGAGGAAAAAGAGAACGTGACTGCCTCGTTGGTCTAGTGGTCACTAGCGCTACTGCTGATTGAGGCATGGGATTTGATTCTCGGGTTGGGTAGAGTTCTATTGAGTTTTTTCATTCCAGTAGCAGCTTGGAGTCAGGATTGTGCCTGGTTGATGGCAATAGGCTCGCTCCATATCACATTGGATAATGGGTGAAATGTTCGGTAAAAAAAATGGTGATCACCTCTAATAATCTACTTGGTCCGTCTTCCGATAAAATCATAGACATATTTTCTTGCTTTAACAAAACGTCAAATAATGTTTGTTAGTTATCTGTGCTCGGGTGAAATAGTTTGTTGTGAAATGGAAATAAAATTATTATTTTATTTTGCTATCGATAAACAATATTTGTTTCTATTTTCTTCGTTGATCGAATCAATTATTATATTGCAACTGTTATAATCTCGAAATGTGATTGTATTTTCTTTAGTATTGTTATTCAACTTTTTGCGAAGTTTTGGTTGAATTTAGGCAGCCGCTATGGTTTCTCACGGTAAAAAATCGTCAGCAGAGTGGATTATTGACCAGCTTAATGTGGAGAATGCCAAATTAGCAGCGTTTGTGTTGGTTATTGGGTTTATTGGCTACCATGGAGTGTTACATCTCAGATATGGTAAATATTAACCTAATACCTATTAATTTGCATTTTGTGTTATTCTATGCATCCAGGCAGTACCTAGGACTCAGATTTAAGTAAGAGAATACATATATTTTATGAAAAGAAAAGATCGATGACACCAACAAATTATATTCCATTTTATTTAGCTTTTTCTGCACCAAGCAGTTCAAGACTAATCATAGTATAAACAACATAATTTAACTCTTGTCTCCCCAGGGTCGGACTCGTGCACATGGCTCCTCACATCTGGTCGATATAAAGGTGATCATGAGTGGCAACCGTATGGTTGTATGCTACACAGATACTCCAAAACGTGAGTTCTTAGAGGATGATTTTTTAAAGAATAATTTCAATGTTATAAATTGTTCACAGTACCATAATCAACAACATGAAATAAAGAAATATACAAGTATTTCAGTAATATAACTGAAGAAATGACAAAAATTTTGAGACTTGTCCTGAAAGTGTTGTAACAAAAATATCTTGCTATTTTTTTTCGCATTCTTTACAATATTGCCATAACTTTAATTGCTTGGAAACTAACCCAAATAAATATTTACCTTTTTTAACTACAAAGTAAACAAGCAACAAAAACAATATTACAAAAGATTTCAGTATATTTCAGAACCCTCCATTAATCCGTAAGGGCATAGTAATTACCTCTTATGGCCAGCGCACACCTGGCGACGCGCAGCGCAGCGCATTCGTCACCAAACAAATATGGACCTTGGATAAGTTGAAAGTAAATAAACTTCCATCGGCTTGAGAGCGTGATTAATTCTCAACTTTATTTTGAGGCACACAACGTAGATATTTGTTTGGCGGTGACAGCCGCGCTGCGCTTTAAGTGTTAAAATTGTAATTCATATTAGGATTACTTCTAGAAAATAGACACAATTTTTAAATTACTCAACATGTTAAATAAATAAACCATCAGATAACAAACAATATATTTGGGTATTGTCCTGGTAACCTAATCAGTCCTGCGATGAATTATAGTACAGGTGTTTGATGAATCAATCCTCTCTATAACATTTTCCCTACTTTTCAAATATTATAAGATTGATAGATAAGGATTATTAATCATAGATAAAGGGTATATATATCAATATGGGTCACTTTTGACATTTAATTATAAAAATATTACATCACATGGCAACCATTTTAAATCTAAATTGACTGGTATTAGGTCTTTAGATATTTCTTTTGAGTAAAATTGTAGATACAATGTATAGTCAAAACCGTTTAAAATGACTTCGCTTTAAACAATGTACCAATTATAATGAAGAAATTTTAAGGACCCAGCATTTCAGTTTACTTAACATGGTGTTTGGTTATAACGACTATCGACAATAACAACCGTATTCCGACGGTCCCTTCGAAGTCGTTATAATTGTTGGGGTTAAAAAATAACGGGGTCACGGGAAAGTCCGAAAGGGATACCGTGGCCCCTGGCAAGTACAGGCAACTAAAGGAACACGGGTGGGTTTTAGTCTGTAAGAGTCTGACACACAGATTAATACAGATGGGACACTCCGCAAAATCATTTAAATAAAAAGCGACTCTTGCTACGACATAATAAAGTGCAATTCAGGTTGTACAGCTCTAATCACATTCACCTAGAAGTTGCCTCTTTCTATCGCGTGACTCTTAGATCTTCTGACTACTCTACATTCATTGAATTGGCCCAGCAAGACGGGCCCGCCGCACAGTGGAACGAATGTATGGGAGAGGTTGGACGTAGACATCTCCGACAAAAAAGAGTTAAATTATGCCAAACTAATGATGCCATCTTATTTGATTACCTAATGCCTTCATAACTTGTTCTGATAAATTTCTTCATAACTCCCATATTTCGGAAGTTATTTGAGAAAATGTGATATTTTACTATGAAAATGAGTGTATCGAGCTCTCTCCCTCCTGATTCCGGCCTTGTTTCAAGTAGCGGTCTCTAATATCATAATGCTTATACTAAGAGCTATATTTAACACTAAGACACATGGTGCGCCAAATGTGCACTTTCTGGGATAAAAGGAAATGAAAATTAAAAAAAAAAGAAATGGTTTTTCCCCATTTTTATTTACTTTAAACTGCAGACAGACGTATTTAGAGGTTATAATACATATATATAACACGGCGAGGTATCTATCCTGTGCCGTGTCTAACCAGTCTCCGGTTTAATTCTTCGTTGATAGTAGAATAGGTAGGTAGTTGGTTTTCAATCACACACAACTCTTAACTCAAACTCAAAGCATTTATTTCAATTATAACATTTACAGTCACTTTTGAGTTATCACTTATCAAGGAGTCATTCAGTTTGAGTTATTTTTTGAAGCTAGTCGCCCATTCCAAATGAAGTAGGTTCCTGATGGAGAAGAACGGGCAAGAAACTCCATGGACACTCTTTTAAATCAAAACATTATGGTACAGAGGTTATTTGTTCAACAATTACAATCACAGTTCTTTCTAACACAACTTTTCTTTTCATGTTTATCTCCAACACCCGCCATTCGGTGCGCCTCGCTTTTGTCAAAGTCCGGCGACATACCCCGAATTTCAATACAATATCTTATTACTAAGTTTGTTCAATAAAACTTACAAACAATGCTAAATGCTTATCAGTTAATTCTTTTATAATTAAACAATGCTAATATTCACAAATACAAAGGTTATTCAGATTAAAGTTGAATTAGAAGCTTTATTACTTTCTACCACTTTTCTATTGCTCCTTTGACAACACTTCCTGTGGTTCAAGGAATTTAATCAAACAACAGGTATTCACTAGTAAATTGCATTGTAAAATAATCTTATTACTTTATAGTTGGTTTTTTATTATTGAAACTTATTTAGTTCTTGTATTAAATTATTACATTCGGTTATTGATCATAATATTCGGAAACCGCGCCATCTTCGGTACCGCGTTGTCATAAACAAATTTACTATGTCAAATGACCACTTGTTAATATGACTAAAAACCCATAAATCATTAAATAAATGTTCCCTTTTAATTTTAACTTTAGTTTATTGCCCCAACATCGAAGTTAGTAAATTTCTCTTCCAGTTGACCCACAGTATATTGACTGGGTTCACAAAGTTGGTAATAGATGGCGTTCGATTGCAAACGAATTAATAACGTTCACAGATGCACGCAAATGGCTGTAACAGTATTCCACAGTTACCCATAGAGGGCAGGATCAAAGACTTTATGGTGAATAACAATTATAATAAGTAGTTACGCATAAGATTATGTTATAATCTTTACAGGTAGACGCTTTCGCGGCGACACGGCCATTCTGAAAAGCAGTGCGCGCTCTGCACCTGCCGATGCCCTCATCCTACCTAGTTGCGTGGGTGTAGGTTGTTATCTGAAACAATGGGGATACATTTTGTCGGCAGATTATTGTTGCTTTTATTGTCCTACAATATTCAATGAATTGTAGGATTTGGTGACAGACAGTTTAGTTACCATTTAAAGCTTGTTATAGATCTGACATCTATTCAGTTTTCCTTAAATTGAAATATTGATTGCATTTATGAAACAAAGTCTAGCTTTGGGTACTTGCAATTTGTTTTATTGATATTGCGTGATCAGCTGTTGTATGTGATGTAGTTGAATAGTTTAATTTTCACATGCATGCAGAAATTGTAGAATTTGTTAATAGTTAGTTCTAGGTAACATTAAAATCGTATAATAGATCTGCTGTCTACCAAATTTGTCTTGAATTGAAATATCGAATGCATTTAATATGGAACACCTTAATAAGTACGGCTACACAGAGTAGTAACTAACAAGCAAGCAAGCAAGTAAGACTAAGATCAACTTTTTCCTGTAATCTGAGCAGATTACAATATAGAGATGTGCCATGCAATGGAGATAAAAATAACTAGTGCTTCATGCCATTGAAGGCATACAATTTGTATTTCAGTTTATTGTATGATCAACTGTTAGCTAATTAGTTTCATTTTCACAGGATGTTGTTGCTTGTATTATCCTACAATTTCCATTGAATTGTAGGAGTTGGTAGTAAACAGTTTTAGTTAGTGACAGCTTGTTGTAGATTTGCTGTCTACTTAATTTATTTTTAATTGAAATATTGAATGCATTGTTTTTGCACCTTACATAAACACACTTGTTAAGAATAGTGTGTAGTAGTGTTGTACGATCAGCTGTTAGCTGAATAGGTTTATTCACATAAGAAAGTAATGCTCTGTGTTAGACACAAAGTCTTGGATTTGAGCACACTTGTTAAGAATAGTGTGTAGTACTGTTGTATGATCAGCTGTTAGTTGAATGGTTTCATTCACATAGGAAGGTAATGCTCCGTGATTGACACAAAGTCTTTGATTTGATCACACTTGTTAAGAATAGTGTGTAGTAGTGTTTTATGATCAGCTGTTAGCTGAAGTTTCATTTTAGTCATCAAAAGGTAATGCTCTGTGGTAGACACAAAGTCTTGGATTTGACAGGATTAAAGGATAGGATCAGGAACACCGCTCTGTGGTAGACACAAAGTCTTTGATTTGATAGGATAAAAGGTTTAGGAGTTTAGGACCATTGCTCCGTTTTTTTTTTTGTTGAAATATTGAATGCATTGATATTGCACTTTACATAAGCACACTTCTGAAGAATAGTGTGTAGTACTGTTGTATGATCAGCTGTAAGCTGAATAGTTTCATTCACATAGTAATGCTCTGTGATTGACACAAAGTCTTTGATTTGATAGGATTAAATATTAAGGAGTTTAGGACCATTGCTCCGTGTCAGGCACGAAGTCTTTTCTTTATTAGAAATATTGAATGCATTGATTTTGCATCTTACATAAGCACACTTGTTAAGAATAGTGTGTAGTAGTGTTATATAATCAGCTGTTAGCTGAATAGTTTCATTTACATAGGAAGGTAATGCTCTGTGGTAGACACAAAGTCTTGGATTTGACAGGATTAAAGGATAGGATCAGGAACACTGCTCTGTGGTAGACACAAAGTCTTTGATTTGATAGGATAAAGGTATAGGAGTTTAGGACAATTGCTCCGTGTCAGGCACGAAGTCTTGTATTATTATTATTATTTTTTTTTTTTTTTTTTTTTTTTTTTTTTTATTGTCATATTGGATGCATTGGTATTGCACCTTACACAAGCACACTTATTAAGAATAGTGTGTAGTAGTGTTTTATGATCAGCTGTTAGCTGAATAGTTTCATTTACATAATTGAAATAATGAATGCATTGATGTTGCACCTTACATAAGCACACTTGTTAAGAATAGTGTGTAGTGGTGTTGTATGATCAGCTGTTAGCTGAATAGTTTCATTTACATAGTAAGGTAATGCTCTGTGGTAGACACAAAGTCTTGGATTTGACAGGATTAAAGGATAGGATCAGGAACACCGCTCTGTGGTAGACACAAAGTCTTTGATTTGATAGGATTAAAGGTTTAGGAGATTAGGACCATTGCTCCATGACAGGCATGAAGTCTTTTATTAGACAGGATATAAGGAATCAAGCTCTGGGCGGTATTGTCCGCCGTGGACCCAGCGGGATAACATGAGAGTATTACCTATTAGTTACCTCTAGGGCTTACTAATAGTTTTGGTGTGAGTATTACTTATTGAGTTCTTTATCAGTTAACCCGTAAGTAAGTTAAAATACTAATAGTACTTTGCAATAGACTAGAATTAGTTGTTACAGGTAAGATTGCAAAAATATAAAGATGGTAAAAATAAATCAAGAAGTACTTTGGTGCATGATATGCATCACATGTGAGAATCATGTGGGCAGGTACTTGTTGACTTGGCTATTGTATTGGGCCTTTGAGCAAGGTGAGTAGAAAGTAGTTTGAAAACTCCTCACCTTTTATTTGAGCTATGATGTGTGAACAGCTGGAACAGTCATCTCTGATTGGCTGTCCTTAAGTTGGCTTTCATTTGGTGGGATGTAGGTTGGTTTTTCCTGGGCTGGCGACACGGTCACTTGTTCAACAGGCTGCAGTGGTTGAGTCGCCTTTTAAGGCGACCTTGATAACAATTGGTTTGATTTTGTTATGATAATTTTGATAGTAGTTCTGCAGGGGTTATCATTTTCTTTTTGATATGACAATCACCTGGAACCTGGAATGTGAGATGTTATGCAGATAAATAATAATGCAGGAAAAGGTGTTCCTACTAATATTTAGATTAGAAGAAACAAGCAGTAATTAATAATTAAATTAATCTATTGTTATGTAATGGCTATTACAGTTTGATGAAGTTAAACAGAAGAGGAGTACTATGAGCAACAATGCATTGGTTATTTATTTATTTATTTGAATGCATAAAAACATGTTGAAAATTATGTTTTCTATCCATTTATCAAATTGTGTTTGCATTGAAAACTTCTTGTTTGATGGTATCTCATACTTATCTCGTTGACTTATTTTACAAACCTATTGCATACTTAAATGTTTCTGTATGAATTTTGCAACATGTTGTCCACTATATGTTTCAATGTTTACATACTTATGTGGAAAACTCTAATCGCCAATCAAAGTTCCCCATAGCTATGAATTTCATAACATTACTTTTACTCGCCAAATAACTCTCATTGGGATCTAAGGATTTTATTTGTTTGTAACTAATTTAATTTTTATTTCTTTATATCACGCACTCTTATTTATCCAACTCACTTTACACATTGGCAGAATAGTAGACATCTGCTTTGCTTGACATTTATTAAAAATATAATAGAACTTTTCTTTGGAACTAATAACTTTCAACTAATTAACGCTTTACCCGGAGATGATAAACAAGGTCCTAAACCTTGCTTTAAACACAAGCTATAGAGAAATTGCAGGACATAAACAAAGAGCAGTGCGAATTTCAAACATAACAAGTCTATTTCATTATTATTGTGTGTATGTAGCTAACAACAAATCTTGAAAATAGTCAAAAAGTACTTAGTTCCTAAATGTAGTGCGAACACTAATTCAACAAAACAAGTTTGAGATCCATTTCTTAAGAAAAGTTTAGTATAAACTTTTATTATTAATAACATTGACCTTGTAATGAGCTTATTTTGTAGTGTAATTTATCTTGTGTTGTTATTGTACTTCCACAAGTTTTCAAGCAAAAGTGACATTAACCTTGCCAGTGTGTAATGAACATAGTTCAAAAAGTGTTAGTGATTCAATAACAATATGCTAAAATAATAAAACAAAATACTTCCCGGGTGGATGTTGAAATCCATTGACGGAGTGATCATTATATTTGCTTTTCTGGTTTATTCTGCTGCTTCGGTCATTCTGTGCTGTACATGTTGTTCTGCTTGAGTGCACCATGAAGCTCATATAAGTCCACTGCCACAGCCAGAAGTTGCCATCATCATTAAATTTGTGATCAATCTTCATGTTGTCATCAAGGTCGTAGTAAGGAAGAAATATTTCAGTAGTCTTGGCTGTGCTGGGCAACCAGTCGCTCACTCTTAGAACACACCATGTTCATGGTTTCAGAGAAAAAATCTTTTGGCACGCACTCGGTCACTGCACTGCAAGCAGGTTTCGTAGTTGTCCGTAATTCTTTGGATGTCCGACATAAGCATGAGCAGTAGGGGATCGCAAGTGCAATCCCACTTCTGATAACACGGCGAGGTATCTATCCTGTGCCGTGTCTAACCAGTCTCCGGTTTAATTCTTCGTTGATAGTAGAATAGGTAGGTAGTTGGTTTTCAATCACACACAACTCTTAACTCAAACTCAAAGCATTTATTTCAATTATAACATTTACAGTCACTTTTGAGTTATCACTTATCAAGGAGTCATTCAGTTTGAGTTATTTTTTGAAGCTAGTCGCCCATTCCAAATGAAGTAGGTCCTGATGGAGAAGAACGGGCAAGAAACTCCATGGACACTCTTTTAAATCAAAACATTATGGTACAGAGGTTATTTGTTCAACAATTACAATCACAGTTCTTTCTAACACAACTTTTCTTTTCATGTTTATCTCCAACACCCGCCATTCGGTGCGCCTCGCTTTTGTCAAAGTCCGGCGACATACCCCGAATTTCAATACAATATCTTATTACTAAGTTTGTTCAATAAAACTTACAAACAATGCTAAATGCTTATCAGTTAATTCTTTTATAATTAAACAATGCTAATATTCACAAATACAAAGGTTATTCAGATTAAAGTTGAATTAGAAGCTTTATTACTTTCTACCACTTTTCTATTGCTCCTTTGACAACACTTCCTGTGGTTCAAGGAATTTAATCAAACAACAGGTATTCACTAGTAAATTGCATTGTAAAATAATCTTATTACTTTATAGTTGGTTTTCTATTATTGAAACTTATTTAGTTCTTGTATTAAATTATTACATTCGGTTATTGATCATAATATTCGGAAACCGCGCCATCTTCGGTACCGCGTTGTCATAAACAAATTTACTATGTCAAATGACCACTTGTTAATATGACTAAAAACCCATAAATCATTAAATAAATGTTCCCTTTTAATTTTAACTTTAGTTTATTGCCCCAACATCGAAGTTAGTAAATTTCTCTTCCAGTTGACCCACAGTATATTGACTGGGTTCACAAAGTTGGTAATAGATGGCGTTCGATTGCAAACGAATTAATAACGTTCACAGATGCACGCAAATGGCTGTAACAGTATTCCACAGTTACCCATAGAGGGCAGGATCAAAGACTTTATGGTGAATAACAATTATAATAAGTAGTTACGCATAAGATTATGTTATAATCTTTACAGGTAGACGCTTTCGCGGCGACATATATAATATATTATATATTTTTTTTTAAATCTTGTGTACTTATTATTTACAAAAAAAAATCATAAGAACAGATGAGATTATGACTTTTTCACATAATATTTTATTTATATATGTTTTACAATAACGATAAAAACACTGTATTTTAGATATAAGTTGATAAGAAAATAATAAATTACCTAGTTTAATTAATAGTACAATAAATAATTAAGATGTAAGCTCTAATTTACTAAGTTACACATTTTAAAACAATATCAATATTTAATTATCATCGTCATCATCATCATCATCATCTTCATCAATTAATTCAAATTCAGAATCGATATCCGCTAAATCATTTATGTTAACAAATTCGATATCACTTTTCTCAGAATCCGTAAGCTCATAAAATTCCTTAAAAGAAGATTTTTTTACAAACTTATTTACTTTTGGACGAATGCTTGTAACAAGTGGATCAGAAGACAGTAAAAGATTGTGCATAATATCTTCATTGCATGAGATACTGCTATGCTTTCGAGAATGCCCCTCTCTATTTTTTCGAAAATCTTTATGTCTGGCCTCAGATGCCTCTTCGGATAGAAAACCAATGGGCACAATTGACAAGTTCTGAACTATGAGATCATACAGATTTTTCTTAAAAGCATAGCGTCTATTCCGGTCAGTTCAGCAGATTTTGTGTAGTTTCAAAAAATCTCCTGACCGAGTTGCCATTATTGGTGGATCCACTGCCTTGTTTCACAACATCGAGAAGTAAGCCCGTTTCTCTTCTTACAGCCTCTTGAATTGTTTTCTTCCTATCATCAACTTGCTTTTTTGCTATATCACCCTTTGCTTGCCATGACTTTATGTCTAATTTGTAGGAAATGTGTAATAAGCATTCCATTGAGTGAATCCAAGCGTGAAGGGAGCTTAAGCTATATATATACATGTCCACGTTTGCGTGTTTATCTTTGATTAACTCTAAATTATTCATCTCTTTAGGACTAGCTTTGCATATGTCACACACTGAAGCTGCTGTATCGGATATAATGGAATGAATTTTACCATCAATCATTGTCAACAGCAGTTGGTGTTTGACACTAATTCCATAAGTGATGTTGGATGGAGTTAAGGCTTCAATCTCGGCTTCGATTTCGGCCATCTCTCTCTGCACATTTTCTTTGGTTTCCTTTATAAACTTAAACAATATTGGCCGGCAAAATGAAGTGGAAGATGGTCGCTCGTTTTCCCAAATTGTTACATCTTTTGAGACGAGTCGCAGTGGTACAAGACTAATCATAAAATTACTAACAAGATCGATTTGCTCATCTTCACTCGTCCTTTGATGATAAATGCTTTGACTAGATGATCCATCAAAACCCCATTTGCTGGTCAAAACGAGCTGTTGACTGGGATCAACAGGGGTTTCTAACGACCTAATAAGTCTTCTTGAGGTTAAATCCATCAAGCCTTGTAATTTGATTTTTGCAGAGCTCTCTGTAACTGTGAGATCTTCTTTGGCCGGATAGCACTTAATTTTTTCTTTAACCAACATGTAGTAACTCGGGTATTTAAGAGCTCCTTCTTGGGTGTTGAAATCCCGAAGAGTGTTGTAGCGCCATTTCGATAAATTCATCGATACATAAAGAGCCAATGCCTTCAAAGGGGATATTTCCCGTACCTGAATCGATTTACCTTCAATGTAGCCTACATGGCTTTGATTTTTGAGGCCTCTTCGGGATTCTCCATCAAGTATTTAATTACATCAGCTGTATCGCTTTCTCCTGCCTTTCGAAGCGCCCTTTCGGCCGAAAACATAATTTCAGCGCTGCTACTGCTGCATGGAAGAGTATCTTCAGTGCGTCTTCTTTTTTGCCTTAATAAGGTCCTCAAAAGATTTACGAGGACTAGGATGTGTACAAGTTGAAGCATCAGATTTAGCAGGAGAAATTATGGGCTCGATGACGTCACTTACATTTTCTGTAGAAGATTCAATATTTTCATTCAGAAATTCCGGCCACTGAATTGCAGCCTGTAGCCAAATCTCATGTTTCTTCCGAAACTTATCTGTGCTTCTTCCAGACTGTGTCCATTTTGCATAAATGCGGTAGCAAAATCGACGACACCAGTCTTTTAAAATTGTTTCAGAACTTTCACATAACTGAACACAACTGTTATCTTTTAAAACACTGAACAAATAGTTATAGTCGCGTAAATCTTTATGTGCGCGTGCGCATAAAGCAACGTGAAGATCAAGATTTGTATTAAAATTTGGAAAATGCATTGCAAGATTACCGTGGCTACAACGAGGTATAAATCAACTCTGATTTTAAAGTTACTAATAGTGACCTATTTATATTTACTCGAGGTACCCTCATTTGTTAATGATGAATGCTAAATTAGTGTATTGAGAGCCATTTAGTAATTAAATAATAGCAATCTTCTTATCAGTAATCATTAGTGCATCAGTTTTATATGTGAACCTTAAGTCCCTAATCACATATCCTAATTAGCTTATATCTTCTCTAATCGGCTGCTCAGAAATGTTATTGTAATAAGGTAAACCTTTAGAAAAACGGTTTTAATCAACAAAATAAACAAAAAATAATATTTTTGTATTATAGAATAAACATCACTCTTTATCCCAGAAAGTGCACATTTGGCGCACCATGTGTCTTAGTGTTAAATATAGCTCTTAGTATTAGCATTATGATATTAGAGACCGCTACTTGAAACAAGGCCGGAATCAGGAGTGAGAGAGCTCGATACACTCATTTTCATAGTAAAATATCACATTTTCTCAAATAACTTCCGAAATATGGGAGTTATGAAGAAATTTATCAGAACAAGTTATGAAGGCATTAGGTAATCAAATAAGATGGCATCATTAGTTTGGCATAATTTAACTCTTTTTTGTCGGAGATGTCTACGTCCAACCTCTCCCATACATTCGTTCCACTGTGCGCCGCGTGCTTGTAAGTTCATACCTAAACTGCGGAGTGGATCTGTATTAATCTGTGGTAAGGCTAAAGTATTTAATGAGGTAGGTGGCCAAATGCATGTATCACACAAGTGTAGGTATGACTATGGCAGTGGTCCAGTAGTCTTAATTCTTAATTACATTTAATTAGTGGCCCTGGGTGTCAGGTAATTAGGACTGTTGGGAAGAAGGATTAGAACAAATGAATGAATTATACAGTTGTTTGCGTAAGGTTCTTGTGAGATCATTTTGTAACTGACGCTATTTTAGGCGCCCGCGTTCATTTTTGCTACAACTTTAGACGCTGATGGCTTGACGATGATAAACAGTTAGTTACAGACTGAACTGGCCACGTCCTAAGCAAGGCGATCGTCGCGCAAACGCGACTGTCGCGTTCATTTTGCTCAGCGAAACCCAATGCGTGGTCGCGTCCACAGAGGGCGCCTTCTGGTTCCTGAACAAATGTGTGATATATGAACGCGACGATCGCGTATTCGCGCTACCGATAGCTTTGGTTAATACTCGGGGTGTTGCAGATTTGGGCCGGCCTCCGCAACGCAAAGATCCCACTTAGGTTGAGGTTGTCGACTGCTTAACCGGACTTTCCTGTGGGTGCCTCAATATATTAAGGCCAGGGCAAAAAACTTATTTAATAAAGTAAGCGACTACACGCTAAGGGCACCCCCTGTGGGGTACGGACCTCGGCTTAGGGCTTCGCTGGGGGAGGACAGCAAAGGACAGGCTGGAGCGGATTAAAAGAAAGACCCCACATGACTCATCACACACTAAACAACAAGTCAAATAATACATTTTCTACAAAATATTACGTATCTTTCAGAGACGCGAGACGATGTCTCCGGTACCTTGCCTTCTGGGGCAAGTACAACAGTTTCGCCTTCATAGGCGACTCCAGGCTCGAACAGTTATATGAATATTTTATAGGTGAGTGTAAAATGTAAGTCAAAGGGCTGCTACGAACATGGCGGTCGCCTATATCTTGCCCGGCCGCTTCTGCGTCATGTGCCCATTATCCATTCGTGTCGGCAGCAAATCGGTCGTTGCATGCCGTCAGAAAAGTCCAATGGAACAATAAGCCCAGACCGTACGAAACGGGCGATTTTTTAACCCGAAGATTTTTCATCGCGCTGTGGGTTTTTAACTCTTGGTGTTGAGCCGAGTTCTATTCTCATTGAGAATCCATCACAGAGCGTCAAAAAATACACTGTTAGATTTTCAACTCTCGACACTAAGCAGTGCGTTGAAAAACCAGTGCGCCCAGCCAATCGCCCGTGGGGTACCTGGGCTTATAGGTTGAAATAGTGGGGAGTGCGTGAAGGCCTGTTTGGGTTGTATACCCGGGCGGTGCAAAGTGTTGTTGGAATTTTCTATAAGCAATTTCCCAGTAGTACCGTAGTAATAGACAGTCGTAACATAATTTCGATAGCCCGAAAGATAGCGGTACCTACGTGTAAATTACTGAAAGATTAAAATGATAGTGAATAATTGAATTACGAGATTTTCAATGTGGCATGACATGCACTAGCACAGATATAATGTGGTATGAGTTGCTATACCAACTGAACGAACGTATACGCTCCGAAAATATGAAACAGACCTCGTCTCATTGAGAAATACTCTAATAAAAATATGGTACATCGAGTTTTACAAAAAACCTGCGGCAGCTAAGCCCCGTTGACACGCTGCGTTCCCTGCCTGTGCTGTGGGATACAATAAAATTGAAGCAAAAAATTACTTGCATCGTGGTTTGCCACTGGTAATTAACCTATTGACCGCTTGGTTTTATATCAATTGCCGTGCCAACCACCAAGCTCCTAAATCGCCAAACCGTCAATTTGTCGATATTTATGATATTATCGGGTCGTGCAATGAAATAAAAACAAAATACGAACATAGGTTCTCTCAGCTTTGATTATTTATATGTCTAGACTAGCTTTACCCGGCCCGGCTTCGCACGGGTAGCACTAAGTACTTATACCTACCCTACCAAACTACTCTACCTACTCTACCCTACCTACCCTACCTACCGTACCTACCGTACCTACCGTACCTACCGTACCTACCATACCTACCGTACCTACCCTACCTACCCTACCTACCTTACCTACCCTACCTACCCTACCTACCCTACCTACCCTACCTACCCTACCTACCCTACCTACCCTACCTACCCTACCTACCCTACCTACCCTACCTACCCTACCTACCCTACCTACCCTACCTACCCTACCTACCCTACCTACCCTACCTACCCTACCTACCCTACCTACCCTACCTACCCTACCTACCCTACCTACCCTACCTACCCTACCTACCCTACCTACCCTACCTACCCTACCTACCCTACCTACCCTACCTACCCTACCTACCCTACCTACCCTACCTACCCTACCTACCCTACCTACCCTACCTACCCTACCTACCCTACCTACCCTACCTACCCTACCTACCCTACCTACCCTACCTACCCTACCTACCCTACCTACCCTACCTACCCTACCTACCCTACCTACCCTACCTACCCTACCTACCCTACCTACCCTACCTACCCTACCTACCCTACCTACCCTACCTACCCTACCTACCCTACCTACCCTACCTACCCTACCTACCCTACCTACCCTACCTACCCTACCTACCCTACCTACCCTACCTACCCTACCTACCCTACCTACCCTACCTACCCTACCTACCCTACCTACCCTACCTACCCTACCTACCCTACCTACCCTACCTACCCTACCTACCCTACCTACCCTACCTACCCTACCTACCCTACCTACTATAAACCTCACGGAGCCCGAGACCTTTCCAACGAATGCAAAACCGTGGAAATCGGTTCGTGCGTTCTGGAGTTATAGCGTCAGGAAGGAAAACCCGACTTATTTTTATATAGTAGATAGAGTGTCGCGCTGCAAAAGAACTAAAACAAACAGGCCAACTTTGTTATGCTGGTGTCGTTCACTCGCGTCACGTCATTGTGCTCTTCTGGTGTGCGTGCATTTAGCGGCCAAAAAAAATGTATTAATACGACTGCGGCAGTCAATAGGTTAGATCGCACCGTGTAAATCAGGCTTTGTTCTATGACTAAAAGTCACCACCATTATTTCCTCAGGTGTGGTCCGAACGCGTCTCGACATGGACTCGTCCTATTCCACAGTGGACCATCACATGCCCAACTACACGTATGTGGACAATAAGCTACGGCTGTCCGTCACGTTCATATACAGTGACGATGTGTCCAAGACTATGGTCGATCAGTTTAGGACGTGGTGAGTCAGAAAACAAAAAGATTATTTATTTATTACTTTTAAGAAGGCTTATAGACTAATTACAAATAATAGGTAACAACAAAACATTATCAAGTTGCTAATAACGCCTAGCTTCCACAGATATATAACATATCGATTACTTAGCCGAACAATCAGCAATTAAACAATTAAAGTAAAAACGCCAGCACATCAAGCCACTCCAATCTGCCAAACCTTCCCAATCAACATTGAACCCCATACTTTAGTACTTACTTACTTACTACTACTCTTTAGTTCTTAGACAAAGTCGTATCTTAAGCATTTATTCAAAATTAGGTTGAAAAACTGTTTTTTTTAAACGCCCGTTTTTCGGTCTCAATTATGAAGAAAATAAATCGTCTTCGATACTTTGTCCAAAAAAAATACCATAATAATATAACGTATCTGCATTACAATCTTTAACACCGTAAACTTAAAGCTTAATTTCCAACAGGCAGCGATCAGACCAGCCGCCCTCAGTAATCGTAGCGTCCACCGGTCTACAACTGCTTAAAACTCGAAACACAACAGACTTAGTGCTCGAAGAATACAAAAGGAACCTTACACATTTGGTACAAGCGATAGATTCGCTTGCAGCGCGGAACACGCAAGTACTGTGGAAGCTTAGTGAATCGGTTGATGCTACTAAGTTGAAGAATGAAAATAAAAGGATCAGTAACAGTGATATTGATACGTATAATAAAGCTGCTATAGAGGTAAGCATCTTTAAATTTATCTGGTCGATATTTGTGATAACACGATTGGTTCATATCGATATTTCTAAGTTTAATATTAATGTACCTACATTATATATATACAAATTGTCCATCCGAAATAAGTGCTCTAAATGATGGTGAAAACAGCATTAAGATCCGTTGCGAAGTTTAGAAGAACAACGAACATGGAGGAACGACACGATAAGCGACTGCAATTTATAATATGTATAGAATAGACATAATATTCCCAATTTGATAATTATAATATTTCGACATTCAATATGAAATACATATACATGTAGTTTCTCTTTGTTGTTTTGCAGCATGAGGTCAGTAGTAACTCGTATCCTTAAAATAATTTTAAGCATTTGTAAAACTGCAAATAATAAAATAAAACCTGTGTGAAAATGAAAAACCGGCCAAATGCGAGTCGGACACGAAGTGTTCCCTACCACCGTACAATGTTTACGTGTAACCCCCTGTAATTTTTAACTTAATATCATTTTCATTATTTGTTGTTATCGCGGCAATAGAAATACACAATCTGTGAAAATTTCAACTGTCTACTTATTACAGTTTATGTGATACAGCCCGCTTTGCGGCAAAGTCCGAAAGGGATACCGTGGCCCCTGGCAACGTACAGGCAACTGAAGGAACACGGCACGGGTGGGTTTTAGTCAGCAAGAGACTGACACGATCTTAAAATAAAAAAATACTACCAGTTGACAGACTGGCCGTCAGCGGAGGCTTGCATCTCATGAACCGTTAGGCATCCTTTGGGTACGGAACCCTAATTAAAAGAAATATTGCGCCGGCCCCAAATAAAATGTTTTCTTTTTTTTTTTTTTAAGCTCCTTTCACAATCTTTCCTTATTTTCAGATCTTAACCCACAGTGCAGCTAAGATCTGGAACTCAGCCCGCTTAGTTGCCGAGGACGGCGACGTGTCGCTGAGCCCGACCGCGTTGCGCCACGCCGCGCAACTGTTGCTCAACATGTTCTGCAACGACCACATGAACTTCAACGACGGCTCGTGTTGCGCGCAACCTGAACCTTACACACAGCTGCAGATATTGACGTTTGCGCTGTTTTTGTTATGGTGAGAGTTTTTGCCCTTTGAATGTTCTACTTAAGGGGGATGCGCTAAGGTAGCCCGCGAAATTGAAAGTTTCTTACGTTTATTGAATTTGCAGGTCAGTGTCAGATTGTATGTTGGTTAAAATATGAATGACCCTGACGCTTTTGTCTTTATAAAAATTAAATTCACTGACAAACAATGCACAGCCTAAACCGCGGTACTATTACGTTCAAAAAACAACTTTCAATCCTTTAATAAAGCAGAGGAATTGCGATCGTAAAATATATGCGAAATTTGACAATTATACTAATCATAAATCTATCCATAACGTATTTATTTGTTGTAGAGATCATTCTGGAAAAAAACTATCCAGCTATACTGAGTAATATTAGAATACCGTCCTAACTCGAGAATGGAATCTCAAGTCGAAATTGGCAGGTCGAGATCTCGTTCGGCAATCAGGCGAGATTCGACCAGTTTTCGAGATTTCGACAACTTTTTTAAATAATATTTTTTGTTTAAAAAAACACATTTTTTTCAACCAAAAATTCTTAATAAACTTCATTAAATACTACACCTAATTAGGGTAAGTGTGTTATATTTTGAAAATAAAAAACATTAATCGAATCTCGAAACAAATAAATCAACGTTTATTTTAGTAATTAATAATCATCTGCACTATTAAAAGTTGAATGGAAATCGTTTGGCCTGGTGTGGCATGAATTATGAGTGGTGAATATAAATGTTGATGGATGGAGTGGGAGAGGGGGGCCAAAGAAAAGATGGATGGATTATGTGAGGTATGAAATGAAAGAGATGGGAGTGAATGATAGCGTGACGGTTGACAGGGGAGAGTGGGAGAAGAAAAAGTGTGCGCCAACCCCACGTAACGTGGGACAAGGGCGGGAAGATGATGATGAAGAATCATCTGCACTACGCTCTCATTCCGCAACAAATCAGCACAATCACACATCCAGCATACTATAAATCCATTCATTATATTGAAAGTGGCTTCTCAAGCAATAAATATTAAAAAAAAACTGACATCAGATAACTATAAACCTCGCCCTATTATCTGTAGCGCAGTGGTGTGGATGCTCCGCGGCGCGTGGTCGTGGTACGGCGCGGCGCGCACGCGGCTGCGCGGGTACGCGCCCGTGGCCGCGCGCCGCCCGCCGGCGCCGGCCGGCTCCGCGCTCGCGGCGCTGGCGCGGCTGGGCCTCATCATGGCCTACTTCTATCTATGTGATAGGACTAACTTCTTTATGAAGGAGAATAAGTACTATTCCGAGTGGAGTTTCTGGCTTCCTGTTGGTTATGTGTTCGCGCTTGGCTTGTTCTTTACGGATGAGTCGAGGTCTAATACGTGAGTTGTTTTTTTAATTTTTTATTAATTTAATGAAATTATAAAAGAAATTATGTAAAAACTTTATCGTTCAAGAGAGTATTATCAATTGCATCTTTCATTGTTCTGTTTTCCTGTGAACTTAGATTGAATTCTTCGAAGAATTTAACATGTACAGTCAATCGCACGTCAATAGTAAAAGTTGAACTACAAAAACTGCCTTTACTGCTACGAAATAACTGCTAGTAGACCACTAAGAGAGTAACAGTTCATAAGTACAATAACGGTTAAATATTAAAGAATATTTAAATTTAAAAATACTCGTCATTTATATTCAAAAAAGTAAGCAGCATTTCCGTCGAAAACAAATAAATAAAAAACAAAATAGAATTAGAAAATACTAAACCACCCACATTTTTGTTAAAGCCTTCTACAAAAACAGTTATCTTTCAACTTCCAGAGTACTCCACCGCGAACAAACAGACGAATGGAAAGGCTGGATGCAGCTGGTCATCCTAGTCTACCAAGTGACTGGAGCCAGTAAGATTCTACCCATCTACATGCTGGTCCGAGCCCTCGTCTCCGCATACCTGTTCCTCACAGGATACGGCCACTTCTACTACACCTGGAAGACTGGAGACACGGGCCTTGTCAGATACTTCAGGGTCATATTTAGACTGAACTTTCTGACTGTGGTGCTGTGTTTGACTATGAATAGGCCATATCAGTTTTATAGTTTCATTCCGTTGGTCTCGTTTTGGTATACTTTGGTGAGTATTTTTTTCTTTGTGCTGTTAATTTTGGCATAAATAATAGTTACCCCATATTTTCCCGTTAGTCAAAGAGACGAAATACTTCATACCTGAATACTGCAGATAGACACCAACAATGGTTAGAATGATTGCCATACTAGTTGGAATGGTTCATATAAAAGTGATGGAGGAGGATTTTTACGTTGTGGTGGGGTCCGCTTTTACGTTGTGGTGGGGTCCGCTTTTACGTTGTGGTGGGGTCCGCTTTTATGTTGTGGTGGGGTCCGCTTTTACGTTTTGGTGGGGTCCGCTTTTACAATGTGGTGGGGTCCGCTTTTATGTTGTGGTGGGGTCCACTTTTATGTTGTGGTGGGGTCCGCTTTTACGTTGTGGTGGGGTCCGCTTTTATGCACAGAAACGCGGACCTTAATAGAGTTTCCAAATCCGAAGATCCCATGCCGACACGGAAAAGAAAACAATTTGTGATTTCGTCAGATCTAAAGTACCATGATCTTTATTCCAGGTGTTCGCAATATTCGCTCTCCCGCCGCACATAGCGACGTCATCGAGCCACACGGTGGAGTCCAAGCCGTACCAGTACCTGTACATAGCTGTCAAGGTAAGTCGCGCCAGTCTACGTCATGGTGTCGATGACCTTTTTACCTCTTAACAGTAAAATGCTCGAGCATTTTTCATAAATAAATTGATAAATAATCGATTCACAAAAAAAAAGGTATAAAATAAGGATAAAAAAAGAAAAGAAAGAATAATATTTATTTAGACACAGTTCGTGAAACACATAATACAAAAATAAAAAGTGAAAATAATCATAAAGCGATAATAGTGTGTGCCTCACGGCTGCGCCAAAAAGGTTCATTTCAGCATTAATGCCCGACAAATGTTGTCTGACGCTGGTAGAAAAGAAAAGCAAAGAAAAGTAAAATAACATAATAAACATTACATTACGCCTTGTTTACGCCGAAGGTGTACCTATAATACACCCACTTTATCGCCCAATATGTGAAGTCCTATGTAATTGGGGACGAGCCTATTGCTATCAACCGGGCACAAATCCAGACTCTAGGCTGCTACCGAGCAACTCCATACAAAAAACCCAATAACACTGCCAGCAGTGTTATTGGGTTTATACTGCTGAGGAGGACCTCATGCTCAACAGTAGTGCTTGCGACCACTAGACAAACGAGGCAGTCTAAAAGGTAAAAATTGAAAAAAATACTACATTTGCCACAATAATATGCGATGCGATGAAGACGATATGGATAAAAAAAAATGAATCTATTATTACTATTACATTATATTTGCGTTCCTTGCACTGTAGTGGGACAACAATTTATAGCATAGAACTATGTCGCTTCTACATGTTAATAAAAATACGTTTCTATGTTTCAAGGTGATCGGCTTGCTGGTTATAGTGACAGTCCTGTATATGAGTGAGGTGTTCTTCCAGAAGATATTCGTGACAAGACCTTGGAAGGCGTTATTTGTGAACTCTGATGATGACATCCATCAGTGGTGGCTGCAGTGGAAGCAGGATCGGTAAGTAATTTGAATTGTTTTGAGAAATTGAAACCTAAAGGCTAATCAATTATTTTTATCTTATTAACATTATTTCCTCATAAACAAATATCGACCTTAAATTAGTTGAAATAAGGTTAATTTCAGAATGACTTTGGAAAATGTCATAATAATATTGAAGCTGTAGCGGAAATGTAATGTGCAGGCATTAAAGTAAATTTTTCGAAATCAAATAAATCGGAAACTAAATTATAAACGCAGTTTACAAACAGTGGTTATTATGGCAATATTTCATTCACAAAAAATTCAAGCCCATATTCACCTACAGTATTTTTCCGCAGCTACTCAATGGCGTACGGCATAATATTCGCGCTGGCCTACCTGCTAGCGCAGCGGTACAACCTGCTAGATGACAACAACCACAGCAACCTCTTCACTCCGGGAATCTCACTAAGCGCCACTCTTCTGGCCTTCATAGGCCTCGGCAGCTACGTGACCTTCACATTCTTCTGTACCAACACTTTTGACTGTAACGAAATACATTCTTACGTCGCTTTTCTACCTATAGTCAGCTATATAATCCTTAGAAATGTCTCAGGAGCGTTGAGAATGCGACATAGTTCGATGTTTGCCTGGTTTGGGACCATTACACTAGAACTATTCGCTAGCCAGTCCCATATTTGGTTAGCCGCTGACACTCATGGTGTCCTAGTACTTATACCAAGTGCACCTATATTGAATTTAATACTTACGTCGTATATTTTTGTGTGTACAACACACGAGATACATAAGTTGACTGGGATTATCCTACCGTATGCGGTACCCGACGATTGGAAGCTGGTTTTAAGGAATTTCGGTATTTTTCTCGCGATTTTAGTACCTATAGGTATACATGATGGTATGTTTTAGTGGTAGATTGAGGACTGATTTTGGCTGTGTTTTAAATTATTATGAGTGAGAAGTGTTTTTTTTTTGTGGTTTTAAATAAGTGCTTATAAAGTGAACTTTCTGTGCTTTTAAAGAGACGTTTTCTGCAAAAGAGAATCAAAAATACATTTTATTTATCTGAATCCTCGCACTTGCACGTATTTATTATAATTAGGGAAAAAAATCAATATGTAAAAATGCGTACGCATTTCTGCGTGCATTGCGTTTATTTATGGAGCGTTCAGAATTATCAATTTCTGTTGAAAGACACTTGATGTGATGATGTCAACAAATGAATGCAGTCTTGTGTTTCCACAAAAATTTATCAAGTCTGTACGCACCCTTAGTCAATTTTTGTACAATTTAAATGTAAGTTATTAATAAAGATGTACATATTAGCTTTTATATAATGTATTAAAGTCTAGTCTGTAAACATAATAAGATCGCGTGAATATTCTAAGAGATTTGTGATTTCTATGATACTGAAAGAATGACCGCGCGTCCTATTTAAAAGCGATCGTCGCGTTCATTTGTCACTTTTTGTTTGGAAAACCGGAACGCGCCCTCTGTCGGTACGGCCACGCGTTCAGGTTGCCGAAAAGAAAAAGAAAAGAAGAAATTAAGAAAATACATTTATTTAGCACAGACAAAAAATACATTTATTTAGAGGGGCTCTTGGCTAAGTAATAATAGCCTCACGGGTCGATCGTTCGGATTAAGCTACGCTTGCCGCGGTCAGTCTATGTATGGGTGACCATCTTAACATACCGCGAACCCTCCGTGCCTCGGACAGCACGTTAAGCCGTTGCTCCCGGCTGTCATTCTTGGATCCTTAACAGTCGTTACGGATGGTCAGAAGCCCGAAAGTCTGTCAACCAGTCTTATCAAGGGGTATCGTGTTACCGTACAGATTGTTTTTTTTTTAACACAGACAAAAAGGCATACAACACACAAAAGTGACATATTTATGATCGCGACTATCGCATATTCGCTCGACGATCGCTTTTAAATAGGACGCGGGACTGATGGCTGCTATTAAAGCCGAAAATACACGGCTGTACAGGTAAACCAGAAAAGGTATGTGCTTCGGTAATCTTTGTGTTTCCGAATGAGTACGAATGTCGCGCCACAGGGTAACCAGAGGCAAAGCTTCTATGTTTTGTAAGGCTCGCTTTATTATAGTGCACGTATCAATGCGCGAATGTATGAAGTTTTCTCTCTGTTGGGTTACCTACTCCGGTCGCAGATCGTTATCTGTTATTCAAAAGTTTTTTGGAATTGCATAGAGTTGCTGATTTTGTAACCATGGTAATACAAAATAGTATGGTTGTAACAGCTCTATATTAGATCTTCTTCATCGCGCGTTCGTATTTCCGACGACAGACGATAATTCCCGAAGCGTATACTTTTCTTGGGAAATCTGTAACTAGAATGCAAGTAGCTTGCATGCCATTGACTTCTTCACCAATCAGAACTTGTTATGTCACTATTTCATACAAACTACTTGCATTTATGCTATATCAAAGGATTTTTTGGCGTTCGAATAACGTTGACAGGGGGCGCTGTTAACGGTACACATTTGTCAAATAGTTTTATTTAAATTTTTTGAAAAAACAAAATTTGGCGTTAGTTCCGATTTTGGCCACGCGCCAAAAGATCTTTGGTGCAGCTATACTGTGCCTGTTACAAACGCGTGTATTTGCGGTTTAAAAGGGAAAAACACTTAAAAAATCTTATAATTTAAATGGCAATGTAGACAAGACAATGTAGACATGTAAGAAACACACGTCGATCGTCGACAATGACGTGTGTCTATGTTTGTTTTCTATAACTGATGCGAAGCCTTTTGGTCTGTGTATGTTATGCCAATAGATTGTGTATTAATAAGTAATAAGTACATGATTGGAACAATTATTATATATTAATTTATGACAGAGTTGTTTGTTAGTTTTTAAGCCATCGAACTATCCTATTTTTTAGAATGTCCGAACTCGAAAGCAATATCTCCCAGTGATATTAATCTCAGAATACCTACATGACACACTCACTCACTCACTCTCTCTCTCTCTCACACACACACGCACGCACAAAAAAAGTTTGTGAATCTAAGTGTCAGAGACAATTTTATCGGTGACTTCAAAATTACATAATTTACAGTAAATTCTCAGAATATTGTAAAGTCAGAACGGTTGTTACAATAGCTCTTTCGGGTTTCGATATGTAAATATCACTCACCCTGGCCCGAAAAACAGCTTAATCTTGCATGTCCATCGATTATAGAATTTTTCATAGATATGTACATTTACGGCTAAAATCTTGATTAGCAAAGAGTTTATTATCAAAATGTAAATATTATTTATTTTTAATAGTCTCAGCATCTTCGTAGACAGTAACTACGAATTTAGATTTAAAATTGATCAAGAATAGTACACGTCAATAATGTGCCACTTCGGGTTTCAGAAAATGTTCCCCTTTAGCTGCGTCCCCACTTGTAAGAAATACGCCAACAATGCCGCCGAGGAAGACAAATAAACTTGAATTGAACCGACTATTTCCTAGATGTGATTATCCACCAAATAGAATATTAGACAAACTAGATGACTAGAGAGGAGATGACTACCACTTAAAACTTTTGACACTTCAAACTTGAGACCTTAAAACTGTTTTTTTCGGGCAAATCACTTTTTCATTACGTGACGATTTCTACCAGTCAACTCCAACCGCAAGCCGCGTTAAAGAACTTCGTTCCGAAAAATAAATTCTTAGAACATCGCCTATTTACCTATTGAATAAACAACGAATGTTTCTTTACGCAAAAGTTCTTACATACTTCTAAGATGCAGATAAGACATCTTTAACTTGATGTGATTATCCACATATGTTTTCAAACTGATCTGTGACTGAACCACCGCCTCTTTTAGGTGATTGAACAAATATTGCAACAAGTATTGTAATTTACAAAGTGAAGGAAGAGTTCGGCAAAACGTGGGTTTCTACGAGAGTTCGGTATCGATAGCTGTATTATGTCACATTATGATGCTCTTTTTCGGGTTCCTTACTCAAATGGTGCCAAACGGAACCCTATTACTAAACCTTTGCTGTCCGTCCGTCCGTCTGCCTGTCTGTCAGCGGGCTGTATTTCATAAACTGTAATAGGTAGACAGTTGAAGTTTTCATAGATTGTGTATTTCCATTGCCGCTATAAACAACAAATAATAAAAATAAAATAAAGTTAGAAATTAGACGGGGTACGAGAAACGAGTTTTCGTTTTTTGCTAAATATTGTACGTGTGCGAGTCCGAGTCGCACTTGGCCGGTTTTTTTTCACATGTTGGAAGTTGTTTGGTGACCTTGTTACGAGTGGGGACCCAGCTTTTGTAGAAATTCGTATTTAAGCGTTATAATAATACCTGTTGCGCCATATTAATTTACATACGGGTATTGTAATTTAAAAATGGATTTTTGTTTAAAAGTGTATTGTTTTGCTTTATAAAAAATGTTCAGAATCTGAGTGAGCTTTGATTTTGCATCCGGAGCCTGTTTCTCAATGTACGGATAGGCAATATCTATCAGATAAATTCACATAAGTTTTAACTTCCGGTGGTGGTGATCAGGCATACAATTTCAAGTGTTCACTTCTACAAACTTTACATTTTTCTGTATATATGTATGATAAATAAATTATTATGATTGCTTATACCTACTGCTTTTATTTCTGTGAATCAAGCTGGGTGTGTTCTTATAGCAACACTATATTATTGAAAACTTACGACTGGAGCCGAGTATACGCGATTCAGCGCCGAGTACGAGGGTGGCACTGAAAGTTCTTAGAAAATCAAAAACTGAACAAACTAGCAAGTTATTAGCTTTATATTATCTTTTTAAAATAGTGTCCATTTACATCGCTGCATCCGATGGAATCACTGAGAAAAGCACTTTGCCCATTCGTCCTTAGGGTTCTCTTCGACGGCATTTTGAAATGCAGCCACTGCTTCCTCGGCGTCCATAAAACGTTTTCCTCGAAGTTTTTCTTTTATTTTTGGAAATAAATAAAAATCGCGAGGTGCGAGGTCGGGGCTATAGGGCGGGTGACCCAGTAATTCCACGTCTTACGTCGCCACGTAGTCGATTGTTTGCTTGGCGGTGTGCGACGAGGCATTGTCGTGGTGAAGGAGGATCCTACTGCGAGGTCGTTTTCGTAACTGTTTTTCGATCCTCTAAAACAATTGTTGCGTAATGACCTGTCCTTCCGAAGAACGAGGCCACCATCCTTTTTCCCACGCTTCGGCCTCTCTTCACTTTAGTTGGCAACTCCTCGGAAGGAAACACCCATTCAGCAGACTGCCTCTTAGTTTCAGGATCATAACAATAAATCCATCTTTCGTCACCGGTAAGTATGTCTAACACAGCATTTGTGTCACCCCGATAAATCTGAAACATTTAACGACACCAATCAACACGACGGAGTTTTTGGGCCTCTGTCAAATTATGAGGTATCCACCTTGTCCGAATCTGCTGACAAGTCACTCTTTTGTCAGTCTCTATCATACGCCGCACAACACTGATGTTATCTTCAGTCGTCGCCGTAGAAGGCCGTCCCTCACGCAGAACATCGGTGAGATTAGTGCGTTTAAACTCATTAAACCCGTTGTAAACAGTGACACGAGATGGGGCTTCATCGTGAAAGGCCAATCGAAGTCTATCATTACTTTCTTGTTGACTTAAATGACATCGAAAGTCATAAAAAATCATTGTACGCAAATTTCTCGCGTTAAATTCATGCTGACGTGACAGACAATTTTCAATTTGCCGCCAAATCGTAAACAAATGACAAAAGAATAAAATACATACACAAAAATATTGGCAGAGTTCCATTTTCAAAATTTAAACATTTTTTTTATTATATCGTTTACAAGTGGCCAGTTCTAAAAACTTTCAGTGTCGCTCTCGTATACCCGATTCAGCGTTACCGTTCAGAAAGCGCCCACAGTTCGCCTAAAGAAGTACACCAGGAATAAAACACGTACAATTAACAAGCAAAATTTTATTTACCTTTATATTTTACATTGTGAATAAGACGTTAATATATTGAATATACACCTTAAATTATTATGCGTATGGTGTAAAACATATTTACATTACTCGCTTAGTGCTACAAACACCACAATCAATTTGAACGATACAAATAAGTCGAAAGAATTTTAATATTATAAACAAGACACATCAAAACACTGGGTTTTTAGCCCTCGCGTACCCATGGGTGATATTTTATCGCGTACTGAATTTTCAACGCTCTACTTAGCACCGAGAGTTGAAAATCCAACAGTGTATTTTATTGACGCGCTGGGATGCGCTCTGTTCTGATTCTCAATGCTCGGCTAGAGTTGAAAATCCAGTGCGCCATAAAAAAATCGTCACGTTAAAAAATCTCCCGTGCGTACCTAGGCTCGTGCGTACTTAGGTAAACCTGTCGGTTTCCGCCTTTTTGTGTCAAATTAATAAGCAAAAGAAGTATTTCTTGCGCTAAACTTATACCTAGTTCATCCAAAGTTACAATACGTATTATTTGAACTCGGTTCTAAACCGAAATCGTGGTAATAATTTAACGCCTTATTTTCGGAATATTAGATGTCGCATTTCAAATTATGTTGCGGTAGATTTGGGAAGACTGTCAGAACTGTTAATGTCTGGAGTTATTGTAAAGAATTGTTTTTTTTTTTTCTTGAATTTACTTTGAAAATATGTTGCAGTAAATTTTGAAAACTGTCGGGACTAGGTAATTTTTATTTTTCAGTTGTGATATGATCTTTGCAAAAATATTTTTTTTTGCAATTATTAACAGATTTTTTAGCAATGCAATTTTTTTGAAACAGTAATCATTGGTATTTTATTTACGATATAAATTAGAATAAACATTTAAAACAACTTTAAGACGACACCTAAACCGCATTTGAGCTTCACGCTTTCAATCACAGAATTTATTTATTTTATCATACAATTATTTTATTAACTAATTTTATAATAACGTATTGCTTACAATAATTGGGTGCTCTCACGATGATACTAATTTTGACTTTTCTATGTTGATTTAATACTAATAATATTTACTATTATATAGTTCAAATAAACAACAGGCAAATAAGTAATCTTCATAATTTTTATAATTTTAGGTCTTTAGATAGATAATTATTAATTCAATGAGTCGCTTTTGCCTGTTGGTCAGTTGTCCGAAATACTTTTTTTACGTCAAAGTAATGCAATTCAGTTGAAAACGAGACAGAAATAACTGTTTTGATAGAAGATATTGGATAAAATTTTAGTATAACTAATATTTTTAATGCATAATTGTTAGTAAAAATCACTTTAAGAGCGAATGGTTTATCGCAATGTTTTTTTCTTAACAATTAGATAAACTGTGAACGTATAGACTAATACGTAGTAAATAACACGGCCAAATGTTCATATCTACATAATTTCCACATACTGGAAGGCACGGAAACGTAGATCTCATAAAGATCTCAAGTAATAAAACTATAGACAGAGTAAATGAAACACATCCACACATCGATCGAGCGAGAAACGAACAAGCGACATTTTAAGAGTTAAGTTTTAGAAAATCAGTCTCAATGAACAGGCCATTATTTTTCATAATTTTTAGTTATACTATTTTACATTTAGACGCGTTCTAGGCATTGAATAGATATTAGTTAGACTTGGGCAGGAAAATGATCTACTGTTATTTACCTAAACCTTTTGAACGTATCTACCTGTATAACTTCTCATACCTACACTGTAGTCAAGTAGGCTGACCAAGAGAGTACAAGTAATTCACGGATGGCGTTATTCCTTTCAATATTATTAAGGTGGAACAGTACCTGCAGGTTTTGTCTTACATTTCTTTGCCCTAAGCCAAATGACTCAAAGTTAAAATCTAGCAAACATTTTATGCTGATTACATATTTATTTAGTTACCTATGGCTTTCGTTCAAAAGGTTTATATTAGAAATGTTGTACAAAGGACGCATAAACGCTTTACTAGTAAGTTATTGAATGAAACTGTTCAATTTAGTTTCTATCTATGGCCACTTAATTTATGAAACTGATGTTGCAGCTAGTTGTACGTAATCAGACATTTTCATAAATGTCTTGCTTCTTGTTTTTCTTACGAAATAACATTTAAATAAAAATCATAAACATCGAACACATAGACAGTGACTTACTTAGGTATAAAAGATAACTGTATACATTAAATACGCATTTATTACGATAAACATTGAAACATAACACAGATGTCTAAGTTTTGTTAGTGCACAAACAATGTCAGTCTTTGTACAGTCGAATCACATAAAATTATTGCTGAAACTGTAGGTATCTAAGCATCTAAAGTTTGTTACTAATCTAGAGTTAAATTAAAAGGACAAAACAAAGTAACGGTTGATGTACCTAACGGTTAAGGGAGTGAGGACAAGAATACTTGGATTAACACTAGGAAAAACAAAGAAACTAGAGATCTATCTTATATGGAACGTTTTTTTAAGGTTTTTATATTATGTTAAAGCTAACTAAACTAGGTATCTATTGATTACAGGTAACTTTTCTATACTGGCTTAAAATAAATATGCATTAAGAAGTAACAACAGAATAGGGAGCTATTCAGTTGGATATCTATGTAGAGAGTCTCTAACGACTCGTATTAGTGTAGACATAGATGCAGTGAACTATTCTATTGGTGCGTCAAGTACATACTTACTTCAAGATATCAATATATATCTTAACATATTATGACTGCTTATATTCATATATATATATTTGTATATAAGTAATTGTGCAATTGGTATACAGATTTTTTTGGGCCTTTCATTTTGTTTTATACTTACAATCTAAAACATTTTACACGTAGTTTTTTTTGTCAAGAAAAATGAAAAGATTTCTCTCGAATTCGATATTTACAATAATAAATAAGTTACATATATTATATTTACAAAACAGCAAAAAGTGCGCAAAAAACGATTTCACAAAATATGCATTTGAGCAATACGTTTAATATATTTACAAAAAGCATTTTATACATAGTATATTTAACAAAAACTACAAAAAGCGTTTTTTTTTTACAAAACATGCTACATATTAAAAGGAAACCCTATTTAGTTTAAGGAAGAAAAAAATATAGCGATGACTTGCTGTGTCCTACGTTACAGTACGTCACTACGATTACTTACAGTAAAATATTTTTTCCTACAAAATCTTCTACAAATAAGTTATTGCTATTGAGAAATTATTTACAACATGAAGCTAAGTTACAATTAGTTTGAGACATCAAAAGTGAACAGAAGAAAAGTAAAACGTTCGATTCCTTAAACATTATTCCTAATTAAAAAACAATAACATCCCTAGTATTCGAGTCGCTTAGTTTAATATATCACATTAGATTAGAATCTTGTATACTCATGTCGATTTGATAGTTGTTGAACATGAAGATTATTTGTAATGACCAAAAGGGTTCTATTTACTTCAACTTTTACTTTAACAATTTACTCAGCGACTAATGCTTTTCCAGAAAAAAATCAATGTTGAAATATATGCTATGATTTTTTTTATTACTGTGTGATAAATGAAATGGCACTGTATTTTTCAACACAAATAGCTTAATTATTTCAGTCAGAATTGTCTTGACCCGCGGCAGTGTTTAAAGTCCTTGTGTCTTCACTTATTAACGACCTATCGTAATGTCTTTGTCTTGTAATTTTGGGCCTAACTGCACTAAGTAGAGGAGCTGATATCGCGTGGCTGGGAAGTCGACTTAGGTCCTTCCGACCTTGGAGTAGAGGTGAAGTGACGCTCGAGGACTCGTCTCCTTCGTCGTCGGAAAGAGCTGGGTAACTTTCTTTCATTTTCAAGCTGCGCTCTAGCCGTCGGAGAAATCTGGAATGACCTATTTGATTAACAAAAACAGAAACATATCTTATACTGGCTTGATAGTACTTAACGTACTTAAAAAAAGGATTGATATTGAAAATTTAATAAGCAATAAAGACGAACAAAGGGCTTTCTCCGTTGACTAGATAGATTGACATACCTTATCTGATTGCTTATTGTTCGTAACTTGTTGACTTTCGGCGGTTTTCTGGAGTCCTCCGTTAGATCCAAACTTGAAGATATTTTAGACGACGTGTCCTGTAAGTTTAAAATAATTTAAAAAAGATGCGCATGCACTATATGCACTACACTTGTAAATTACTATTTTTAAGTACCATGCCTCTATGTTATTTAGTAACAGTGAAGAAGTTGCATGAGTCTCTCTACACATTCTGAAATGATCGATCTAATCTACTTAGAAAAAATTAAACTTATAAAAACATTTCAATAACAATGACTAGGTATCTTATTTTATGTAAGTACGTATTTTGTACAGGAATACAGTATGAAACTAACAAAACAAAAATGTTAAAATAAATACAAAGAAAACGGTCAAAAATCATAAACAACTCGAAGAAGATCCGCAAATAACATTTCAAACAATATGAAATCTTAAAGAAAGAATGGAAATATATTTGGCGACTGTATATAGCCCTCTTCTACAAAATGAACGAAGTAAGGTCATTGCTGCCATAATACAATCACCTCTGAACTACGGCATTTTTGTCTTCTGAGCGGTTTCCGCAAGCGCATCGGCTCACAAGGCTGAAAATAATCCAACACACAGCTACATCCTAACGTCAAATAATCATAAGAAGCTAAAATTATCAAAACATTGAGAAATAATATCTTGTTGAAAATAACAGCGTGATTGATATAAAGAAGTGCAAGGCAATTTTTTTTTTAAGTTATTTATCGGGTTATTTTTTTTTTGGATTTAGTGCTTTATTTGGTTTCAGTGCAGTATTTAAAAAAAGAAACAGGTATATACAGAAAGACTACATTAAATAAAACATAAATCGAGGTACAGGTATTAATTTAATATGTTATGCAACACTTTGGTGCGCTTATTTTAAACTATTTACAAATAAGTTATAATTTTTTTGAATTGAAATAAATCATGTATTTAAAAATGAGAAATTAAACATACTAATTTACATAAACTTTTTACTCCAAAATCCAAAAAACGCAAAAAGTCAACACGGCTAGTCAATTTAGTAATTTCTGTTTTTGCAATTGTGACTGCGTCATAACTTTTCGAAAGCTTGATTTATTTACAAACGTTTTTATTAATATTCTAACAAAGAAGATTTAAATACAAAAAAAAACTACACTGGACATCCAAGCAAAACACTGGTTCACAAGAAAAAATAAAGAAAACTATAATAAGGTTTTCATACCTGCATTTCTATATCGGGCAGCCTTAGTTCTCTGGCTGAGGCGACGGAAGCGACGCTAGCATTGGACACCGAGTCTTCTGAGGACGACGACGACGCCGGCGCCGGCGCCTGCGAGCGCGAGCGGCGCCGCCCGCCCTTGCGGCCGCGCGCGGCGCCGTCGGCGCGGCAGCCGGGCACCTGCGCGACATGCGGGCGATATAACTGTAGCCAGTGTCGATCATGGTTATAGTAGTTTGCAATTCCGCAAAGGGCTTACAAAAATAATTGCGTTTCGGATTTAGTTTTTAAAAGGTGGTTTACCTAGTTACCTACTCACTTTATTAGATAAATTAATAACAAGATTTTGTGACAAACGGACAAAAAGCTAGATCCATTTTTAGCCCCCGTAAACCCATATAGCCAATTTCATCGAAATCGTTATGTTAACGACACACGTAACGATTTATTTGCGCAAATTTTGACTTGCACGAGCCTAAATTTGCGCAAGTAAATCGTTACGTGTGTGGCTACCATTAGAGCCATTTTCTAGTGATTACAAATATATATATATACAAATATTGCTCTTTTAATAATAAAGGATGCATATAGATAGCACGCAGTGAAATCGTTATAGATTTTATGTTATAGATTCTCACCTCCAACAAGTTGTGCATAGAATGCGGCATGTGCGGGAGCGTGGACTTGGTGGTGCCGGTGACCTCGTGCGAGGCGGTCCGCGTGTTCCTCCTGTCCCGCTTCCTCCCACTCTTCTTCTGACAGTTACTGCCCAACTTGTTGTTCGCGCCCTTCACGCATTCCGAACTCGGAAAGTCGTACAATCCGTCAGAATCTGTAAACGGTAGCTGTCTACCGTAAAACTGCGGCGAAAATCTCCCCAAACCAGTTTTGTCGCTCAACGGACTCTCGCTTCTCGAACTGACCGGGCTCAGAGGTCTACTACCTTCTGATATCAAAGTGGGCGGCCTTAAACTAGCCTTCTCATCTAGTCCTCTCTCGACACTAACACACTTAACTATAGAACACTTGGTCACTCCGCTAGGGGAGCACAGCGCCGTTTGTGGAACTTCTAAAGTTTCTTTCATTGCGACTAGTTCCATCTCTTTCGCGCTCGTAGGAACGTCATCTACTCTTTCGTCTGTCCCTATGCCTTCGTCGTTGGATTCTAACAGGGGGTCGTCGGAGAGCGTTTCGGAGTCGGATCGTCCTCGCCTACGTTCCTTACTGTCGTCGTTGGTCGCCGCCGGGCTGGAGTTGGTCTTCATGAGCGGTCGCCTCCGGGACTGAAAGCACGACGGTCCCCCGCCGGAGCCGGGATCCTCCATCTCCGAGGGGCACAGAGGATTGCTCGAACCGCAGCGCGAAGGTCCAGGACTCGCCATAGAGCTGTACCCTGACGAGGATAGGTTGGATTCTGAGGGTGCTCGCTCTCCTCGCGCGGACATCGAGAAGGGGCTAAGGTAGCACATGTTGCCCGAGGGCGGGGGCGGTCTAGGGGACATGGGCTCGTCGGACTCTTCACTAGCATTGTACGTGACGGTGATGAGGGGGGGTGGCTGGAACTCTAGGTGCGGCGGCGTGCGGCGCGGGGGGGGCGAGCCGGGCGACGCGCGCTGCAGCTGCAGCAGGGGCACGCGCGGGGGGGAGGGGGGCGAGGGCGGCGGGGGGCTGGGGGACGAGGTTACGTGCGTCGACGCCGTCGGTGTCGTCGTCACCGTGTCCGTGCTCAGCAGGGGCTGGCGCAGCTGGAAGTCAATAAAGTAAATATTATGCATTATTCAGATGTAAATCAATATTCCGAAAACCACCACTACATGGTAGCATTGACGAATAAAACATACCTTCAACCGCAAACCAGAAGTTGGTCTCTCTATTTTCGTTTCATACTTAATTTCATCAAGTTCGTCTTCACTGGGTGACATGATGGTTGCCCTGGATTCACTCTTAGTATTGATCTCCATGCTAGCTCTAGGCAGTCTGGGGGATGGTAGTGGTGTGGGTAGGGGCGTAGGAAGAGGGGTAGGCAACGGGGTAGGAAGCTCTCGTATTGGGGACAAGCACTTGTTGATCCCGCTTGGTACTTCTAGAAGTATGGATGGTGGATAGAGTAGGTTGCTACCTGATGATGAAGATTTGTGAGCGCTTAGAGGGTCCAGGACCTGCAAATGTAGAGAAAATAGGTGCATCTTCGCGCTAAGGGTTTTAAACATGTAAATTCTCTTAAGGAGTGATCATGTGGGCTATGTTAGACTTACACCTAATGCTCACATGACAGAAATGAATTTTCCATATCTTCATATTTACCTGAATCTCAATAGTATTGTGAGGCCTGCTGACTGGCGAGTCTGGTGCCAACGAAGGTATGTGCGAGGAAGCAATAGATAAGTCATCAGCGTCCACCGTATCGTCTTGTGGTGATGAAGCTGAAGGTGTACTAGACAAGGAGACTCCTCCTGAAGATGCTCGTGAAACTATCGCTGCTGACGATGACGAGAAGTTCCGAAACATCGCGAGGATGGAATCGGCGCTTGAGATTTTCGGTTGTCTAAAGAAAAAAAAGTTAAATTGGAATTTTTATCTTACTTAGTAGATTTAATTTTGTATTATACAAATAAAACCAACCTGGAATATTTCTTCAATGCAGCATGTGTCAACGTCAAGTCGAGGCTCGACATTGAATCACTTCCTTGATTGCTGGAGGTGCTATGAGGCGACCTCACTTCTACCCCCGGCGACGGCGGGGTGCTGGACGCCTTCGCTCGCATCCCCCTGTCCGCTATCACCGCCATAGGAATCGTTATAGTGTTCACCATATCCACGTCAGAACTCGAACTCATTTCAGCTGATACTTTGTTCAGCAATCTGGCAAATGTAACTTTCTTTTCTAGTTTAGGGTCTGATATGTGCCGCATGGATGGTGACGTCGACGGCGTAGAAGCTTCACTTGCAAATGATGTCTCCTTATTCTCATTCCCATAATCCATGAACGCCGGCGCACTCTCTACCGTGCTCAACGTCCGCTTTTCAGACATCTGTATCAAGTCTCCCATTGTTATCTTCTTTGAATGATCATTGGTTGTCGCGGGACTTATAAGCTGTTGCAAAATTTGCTTTTTCTCAGCAGCATTTTTCTTAGTAGGGGTGGAATTATTACGTTTTTTACGCGGTGATGGTGTTCCTGTATCAAAAAACTCACATATACTAAATTATTGAGTTCACAAGGTTTCATGAGAAGCGACGACATCGAATGTTTATGACAAAAGCAACACAATAATTAGAAATTTAAATAAAACAGGGGATTGAACAACAACAGTTATTGACTGAGAGATCACCATCATGCCTTCGATCTCTGTGCATACTAAGGAAGCCAATTCTTTAGGGTAAGTGCCAATAATCAAAAATTTTGGAAGTGCCAATTGTATTTTCAATAGAAGTGTTTTGTGTTGTGTTCATGACATCAGAATGAGTAATGAGGATGTTGACCTGTCATGCTGTATAGTTATTGGAACGATTCAAGCGACATAAAAAGCCACAGACAGAAATAGTATTACAATATTCGTTTCAATAGCTATACAGTACGAGTGAGACAATGTTTTGCTTTAGGATCATCTATGATGTTATAGTAGGTTAGTATATTTTTTGTTATTGAAACAATATTGGAAATCTGTTAGATTTTAGTTCGTTATTTGTAATGAGACAAAACAGTGTCTGAGTAAAATAGCATGCTAGCGACATTCACATACAGAAAGAAGCCTTTGAATTGTCAATAATATTGATATAGTTGGTATTGAAGAAAAAGAAGATATTGAATCAGAGACGGACAGTGACGAAGAAAAAGTAATCAATATTATTGACGAAACAGAGGCCGAGTTAGTTGGACGATCTAGAAAGGTGTCAACGAAGGAAGGAGCGGCTACATTAGAGATGCTGTGTTTGTGCTGTCAGGGGTGCACACATCGACATCGAAAGAAGTAATAACGAGGGTAGCGGGCCATGTTACATTGGTCTTTGCATTCCACATAGAAATTTCATTCACAGCAGGGACACATCCAGTGCTAACCGTACCGGCCGCCGCGCGCTCCGCCGAATGTTTGAAATGTTTGCGATAAGATATGATTTTGCAAATAATACTCAAACAAAAAGTGCTAATAAAGCCCTGTGTCTGATAGCAAAGAAGTTGGAACAGTATTCTTGTAGATTTTACGTTTTGTGACTCTCAGTAAAGGCAGCATGAAGTATGATTAGGCAAGTTGAATGTCACAGATTGAGACAAAAGGCTTTAAGCATTAGAGTTTGATTCTTTGTGAAAATGTGATCCATAGATGTAGGAATATATAAAATTTGGGTCTCTACTCTAGCACATCAGAGCTAACAGTAGCTGTGATGTGCTAGAGTAGCGACCCAAATTTTGACTGGATAGAATGCGACCAACTAAAATATCTATATATATTTTAGTTGGTCGCATTCTATCCAGACAGAACATCTAGTTGATGTATGAGAAAGAAATTAAGTAGTTTTACATAAGTACTAAAATAATCTCTAATCCTCTAATAAGTTTTCGACTGATATAAAGATGAAAAATTGTTACAATTTGAATGCAGTTGCAGTCTACATGATCTATGAGTAGAGTATGTATTCGCGGGAGGTGCGGAGCGCGCGGGTCGCGGGTCCTAGGAACACAACGCTCCAGTCCTTACGTCTGGGCGGCGGCTTTAACAGATCGTCCAAGCTAAAGGTGCGCGCGGCTCGCGGGTGAGGCGCGAGCCCCGACACCGACGGCTTGCGGATACCCAGCCGCGTCAGCAGCGTGCGGTGCGGCGGAGCGTCGTGCAGCACGCCCGCTGTGGACAAACCCGCGTCACGTGACACCCGCGTCGCGCCGTGACGTCACGCGAGCCCGCCGCGCCGTGACGTCACGCGAGTCCGCCGCGCCGCGACGTCACTAGGGCTCCTGCGTGGGCACGGCCGCGTAGCGCCGCCCCCGCGCGCCGCCCGCGGACGCTAGCCCCACACACACAGGATTGCCAGATACGCAACACACGAGTAAACATTGAATTTTGATGAGCGTGAAAGACGTCCGAGTCAGTTCTGTCAGTCCAGTAGTAACAATGATGGTCATTACAATTCGTTCACATTGTCTCGCTGGGATTTAATATTGTAATTTTAAATTTGGTTATGTTAAGCCAATTGTATCCGATAATAACTTCTGGCAATCCTTTTCGACATAACTATTGGCACGATTATTTTAACTTGCCGATCCGAAGGGTGGCTCTTCCAGGACAAATACATATAAACAAACTAAACAGACAGATGCTACTTACTGTTTGCAGTGCGTGGATCAAGTTAAAAGAACCGTGATTCAACGGACTCCAGAAACCTGAGAAATGCATCTATCAATGGACAGTCAGCTAAGTCAATACATGCATCGATGCAGCAATATGTACAAACTATATCACATTCAGTTTCTGGACCCGCAACAGTAAAACATAGAAAAGAAGAAAGTCAAAGAAGAAAGAAAAGTAAAATTACGCAAAACGTGTCCTTACCATCCCAGAGACAGTGCGTTTATTGAGAAAATACATGAGTATAGCGGAAACAATCTGACAAAATGTTGAAACAAAGCATTATTGTACTGTGAGTCACAAATATACCTCTCATTGGACGGTCAAACTAGGTTACCGTGTATTATTAAAGTGAGAGCGGCAAGCCGAACTGAACGTATATTGAAAGTGTGCTTATGAGAGAAAAGTTCTTTTGGGGTTATATTTTTGGGTCAAATATTGGGCCTAAAGATTTGTCCTCCGTGATGATTGAGGGGGGTACTTACGTCTGGCGCATCTGTCGGCCTCTTCGGCGAGGAGTTTTTCGATCTTCTCCGGGAAGTGCCTCTTGGCGCACCAGATGAGCCCGATCATGCCGAGCACCACGAACACGGTGATGAGGCCGAGCCAGAACGGCTCTTGGAGCATGCGCTGACCCAAACTGATGATGTTGGGGGTCGGGTTAGGGTTTTCACATCTGGAAAATACAGTGCACTCTTGACGATAACAATCCACGCATCTGTCTTCCTTTACTTTCACTGTTCTTCGTCCCTACATTTAAATTAAGTCTACCTACTATAAGGACATACCTTTTCCCCTTCCACGAAGGGTTACACTGGCACAGAAAGCCTCCATCCCTCTCAGTACAAGCTCCTCTGTTGTTACATGGTTTAGACGCGCACGGTCTTACACGCTCTGCACAGCGCCGTCCTTTCCAGCCGCGCGCGCACGCACATGTAAAAGCCTCGCTCGCTTCATTGGCACCACCGACGACTAAAGAACAATTGCCATACATGCATGGGGTCTTCTCGCATGCTGTCACTAGGCAGAATAGTCCTGGAAATTATTGGATAAATTAATTTCGATGGATACAGACTATGTCATTAAAATTAGATTTTATCAGCTGTTTATATGTTCATTAAAATTAGTCAGTGTACTGATGCAAATAAGCGTCTTTCAAAACAACTGGATGTCAAAACCTGAGTTGTTATATCTTACCAGCGTAATATCCAGCGCACTGGCAGAAACTCTTCGAATTGTCTGTGGCACATCTGCCGTCGTGTAGACACGGGTTCGGGTAGCACGACTCCAAGCTGGTCTCCTCAGATATTAGCAGTACCTTGCTGTGGTACTCCGGATCTGTAAGAGATCGAGAAGTTATTTTATATCTTTTCAAAATCTAGAAAGTACTGAATGTAGGCTTCCTTAGCTCAATGACTCTTTGTACTAGAAAGCTATTATACATATTAATCACGCCGAAAAAGTGATAAAATAAAATCATGATTTTTTTTAGGTTACCTACACGTAAAGTGGGTATGCTTTTTTAAAAAATCTATATAAAAACATGTTCTCTCATACATTCCGTATGGGAGAACATGTTTTTCAACTACAAAATTAAGTTTGTTCTTGCGATAAATTCATCCCAACTACGGAACCCTTCACTGTGAGTGCTCCGACACGCACCTGGCCGGTTTTTTTAAATAACTAAGTTATTAGCTGTTATTTTCGGGTAACTAATATGAGATTTTCCAACATATTACTGATGAGAAACTTTATAGGGCCTTAGGAAAGCGGAGAATTCGGTTTTGCTAATCCGTATAACTGCTTATGAGATCCTAAGGCAATAAGTTAACACAGCTTACGTCAATTTATGAATGGTTACTCTTTTTTGATGGTTTTTCTTCTTACCTTTGTTGACCATAAGGGAGACGTCCATGTTGACACCGCGCTCGCCCGCGTGCTGCGTCACGCTCAGCGAGTGGAGGTACGAGTTGATGACCAGAGGCGCGCGCGGCTCCAACTTCCTCTTGCTCCTATCCACCTCGCAGAGCGTCCATTCAGTGCCGTTGTTGTCTGTGTAGCTGTCTTTTACCTGTGGAACATTGTTAAAGGTATGTTTAAATTAAATAGAATATATTTATTTGAATTTTCAGGCTTTAAGGAACAGTGGACTGAATATTCCTGCGACAGTGAGCCGCACAAATCATGTTTTGAGCAGATCAATAACCAACGAAGTAGTGACAAAAAAATCCAATCAAATACGTAAATTTTTCTCACAGGTACAAGGTACCTAAGTGTTAAAAAATGTATAATTTGGATATCTCTGTGTCCTGCTACAGTAAGTGACAGAATATTATACAGCATTTGGATCAATTTAGTACGGACCTGTATCCACCCACTGCCGGCTCCACAAGGCCAGGGTTCGTCACCAGACGCGACTAGCGTAGTAGCTGTGAAAGCCAACGTCAGTGTATGTTGATGCGGCGCTATGAGACGCGTGCGCAGTGCAGCACGTGCCGGCGCCAACTGTGGCCAGTTAGGAGCAGCGAGGCGACCTCCCACTCCTGATGCTACTTCCACCACATGTGACGCGTTCAGGTAGCTGACTGGAAACAACATGGGCATTTAGAATTCAGTATTTTTGCTATAAGAATAAAGATGGAAGGAATTGATGAAAACTAGGAGAATACGGATAGTGTTTAAGATTAACAGGATAAGTGTCAATGATCGATCATTCGATTTACTTTTTTAATGTTCCTCAGAAGAAAGTGTAAGACACATTGGGTATAAAAGACAGGTATCGATTTCATCAACACTCGCATGAAGAATACTCACTTGTTTTAAAATACGCCAGAAAGCCCTGTCCAGTAACGTTCTCGCCAGTCTTGATTCTAAGCCGCAGTATCTCAGATTGTGACACAAAGAGGCCGTTGGTCAGTATGTTGGGGTTCAAGAACGGCCTGATGGGTAGGTTCTGCAGATCTATTTGTACGTCAATGTAGGAGTCTTCAGGTATAGCATCCGAGACGTTGATTGGGACACCTTTTGCAAATACTCCGTAGCCAAAGTCGAAATGGCTGATGTTGAGGAATACGCGTTTGCCTGAAATGAAAAGGTAAGTTGGATTAAGTATTGTAGGAAAAAGCAGAACTGCGCTGGCTTATTGAATCTGCTTAGTAGTTGGTGATAATTCACCTATGCCTTTGATGGTCCTGGATAAGGCTTCCTTCGTATCCAGTTTTAGGTAGATTAATTACTCTTTGTGTTTTTTTGTGGACACATTTTGCTAAAAGGGGCGTTGGGCGCCATTTTTGTTAAACGGGTCCCATACTGGGCGCTACTTAACAGTAATGGCGCCCAGTGTGGGATCCACAATACACTCGGATTCTTGTTTTATCAAAGACTTTAGAAAATAAAGATTTATTTCGAAGCAGGTACTTTACATTTAGGTATTAATCTTGATGGCCCTAGAAAGGATTGTCTGCATATCTAGCATTAGTCAACATCGAGTAGTCGTGCGTTAGCGTCACGTAGACAGAACTTTATCAAAAGTAACGTCACGTTGACGCTACGTTAGTGTCGCAAGTGTGCGTTATAATTTTACGTTAATGGCCATTCGAATTCGAACAAGTCGAAACATATTTCAGCTATATTTTAACAAAAATGGTGAGAAATGTTGATGTGTTGTTGTTGTTGCATGATATTTACCCGTGGGAGCTAGAATGTCAATGGAGCAATCCAAGTTTGGCAGCAGAAAGTGAGGATAGTTCGGACTTCGTAAGACACCTTCCTTCGATGTTAACGTCTGTGACGGACATCCAATCAGTTCAACTGCTCTCCATGTCACTGAGAATCCTGAACCTTGGGTGCTGTAAAGTGGAGAATTTGTACTTTAAATTTAATATGTGGTACAATTATTTAAAATCTTAAAGATTTTTGAGGCACATAAGTGGACGGTTAAAACTAACGAGGAATTAATTGGTCTGATAATGTTACAGATTTGTCAACGACATAATTTTGGCTTCTTTTCCGTCGATTTCTATCTTACTATCCTTTACCGCATTCAGCCATCGCATCGGGTTTCTAGTTACAATCTAAGGCACATTATAGCACGTGGCACTTAAGACATTATTGTTTCTGGAATAGAATCGGAATTATTCTCGACGCTCCGGCGTGTGTGTTAACTTTAACTGATGAGAAAATATTGTGATAATGTAGGACTCACTTGTAGTCAGAGTGGAAGTACAGCACAGCCCTGTTGGTGGATGCGACCCAACGGGCTTCACCAACTGAGCCACAGTATCTTGACGACTTCAAACTCCATGAGTCACGGAGCTGAAAGATTATAAAACAAATTAACACATTGACTTTCGCTGAATATTATGAATGATTAGATTACCTTTGCAACATCATCTGCCTAGTATTTTCTTAACTCTGTTAAGGATGGCTTCCAGTCTAACCGGAAGTAGCTGAATACCAGTATTTTACATGGAGCGATTGCCATCTGACCTCCACAACCCAGTTACTGGGTAATACGATACCCCTTGGTTAGACTGGTTGTCAGATTTTCGGTTAGACTGGTTGTTATTTTTCCCATCCACGGACCGACCACGGCAATTGTAGTTTAATCTGACCGATCGTCCTGTGCGGCTATTATTACTTAGCCACAAGGCCCAATTAGATTACTTTTTTATTTGATTTAATAACATCAGTGAAACGCTACCAAGCACGCGAAGTTATATCAGTAATTTTCAGGGTAAATAGCTACCTGAAAACATGTTTTGAAAATTAAGCTTTGTCTCGAAATTGCCTATTTATAGGTACCTTTTAATCTTTAATTATTTACTATAAATACGATTCCAGTTATTTCCCGGAAGGCTTTAATGCGAACAATCAGGTGGCATTAAAATTGAATTATAATTTGTGCGATGTTTCGGGAATTATTAATTTCTCCAAACGCTACGGGAAAAGACGCGCAATAGCAATTTCTAAAGGAATTTTTGCTGTATATTTTGCCTTTGTTCTGAATATTTAAATTACATAAAATATGTTACGACATTTAGGAATGTTTCGGCAATTCGGTAATTTGAATACGTATTACGCTTATTCCAATGACGCGTACTGTAATTTAATTTTGTATGCTTATCAATGGTAAATGAGACAAATGTTTTTTTTGTAAATATGTTTGTATGTATCGTGTTTAAGAAATAAAGAAATAGTAACTTAATAAACAGAGCAGCTCACCTCAACGAAATCATAAAGACAGTCCTTTTGGTATTCTAAATCCACGCTTTGGAAAACAAAGACGAGTCGTGTGTCCGTAGGGCCCACTACGTGCACCCAAAAATCCAGATCATTGTCATAGATGCCAGGGTGATTGGGACTTGTCAGTACTCCTAGACGAACAAACCAATGCATTAAATGTTATATTTTTGAACACCTGGGACCAGAAAACGAACAATATTTGAACTCAGAATATCCGTTAATTATCATATTTTGGAAATACAGACTCAGTTGAAATTCCATTGTAAGCGAAGCCCTTATATTTATTACTAGCAGTTAATAAAAAATAACTAAAAGGCTACATAAAGCTTAAGTAAATAGTTGATTACGTTTCAATACTTGTAAGTTTTCTATAATTGGGTATTCAAGTTGAGTTTGTCGTTATTCTGCTCCCGTGTTGGGCGCCAGTTTAATTGTAATGGCGCCCAGCGTGGGACCGCTATTTTTGTTATAACAGAGACCTCAACCAATGCAGTTTTATTTAGAATTACTTCTAAGGTGGATGTTATACTATTTGTGTACTTTAATCAATCAAACTCAAACTCAAACTCAAAGCATTTATTTCAAATAAACCAATTACAGGCACTTTTGAATAGTCAAGGGGTCGGTCAGTCAGAAATATGAAGCTAGTCGCCCATTCCAAAGCGTAGTAGGTACCTATGGAGAAGAACGGGCAAGAAACTCCACGGACACTCTTTTAAATAAAATAAGATGGTTACATAATATTGGTTACATCATTCAAGTTGAAGTTATACATGTGAGAACGATGCAAAACATTAAAAGCGTCCGTTAGAAATAAAAATATAAATTAAATTAAAATCGCCGTGGCAGCTAAGAGATGACCAGTCCCTACTGACGGCGCCCGTTCACGAACATGACGCATGGATTAGCACCATTCAGCTCAACCATTTTGAAGGGAGCTAAATGATCCAACACACGCGCCACCGCCAGCGAGACATTAGAGTGAGCATGACATACTCTCAGCCGCCAGGGCACATTCAAGTCAATGAAAGACATACTCAGTACCTAAATGGTAGCTTTATAGTCGGTACATGGTGCCCACACGTGTGCCATGCAATTATACAATGCTAAGACATTGAATTTATACAATGCAAAAATAGTTTTTAAAATCTTCAGCAGCTCCAACGGTATTTTCAAATGCTAATCAATTAGTTTATGCTTGTGGAGCAGGACCAGCGTTGAGCCAAGCATTTTTATCAGCGATGTAATCCCCCAACTTATAATATGCTTGGCTGCATAGTGTGCGTTTAATATAAGATTTAAATTTCGTTTCATTCAGTTGAAGTATGTGGGGAGGTATTTTATTGTAACATTTTAAACAGTACCCCATGAAAGATGAGTCCACTTTAGCCAACCTGAAACCCGGTTGAACTAATTGGTCCCTATTCCTAGTGATATAATTGTGTTTTGCACCTCTTTTACTAAAAAGATGTAGATTTTTCCTTACGTACATGATGTTTTCATAAATATATTGACAAGGTACCGTCATGATGTTAATATATTTAAACTGTTCCCTTAGAGAGTCGCGCCTGCGGAGGCCATAGATGGCTCTAATGGCTCTTTTCTGCAGAATAAAAATAGACTCGATGTCTGCAGCCCGTCCCCATAGTAGAATACCGTACGACATAATACTATGAAAGTAACTAAAATAGACTAGTCTCGCGGTATCTACATCAGTAAATTGACGGATTTTTCTCACAGCAAATGCTGCTGAACTTAGCCGTCCTGAAAGGGATGTTAAATGAGGACCCCATTGAAGCCTTGAGTCGAGCGTGATCCCCAGGAAAACAGTTTTATCGACGAATTCTAGTTTCTCTTGATTCAATACTATCTCACAATTACTACTTTTGACATTTGGTAAAGAAAATCTTATGCACTTAGTTTTTTTCCCATTTAATACTAAATTATTAGCAGTGAACCAATTGTGGACCTGCTGTAGGGCGTTATTTACGTCGTCAAGATTTGATGCACGTCTATTAATTTTAAAAATTAAGGAAGTATCATCAGCAAATAACACCATTTGTGGTTGAGTTTTTAACAAATGGGGGAGATCATTAATATATACTAAAAAGAGGAAAGGACCCAATATTGATCCTTGTGGTACACCCATTTCTACTTTTAAACCGAGTGAATTGACACCATTTATTTGAACTTGCTGTTGTCTATCATTTAAATACGATTTTACTAAACTGAGCGCAAGTTTCCCAAGTCCGTAATGCTCAAGTTTCAAGATTAAGGTTTCGTGGTCGACGCAGTCAAATGCCTTGGAGAGGTCACAAAAAATTCCTATGGCGTCTTGGGCCTCTTCCCACGCCGTAAATATGTGTTTTAATAACGTGACACCGGCGTCAGTCGTACAACGTCCCTTGGTGAAACCATACTGTTGATCATGTAAGATTTTATTGGTGTTAAAATGATTGAGCAGTTGGTTAAGCATTACCTTTTCAAACACCTTGCTTAAAACTGGCAACACGGATACAGGTCTATAATTATTGGTGTCTTTACTGTCCCCGGATTTGAAAAGTGGTATTACCTTACTATATTTCATTAGATCAGGGAAGATTCCTTGATCCACACACAAATTAAATATTAAGGCTAAGTACGGCGCTATAGTCTCAATAATGGAGGTACAAACTTTAATTGACATTCCCCATAGATCTTCGGTTAATTTTATCTTGATTTGTTTGAAAGCTTTTAGTACTATTAAGGGGTTTATATGCTTGAATTTAAATTCAATCGGGCAGGATGAAACATTTGCTCTTAATAAATCAATAGAACGCGAGGGCGAGGAATTTAAGGATTCAGTAGTTTTAACTGGGATACTGGTAAAGAAATTTACAAATTCTTGAGCAACTTCTTTGTTAGTGCTTATGAGACCACGTGAAGTTTCTAGTGTGAAATCATTATTATGTCTTTTATTCCTGTTTGTTTCGTCATTGATAATTTTCCAAACCGTCTTTATTTTATTATCGGCTGATTTGATCTTGTTGCTAATGTACAAGGCTTTAGCTACCTTGCAAGTATTTTTGAAAGTTTTAGAGTAAGTAGCAACGTATTTATTAAAAGATTCAGAGTTAATATAAGGCTTAAGGCCATACAGCTCAAACAATTTTTCCCTGCTTTTCCTAATACCCTTAGTTGCCCAGTCACTGAACAAAAAAATTGGGCAAATGGTTTTAGTTTTCTTTTTTAAAGTATTATTGAACTCGGTGCGCACTACCGAAAAGAATTCCTCATATAATTCATTTACATTGTTTATAATATGACCCGGTATACTTAACTTACTAATTAAGTTATTATTAAATCTGCTTAAATTGCTGGTTGTTATTGGTCTAGATTGTATCTGAATTCTTTGTAATGGTGTGTTGGACTTGAAAGTAACGGTTTGACCACTGTGATCAGAAGGGAGATAGTTTACAATGGCTTTATCTAAGTAGTTGCAGCAACAAAACACGTTATCAATACATGTAGCAGTATTTGTGGTTATGCGGGTTGGTTCTGAAAACACATTTGACAAATTGAATGATTTAAAGAGACTTAATAATCGACTGCTATTTGAACAATTTTCTAAGATATTAATATTAAAGTCACCACAGATAATTAGCGATTTTTTACCCGTTGCAAGTTTTGCTAGAACATCTTCCATTACTGACTCAAATATGGAGTAGTTTTGATAATTTGGGGGTCTGTAAACGCACACTATAACATGCTTATCTAGCTCAACACAAGACAATTCAATGTTATGTTCAACCGACAGATCAAGTACATCTTTACGAGGTTTAGATTTAATAGAATTTTTAACTAAGATTAGTGAACCCCCTCGCAGCATAGATTTTCGGTTAAAACAACTGCCCACACTATAATTTTTATAATTAATTAGCATCTCATAATCTTTCAACCAATGTTCAGTTAAACAAATAATTTCGTACATAGTTTTTTCTAAAAATAATTCAATTTCTAATTGTTTGGAAGAAAAACCTTGAATATTTTGATGAAATAATTTCAAGGTGTTCTGCTTAGATTCTTTTTTACAATTACCTATTTGAGAGCAAGAAGACACCTTGTTCTTGGTAGGTATAACTATAGTGTTACTGGTATCTTCTGTTGTCTTACTATCTAGTTTAAATTAACATCCAGAGTGAGCCCCAAGACTCCCATGCCATCACCAGGCAATGAAATCCTACTACTTGTGGACCCCACATTACGACAAGAATTTGCCATAGTGACACATGGATCCTCCTTCGTACAATTGTTGTAAAGGTTTATAGCATTAGTGCTACAGTTACTGGTGGCCACCTGTACATTATTATTACTAATAATTGCGGTGTTAATTATAGAACTATACTTCGACATACTACTTATGTCTGAGTTTATATAAGCTAATAGTCTCGCTATTTTAAGTCTAAACCTAATGGGCAGATACACTGTATTCCTTGTCGATTTCAACTTATCAACAAAATTGTTGGTGTCAAAAAATATAAGTTTGTCACTGTAGTGACTTACTAGGAACTGGATATGCTTATTAAGCATATGTATATAATTGTTTTTTCTATTTGATAACCTCTCAAAATATGGAAAAGCACACAAAATAATTTGATTACAATTTATCTTTAAAATCTCAGTAACACTGTCAGTGATCTCTTCTTTTTTGACCTGGGAACTATTTCCTACAAATACAGTTATGTTGGTATTAGAATCATAATGATTTCTTGTTATTGTTGTCATTATTTCTTTGAAGGATATCCCAGGTAAACAATAGTTTTGAGTAGAAAAACTCAAGTTGTTATTAACTAATTTCCCTAACCCTCTTCCCATACTATCTGAAAACATAACTGACTGATAGCAAACTTGACTACTATAAGAGGAAATACTACTAGCTACTGACTGTTCCACTTGAGATATTTCTTGCACAATATCAGGTATATCTTCATTGAGGATACAGTATTGAGACAAACTCGCAGTCTGGGACGGGTCCTCAGTTTCCTCAGGCTGGACAGCAACAGGGTTTGAAACCTTCTGACAAGTACACTGACACATAACTAACTCATTAGCAGCAAGGATATGTTCTTTAATTTGGTTCTGAGAACCCACATATTTAATGAAAAGGGAACTAAGTCTGCCCTCAAGTACCTGTATGTCGGACTGTAAGCGCTGTGTATCAATTTCATAGATGTTTTTGCTGTCTTCTAGTTTGATTTGATAATTATTTAATTTATTGATTAAATCAATACGTTCCTTTCTCCGTGGAATATTTTTGGAAAAATGTTTTTGTTGTCTCTTAATTTGATTACATTTTTTAATTATTCTATTTAGTTTTGCATATTTTTTCATTTTCTTATGACTACCTTTATAGCTATAATTCTGTTTCAATAAGGAATCTTCAGTAAGGTCAATAGTTATCATGGAATGAGGGTCACAATTAGTATTTAATAACTCATTATATAAGCGATTAGTTTCTTTAACCTGAGTACATTCTTTTTCTTTCTCTAACTGGCTAATACGACTATTAGCATGAATTAATTCATCTTCTAGGTCAATTCAATTTAAGTAATAGCAACCAATTAGATCTTTTAAGTTATCTTTAGGTGTCTTGCGTACCTGAAATCCCTTCAACGGTCCTGTTCTTGACTATGTGTTCTGGGTTAAGTCGTCGCTTGCACACATACCCGCCTGTCATTCCGCATTTGTGTAAAGTCCAGAACAAACCACTTGGTAGAGACGGAACGGGTGATGACTTCCACTAAAAACATGTAGATTTATTATGCAGGGTTTTTTCTTGAAGAAAAAGATTTCTATATGTAGACAGATTAACAGCTTCTTGACCTTTGTATAGCATTTTATTAGCATCAAAACTTTAGTTGTAGTCATCTTAACGGTAGTTTTGTGTAGAGACAATGATTTGTTTGGTTGACACTTATGGACAAGTCTTAAACTAAAAGACTCGACTGTGGTAACGGCCAGACTTTAGAAAATTCGCTGCAAGTTGCAAAGTTAACGACATGGCAACTTACCTGAATACCTAAGCAGGCATCTTCGATTTCCTCAGTGTCATTATACGGCGGCCACCCTTGATACCCTACAGCGCTTCCATCGATCCAGCTCAAGCTGTCCCCATCTTCTCCTTCTTGGCGCGCTCCTAGCCAGTATGTGGAACCAGCGCTGTAATCGCTGCTTTGTCGGATCCCTGAGACAATGAATCGCTCTTCTTCCGCCGAATGGACTGATGATAGATGCATGTTTAGGCCTTCACACACCTGCGGAAACAATAATCATAAAATAATGATTTTTGAGGGGCCATTTAAAATCTCCAAGTGATGTAAAGGTATATTTAGAAAGTAGCTTTTCAAAAGATTGTTTCAACGTTTTCAAGTTAATAACGAGACACAGTCCGTCATTTTATTTTGACCCAGAAAAAAAGATAGGGCTGTCACGATGATAAATAAGGCGATCAGAGGCACCGGTCACTAAGCACAACAGTCGTAATGGCATTGTAAAGCGCCGAGGTTGAAACGAAACGTTCGTCAAAAAAGATAATTGCTAAACCCTACCAGTATTCCTTAGAAAATTATAATTTAACAAGCAGTAGAACTGGAACTAAAGTTTTGCAACTTTGTTGTTCTGATTACTTGTAAAGTGTAATCAATCTTTGTAGGACTAGCGAAGCGTCGTGGTTTTGCGACGATGTCTACTCCATTTAAATTACAAATTGTCAGTTTCTATACCTTGTGAGAAAATGGACGCAGATACTAATATTTTTTTTACCATGCCAGAAATTTTTCTCTGGAAAATAATGTGTTTTATATTCTCCTTCTCGATACTTTTAACTGTTATCGATATTTTAGGTTAAGAGCAATGATAGACTAGTGGTGTGACTGTCGGACTGCCAAGTCATAGGTCTCGAGTTCGAACCCAAGGCACGCACCTCTGACTCTTCGGATTCATGTGCGTATTGTAAAATTATCCCTTGCTTCAAACACGGTGAAGGAAAACATCGCGAGGAAACCGATGTCTGAGAGATATTTCTCGACGGCCATGTGAAGCCAAGTCAGAGGTCCATGGGCGGCTTTAAAACTCTGACACCAGGTTAGTCACTAATCACACGAAAAAGGGTCTCTCAGACGCTACTTTAATATGTTGCACTGTCAAGCCAATGAATCAGTCTAACTAACCCTGTTCCACAAAAAAAAAAAACGCAACGGACAGACTAAGGCACCATTTTATTTAAGGCGGCAGCATCGTCTGGTGGACAGGGGATTTGGAATATAAATCATTGAGGATTACACAACTTAGGGTCCAGTTGGCTTTATCCTCAGTGTTATTTTGGTAGTTACAATCTTGGAAATGCCTTTTGGTTTTTTGGTGGTGTTTTAGTGCTGTTGGTACGTGATCGGGACCTAAATTGCAGTGTTTTCCGTCCTGTCTATCCTCTAGTACTCCGCACTAACCGTAGTAGGTACATACATAGATTAGATGTTCTTATTTCTGATATTGTGGCTACCAGAATTTGACTTGAAATGGCTTCTCTGAATTTTCAGTAAACGAGGGAATAACTTTGATTTCCAATAAATAATTAAAAGATTCATATAATGCTACAGTAAAATATAAATAACTTATTACTAGAACATAGACAAAAGAATAGGTACATGGAGATAATTATGTTTTACGTTTCATAAACTCACCTGTTTGGAAGTAGCCCAAGATGCTTTCGGGTAACCGGAGAAGAGGTAGCAGTGTCCATTGAACAGCACCTGCTTCGAGTCCATACACGATTGTGCTGTGAACAAAAACAATACGCTCTATATTCATTCATTTACCTTTTAAAACAGGAGCATTCTCCATGTTAATTAACAGAACAAGTCGTAGCTTACTTTCGCGAGAAAGTTTTACTCTGAATTTAATAAATTCATTACAACTCTGTGTTTTCTTTTCTTTTCCATTGTTCGTGCTTTTATGAAAATAAATAAATGATTCTATCTTAGATTATTTTCTTCGTTTGAGCTAGTGCCTCCATTTAGTTTGCTCGTAGAATCTAGTCGAGGAAAAATACCGAGTGCTCATTTTGGCGACACTTCAATGAGTTATCCATACTTGTTGCTCTATTTAGCGTAGTTTCTCGTAAAACTAAACTTCTAATAATGCCATAAAACCTAAATAGCATGAAGAATTAAAGCATTACTTGGCATGTTTTCGTGTCGATCCAGTACCAGGAGAAAATGAAATATTTATAAGTTCAGTGCTCGGAGCTCACCGGCAGTTGGTGCGCAATGGACCGAGTAATCTTGTTGGCAGGTGTAATGTACCCAATTTTGGGCACATTTGCTGTCGTAATATGAGGAGACAAAGTCGAATATTGTGTGGCAAAATGTACCTACACGTTCGCTTCAGCCAGCAAAAATGAAGGGTATAAAGTAGTAAATTTCCCGCGTGTGCAACGGTTTCATTTCTTTCTCAAAAGAGCTACACGTCACTAGCACTCGGTGAAACCAGAAAACGTACAAAATATACACACGTACGAGCAGCGAACGTGTTGCAGAAGTTGAGTAGTTATAAGCAAGTTTGTTAAAATTTTCTCAACAAAATAAAGAAAAAGTTTTTTCAAAATTCCGTTCTTGAGAGAAGAAAACACGTTCTTATTAAGTGTGTATTCTCGACCGTTTAAACAACACTAGCACAAACGATGGCATTCTATCTCATTACGACGAAGAAGCACGACCTAGTATAAACTGCCGGCACTTAATTAGTATTCCAAGAGCGCTAAAAAGTGTTTTAATTAAAGCATGCGCGCGCAATTCTTTCGTCGCCACGTGATAACAGAACCGTTCGGATATATTCATTATCTGAATGGCAAAGTGGTCACAAAGGCCGGAACAGAGGGTGCGACAACACGACACGTTGTCACCGACGAATTTTAATAAACTCCGCACTGTGCAGGAGCAAACAGTAGTATAGCTCTCACTGACATTCTAATTTTGCTCCCGTTAGTTAACTTACGTAGCTGTACCTAATTTCTGTTCAGCTAGTTCTTCAAGTAGAATTTTACGGTCAGTGACGAATTTATTTAAATTCCTCCGTGCTTGATGAGATTTTCAAGGATTGGCAATGTTTCACAATCAGTTTTGAGAACAAATTGTAGTGCAGTACCTAGCTATTAATCTGGTTTGACCTCGACAACCATTTTTATGTGGTGTATCTCTAGACAAATCTGCTCTGAATACAGTGTGATAAATGATATTTTATTTCTGTAAATTAGGTTTTTAAAACACTTTTACACAGTACAGTACCTATACAGTATTTTAAATATCTGTAATTACCTAGCTATGTGCAGCCTACCAGACCAGCGACCACGTAAGTGCCCACTTAACAGCCATTCAGTTGACTTTTATAACCGTATAAAAGCATTATTGATGAATATTATTGGCGTAATATTTCGCCTGTTATCCGCTAACTGTTAGGTATTGTGTTTGTATTCAATGGCTACCGTGTTGTATATTTAGAAGATAAGAATTTCGACTAGGTACCTAAAGGAAGCGACAAAGCTAAAATACGGGGAAGCTATTGAGAATATTCCAATAACAATTGACTAAATTCAAATTTTAGTTTGTTCTTAAAAAACCTAGAGGCAATTTTAAAGAAATTAACAAAACGAAATAAAAATAATATAATACTGTGTGGAGATTGGAACATTGACGCATTAAAGCGAAATAATAATTTTAAAGAATTAGAATGTATTTTACAGAGCTATAACATATCTAACCACATTATTAAACCCACTAGACAATCATCATGCATAGATCTTATCGCAAGCGACATATCAAACGTTCAGCCTCAAATACATACCCTTGGATTATCAGATCATGAGACCGGTCAGTCCATTTGTTTCAATGCGTATGTAGAAACTGCAAGATGCAGGAAACAATTTTGGTTCCAAAAGAAAAGAGATCTAAGTCAAAACAAAATAGCAAAGTTTATATCATGCATATCGTCTCTTTCGTTTTCAGAAACATACGACTCAGATGATACTGACATAGCATTCAATCACTTTCATGATACACTGTCCCTTTTTTATAATCTCTGTTTTCCCATACTAAAAGTAAAAATTACAAACAAGCCGCCGAAAAATAAATGGATAACAAAAGGAATAAAAAGATGTTGTGTCAAGAAACGATGTATGTACCTAAAATACAAATTATTTAACTCCAATAAAAATCAAAACCTAAAAAACTACAAAAAGTACACAAGTATACTAAGACGGTGTATATTACATGCACAGAAAATTGATAATACGCGCTATATACTACAGTCGAACAACAAATGTAAAGCTGCCTGGGACATTATTAAAAAGAATAGCACAGATATGGATGATAACGCTGAAATAAACTGTATCAAAATTAATCAGTGCACTTACACTCACGCCGATATAATTGCCAATAAATTTAATGATTTTTTTATAAACATGACAAACAAACCTAAAACCCCTGATTCTGAAACCCCTATCAACTACAATCATACCATCACTGACATATCAGATAGCATTTACTTGACTCCAACTAATGAAGACTCGGTTCATAAAATAATAAATTCTTTAAATTCAACTAACTCAACCGGTTATGACGATATTAATACGAAAATAATTAAACGTTGCTCTAAATATCTATCACCTCCACTCACCCATATTATCAATCTATCGTTATTTCAAGGCTTATTCCCCACCAGACTAAAATTTTCTGTAGTCAAACCATTATACAAAAAAGGGGATAAAAATGACATGAATAATTATCGACCGATTACTCTTATACCCGTAATTTCCAAGATTTTTGAAAGAGTCATGTACGATAAACTACACTCCTTTATAATAAAACACTCCATTTTGAATGAAGAACAGTTCGGTTTCAGAAAAAATAAATCTACAACTCATGCATGTTTTTCTCTTATGAAACTGATTACCTCTAGTCTGAACGATAAAAAACCAATAGCATCGATATTTCTCGATATGTCAAAAGCATTTGACTTCGTAAATCATAAACTGCTTCTTTTGAAACTAAATCGTTATGGCATTAGAGGAAACGCACTACAATGGATAGAAACTTATTTAAATAATCGCCAACAATGCGTAGAAATATCTAGGCACACATTATCAGAGAAGAAAATATATAGATCCACTTATCGTCTAAACTCATGTGGTGTTCCCCAGGGCAGTATTTTAGGTCCCTTTTTGTTCTTATTGTATATCAATGATTTGCCCAACGTAACCCCACACTCTTGCATTCTGTACGCTGACGATACTACTCTTAGCATTAAACTCACCGATGGTAATATCATCAATTACGTAAAAGAAATTAGCGACACATTAAACAAAATAATTGAATGGCTTAAAGACAACAATTTACATGTAAATATAAGTAAAACGAAACTAATACAATTCCAAGCTTATAATAGCACACGTCATCAATTGGAAATAAAATATGCAGATAATGCTGTAGAAGAAGTTGAAAGCGCGACTTTCTTTCTTTTCATTGGATAAATATTGTAACTGGAAAGTGCATATAGAAAAACTATGCGCTAAGGTACAAAGATTTGTTTTTGCTTTAAATAGAATAACTCGCGTGGCTGGTATCAGCGCAGCACTTAATGCGTATCATGGTTACGTAGCATCAGTTCTTCGATACGGCATAATTATATGGGGAAATTCTGTTGATACTATTAAAGCGTTCCGAGCCCAAAAAAAATGTATTCGTTCAATGACTAAAGCACAACCATTACAAAGCTGTGTCCCAATCTTTAAAAAGCTCAAAATATTACCACTCTCAACTTTATATATATTTGAACTGTGTATCTTTGTACGTAAAAACATAGCTTTATTTCAGGTATATAATGATGTTTTTGTAAGAAAAAGCAGAAATACTTATAAAATTTGTGCACCTCAACAAAGAATTCAACTGTTTTCTAATAATGTTTACTGCATGGCAATTAAAATATATAATAAATTACCCAATGCATTTAACATTCTTAACTATAATGACATTTAAAAAGAAATTATTTAACTTCCTATTACAAAAGTGTTACTACTCAACGACTGAGTTTTTAAATGAAAGATTTGATTCTAAATTTAAATTAGATGACTACTGACATTTGTGCGAATTGAATAGAATTTTTATTATTTATTTGACATTGTATATCTTTTTTAATATTTTTATTATTGTATTTCATTTTTGACATTATGCTTACTAATAACTCCTGAGCGTGCATGTAACGGTAATTATTTTTTCCCTTTTTCTTGACAATTGTTTATTTGTTAATGTTTAATTTTGACATTGTCTTCTAATCCTTATCATTTAAATTATTTTCAATATTTGTACGCTGGAAACAGCAGAATATTATGGACATCATATTATAATTTGTAACACCTTGTAAAACAATATTCTGACAAATAAATTATTATTTATTTTATTTATTTATTTTTATTTAAAAGCGATAACAGAAGCTGAATCATTCAAAATGTAAATTTTGTATTGAACGATATTTATTGACTAGGACTTCTCAGTTAGCCGCCGCCTTTAAGACCAGCGACTAAATAAGTTTATGTTTTAAACTTGAACTATTGAATTTCCTTTGTCATAAAACACTACACAGACAAACATAGACCAACCATCTTTTACACTAGACTACTGATTACTCTGACTCTGTGCCACGCTGTATACGTTTTTGAGTTTTAATTGGGACGCGCCCCCTCTAAATATTAAATGGACGGTAAAGAGGGGGGGGGGGGGCGCCTAATCTCGGGCGGCTTTGTTATGTTTAAGTTTCCTGATGTTTGAATACTTAATTGCGACTCGTAGGAGGACACTGTTGATTAATTTTCGTATCGCTATTATCTCGGGTCTAGGAATTGTGATGGATGTTATCTAAACTGAAGACTGTTAGATAAGGGAATTTAATAAACAAGATTTATTAGTAAATATCCAAAAAAAAATTTTTTTAATATTTGTTCACGGTTACAAATATTCACAAAAAAATTAAAAGGTTGGAAACTACGTATAGCGACAAGACCCCCTGAAAACACAATTTTACGTCGTTTTACAGTATTTTATAACAAGGTTTTAAACCAAATGCCGTTGACCGTCCGCGATGATTTTACTTTAGCGCAAACGTAATGCTAGCCGTAATCTTCCCGGAGGGTTCACTTCCGATATGTATGGCGGCATGACGTATGTGTTCTATGAAAATGGGTGGAGTCGAAAGTGACTTAGTTTGTAAATTATGATAAAGTATGTAATGGTAATATAATATTATTATATGTTACAAATCGAGCTAAATTTGACAACGGATGACCTCTGTCTATGATAGTTATGAAGCCAGAAGAACTATTAGGTACATGCAGGTGAATTTATTTAATTGCTAAACTTTACTTTCAAGACCTGAAAATATTTCAGGTCTTGAAAGTAGTACCCACTCGTAACAATCACTTTTCACGCTAGGACCGAAAAGGAGGAATTTGTGGTGCCATTGAATAATACGCTTCATCACCATAGACATGAAGTACAAAATTGTGCAAACGTCAACGTATGGTCTGTTCCAAAAGTATATGATCAAAGTTTAAACAAATACTGGTCAAGACTATAAACAACACGCACAAGCATCTGTATTTCGAAGGTTTTTCAACCAACCAATTTGGCGAAAGACGTGAAAGGTCTTGTAAAGTATAGACTTTACAAGACCTTTCATATCGATCGTCATCACAATTGAACCATAAAGCAGTAACTCTTCTACTGTCGTCTCGAAAGCCTCACAAAGACTGTTTTAATGCAGCGAGCTCTCAAATACGACACATGTACTTAAACGTGCTTTTACCCCAACCTGACATATCAAAGGTGCTCGTTAGATCAAATTATGTTCAACAGTTCAGCTCTCAGAAAAAAAGTCGGCAAAAATGCGCTTCCTCGTTAACTAGTTTCATTCATCCATTCACTCGTTCGCGAACGAAAGGAATGCCAGCATCGTTATTCAAATTTTAGTTCGGAAAATGTTATGAATTTAGCTCACTCAATAGAGAATGAGTTGGATGTCGGACTTTTGAATTTCGAGAACTTCGTGCTTATTGATTTTGTTTTGTGCCAGTACGAAACATAAGGGGTACTGAACGAAGAAACAGTAGGTAATGAACGAAGTGGTGATAGTACCCTGGATTAAAAAGTGTCCTATGGTGACTGGTTCCAATTACACTGCCAATTATACGACTCTGCTTCCGATTCGTTTTCCATCTGGCTATCTATTTTTTACCAAATCAAAAATTATATTTTTGAATTGGTATTGGTGAGAGATGGTGGCTCAGTGGTAACGGCCCCGACTTACGAGTAGCAATTCGTGGGCTCCAATAAGTTTGTGTAAATAATTTCATCACTACTGCTCTCAAAACGGTGAAGGAAAACATCGTGAGTAAGCCAGCATGTCCAAGAACCGAAAATTGGAAGACATGTGACATCTACCAACCAGAACTGGGGCCACACGGTAGATTACAGCCCATTCCCTCTCGAAGAGTGGAGGTCTGTGTGCTAGCAGTGGAAACGGTGCTAATTGCTATCAGAAATAATGATTTTCCTGATAATACCACGCAGAAATAACTTCTTCATGATCAAGAATCATATACGAAATGAGATCACTTAAAAGAAATAACCGCATGCTTTACAACTCAAGTCAAACAAAATCCACTTGCGTTAGTAAGGTCTAACATAGCTCTACCTCCTAAGTAATTCTTAAACAGATCAGTTAGCAACAAGCTAGGCATATTTGTCCTAAGCCAGGCCCATTCATAGTGACAAACTCCGCAGAAGCCTTGTCATGGAACAGGTGGTATTGATAACGACACGTTTCGACACGACGTCAATTTTGGCAGTTCCGGCGGAAGCAATTTGTTCCCCGTGACATGTTGCGCGACGTTGTGATACTAAATCGAAAATAGGCCTTTGTATATATAGTTCTGAATAGAGAGAATTTTTGGACGAATTTTCGTATGTACCTATAACCTACCGCGTAACCTTGGGACCAGGGTTGTATGTCAGTAAAGAAGGTCGGTAATTCAAGAAAAATAAATAAATCTATCTGTACGAATAAAAATGAAATACTGTTCGTTGGTAAGCGCATCCCTTTAGAACGGCTGGACCGATTTGGCTATTTTTTATTTTCAAATGTTCGTAATAGTCCGTGTCAGGTTCTTAAGGAAAGAAACATTGGCAAAGTATCACGGAAAAGCTTCAAATTCGGGAAAAGCCGAACGTCCTTTTTTGTATGAATTATTGAGATTTGGACAGGACAAGTCTGTCGGATCAGCTATTAGATAATGACAATAAATAATCTGTCTGATCCCATTATAATATAAATACCATTAAAATAACTCGAATTTATCTACATACTATGCGAGATACATCCACTAACGTCAAACAATTAGTAACGTTAATCTTTTTTTCTGGAAACAAGACTGGATTATGACCTAAAGATCTACGAAGTATATATATTACCACAAAACTTCTCAAACCAAAGTAAAACCAATGCTTAAGTAGAAGCCTAAAAGAGTAAAAAGATTAACACTCTTTTAATGACTCATAAATATGTAACACTACTTTTAACTAAATCTGTGCAGAAATAAACGAAATATTTTACTAAAATCACGGCCAACCTTAGCCCCCAGAGTCTGGAGGCCAGACAATAAATTATCATAAAATTCGGAGGCCTATTAAATTTCCAATGTTACGCAGACTCGCTCTAATATCAGATATTATCTTCGTCCATATTATACGGCTTTGCCTGCAGCTAAAACCATTATTGTTCAGGATTTTGGCTTCGAACCGAGCTTAGCACGCGGTTTCGGTACCGCTACTGATTAAGCCCACTTAATATGTCAAAACATAACGCGCGGTGTACATTGAATAGTTAGTTCATTAAAGCGATGTTTCCAGTTAGTTTGGAGAGGCAGTGGATCGTGTCAGCTTTGTACTGTCGTATTATATTTGGTGGTCTGGCTTTATGGGGACGCGTTATTTTATTTGGTATTATAAATTATGTACGTTGCGTATAAATGGATTTTCAAAATTAACCTCCTTCACGAAACGGTGTCCTTGGAAAAAATGATAGTATAAAAGCTTTTAAAATTAAACGAATGTACCTGTTACGTTCCGTTTTGTGGTAAGAAAAGTATTAACGGTAATATATCGAGTTTTCTATCCGGTTTTCGCTGCAAATTAAGTGATTTTAGTTCCAAAGCGATTGTATAAAATAAGATCGAGGGCAGACGACAAGTCTAGAGAAATATAGGTTAAAGTTATCTTAGGATAGCTATATATTGTGTATGTAGCTTGTCAAGTTTTCTGTACCAGAGGTATCTAATATAAAAGTCAAATGATATTTATGCGTGGGCAGCGTCGGGCTGAGCACAAGTAGGTAGAGATACATACCTCCAAGAAATCCAATAGATCGTTGTGCTTGATATGTTGAGATGAATACCTCACATCTTTTGCCTCAAGCTACAGTCTTTTATCTCAAACAGAAATTATAATGGCCACAATACTTACTTAACTGTAAGAGTTAGTTAGAATCTTTTGATGAATTATGTAACTTATTCCTTCTACCAGCCTATTATTGACACATTGCAGGGCAAAGGATAGAGCAAGATCCCAGGGCCTCCTATTTTCTGACGAATAAAATGTGTGCTGTACGTAAAACAGTACTTACTTTTCTTAAAGTTTGTTTGCTGATTTTTATGTATGTTTTACAGAATCTTGTTAATAATGAATAATCATTACTGCCAAACACTTCCCGTCAGCAGTAATTTTAAGTCGGCAAAAATTACGTCATAATCTTACTTATTTATTTAATACTTCAAGCACACAAATGTACAGAGGCGGACTTACTGCCATGGGCATTTTCTACCAGTCAACCTTCGGGTGATGCAGAGACAAACAGTGGTAGGTGCAACAGAGAGATTTGAAGATTTTTTATATTTAAATATAAAGATATACATATATACCTATTAAGAACTATAAATATAATAAATACACCTAATTATACATAAATATAAGTACAAATAAGACAAACAATGGGAAAAAATTACCGTTGTGATGATACTGCCAGCTTCTTGCGAATATGCTCGCGAACTTTAATTCGAAAAGATAACCGGTTGGTCGCCATCCTGATTTCCTGGGGGAGCGCATTCCACAGAGAGATAGACTGAATGAAGAAGGAAGAGTGAATGAAGTCTGTGCATTGAAGAAGACGATTGTGAGATGAACGTAGATTTCTATTGTGGTTGGCGCAAATGTACTGAAAGTGGGAGGCCAGATAACTAGGGGAAGAGGGAGAGTTAACAAATGAAAACAAGGTGGTCAACGCTCTTTGCTCTCTGCGCTCGCTTAGCTCTACTTATTGTCTGAGTCTTAATTTTTATTTAATTATGGTACTGAGGGAACTATTTCAACACTATTTGGTAAGCAGCCAGACCTAATGTAGCGGCCAAACATTCCCCAGACACAATGAAAAGGTCGCTGTGAGTATGAGCGCCACCGTGACTGTGCGTTTGCACTATTTTCTATTAGTCACCTTATAATGTTTGAAAGGAACTAGAGATTTCAACATGTTTTGTTGTGAATGTCCCGCCATCACCAGCGCAAACACACAGTGATAATTTGTTAATGGTCAAATGAAAGTTTCACAATGATTTAATAATATTTAACGCCTAATTGGTTATTGCAAAGGTAATTACAGTACAATCAAATACGAATACAATGAAACTTTTAATGAAAATTTTCGTTGTTGACTTAGGGACGAAAGTTTTTTTTACATTATATATTTAGAAAATTATTGTTTTTTAACAGCAATTATTATAATATGTTTACAGCGATAATTATTTCAATATTAAGAATACATTTAAATGTTAAATAAGCAACAGCTAACAAACAATAAGTAAATGCTTATGATTTTATTTTACTGGTTAAGTTTTATTATTTTAGTGAAAACGGTTGAGTTATTTTAACATTTTCTTGGAAGTATCGAAAGTTCGGGATTGATTCAAATTTCGGCCGATTGCCGAAGTTTAATTAAACCGATTGTGAAACTTTCGGCCCATACCTATTAATTATCTATGTAACTTTCAGAAAAATAATATAACAAAGATAGTGACTTGGCGATTACTTAGCAAATCTCCGAACTTTTAGATTCTGTTCGCACCAGTGAGCACAACCAACTTAGCTGCAGGCGAGGTGCACGCGACTGCCTTACAACATCGACCCCAGAAACTAACCGGGAAGTCGGAACAAAAACAGCGGAACAGAAACGAACGCAGTCTTACATAGCCGTGGTTAATTAAAACTAGACTGCGCTTTATTCAACTTGCCTCATTTTGCTTGACGAACTTACACCACCACTCCTACATTCAATAATAAACTCTATACTCTCTTTAATAAGGTTAGGTTAAGTGCATAACCAACTTTGTTGCCATTGTTTTTGGTGTTAGCTGAATTTAAACTTTATGTTCAGGTGCTAACGGTGGTAGGGGTGGCACAATAGGTGCAAGTTGGCAACTTTATTTGTCGTATAGACGGTCCGTTCCGTTCCACTCGGAACGGAGCGAAAAGTTGGAATTGAAAGACGAAACACGTAGCGGAGATTTTTTCAGTGTGAAGGCTGCATTCGCTGAACTTCTGATGAAATATTCTTCAAAGCTTTTGTAGGAATAAGGCACTGATATAAGTATTACGACTTCTTCCCTAGTCCTATAATTTGATTTAAAAGGCAGTTTCAGATGGACTGTGTCTTATCTATTTTAAGAGTATTTTGTCGCTGGGATGTCGAGTTTTAAAAAGTTTGTACTTTATACCAAGTTTTGTATTATAAAAACTTGAGGAAAGTCGGTAGTGCTGAACAATGGACAATGCCGGTAAGAAGAGAGCTTGGGCTTTAATTTTAATGAGTTAAGTGAGTAGGTAAGGTAAGGTAAATAAGTTCAAATCTTAATATAATTTCTAAACGGTCTAGGTACGTCAATTTTCTCGTTCCAGCAATTTAATTGGTATCATATTTTATGATAGTAAGTATTATAGAGCTTAAAGAGCAATATAATTGCTCTACAAGCTAGCTTGTAATGTTGGGGCGTAGATTGCAATTATATTGTGTGGTATGGATGATCAATTTATATTATATTTGTCATCTTATCTCAAAGAAACGTGTACTCTTCTAGGCGTCTGTTTTAACACTGTCGTTTTTTCTTTAAAAAAAACCTATTCATTTTTATTTAAAATAATTCCAAATTTGATTGAATGATCGAATACAACCAGAGTTATTTTTCTATCAGCCTGTACGACATAAGGTCGCCTATTGCATGTAACCTTTACAGTACCGTCCATATCTAGAGTTTCAGTTAGTCTGCGACATTAGTACCGATATAGCTGAGACAGTTTCCACCCGAAGAACTTGAGCTTCCTAGGTACATCGCAAAGTCCAGAAATCTGAAGTTCTCCGCTGATTATTAGACACTAGCGAACTGCGTGCGCAGGGTTTTTACGGCTTGACAAAACATGGAGATTTCTATACTATGTGTAAGGTTAATATTAATCTAAACTAATATTATATTATATGTGTTATCCTAACTAATAACATAATATAACATCACGCCTGTATTCTCCGAAGGGTTAGGCAGAGGTGTACCTATAGTACACTCACATTTCGCCAGTTATGTTTAAGTCCATGTAATAGGGGGCGAGCCTATTGCCATCAACCGGGCACAAATCCAGACTCCGGGCTGCTACTGAGAAATTCCAGATGGAAAAACCCAATAACACTTTGCCCGACCCGGGAATCGAACCTAGGCCATCATGCTAAGCACGAGGCAGCCTAACAAATATTATAAATGTGAAAGTGAGTTTTTTTGTTTGTTACGTTTTCACGCTAAAACGGCTGAACGGATTTGGATGAAATTTGGCACACGGGTAGACCAAAACCTGGATTAGGACATAGGATACTTTTTATCCCGATATTTTCACGGGATCAAGACTTATGTGGGTGTAACCGTGGGGCGCATCTAGTGTTATTAAGCATAATTATTATAAATAGATATAAATCTTCCGGAATAAAAAACAGCATCAAAATCCGTTGCATAATTTAGAAGAACAACGCGGTCATACAGACGGACATGAAAAGCAACTATAATTTATAATATACGTATAGATGATAGAAACCGTGGCACTAGCCCTACTCAGGTTCGTTTCAGATTTATCGACGATGTGAACTTTCTCAGAAACCACTTTTTCACTTATAGGTATGTCAAAAATAAAACCAAAGATTGGTACATCCACCTCTCATACTTACAATCAGTAACAGTGACTTTCGCCCTGAACCCCGCGTAGTGTCGTGAATGGTCTGCTCTAAACCGTAGTCTCAGCACATTCCCTCGCGACTGGTACCGCAACAGCTTCAACTTGCCGCTCCAATCACCGCACAGGCGTCGGGCGCGAGTTGCATGCGCATCCCGCATCCAGCCAGCGCTGATGGCGTCCGATTCTGGGAGCTGGGTCTCGGTTTCTTCCCAAATCTGACAAGGAAAAAGATATAGATTATTATTACGATGGCAATAATAATGTTTTAGATTAATTTACAATCAGGGGTAAAAGTAACTTCCAAGTTTAAAGACAATTGCCATAGTAAGATTGTTTTATGTGGCTTTATCGACAATCAGCAATTTTAATAGCCGACATCATTATCCCCGCCCATAGGTCTTACATCTCTATCAGCAATCATTTACTCGCTTTCTAGCTATCTGAATAATTTGTCACAAACCATCCATTCTTTTTATATTTTGTAAGCACCCCCCACAGCCAAATACATTGGATTGATTTGAATTGAAGCAACGCGGGCCATACTACTATCAAAACGGTTGAATCTATACCGACCAGTAATATGACTTAATAGGTTGACTAGGTGAGAATTTATATGAATAAATCTTCCAAACCTTTGCACTTAATAAGTACAAGGAGCTCTCCTTACCTCTGTATCCGAGCTGAACGCCTCATGGTGGTCGCGCAGCTGCCACTCCTGCGCACCGCTGCTGTTGTCCACGCCCACCTCCGTGATCTCCAGGTAGTCGTAGCTGCAGCTGCAAATAACCGTTAACTTTAGCAGAATGATTACTAGCGCCAGCTGCGTACGGGTTTTCATGACTTGACGAAAAATTGAGATTTCGTTAATAATATATATGTAAGTTTTTTATCGTCAACCTTCCGGAATAAATACTATAAATTATGCATTAAAATAAAACCGCATTAAAATCCGTTGTGCAGTTTAGAAGAACAACATGGTCACAGACATGAACAAAATAATTAAAATCTATATTATTAAAATAAAAAAAATGCCATAAAAATACAGATGGGAACCTAGGTGATTCATTATGAAATACTACTGTACATTGTATAGGTACATCTGGTTCTATTTTAAAATCTGTACTCAAGTATTATAACCGTCCTAAACTAGGTAAACCTGTATCTTAAGAGATGGTGATCAGCCATGAGGGTCTTAAACATAGATAATTAACAAGTTAATGACAAAAATAGATGTGTGTCGATCCATCCTTTACTTACAATAATAAAAAAAAAACATTAAATAAAAAAAAATATTGCCGCATTTATGTGTCGGAAATCAGCCTAAAAACCACATGAAATTCATCCGGGCGACCCTGGACACGAACAGCTACTGACTAGTCTATACATATAGTGAAGTCAAACCTGTAGGTATAGTGAATATTTTGAAAAAAACTAGTTGCTACGACGTCTGGGAATGGTTCTTATGCCGAAAATATAGTTTTTAGTATTTTTATATGTTAAGTAAGTCTCGTCCGTCTTTAGGCTATAAATTATTACGCTATTTGCTATGGGGGATAAGCAAAATTGCATTATGTTCGTATTATTCTATAGTTTACCGCAAATTGTAAAAAGACGGGCCCAAAGGGTTAGAATATTGCAGATACAGTTACAGATTTAATAGGCTGCCTGTCCACTGGAGTGGAGAAGCGAGAAGAGGAGCGGAGCTGTGCCAACCTGTAACCAATAGACTCTAAACTCTGGAGCGAAGTTTAAATTCTATTGGTTAAGGCGACGATAACCGTCTTTTAATGATTTTATATAAATGCGGATAAAAAACTGAAAATCACGCAAAATCCATTAGGGGTATTTTTCTGAAACCTTTAGCATTTTAAAGATAATTTAATTATTGATAGTTTTATTAAAATACCTTTTGTTTTATGTATTATAAATTAATAATGTGCCAAATCGGGGCCAGCGCTCTTTGATGGGTGAGACCTATTATTGGCTGGACGTACGACGCGTTGCGTGAATACAGTACAAAATACGCAAGCGAACCACTCAAGGTCACTGGCATATAGCTGTCTTAATATTGGCACAGCTCCGCTCCTCTCTTCTATTCTCCGCTCAAGTGGACAGGCAGCCTCAACCTTTTAAATGATTATCATCAAGCTTTAACTTTATGGAGTTAAGCAGTCAGATCATGACATTTATAAGAACGGAAATTTTAGTCAACTTTCAACAAAGCAAGTAGCTTAACGGTTCGACGCAAACTGTGGTTGTAAATCCGATTCCTAACTATTGATATTTATTTAAATTATTTTTATTTTATACATTTGTTATTCTATTATATGATAGTTCGTAAAACGTACACAGAGAAACATGAAATTTAGGCCTCTTCTGTCATCTATGGTTAGCATAAAATTCAAAATTAAAAAATATACAAAATGCAAAAGTCATTTAACAAACTAGGCTGAGAATCAGCATTTTTCGATCGTCAAAATCACATAAGACAGTCTCCCAAAAACGCCCGCCCTTCACCACTTCCTAGTACTTTAGCTGGGAACAAGAAGTAGTTTAAGAAGTGGGTGCTTTAGCTGGGAATAAAAATTGTCTATGATTATGTGACTATTAATGAGAAATCCTATGTGTTTACAATCTACTGTTATATTATTTTAGTGATAGCCATTCGTCAGGAAAAATATGTAAGAATGCATCAGTCAGCGTAACCGTGCTGTGCCATTAGGTAGTATATGCAGGAACGCAGGCATTCATTAATTCACATAAACAGAAAAAAACTTCGCAAGCAATTGGAAATAGTACTGAAGGCTGCGGGTGTCGACCTCAGGACGAGCTGCTTCTCACGCGGTGACCAGTCCAGCCAGACCAGTCTATCACAAGGCCTTAGCGGCCAAAGTATACAGATAGATCCTAGAAATTCCTAGTGTGGGGCAACGTTTAAAAAAAAAAAGATATACTTTGGCCGCTGTTAAATGAAAGAAAATTTAAAACTCATATAAAAAGTACACTTTGTAAACAAGCATATTACAAATTAGAGGATTATATCCAAGATAAAAATGCTTGGAAACATGCTGGTCCTGCTCCATAGGACAATTTAGAGTCTAGACAAAATCAAACTGGTTTCTAATTTAATTGTATAATATTATTTTTATAACATTGATTTTACATTCTGTGATTACTTGAACTCACACTGACTTATTAGTATTACTTGTTACAATGTAAGGAATATCGAATAGTCTTACAATGTTTGTAAATCTGTGAGCACCATGCATTTATCACATAATTAATTTATCTGTCATAGTTTAATTTTTCATTCTTTTTACCTATCGTGGTATAGTAATTTTATTCAAGGTGCATCGTCTTCACATATAATTATATAATTAATGTATACAAGATATTGTGAAAACATTTTAAAAGAGTAACGGTGGAGTTTCTTGCCCATTCTTCTCCATACGAAAACTACCTTTTGGAAGGGGCGACTAGAATCAATTCTGTTTTTTGTACATTTTGACGTTCAAAAGTGCCTTTTATGTGCCTAATTGAAATAAATTATTTGACTTTTACTTTGATTTTGACAAAAACTACAAATGTACATAGTATACAGGGAAGTTGTATAAAAACGTAGCTGTTATTTTAATATATTGTGGTGTCTTAAGATTACCACGCGAACGAAATCGCCGGCAGAAGGTAGTCCATACATACAAATAAATTAAACGTGTATTGTCTGTTTGTGACGTCAAAATAACAGCTTTTTACTAAATGCATATGAAAGTATAAACAGTACTTAATAATAAAAGACTATTTTAAAATTGTTTGTCTGTCTGTATTTTTGTTCCGGCTAATCTCCGAAACGGCTCGACCGATTTTGACGGGACTTTTACAGGCAGATAGCTGATGTTATATGGAATAACTTAGGTACATTTATTTTTGAAAAAGAATTAGGGTCCACGCGAGCCAAGCTGCGAGCAGCAGCTAGTTTTTAAGTCAACAATGTTAGTACGTCAGTACTAGGTATTTGATTTGGTCGAGTAATTTTTAGGTACTCAAAAAGTATAGTTAGCTTACAGGTCCCGCACTCAAGATCGAGGTAAATAAAATTTTGTTTGACCTTAGAGAACTTACATAAATAAACTAAGAATTTAAGTTAAATAGCAATGAAATCTCATGATCTTTGAAAGCTTTTGAAGTAAATACTTTCAAAGACTGGACTTTCTATTTGAGGAGCATTGCACTGAGTAGGTATTTAATTTATTAAATAAGATTAATTCAATAGATGACACTTGTATCTTGAAACCAGGAGAAGGTATCCAATTAAAAGATTGGAAATGTTTCTCCTAAGAGCTTCAATAAAGATTCACAAATTAAACCTATAAGCACTAATATCTGCGCTAAGAGTTAGCTGAAGAGTTTGTTTTTTGTATGTTGGAACACGCTAATCTCTAGAGCTACCGGTCTGATTTGAAAACTTCCTCTTGTATTTAATAGTCTAATTCTGGAGGAAGGCTGTTTAACATTACGCAAGAACTCTTAAAAGCTGGGCACGCCACTATTGCGGCGATAAGTCCCCTCTTCGAGGAGTGGCTAGAGAGGCGCCACGGCGTCCTCACGCAGTCTTCCGCCTGACGCAGGTCACCGGACATGGTTGTTTCGGGAGGTTCCTGTTTCGTATCAGGCGGGAGGAAACGCCCAGGTATCATCACTGCGTGGATCGCTCGGAGGACACGGTTAAGCATACGGTGGAGATCTGTCCGACTTGGGCAGAGCATCGCCGTGTCCTCGTGGAGGCGATCGGCGGCGGGGATCTCTCGCGTCCGGCCCTGGTCCAGGCCATGGTACGGAGCGAGAGGGCATGGGAGGCCGTCACCTCCTTCTGTGAAGCAGTAATGCTCGCGAAGGAGGATGCAAAACGCGTGAGGGAGAGGCAAACTTCGCGCCCTCACGCCCCTAACCGCCGCAGGAGACGCCCTGGGCGTCGGGAATCGCTGGCATATTCCCAGCCACCGTAGCCGCGGGCTTGCGGACCGTGAGCAATGCAAATGGGTAGCTCGCCGTCCGATAAGGACCAGGCCCAGGTCGACGGCACGTTGTGTTCCACGCGCACCTCAAAGAGATGTCAGCACAACGGAAGGGGTTCGATAGGACCGATGCCTGCCGGGGTTGCGGGAAAATCCAAAAGGGATACCGTGGCCCCTGGCAACGTACAGGCAAATGAAGGAACACGGGTGGGTTTTAGTCAGTAAGAGTCTGACACGCCCTCCCGCTCCGCCCAGAGCGGGAGAAGTTATTTGATAATTTCCCAACCAAAAAAAAAAAGGACTTAAAAGCTGAGAAAAAAAGGTAAGAATAAACGATAAGTGAAAACGAAGTATGCGGACGAAGTGGCGGGCAGGAGCTAGTATCTAATACACCAAAAGTTACCTTAGAAGCTAAGTTTTTTTAGATTACTTTAATGTACAATTAGTACCTATACACGGTGGATTTTTGTGACGGGGCAGTAAGAGCAAGTGGGTACCTAAACCGTTGTAGGAAACAGGAAAGAGGAGGTTTCAGGAAATCTTTCTTAAGAGACTAAGAACGTAACGGAGGCAGAGAAATAAAGAAAGAAAATGTGTTTATTTGGCATATGTCATAAGTATGCGGAATATAAAATCCGAGAATAACTTAATGTACCATTTTTCCTAAATCTGTGAATGCAGTTAACAATGGTTTCCCTTTATCTGGCAGAATCTTGATGCTCCGAAATTTATTTGGCATAACACACTTGGCATAATCTTCTTTAATCGCATATTTTAAAGGCATAACAATTATTTAATATAATTATTGTTTGGCCGAATGTCCGAATTTACAATGGCATACTTTTAAGATGGCAGAATTTTATTTCGAAAAAATTGATTAGGCATACCTATTGTCATTTCTATGAAATAGCATTATGAACCATAATGTAACAAAAAAAACTTATGCGTCAATATGTTGTGCTTAAATTTCACCCTGTATACAAACAAAAAGAGAAGAGAGAGAGAGAGTCTTGTCCTGCTCACACAGTCTACAGTCTGGTAAGAGCACAGACATCTGTCTACTACGATTACAAATGGAGTCACTCGTTGAATCGTGTAATGGTCGTGAGATTTATCTAATTACCTAATGTCCCTATACAACTGCCCTGTTCCTGACTTCAGCACTAAGAAAGAAAGAAAAATAGGTTTATTTGTCACAGAAACATGTACATACAAAAAGACAAGAGTAGGTAAGCAGAAAACAAAATAAATTAATAATATAAATATAACAGAAATTGTCGGCAGCTGTACGTCATGACTGTGACAAGAAAGCTTGCACTCAGCATAATGCTGTGCTATGGGGGACCCACAGCAGTGCTGATTTTCAGTGGTCACACAACCTAGTGAACAGACGAGCTAGAAGTGTCAAGTAGTTTTTATTACACAATAAGATAAAACACAATAAGATAAGATAAAATTTTATTTCTCACCACAATATAAAGTACAAATGATCGTATGAATATTTTATTTATACTGTAGGAGACTGGTGCCTAAGCTAGGCGTAAGGCCTGTACTTCAGGACACCAGGTCTCCACCCCTTTGGAAGCAGTTCCATTTATTAAGGATTATGCACTCGTACACAAATGCGGAAAGTTATATAAAACCAGAAAAAAGTGAGATAACATTATTGATTATTACTTACTAGGGTTAATATGTGTGTAATGTACGTTCAATCAGTTCTATGTTTTTTCCTATTTCAAGCAATGTTGGTAAATCCTCCAAAACAGTATCAAGGCTTTACCGGATTATTTGGTTAATTTTAGGTACATAGTTGTTGTATTGTGGAATCCGCCCACAATTCAAAAACAAGACGGCTTCGCTGTCCCATAGACAAATGTCAGACACAAGTTTCCTCTTAGAAAGCCATAAATTATACATTTTGCCCATAACTCGTGTATTATGGGAGAGCCTAATGGCGGCAGTTATAGACGGCCGTCCGATAATGGGCTCTTACGCAATTTTAGTTACGTAAATGTTATTCCCATGAAAATATCAATTAGTATGCTTTTACGAGGAATTAGAGGTGTATACTGTTGTGTGGACTTACATTTAGACAAGTTAATGGAGCGCAAATTTATGTAATGGATTTCGCTATTGTTATGTGAAATTTAAGGCAAGCTAAGGCCCGTATTACAGAACCACACCAAAAACTAAAGCATTACTTAAAATTCGTTTAAACTTTTTTTTTGGGTGGCATTTTGATTGGTTGAAACTAGTTTTAGGTAACGCTTGAGTCTTGAGTGAGGTTCTGTAATGCGGGCCAAAGTGTTAGGCAAAAAGGGTTATACATGTATGTATATTGGTTTTGGAGTCGACTGAAGTTACTGTCGATAACTACGCAAATATACCATTTTTATAAAGTATAGCTTTTCTGGTGTAGTAGTTAAAAATGCAGCTATAAACATTTATAAAAAAAAAACTTCCTACAAAAAAAAAATAACGATATCGACAAAATAATATTTGACCTAATGATATATATACATACTTTATCAAATTTCCTACGTGAAGCCTTCCTGTTACCACATTTGACCAAATATTTCGAAATAATGCATACACAACTTGTGTGTAACACAATAAACAAGCCGTTGTGAATTGTATCATAAATGATTATCAAACAACTACAAAATCATATTAAAGTTGCTGTAAACCACAAATCAAATATTGTGGTTTTCCACAAATAAATACAAAAACCTTTGTTATGAGTTTGACCATGTGATGTAACTAATATAAATAATTAAACAAAATTTTATTTTATAATTATTAAACAAAAATAATTAATCAAAATTATGTTTTATAATTGTTAAACAATATAATTAAACAAAATTATAAATTATAGTTTTATTTTATGTTAGTACCAGAATACAAAGGTAGAGTACATTCTAATTAAAAATATCTTCCATAATTTTATTGTTTGTCACAATGGTTTGCCATTTAATTTTGTACGCCCGTTCAATTATCAAAAATGTCAAGTTCCATGTTTTAAAGTGCCATTCATGCCGAGAAGAGCGGACAATGCGATTTCTTTGTCACTTCATTTTAATGACCTTTGTTTGTCCTGAAGTATATTCAGGACCCACTGTAGTTTACCAACACCGTTAGTGTTCCTGTCAAATATATAGGCAGAAAAAACAGTGTTCTAATAAAACTATTCTACCAATACAGCATTTTCCACATTATGAGGCTGACGAAGACTAGAATTCCTCAAAAGCTTGGAAAATAAAAACAAAAGAAGCTCAAGCCCATAACCGTTCACTTTATCTACCATTCAAGGAACCCGATCGACGAATATAGCCGATGAAACCCGAAATGAGCCGAAGTCGACGTAAAATAAACAGTTTGACTCACCCAGTATATCATGGCGGCCATTGGAAGGGAAGTGCTGACTTATCGACATATTGCGAGCGTGGCCGTAGCGACTCTAAACTCGGTGTCAGCAGATAGGGTTGGCGACATGTGCGGGGTGCAACGTTGTGAGAACATAAATCTTTTATTTCTTCATTTGTGATATTTATGTCTATTCTTCTCTATAAACTATAGCAATAGCTCATTCTTCTGACCGCCCAGGCGTGGGCCGGACGTAGTATTGCCACTGGAGGCTAGTTAATTACATAGGTACACTGTCGTATTGATGATTAAGTTAAGCCAACCATATTTTCACCTTGATGAAATCTGGTTCAATGGCGGATCAACAGACAAAATAATGTAATGTCTATTCTGATATCGTTTAATAATAACAGCCTTTTTTTACACCGCTATTTTCAGGCGAGTTGACGATCCCAGACTTATCTTAACTCCAAGACCTTCCGATGTTTTCCTTCACCGATGCCAGTAATCAGAATTGACATATGAATTGAGCACAGGGCTGGCTTCTGTTGCATTGCAACTATTATTTTTTCATCTTGAGTCTTGTTACTTGCTAATATAACAACAACCTGCGAAGTTGATTTCCCCTAAGACTACTTTCATTTGTTTAGTTTATGTCTACCTACGTTTTTTTCTGTTTTTGACAAGTAATTAGGGGAATTTTTTCAACAGACTGATATAGCGAACACCGCTGGCCAACAGACCACTACTCTACAATATTGAGGTATAACCCTACCTTTAAAAATCAACAAAAATACAACAAACGTTTAAAAACACACGGGTTGGACGGTGCCAATTTTTGACAGACCGGACGTTTCGTAGTATCTATATAATCGTTTACGACATTCTGAAGCTTATAGTCGATCTATTCGGTAAAAATCTTACCGTGGTAACATAAGTGAAGTTAGCTTGAAGTGGGCCGTTAAAAGTGTCAATCGCTTGCATCAGGTGGAATGACAGCTCACTTCAAGCTCACTTCACGATGATATTTATTCAAAATAGACCGCCTGGCTACAAAACTAAGACGTTGACGTACCACCCTACCATTATAAACAACCAACATTTTGTTTACGTATTTTCGTATACAGTATACCAACATAACTGCATACCAAGAGAATATCTTAGAATTCTGCCAACATCACGGGAACGTGTCGATGCATGCAGATGTTATGATAAAATGGAGGTACACATCAAGAACGCATTTGCGAAGTGACATCTTGGCGAGGATCGACTTTATCACCCGTGTGTGTACGGAGCTGTTGAAAATTAGATATTCCACGAGACAAAATAGCACGCAGAGTTGCTGTGTCGTGGCCACGTCCCAGAGGTACCATGGCATGAATCATTTAGCTGACCGACCCCACAGTGGTCGCCTAACTGTTTTGACTGCTGCTCAGAAGCGCTATATTAGATTGCTGGCAGCCCGTGACCCAACAATCAATGCCACTGCAATAAAAGCAAAAGTGCGGGCCGCCTCTGGACTAGAAGTTAGCGCTCAGACCATTCGGAATTGCTTACATCAGGCTGGAGTACGAGCACGGAGGTCTTGGCGAGCACCTCTGAATTCAGGGCAACGTCAGCGACGGAGATTGCAGTGGGCTAGGCTCCGGCAAAATGAAGAAGACGAGGAGGAAAACATTTGGCAAAACTGTCTCTTCGTTGACGAATCGCGAATGTACTCATCCAGTTAACCGACATGTACGTGTCTGGAGAATACCTGGAGACTCTAAAAGGCAAAAAACAGTCACTCGAACCTTTCAGGAAGGCGGGAAATCGGTGTCCTTTTGGGGTAGAATTATGGTTGGAGCTAGCACGCCTTTGATCCCGTATCGAGGCTCCATGACAGCAGATAGGTACAAAACATTCGCTATTGATGGAATTGTCAGACTATTCCGAGAAAACCATGGGCACCAATTCTTACTGGTCGATGATAATGCGCCCGAGAATACGACATCAAAAGGTTAGACTCGTCTGCCGGCTCGCGCGTGGGATGCTCTTAAGCGGGCTGTTTGGAATCGTCAGCCACCTCCCCAGACAGTGCCTGAGATCAGGGAAGCCGCTGTCCAAGAATGGGACAGGTCACTGCAAGAAATGCTGGATAACTTGATCCTCAGCATGCCCAGGAGGATCTCCGCATGTGTGCGAGCCAGGGGAGGAGTTACGAGTATATTGTATTAAATAAAAACCTATTAATAAATTGTTGTATTAGTTTTGTTAAACGAGTTTTTTCTTTTGATTAAATTTCTGTTTTAATTACATTAGGATTAAATTACTCAATTTTTGTTATTAAAAAGTAAAAAAAAGTTTTATTTCTTAATTTCAAATAGTGTATTTCTATTTTAAAAAAGATATAACTTAAACACTTTTGAATGATAAAGTTAAATTTTAAAAATATATCAGCTTTTGCTAGTGATCACAAACTTTTTGTGATGAGTGTATTTAGGATAAAGCTCATCTTATTTTTACCCGACTACGACGAAGCAAAAAGGGGGGTTGTGATTTTTACCAGTATGTATCATATGTATATGTTCATCTGTTTCCTCATATCTTCTAAACTATTCATCATAATTTGAGAAATTTTATTTTTTATTTTATTTTATTTGTTAGGGAAAAAAACAGTTACATGCCAAGCTTAACTAAAGATTCTTAAATTAGCAAAGTACTTAGAAAAACATCTAAATATAATCTATTCCATATTTATGTTACTACACATGTAACCCACACCACTGTCCACGAATTCACAAAAAAAAGTTAAAAGAAAACAGACATACAGTACAGTGTGCATCATAAAATACTATTAAGAAATGAGGTATCATTGGAAGCGTCTTGATCGTCTGCTGGTTATGTGACGTCACATTAAATTGAATATGGCGCCCTCTCTTGAGGGCATTAAATCACGAACTAAAAAAAAAGATGCCGTGTTGGGTATCAAATGAAAGATCTTATTTAGCACATTTCAAAAATATATGATTTATTATAAACCCAAAATAATTTAAATAAAAATAAAAGTTATAAAACTAAAAACCAACTACGGCAAAAAAGTCATCTTAAAAGGTATAAACAAGACATCACAGAGAGATAAATTAAAAATCCGGAGTCACACATGTTATAAATCGAACAGATTACGTGTGAATTTTAAATTTGTCTGTCTGTGATGTCTTGTTTATAACTCCTATGTTAAGGGGTTTGGTTTCCGCACTTAGTCCGTCAGGTGGACCATTGTGCGTGGGTGTTTATATAATACCTTTTTAGATGACTTTTTTGCCGTAGTTGGGTTTTAGTTTTATAACTTTTTTTGTAATGCATTGCTTAATTCCTTGTTCCTTCTTGAACTGAAGTTATTTCTTGCACAAAATTCTTGTGTTAATAATTCCGCGCATTACGTAAACTGAAGCAAGTATTTTATCTGGTAATGTTCAAGTGTACCTACTCGTATTTGTTCACGGAAATGCATTAGCAAGCACTAGTCTCGACTTTACTTTGAAATATTTTAAGTTATTATGCTATAAAATGCTTGTAAATACATTACACCTGCATTTTATGGCGTATGTTTGTGTGTAGGTATGTAACATACCTAAATAAAACTTTATTGGCTAGACATGCCATTCCAGCTTCTCTCAAAAACCACACCTTCATGGAAATATATTTTAAGATAAATCATTTATTTATTTGTTTTTTTAACATATATTAAAATGATGAGGAAATATATTTTAAGACAAGTCATTTATTTGTTTAACATAGGTATAATAATAATGATACTATTTAAATATATATTAGAAAGGGCGTTGTGTTATGTCAGAGGGAGTAGAAATGAATGGTAAAAGTCTATCCAGCAAAGAACTTAAAAATAAATGGCGGTTACAAGTACCTGTACCCTAATTGCGAAATACACGAACAATCAGGATCTGAATCGTTTTGAAACAGATTGCTAATCCATTGTTTCACAAGTTCGAAAAAAAAAATCTGCTCAGCAACGTAAATAACGCAATGAATGTTGTTGATCTGTCAAAATGAAACAAATTAGTCGTAATCGTTTACGAAAATGTGTTGCTTAATTAGATAGCAGAGCTCTAAGAGCTCAGGTACTTGTCTTAACAATGAATGAATGTTGAAATTCTCACAAAAATAATTTCACAAAAAAATAATTACTGGCTTCTACAAAAATGTGATATTAAAATTTATTGTAATGGGTTCAGTGCGCATGTAGGTACCTATTTGTTCATTTTGTTCAAAAGAAACAAATTGAGTCATTTTCCCACGAAATCTACCGAATATCGAACATATCGGCTATCGGCTTAAACTTGTCGAGTCAAATAGCCCAATGTTATATCTATTTACTTGTTATTTTGCAATTTCTATCAATAATGAACAGTAGATCTGACATGTTGACACCACGCCTGACAGTTTTACTTTAGGATCACTCTTTGGCTCGTGGGGATTATAGTGCTTTTTTCAATTTTATTATACTTATAATAAAAACTTTTACTCTAAAACTTTTAAAAATACTTGCAAGGTAGCTAAAGCCTTGTACATTAGCAACAAGATCAAATCAGCCGATAATAAAATAAAGACGGTTTGGAAAATTATCAATGACGAAACAAACAGGAATAAAAGACATAATAATGATTTCACACTAGAAACTTCACGTGGTCTCATAAGCACTAACAAAGAAGTTGCTCAAGAATTTGTAAATTTCTTCACCAGTATCCCAGTTAAAACTACTGAATCCTTAAATTCCTCGCCCTCGCGTTCTATTGATTTATTAAGAGCAAATGTTTCATCCTGCCCGATTGAATTTAAATTCAAGCATATAAACCCCTTAATAGTACTAAAAGCTTTCAAACAAATCAAGATAAAATTAACCGAAGATCTATGGGGAATGTCAATTAAAGTTTGTACCTCCATTATTGAGACTATAGCGCCGTACTTAGCCTTAATATTTAATTTGTGTGTGGATCAAGGAATCTTCCCTGATCTAATGAAATATAGTAAAGTAATACCGCTTTTCAAATCCGGGGACAGTAAAGACACCAATAATTATAGACCCGTATCCGTGTTGCCAGTTTTAAGCAAGGTGTTTGAAAAGGTAATGCTTAACCAACTGCTCAATCATTTTAACACCAATAAAATCTTACATGATCAACAGTATGGTTTCACCAAGGGACGTTGTACGACTGACGCCGGTGTCACGTTATTAAAACACATATTTACGGCGTGGGAAGAGGCCCAAGACGCCATAGGAATTTTTTGTGACCTCTCCAAGGCATTTGACTGCGTCGACCACGAAACCTTAATCTTGAAACTTGAGCATTACGGACTTGGGAAACTTGCGCTCAGTTTAGTAAAATCGTATTTAAATGATAGACAACCGCAAGTTCAAATAAATGGTGTCAATTCACTCGGTTTAAAAGTAGAAATGGGTGTACCACAAGGATCAATATTGGGTCCTTTCCTCTTTTTAGTATATATTAATGATCTCCCCCATTTGTTAAAAACTCAACCACAAATGGTGTTATTTGCTGATGATACTTCCTTAATTTTTAAAATTAATAGACGTGCATCAAATCTTGACGACGTAAATAACGCCCTACAGCAGGTCCACAATTGGTTCACTGCTAATAATTTAGTATTAAATGGGAAAAAAACTAAGTGCATAAGATTTTCTTTACCAAATGTCAAAAGTAATAATTGTGAGATAGTATTGAATCAACGCTGGTCCTGCTCCACAAGCATAAACTAATTGATTAGCATTTGAAAATACCGTTGGAGCTGCTGAAGATTTTAAAAACTATTTTTGCATTGTATAAATTCAATGTCTTAGCATTGTATAATTGCATGGCACACGTGTGGGCACCATGTACCGACTATAAAGCTACCATTTAGGTACTGAGTATGTCTTTCATTGACTTGAATGTGCCCTGGCGGCTGAGAGTATGTCATGCTCACTCTAATGTCTCGCTGGCGGTGGCGCGTGTGTTGGATCATTTAGCTCCCTTCAAAATAGTTGAGCTGAATGGTGCTAATCCATGCGTCATGTTCGTGAACGGGCGCCGTCAGTAGGGACTGGTCATCTCTTAGCTGCCACGGCGATTTTAATTTAATTTATATTTTTATTTCTAACGGACGCTTTTAATGTTTTGCATCGTTCTCACATGTATAACTTCAACTTGAATGATGTAACCAATATTATGTAACCATCTTATTTTATTTAAAAGAGTGTCCGTGGAGTTTCTTGCCCGTTCTTCTCCATAGGTACCTACTACGCTTTGGAATGGGCGACTAGCTTCATATTTCTGACTGACCGACCCCTTGACTATTCAAAAGTGCCTGTAATTGGTTTATTTGAAATAAATGCTTTGAGTTTGAGTTTGAATAGGTACACAATTGTAACAACTAACACAGCATAATAATGCCATGTTAGTTGTAACAGTTCTAAAATAAGCATTATTACATTTATTATGTGAGTTGTGGGTGGGTGTCGTTACGGGTAGTCAGAAGCCCAAAAGTCTGACAACCAGTCTTACTAAGGTATAATGTTACCCAGTAACTGGGTTGTGGAGGTCAGATACGCATTCACTCTAGGTACGTCTAATACTGGTGTTCAGCTGCATTCGGTCAGGTTCGAAGCCGAATCCAACGTGGTTGGCAGATTGATTGAAGTAGGCGGGTGTTTCTTTCCATAACAAAATCAATTTAAAATCAACATGGTCATAAAATATGTGCCAAAAATACAAAGTACCTTTACCTTCAAACTTTATCCGCATGAAATTGTCTGTTTTAATTATTCACAAAGATATCAAAACCCATCCATTTTAACCGAAAATTATGTAGCAACTAGTTTTCATTACGTTTGTTTGTTTAACGAAGTAAAATTTAATTACCACGGGCTTATTGTTAATCCGCTAACTAAGCCGCGCACACCTCGTTATTAATTAACACAACTTTATGTTTGTTCATAAAAACATTCTCTGTTTATTGCTGATATACGGTAAAAGCGTAAGTAATATTATTTATTCTGTGCATTTTTGATAAGTAATTTGATACGGTTTCAATGATTGAATAACAATGTATGTACCTACATGTTTATTTTGGGATCGTAGGATCTCTTAAGTACCTACTGGTATAATTATCTCGTTCAATAAATCATTGGCCTGTAATATGCCCATAACACAAATCAGGTTTCAATAGACTTCCTATTCAAAACATCATTTAAAATCTTCAACAAAGCAAAACAATAATTTCAATTAGACTATTTTATAACATTTCAACTGTCATTAAGTTATTTGCATTCAACACATTTCCTAAATCCGTATAACATCACAGAGGGCCGAGGCTTGAGTTTGCTCGAGTTGGCTCGATAAACCGAGTGCGCTCGACACCGCACCTGTGTTTGGCGGCTCGATTTAGAATATTGACTCGGTTTCACTTTGCTGGGAATTGGGCACCACTACACTTTGTATTGGGTGGTACCTACAGATGTAGGTATATAACTTTTGTGTGTACGGTTTTATTCTCATCGAGATTTTCCCTCAAAATATTTAATTTTGAGACTTTAGTGGAATACTTGGTATTTGTACGTTAGGGACATCCGAATAGAAATTATTTATTTGCTTACAGCAATGTAATGTACCCATACCTGATAAGATGTAATTTTTCATAAATAAGTACTCTCGATACATTTTACCTTACGGCATGCATTTTCAAATAATAGAATTGATTTAATATTATTATAACAATATTATTATTAAATCTTCTCCAATTTGGTATTTAGTAAAAACAAAACAGTAGGTAAGTTAATCAGGTTGATCCACCTCTGCAAAATGTTTTAGAACTGAACTTAAGCGTAATTTTGTCATAATGTGGAAAACAGTCATAATAGGCACGACCAGCAGGATGGGAAATGATACATATACCCTTGACAAGTCTATAGGATATGTCTTAGCAACAGCCTTGAGGCAGGTCGAAACAAGCATTAAGACGCTATTTTGAGTTTAACAGAATTACAAAAATCCGGACGTGAAATATTGACGAAGCAAGCAAATTGAGTTAACAAAAAATTTGCTTTCCTCCCGCTTCTCGGATGACGAAGATTTCATTAAAAAAGAAAACAACTCCGTTTTATTCCCGTGTCAATTCCAAACTCCGAAAAGTCACCCCCACAAAGGGTTTAGAGCCCCAGCCATCATAATTCAGCGCAATATTCACGACGTGTACTTTATTTTGGGCCGTAAAATGGACATTTATTGTAAAATGTTTTTATACGCGAGGCTTGCGCCGCAGAATGACGCTCTAATCTAAAAACGGTGACGAATACATTTGAGAAAGTGATGCAAAAACGTAATAAAGTTCTGTGTGAAATGAAATGATAAATAAATATGGCGTACTAAAGTCCTATTCGTTAAAGGGATTAAAACAAACGCTGGATTTACATAATTTGTTTATATTTGCTCCAGCGATACCGTAATTGATTCGTTTTCAATTATTCTGCCGCTAACTCTGTTAGTACAATACATTCGAGTAGAACGAATCGGATTGGTTTTTATTCTACTTTTTGAGCACAAGTCCTTACTATCCTTTTAGAAAGATTTGATGATAAAAATTAATTTGAGCATCGTGCATTGGGGAAAATTACTCACTGCCAAAAATGTGTAGGGTCATGAACGAGTGTAGTGATCTAGTAGATGTACAGACGCCAGCAGGTCAACCTACCCGAAACTGTCAAATTTTCCCAATCAACTCTGAACCTTTTGCGTTAGTGATAAAGTTGACAATCTGTCAAATTTCTTTAAATTTGACAGATTGTAGTAGGTTAATGTGCTGGCGTCTGTACATACGGACTCACATGGTTGGTTCCGATCTTCACTTCTTGATCATTTGTCTCGCAAGTTATAATAATTTTAGAGTGCATTTTTTTCTTTCTTTCTTTTTGAATAGTGTTTAGATATGAGACGGCTGTATCTCTCTTTGTTTTGTTTCATACAAATAATTTACCTGCTCTTCTTTAAGACTGTTCACCTAGTAGGTAATAATAAGAAAATGCTGTATTTACCTAAAATTGTTTGTTACATTTACAGCCAGTTGCAGAAACGAACTTTAACTTTTAAACCTGTCATTACATTCTAATCTTCCATTAACTTGTTGCAGAAATAGACTCTATTTTAATGGTTCTTTGATGAAATTATTGAAATCATTAGCGGTAATGATCCATTACGTAATGGGGCATTAATGTTTGTCTTTGTGCAACTGGGTGTTAGTTCTTTATTTTCTGTTACTTCCTGTAATTTCTGTACTGTATACGAAAGTTGGTAAATTGTTCAAAAAAAATCCTTGTATATTTGAGCAAATAAAATACCATTCTACGGCTGAGCATTGTGAAAGAATAAAGCGGATCATGCTACAAAACAACGATTATCAGCAACCATAATAACTTTAGTACCTATCCTATCATCGACTCATTTGGTACAGACAGTGGACAGTTACAGTACGACACAAAAAATTCGAAAATTTTCATTCATTCATTTAAATTTTACGAATGTATTTGGTTTGTATTGTATGACTTTACAAGTTATTTGGTTTTCGTAAAGATCATTTTCACCTAAATCAGTAATAAAGATAGGTGATTTTGAAGGCGGTGATCGGTTTTACGAATTTTGCCGATGCTACATCAAAATTGTGTTGTACTGTATAAACGAATGATTATTAGGTACTGGAGATTGACGTGCTGATGAATGGGACTATGTTAACATAACCACAGCCCCCACATACATATATCATATCACATATACCGAATTGATAACGTGTGTGTAATGTGAATGCGTTATATTTATGGTATTTGTATGTTTATTACGTTATCGATGTGTGTATTGATTGAAAGATTTATGTGGATTGATATCCGGACATTAAAAGATGTCATTTCATAACATCACGCCTGTATTCCCCGAAGGGCTGGGCAGAGGTGTACACCCACATTTCGTAATGGGGGCGAGTAATATACTCGCCCCCATTACGAAATGTGCTATCATCCGAGCACAAACCAAGACTCCGGGCTGCTACTGAGCAATTTCAGGTAGAATAAACAAGACCAACGAGTTAGTCGACTAGAAGATTATCTTTCAACATACAAAATACTTGTAGCAGCAACAATTTAGTGGATATGTGTGAGAACCCTTCACTTTAATGACGCCATCGTTTGAGGTCCTTTGCCGGCATAACTGGGCGTAAAGTAAATACTTAGGTGGGGTGACTTGCCTTGAACTTGACGGAGTATTGAATACTGTCGAGTTATGTGTGCCAATATGACGGAGTTTAGAGTTTTAAAACGTTGTTGAGACCTTTATTAAATCGGTTGACAAGAAACCAATAAAGTGGCAGTTAAATAAATATATTTTACTGTGCAGGGTGTTAAAAGTGACTAAGAGATTACTTAGGTACCTACATGTAGCAGTATAGTGAATAACACTCCTTTGTCTACCAGAAGCGGGTAGCCAAATGCCAACTTAAAATGTTATATTCATTCTTTCAGAAAACACTACTAAAACCGGGTTTATCTGAACCAAATCATTCTTACTCAAACATTCCTCCACTTCCAATAAAAAAGTTTTCCTACGTAAAGCGTCGAGAAAACGAGGCGGCAAAGAATGGCATGAGATAGATTTATCAAGCGCTCGTTGTGATACACACGTCCACACGGTCCCGTCTTGTTATCGCCTCATGGGGGACGTATTCGGGTGAGTTCGTAACTCTTCGCAAGGTGGTAGACTACATGCTCGTACAATACGGCCGATATAACTTGGTAGGTCTGAACATAGAAACTACGAACTTTCGCGCATGTTCTCTCACTCACACTCGCCTCATTGGTGACATGATTGGTTCCTAAAAAATGTTGTTGCGCAGCCTTCTGCGCGGAAGTTCGGAACTGCCAAGTTATATTGGCCGTACTGTATTTATGGATAATATTTGCTAAGGAACAGTATAGAACGACTTCAGGCGAGCAGCAGCTTAGGTTAGCGAAGCCTTTATTCAGAGATCCATTTGCAATGAGGGTGAGCAAAAACTGTAGAGTATAGTTGGAGGTGACACTATTGATCCTAGAATCTTAATCATTACGCGCCAAGAATGACCACCACGACTTTTTTCGTTATAGGTATACGATAACCGACGGATACCAAAGAATTGCCTTTATTACAATCATAACCTTTCGCTTTTCCAACATTTGAACTCCACTTCCATAGTTGTAATCCATTTCCCTTTATTACAAGACCAAAGAGCCTATTTCGAATAATTGACAATCAGAATACGTACTCGCTAAGTCAATACGGTTCTCGAATACGGATATGAGGCGGTGCGGGTGTGATTTACGACGGTGCCGTATCTCGACCGAGGTCGTTCGACATGTCTACTCGAGATGTAGACCGGGTGGGCACAGTCACGACTTAGAGAAATAGATTGCAGTCTGATGATAAAGCTTTGTTTTTGTTTCATTGTCTTTTGCACATTTATTTGGTGTGATGAAGAGTGTTCAAACTCAAACTCAAACTCAAACTCAAAGCATTTATTTCAATTAAACCATTTACAGGCACTTTTGAATTGTCAAGAAGTCGGTCAGTCAGAAATATGAAGCTAGTTGCCCATTCCAAAGCGTAGTAGGTACCTATGGAGAAGAACGGGCAAGAAACTCCACGGACACTCTTTTAAATCAAAGTTTTTTTTTTTTACAAAATATTGGTTACATCATTAACGTTGAAATTATACATGTGAGAACAATGTAGAAAGACGTGCACGTTAAAAGCGTCCGTAATAAAAATATAAAAAACAAAGAACAATTCAAAAATTAAAAATAAGCCGTGGCAGCTAAGAGATGACCAGTCTCTACTGACGGCGCCCGTTCACGAACATGACGCATGGATTAGCACCATTCAGCTCAACCATTTTGAAGGGAGCTAAATGATCCAACACACGCGCCACCGCCAGCGAAACATTAGAGTGAGCATGACATAATCTCAGCCGCCAGGGCACATTCAAGTCAATGAAAGACATACCCAGTACCTAAATGGTAGCTTTACAGTCGGTACATAGTACTCACACATGTGCTATGCAATTATACAATGCTAAGACATTGAATTTATACAATGCAAAGATAGTTTTTAAAATCTTCAGCAGCTCCAACGGTATTTTCAAATGCTAATCAATTAGTTTATGCTTGTGGAGCAGGACCAGCAATGAGCCAAGCATTTTTATCAATTATGTAATCCCCCAACTTATAATATGCCTGCCTACATAGTGTGCGTTTTATACAAGATTTGAATTTCGTCTCATTCAGTTGAAGTATGTGGGGAGGAATTTTATTGTAACATTTTAAACAGTACCCCATGAAAGATGAGTCTACTTTAGCCAGTCTGAAACCTGGTTGAACTAATAAATCCCTATTTCTTGTACAATAATTATGTCTATCACCTCTTTTACTAAAAATATGTAAATTTTTTCTTACGTACATGATGTTTTCATAGATATATTGACAAGGTACCGTCATGATGTTAATGTCCTTAAACAGTTCCCTTAGAGAATCGCGCCGACGGAGATAATATATGGCTCTGATAGCTCTTTTCTGCAGAATAAAAATTGACTCGATGTCTGCAGCCCGTCCCCACAGCAGAATACCATAAGACATGATACTATGAAAATAACTGAAATAGACTAGCCTCGCGGTATCTACATCAGTTAATTGACGGATTTTTCTGACAGCATATGCTGCTGAACTTAGCCGTCCTGCAAGAGATGTTAAATGAGGACCCCATTGTAGCCTTGAGTCGAGCGTGATCCCTAGGAAAACAGTTTTATCGACAAATTCTAGTTTCTCTTGATTCAATACTATCTCACAATTACTACTTTTAACATTTGGTAAAGAAAATTTTATGCACTTAGTTTTTTTTCCATTTAATACTAAATTATTAGCAGTGAACCAATTTTGGACCTGCAGTAGGGCGTTATTTACGTCGTCAAAATTTGTAGCACGTCTATCTACCTTAAAAATTAAGGAAGTATCGTCAGCAAATAACACCATTTGTGGTTGATTTTTTAATAAATGGAGTAGATCGTTAATATACACTAAAAAGAGGAATGGACCCAAAATCGAGCCTTGTGGCACACCCATTTTTACTTTTAAACCTGGTGAATTGATACCGTTTATTTGAACTTGCTGTTGTCTATCATTTAAATAAGATTTTACTAAATTTAGCGCAAGTTTTCCAAGTCCGTAATGTTCAAGTTTCAAGAGTAAGGTTTCGTGATCGACGCAATCAAATGCTTTTGAGAGGTCACAAAAAATTCCTATTGCGTCTTGGGCCTCTTCCCACGCGTTAAAAATGTGTCTTAATAAGATTACACCGGCGTCGGTCGTACAACGTCTTTTGGTGAAACCATACTGTTGATCGTGGAGGATTTTATTTGTGTTGAAATGATTGAGCATTTGATTAAGCATTACCTTTTCAAACACCTTGCTGAAAACCGGCAACACGGATACGGGTCTATAATTATTGGTGTCTTTACTGTCCCCGGATTTGAAAAGTGGTATTACCTTGCTGTATTTCATTAAATCCGGGAAGACTCCTTGATCCACACACAAATTAAATATTAAGGCTAAGTAAGGCGCTATGGTCTCAATTATGGAGGTACAGATTTTAATGGACATTCCCCAAAGATCTTCGGTCAATTTGATCTTGATTTGCTTAAAAGCTTTTATTACTATTATGGGGTTAATATGCTTAAAGTTAAATTCAATCGGGCATGCTGAAACATTTGCCCTTACTAAATCAAAAGAGAGCGAGGGCGAGGAATTTAAGGTTTCAGTAGTTTTAAGTGGGACACTGGTAAAGAAATTTACAAATTCTTGAGCAACTTCTTTGCTATCGCAAATGAGACCACCACATGACGTCTTCAGGGTGTACTCCGAATTATGCTTTTTGTTCCTGTTCGTTTCATTATTGATAATTTTCCAAACCGTCTGTATTTTATTGTCTGCTGATTTAACCTTGTTGCTAATGTATAAGGCTTTAGCTGTCTTACAAGTGTTCTTAAAAGTTCTAGAGTAAGAAGCAACATATTTATTAAAAGTTTCCGTGTTAATATAAGGCTTAAGGCCATACAGCTCGAAAAGTCTATCCCTACTTTTCCTGAGTCCTTTAGTTGCCCAGTCACTAAATAAAAACTTAGGGCTGATAGTCTTAGTGTTCTTCTTAAAAGAATTATCGAACTCGGTTTGGACTAACAAAAAGATGTTAGTTCATCTTCATCTTTCATAATAGAATCTTGACCTAGACGTGACCTGCAGTGGCCTATATGGAAAGCAATCAATCGACTGCGGACCCAAGTAGGTACACAGTCTAGCAAAATGGGGGATTATAGATCCCTTGGAACCCAGTGCGAATGCGGTACTTCTGACCAAACCATGACCCATATGTTGAAGTGTCCAAAATGTCCATACATCTGCACTTCTGAGGATCTAAAACACACCACTGATGCCGCGATTGGCGTTGTCACCTACTGGAACCAACTTATTTAACAAAATAATTACAGTCATATATTTACCATCGACTCGAAAAAAAGAAGAATAGAATCTTAGATACCATGTTTTTTTTTCAAATTTTATGTGTATCAAGTTTTTTTAATGCTAATCTAAGAATAAAAACCACTTGATAATAGTGTAATAATATCTAATAGTGAAGTACCTAATGCTGCACACTCCCTGACAGCGAAAATGGAAAGAATATTTATTAATGAAAATACTTAGAGAACTTCTAAGACGCTTTGAAAGCTTAAACTATAAAATCTCTATTACTAAAAGAAAAAGTAATTTCATTTAAATTTTTAATCATATCACCATAAAAACGCGATTCAGTTTTCATTAAATCGAATCTCCATAATCGATACCCACTATTCATAATCGAGTCGTATCCGAATACGGATACCAGAGGATCCGATCCGGATGTGAATTATTATTCGCTCGTATCTGCCTGTGATATGTCGACGGTCCTTCTGTGTGTAGGACACAGAGATAAAGAATCGATGATTGGCTTTTATTTTTCTTTTGTTGGCGGACATTTGTTTATTTCCTTTGGACGAGACAAGTTTTGTTTTATGTAGCTAGTTAGTTCTAGGCAAAAAAATATTATGATTTTGGACATTTTTACATAATAGAATACATAACATTTATAAAATCTTTTGTAAAATTTAGATTTTGGATAATCATACGGATAGTCGACATTTTTAACCTCCGACGAAAACAGGGGTGTAATAAGGCTAACTTATACTACTACTAACAATATATGGATATTATTTCTGAATTAAATTATTTGAATTTGAATTTGAATAAGTTTAATTCAAACGGACGAGGCTTATACCTAGCAATAATGAATGTATGCTATTGAAGAAAGGATAGTCTTTTCATTAGCCGTCCCCCGACGCGACAACGCTTGGATCAAAATATTACCTACAAAAGGGCCAATGCATATTATTTTATTACTTTTTATAGGTTTTTGTTCATGTGACGGGTTTATTTGAGTAATCTAATCCACTATGCCTAAAAAATATCGTTTTTAAAGTATTAGGTATCTCAGCTGGTATTTTCTTGCTTGAACAAAACTAAAATAAATTGGCAATAAACAATTCGTTCCCAATAGGGTTGTATCATGTTCTTAATTACTCAGTCGTATCTCCTTCGAGATCCACCCGACTGTCGACAGTCGTCGTCTGCATGTTAAGTCACGAATAGATGGATTTATCGATTACAGAGCTAGGTTTCGATAGATTGTATCAATCCTATTGGGAGAATAGTAGTCGTAGGTCCATTGTTATATTTATTTAGTGGTGATTCTCGGGAGATTAATCATCCATAAAAGGAACGACAACGTTGACAGAATTTGGCAAACAATACGATGTAGATTGGACACAAGGATCTTTTGGTGCCTGAATGACATTGACAGGGCGCGTTATTAGTAAAAATTTGTGGAATTTTCACTGTCATTGTGTAGGTATAGACAAAACAAGATGGCGAAGTTAGTTCCGATTTTGGCCATATATAACCTTGTGGCGTTGTTCTAATGCAGTGTAATCCATTAACACTAAAAATACCCGTTGACATTTGCACAGAAAATAAAAAAATAAAACTAAAGCCAACTATAACCGCCGCATAAATAGCCGCCTTTTATTTCAACACCAATCCGACTGAATATCTTAGTTTCCTAAAGTTCACAACGACTATCTGACAACGGCCATGATGTGATTAACTGGTCGGCGGTATCGGATCGGACATGCGGATATATACGGACACTCGACATCAGCGTGCCCACCACTAGTTAGTGAATGTATCGATGGCTGGCTTTCGTTTGTGGTCTTCACTAATTCCTAGTAACTAATCCTACTTTTCGTTTTGATCGTTCTTCTTTCTCCATAGAGATTTGGATTGACGTTTTGGAATGGGCAACTAGTGTCAACTTTGTGACTACTTAAGAGCGTTATACTGAAAATGGTTATACCGAAAAATAGGTTTTTGTTTTTATTATTTTATTTTGCTTTTATATATTCCTTTCTTTTAGATTTTATGAATGTGAGAACGTTGTAGGCTTAACAGACTGTAGATCTGTCGACCATTTTCTTTCATACCTATTAACACTGTAATTTGAAAACATGGTAAGTACCATTTACTTCAAAATTTACAATATGTTACCCGAATATATAAGAGAAGAAAAAAAACTACATTTATTCACGAACAAACTAAACAAGTTATTAATAAGCAAATGTTATTATAGTGTCAACGAATATTTAAATGATAAATCCCTAAAACACATAAGTATATAATACCCGTAAGCGAAATTATTGTTATTATAAAATTAATTATTTTGTAAGTGTGTTGAGAATAAGTTAGAATAAATTTGATTATAAGTTATGTAAACGATAAGTCCTCTTCTCCACATATCTTTCTTTTGCTGTGCCCGACAGGCTCCATGATTGTTTCTTTTGGCAAATATTTATCACCTAAGCCTACATTGTGGAATGCAATAAAGAATTGAGTATTGAGTATTGAGTACTTTTAAAAAAGTAAGAAAATTCTTTAATGTACTATAAATTGTTTTCCTAAGAGGAAAAGTTCGTTTTAATGTACTTTGTTACTTATGAAATAAATAAATGATTATTTGTAGTTTAATTCTAAAGATGATCCCATTCATATCTGTGTCAAAGAGTTCCTCATCCGGCCATAATTCTGTTGAAAACAACTAGTTTCATATTTCTGACTGACCGAGTCCTTGACAATTCAAATATGCCTGTAAGTGGTTTAATTGAAATAAATGCTACGAGTTTGAGAATAAATACAAAATGGCACTGTTGCGTATTTCATTAAAGTAAACCTAGTTGCTGCACATATGTAGGTTAATTATACAATGCGCAGCTTTACCTCTCTCCGCAGCATTTATAATATTTATTTATGCTACTGAACAAATATACTTGAATGTGTTATACAGTTGTATTTAGTATAAGGGGTGGTATGCGTGAATATACGAGTACATACAGGTATCTCCTAGGCCCCCGACTCATGGTAGTGGTAGCAACCCTGGGGTTTTATTTTGTAGGAGTCCACACAACCCTCCGTTCTCATTCAGTCGGGAAGATAGTCAAAAAAATATGTCCATGAAGGTTTTCCAACAGCAAATACAAATAGCAAGAAAGGTAGGTAAATTAAATATACGTGCGGTCATGGGAACGGCCGCACTTGGTGGCCGCTAGGCACGGCGGGCAGATATCAGTCGGGGGTGCGGCAAATTTACAAGTATCTCCCGGTCCCCCGACTCATGGTACTAGAAAGAACAGTGGGATTTTAGTCGATAACAGTCAGCATAACCCTCCGTTCTTCCCAGACGGAGGGTATGCATGAGGAACTCCACAAAGAAAAAAAAAAAAAAAAGGTAAATTAAATACACTACTGGAATACAGTAAAGGAGAATATTAAGATGGAGCTTGCTAGGTCTGAAATCGCCAACTTGCAAACATAGTCAGAGCAAGCGTCATCACGCTTGTCTCTTCTCTGTTGAGAAAAATGAACCCTCTTTCTGCTTGTAGTAAGAACATTACATAATGGTATTATGTCTTTATCTGAGAACTTTATTTATTTATTTTGTATTTATTTAACCTATATTATGTACACACAAATAAACAGACAAGATGATGGGAACAGAAAAACATTTACAAAGAAAGAAAAATAAAATTGTCTATAATAATATACACAATAATGATGTATATAATATATAGGGTGGTAGGGTCATCGACACACAACCTGTTACCATGGTCAGTACATGATTTTGGAACCCCTACGTTGAAACTTTACGTCGATTATTAAGAAAAAATCTGCTGTTTCCTGCAAAGCCTACGCGGTCAAAATTACAACAGCAAATTTTCTTTTTATAACTGACTAAAAATGTCAACGAATAGGCTCCAGAATCATGTACTTAATCTATAGTAACACATTGCGCGTCGGTGTCCGTCACCTTGTATATACAATGTCGTGACCAGATCTTAAAATTGATCATTTTATGAAATGAACATCAACCTCTGGTCACATTAAGATGTGGTCTGGTCCGATCATTGAATACTCAACGTTTAACGATATGAACAGTTAAACGCACGAGTACTTCATGATGTGGCCAAACATAAGTGATCATATCTTAAAATAGTCAGATTATCCACCGGTAGAGGCGTTGATGTCGTTATTTTTTGTTGTGTATCATGGCGGCGGCATACAACAAATCAAACAAAGTAGGGTGACCACGCAAAAAAAGTCGATGGACTTTTATTGAGTATCCAACTATGATAATATGAAAAGCCATCAACTTGGAAGTACCGCTCGGCGGCCGCTGCCGCTGCGTGAAACAATAAAGAAAGAAAATACGTTTATTTGCGGTAAATATGACGCAGAGAAAACAGAAAAAAAAAACGAGAATTGGGGGAAAATATGCGTCACATCCACGCAAAACGGCCATCACTCAGCATAATTCTGCGATCCAATGCGAAACAGAGCCCCATCGCTGGTTTTCAGCGACAACCGGCGTTGATGTGATGACGTCAACCGGTGCAGCATATAGTGAAATAACAAAATCAAAAATAAAATAAATACAATACTTCCTAAATGATTTTCGTTCCGGCGGAATACAATATAGCACATAAAATTAGTTAAAAAAAATACGCAGCTGATGTGGCATCCGGCCAAATGGCTTAATGGTTAGAACTGTGACCAACTGCGCGCAAGCTGAGCGAGCGTAGCGAGCGGTGCCGCGGCAGCGGTCGGTGAGCGCTACTTCCAAGTTGGTCTGGATATCCTACATTAATGATATGGCCAAACGTCGACTGACATCATTAAACGTTGACGTTTAAACGATATGGCCAATGTTAGCTGGCCATTTCATGAAATGATAAATTCTAAGATCTGGCCACGACATATATATGTATTTTACGAAATTTTCTTTAATATGAATTTCTTGAAAAAAGCTACTCCACGAATTTAATCGAATTAAAACATGACTGGGAAATAAAAATATGATGAGTAAAATTCCTCTTAATAAAATGAAATAATTTTGTAATTTACAAATTACAAAATTATTTCGTTTACAAAATTAAGCTTCAGACGGAATGCACCGCTGGAATATATCCGCTTTTATTAATATTAAATATTTCATGTAAAAATGTATTCGTTGAAATTATACGTTGAACAGAATTGTTTTCGTAGCGGATTAAACGAACTGTAAAAATATGCTGTAATTTTTAAATACAAAGGTCTTACATCTGAATTTACTCAAGCTTTATTCTGTGTTTGCAAATTCTCAGAATATTATTTGCATTTTTATTTCGTGTCATTTTCTTTTTATTGTTCTTCATACATGTTATTTTATCAAAAACGTGTGTTATTGTTACTTACATAAGATTCGGTAGAAGTAATTTCCTATTTTTGTTTTTTTTTGTATCATTTACCACTTATTATTTATTTTTTACCAATTATCGTGTCCTTCATATTAGGGATAAAAAATATTTTTTGCCCGTCAGGTAGATTATTAAAAAAATATTGAACACGTTTTTTTTATATTTTTACGTAATCAAAACATTGGTAATACGTTAAAATGTGGCATGACGTCACTGCCCGGTAGATCTTATACTGACTTGTCACGTAGCGAGCCCCCACTCCCCAACTTTAATAATATTAATTAATATTATTAATAATAATAATATTTTTTTTAGTGACTGACGGACTAAATCGTTTTTTCCCCTATTCAACATCCCTATTACATGCCATTTTTTTGGTTTGATCATGTTTTGACTCTTTTCATGATCTACATGTATGGATAATAAAACAAGTTCCGGACTTATCCAGATTTGTGTTCGCGTTGTTTTCTAAACTGGACAACGGATTTTGATGCAGTTTTTAAGATTGAATTCCGGAAGGTATGGTATGTGAATAATACATTAAGATTAAACTTACATAAACTAAAGATCTCTCGATTTCCGTGCAAAGCACGAGCAGGTAGCTAGTATTATTGATTTCCAATCAGTATATTTTATCATTAACCTTAGGCACTGTCAAAATCAATTGTGGTACAGACTAATCTGTCCCGATTGTTCACCGAAAATATATAAATGATTTAGTCAGGAAGGTTTAGGCCATTGTATCGTTCGATAAACCGGGGTAAACCACAACCCGACATTCGACGGGTCCGCTCGTTAAAACTTAGTCATTGAGTACCGATTTACATCAGAGCACTAGTTTTATGACCCTTGCCCTAATCGCGTAACACACGATCAATCACAATCTGAATCATTTTGAAGGATATTAATCTGGCTAATCCATTGCTTCATATGTTGGAAAAAATTGTCTGCTCAACAACGAAAATAACGCAATGAATGTTGTTGGACTGTCAAAATGAAACCCATTGCTACTAGATGAACAATGTATTATTGTATAGTTGTGGACATCATAATTAAGTTGGCCTGTGGTTTTTCTATTGTATCAGTGCGATCTTGACGAAAATAGCTCATTTTGTGTTGAAAAGATTAGCCAATCAGCAAGTTTCTCAAACTCAAACACAAAGCATTTGTTTCAATTGGACCATTTAAACTAACACAAAGTCGAACACACCAGTGTACATCTCCATCGCCAACATTACACCACTAAGGCGGAGGACATCGTGGAGCACGTGCGCCAAAAGACGACTTACTCGCCAAGGGTGCAGTTACTAGAATCGCACCGGGTCGTCAACTTCAAGGCGTTCATGGTGCGTGTACTGAACTGTTATCTGCCCCTCGTCATGGAAGAAGACTTTTGGCCGCAGAATGTGGTGTTCCGTCGCTTCCGCGGATAAGTTCCACAAGCCAGTACAAAGTCAAGCTAGTGCAAAATGAAGTGCTACTAACATAGTTTACTAACACAAGTTTTTGTTTATATTAAAATATGTATGTTTAGGTTAAGGTATTTTTCTATGAGCCTGTGTCGCCTGAAATAAATGGTATTATTATTATTAAATGGTCCAATTGACAATTCACAATTCAAAAATGACTAAAATTTTGAAAGCACTGTTGAATTGTTAAATTGTTTATTTTATTTTAAGAAACTTAGACATATATTACATAATATTTTAACAGGCAAATTTAGTTCAGAAAAAGTAGTGTAGTCATCTGTAGCCGAACTAGGCAGAGCCTGTATTTCAGCTATCAGTGCCGAACCCCTCGAGTATTATACAAATATATAAAAGCCATAACGTAATTTCATTAGATATCTTGTACATAATCACTTTAACAGTTTAAAGTGTATTTACTTAAGTATTAGAGAGAGTACATAAAGAGAAAAAAGAAAAAAAAATGTGTGGTGTTTGCATGCAGGTCCTCTTATTTGAGTGAGATCGATAAAGAAAGGTTTGAGAGTGAAACTGCGTGACTGCCGCAGGATACACACTAGTTAAATGCTATTGATATTGACAATGCTATTGAGAGTACCTATCTACAATAAAAGGGGACAAACAAAAGTTAAATCATATTTCAAGTTATTGGTTTGTCCCCACCTGCAATACCAAAATTCTATAGATTATAAATATTATAATGCACCATCCCATCTCATGCGACCCCCATGCACCATCCCATCTTCCTAGCACGGCGGGCTGTGCTGGGGCGGCTGCTGCAGGTGCAGAAAACCAGCGCAAATATAACAACCTTACCGGTTGCTATATTTTAGAGCCGTAAGGGGTTGAAACACTAGGGCCGTGGGGCGCTCACCGAGTATTTCGGGACATCGCCAAGCGGTTGGTCGACTCTTCACGTGACCAGAGGAGGGCTGGCCAGTTCTGAGGCCAAAGAATCAGTTTATTTAAAAAAAACCTTCCCATCCTATTTTTTGCAGATGCAATATATAAATAGTTTATAGCCTATGTCACTCCCACAACTAAGACGAATCTAACGAAACAGCTCAATGAATTTTAACATATGATGTTAAAATTCATTGAGCTGTTTCGTGGCATACATACTTTCGAAACTCTCGTCAATTCTACAAAAAGAGAATGAAACTATCGTTATTCATAATCAAATAATTAAAATATCTTACTGCTGCTGAAAATGACGACGAAAATGTAATAGTACTCTTAAGTCCCATGTAATAGGGTATTGTCATCAACCGGGACACAAATCCAGACTCCGGGCTGCTACTGGGAAATCCCTAATGGAAAAAACCCAATAACACTTTGCCCGACCCGGGAATCGAACCCAGGTCCTGACGCTCAGTAGTAGAGCTTGCGACTGACCAGACTGACGAGGCAGTCCAAATCACAAAAATTACTATGTAATTTTTACCCTACATCAGCTATAGCCTATAAATCTGTGATATACGACACTAAACGATTACATTCGGCTGTAACAATAAAAGTATGAATATATTCCTAAAAGAGGGAATTGAACTTGTTTTGCAAGATCACGTACTAGACTCGCGCCGTCTTCAAGTGCGTATTACGTCATCGTTTTGCTGAACCTAAAATTGTATTTTCTGTGAGGTAAAATGATTCAACTCGATTTGATTGTGATCTTTTCTTATCACTGCCTGTTTTGCAGATGCTCACTTTCTCTCAGCATGTAATGGTAGGGTTGATTAAGCTTCAGAAAAGGATGAGGCACCAGTGCGTTCCACTGGACATGACATGTGGACCCCTCCATACCTCCTCACATGTGCTAAGGACGGCAACCGCGTTAGTCGGAAGAAGTCTTACATAAACCTTAGGGTAGCCATTTCATACAACAGTCAAAGAATGACTTTGTGATTTGAATATATAGTCCATTTAATACAAACAGTCTGCCCAGCCTTTTCCCAATTATGTTGGGTCGGCTTCCAGTTTAAGCGGATGCAGCTGAATACCAGTATTTTACATAGTGCAACTGCCTATCTGACCTCCACAACCCGTTGATAAGACTGATTGTCAGACTTTCGAACTTCTGACGACCCGTAACGACTGTCAAGGATCCAAGAATGACAGCCGGGACAAAAGTCAAAGTCAAATCATGTATTTCAAATAAGGCACTTTCGAACGTCAAAAAATTACAAAAAAATTTAATTGATTCTAGTCGCCCCTTCCAAAAGGTAGTTTTCGCATGGAGAAGAATGGGCAAAAACTCCACCGTTACTCTTTTAAAATGTTTTACAATATTTTGTATAAACATTAGATATAATTATATGTGAGGAAGATGCACCTAGAATAAAATTACTATACCACAATAGGTAAAAAGAATTAAAAATGAAGCAAAAACAGATAAATTTATTATGTGATAGATACATGATGCTCACAAACATTGTAAAAGTAGACGATTTTCCTAAAATTTTACAGTTAATAAGTCAGTGTGTGAGGAAGTAATCACAGAATGTAAAATCAATGTAATATATTTAAAAAAAATATACAATTGAATTAGCAACCAGTTTGATTTTGTCTAGATTCTAGATTATCCTATGGAGCCAACCAACGGCTTAACGTGGTTTCCGAGGCACGGAACGGCACGGTTCTTGATATGTTAAGATGGTCACTTATCCACGGACTGACCGCGGCAAGCGTAGCTTAACCTGTTCGATGGACCCGTGCGGCTGTTATTACTTAGCCACGAGCTCCTTTTGGTAGATTAACGATTAATTTTATTTACATTGACTTTAAATTACTCTATTACTAAAAAAACTCAAAACTCAAAACCCGTACGCAAAATACGCTTGGACGTGGAATTGCGGACACCAGCTCGTCTTTCTACTATTGGGTTATTTATTACCCTTATTTTCTTATTGCTTCAATAACTGACAATGTTTTTCTCCAAGTGACTTGTTCTGTGTTGATAAGCAATAGTGTAACTTTGTCGGGCAAGACGAGTGTCCATGACAGTGTAATGCTTGTTATTTTCCGACTCAAGTATTTTGCGTCCAGTTAACCTACATTGTCGTGAACCTCTTGGGTACCGATGAACTAAATTAATAATATTCTTTATTTAGTTACCGGGAAGATATGAGACTGAAATGAGCTGTGAGATTATTTTACAGTTTAAACTTTAGTATGTTTTAAACTAAAAACAGTAAAGTAGTTAATAAAGCTTAAATTAATTTTGCTGCTCAATTTTTTTCGTTTGTTTTGTATTTAATCTAGAAGTAAAAAGCAGTAAAACATTGCAATGAGATGAAATTAAATGAAATAGCAATGTTTTAAATAAAGTTTACTACGACTTTATAATCAAGGCATTACTAATACCTAATTTCACATACTATATTCGCAAAAAACACCGCATTCTTTCAACCTAACCCCGTGGCCATGAACAGCGGAAAAAACAAATGAAAGTTGGTGTTTAGAGCACGAGAGCATACCACGAGTCACCGCGACGTGACTAGCGGAACGACGGACGGAAACAGGAGACGCGCGCGTGTCGCTTGAAGCAAGTCGCGTCGCCAGTCGCATCGCTCGAGGCCGTGAACGGGGCCTTATCCAGAGCAGCGGGGAAACAAAATTTCTTTAGCGCTAGTAATAAATCCATCAGTTCTTATCGAGTGGCACTATCTGCTCTCTCGAGAGTGCGAAGCGACGCGGTGACGGACGGACAAATGTGCGCGCCTTTTTATGATCGAAGATAAAAATGGATTAGGTTTTAGTCAGTAAATGATCGAGATTTTTTTTTCTTATTGACTGGTTTCTGAATTTTGAAAGAATACATAGCTTAGCAAAGAAAATAATTTCGTTCTTTTGAAGTGTTAAGGTTAACAGTTAAAATGGCTTTAAAGAGTGGATGCAGTAAATATAACCAAAAACTGAAACTAAGTAGTTTAATAGATACTTACAGCATAAACGACTCAATTTTATATTGAAAAGAAATAAGTATCTATAGTTAATTCAACTTTCGACAATCCAACTTTCCAAGGGGTATCCTGTTACCCAGTAACTGGGTTATGGAGGTGAGACAGTCACGTAAAATACTGGTCAGCTGCATCCGGTTAGACTGGAAGCCTTGATTGATTGAGGTAAATCAACTTTTTGTAAACTTTGTTTTTATCCTCTACCAGTCAACCGCGCGATAACTTCCTCAATCGTCCGTCTTTTTAACAAGACTGATAACATCTCTCGATCATCGTTGAAAGAAACTTTAACGTAATAAATCCATCGCTTCAGTATCGGCTGTTTCTATCGGGTTCCATGACAGTGCGTGCCAACGCTACGCCGCCGCCGCGCGGTGACGGACGGACAAATGAGGCTGTACCTTTTTATGTACATTTGTAAGGAATAGTACGGATGTGCGACAAATTTGTCGTGGGACTCGTGGAGTATAAACGACTTTTTGTGACTGTAGAATAAAAGTATAATTTAAGGTGGGAGGGAAGAGATGGAGCTCTACAGGATATATAGCTTCTCTTTCCTGAAGTATACCACCCATCCACTATCCATCTCTTTTACGAAGTCACTGAAGTAAGATTAAAATAATACTGTTAGAAGAGGTGGTAATAGGCCCCTAAGCTTGTCATTTTATGATTTTTGTTGGCTCTGGTTTTCGGCGGCGAACATCATAATTCCCAGTTTGGGGAACAGTTCATTTAAAAATACAGCTAAAGGAATAAAATATCTTAGCTTAGCAAGAGTAAGTGACGATCGTCCACTGGTTAAAAGTTCGACCATTAAGAACCAATTGTTGCTCAAGCACCATTTTGAGTCGATCACTCACTGAGATGATACTTAAGTTAAGTAGCTTGTTAGCCTTCTCTGAAACGATGCCTTACCCTGAATTATGTCGAATCTCATCAAGTCAACTTACATAAATTGGTTGATGTTATTTTGGTCCACCAATCAAATCACACATGGGGTAGGATTTGAAACTCCATAAATCTTTTACACTTATAAAAGTCGCATAAAGTTATAAACTAAACTTTTATGAACATACAAGTTTTTTTAGTCTACAAAACAAGTTATCTGAAGTAAATAAATGCGTGATACATTATTTTGTCACTAATAAGACATGGTGGCGTGATAGCTCTTCTAGATCTACTTGTAAATTAGTTTCTTTATTTTATTTCATATATTAATTCATTTTTTAATATTTCTAACACTAAAAAGATATTCAAAAACAGAGGCCGGTGCCGGGAGCAGGGTCCAAGGTACCGGTGGTTAGGGCTGCAAAGACAGGAACCTCCTCATAACGCGAGCCGTATCAAGGAGTACTGCATTCTGAATCAGGCCCTTGATCCAACCGCCTAACGAGGACCTCGAAATATGTTGGTCTAGGCAAAATAGTGCCGGGGCGGTCCGGCCGGTGCTCGAGCGCTGGCTCGGGAGGAGGCACGGCTCCCTGTCGTTTCGGGTGACGCAGATGCTCTCGGGGCATGGTTGCTTCGGGAAGTACCTGTGTCGCATAAACAGGGAGCCGGACGCTCGGTGTCACCACTGCGTCGACTGTCGGGAGGACACGGCTCGGCACACGCTGGCAGAGTGTGCCGCTTGGGAGGAGCCGCGCTGTGCCCTCATCTCAGGTGTCAACTCAATGGTCGGCAGCGAGGAGTCCTGGGACGCGGTGGTATCCTTCTGCGAAACAGTCATTTCGCAGAAGGAGACTGCGGAAAGGGAGCGGGAGATTGCTTCCGCTAACCCGATCCGCAGCAGACGCACCGGGCGTCGGCGGAGGGTGGATAACGCCCTCTTCCAACCTGTACCACCGCCTGTATTACCGCCTCTCCCCTAAATGGGTCCAGGGGCGACGCATCTGGGGAAATCCGTCGCCCCCTACTCCTTAGGACCCGAGAGGCGGCGCGTAGTGTTCCACGCGCGCCTCTCAATGACGTAACGGGGGAGTTTAACACCTCACTCCTCCCTAACTCGAGGTGGCCCGCAGAGGCGGGCCGGCACTAGCCGGGGATCGCGGAAGTCACATTAGATCCCGTGATCCCCAGTGCAAGTGTGAGACGGAACACCGGGGTGGTTTTAGTCAGTAAGAGTCTGAATTCAAAAAAATTCAAAATTCAAAATTAAAAAGTCATTTATTATTAATTAAAATTATTAATTAATCAAAAAAAAAAAAAAGGCAAAATAGTGCAATTCAGCCGAAAGCCCACTGATGGACATACTATGCCTCCCCAAATTAGTTGTTTAAGATGCAATGTTAGGTTGAGTGTGATTTAACTAAAATCGAGACCCATGTGCCTTCATGATCAACACAGTTTTGTCGATAGATCTCTAGAAGTCTACAGTATTCCATTTTACTCGTGTAAAACCAATGAAGCATAAAATAGTCGAACATCACACGCCTAGTCGCACGTCGGAACTTTCCTAATGGTGTGGAGCGATTTGTCACCTACAACTATAACTATAGTACTGAAACCTTTCATAGATAAAGTATAATGCGACGTCGCTTCGACGTGAACATCAAAAAGCGATTTACGACGATACGACGTGTAACTATCTAGACTATGCGATGTATTATTCAGCTGCTGTATAACTGAAGAGATAGTATTCTAAATAATAGTGTGTTTTGAGGACAGCTTGAGGTCTTAAACCAGGCTCAGCAGTGCATTAATATAGACTGAAGGAGTAGTGATACATTGGGCAGGCAGCCGTAATGAGGAGACGCTACCTCATTGCTGACTGGTTTATATTTATAACTAGCGACCCACCCCCGCTTCGAGGTCTACGCACGGGTGCAATGGCGACATGTCGAAACATGGTGATTTTTGTGTTAAATCTTAGTAAATATCTATATACACTACAGAATAGTTAATAAGCTAAATTAAATATTTAAAAAAAGTAATTGCTACGAACTAGGTAAACGAGTCTGATGTAGAAAATATAGTTTTTAGAATTTTTCTCCGTTCGTCTGTTTGTCTGGACATATGTTCCGTATTGGCGCAAAAACGGCTGAACGGAATTAGATGTTTGATACTAGCACATTGGATAATTTTAACCCTGGTAGTACGTTCCCTTGGGTACCGATGTTGGGTACCGGTGTTGGGTTGTTTACCGATTACACGCGGACGAAACCACGGGCAAAACCTAATAATACATGTATTGAAGACATAAACAAAATTCAAAAATTCAAAATTCAAAAGTCATTTATTCAAACTAGGCTGAGAATCAGCACTTTTCGAACGTCAAAATTACATAAGACAGTCCCCCAAAACGCCCACCCTTCACCACTTCCTAGTGCTTTAGCTGGGAAGAAGAAGTGGCGCAACAAACTCCCCAGCAGCACAGCTGTCTGTTCAGTAAAAAAGATTCTATATAATAGTATGCAAAATGATATTTACATTACGCAACACAAAACATAATTTAAATTATAAAATTAATAGCCATATGACAGCTAGCACACGCCAATATACCAACCAAAAACATCGAGAACTATACTCAAGCAGAAATAAAAATAACTTAACGAAAACAATATCTAAATAAAAGCCTCCAGACATAAAGGGCGTGCCCGCTTACATATAGCTGTAACTAGAAGTTATAATTGATAAACTAGGACCATTGAGGTAAAGTAAAAAATTATCGAGGTCGCTCTAACCACATATTGCAATACAACTCATAAAAAAAAACATTGTAATGAGTAGAGAAACCTTTCGGAATAAACGAAAAACGACAGCATGAAAATTGTGGAGTTTAAAAAATCTAAGTGGTCACACAAACAGATACGGAAAGCAACTTTGTTTTATAAGAAAGCCATTGCCATTTGTCTAGGCCCTCGTGACAGTATTATGCAAACATTTTAATAAATAATATATATATTTTAAACAGTATTACTCCGAAATTCTCGAAAATTATTCTCCTTTACCGCCCACTTTAATTAATGCTCGTAGATCAATTTATACATTCTGTATACCTACTTGTTTAATTACCAACACCCTACCTCTAATCAATTACGTAAGCGGCTAATAACTCGAAACGTAATCAATACTGTACCGCACGCAATTGAAATTCCTCCATTTCCCTAATAGCACTCGCATGTAGGCATTACAAGTTTAAGTTAAATAAGTTAATGTAAGTAAGCACATTAGTCGAGTCCTTAACGTGTAATCTACATATGATGTCGCTTGGCGGATGTGAGAAGTGCTCGGTAAGTGCGTTTAACTTTTAAAGTAAACGTAAACTTGCGCGCCGCACTAATTACTGGCTATGCTTTATCTGTTGGGGGTTTGATTTGTGTACGTGCGACGGCTTTTTACATAATCGGATTCTTAGACCTGTATCTGTGTATATGTTTATACAGGTACAGGTACATACGCTGTAAATATTTAAAACCAACACAGAATCCGACGCAAATCAAATACTCCATATGTGCACTGTTTGCTACGAAAGCGTAGCAGTGGCGTGTAGCACAGCTACGGTCGCGTAGCTGTTTCGTAGCCACAGCGCGGGTAGTCTTTTTACCCGACTACAGCAAAGCCAAAGGAGGGTTATGATTTGAACAGGCTATGTATGTATGTGTGTTCATATGTTCGCTCATAACTCCTAAACTCCTCGTCGTATTTGTTGGGTTTTAGTTTTTAACTTTTTTTTTCACACGCTGATATAATGAACCAATTATAGCCACACTACAAGTAAAAACTAAACTTCCCTCAACAACAATCACTACCCGCTTATTCCTTAAACTGAAACCAAACTCCAAACCCTATGAATATGTATCGCATATTGCTTGAGTAACTTTGTAAATTCGATGATCCAAACGAAATTAGCCTTTATATCTACGCGCGTAAGGTTTACATCAATAGCACCTGAGTCAGCGGCCTGATTTCTGGTTAATACTCTTAATCCAGATTATATAAAGTTTGGCTAAATTCGTCGCTTCGTGTTCGGTTTGCTAATTTAAAAGCACCTTTGCCTGTCTATTTTGGATTAATTTCTGCGTGTATACTTTATGGATTGTTGTTTTCTCTGATATATTTATTTATTTAACAGTTTATGTACACACATATAAAGAGACAAGAAAAAGGAACAGAAAAATACGTACAAAGGTGATGCTTATTTTTAAAGAAATCTCTTCCAGCATACCTGCGATAGGAGAGTGGATAAAAAGAGATGTAGACAACGTGTGTAAGAAAACATTTAACCATTCACTAATATAAAATATGACCTTCAATATGAGAATATACTTAAGAGATATTTATTTTGAAAGTATGTGTTACTTTCAAAATAAATATCTCTTAAATATATATACTAATAATTATAATTTAGTAGGTATATAATATACTCGTAATAATAAATACAAAGTATGCAACTATGACGAAGTGGAAAGATAGTGTTCTTTCACTCTTCTTTTAAAAACTGCAACAGTTTGGCAGTCCCTAATGTTAGGCGGTAGTGAATTCCACAACCGTACCGCATGCACACTAAAGGAGTAGGAGTAGAAGTCGGTTGAGTGGGGAGGGGATTTAAGGAGATTTCTAAGATGCGACCTGCAATGAGCATCAGAAGGACGGGCGTAGGAAAAGCGTTCCCGCAGATAGAATGGCGTTTTAGGTTTGTGAAGGATGTTAAATAGCAGACATAATATCCGAGAGTTCTTGCGAAGTCGAATTGGGAGCCACTTGAGTATCTTGCGAAAGTTAGAAACGTGGTCATACTTTTTAAGATTAAAAACAAAACGAATGCAGATGTTTTGCAACCGTTCAAGTTTATTTAAAAGCTCCTCGGTGGCATCCAAATAACAGGCATCAGCGTAGTCTATGATGGGCTGTATGAGTGTTTGAGCAAGGGAGATTTTGGTACACAAGGGCAAGAAGCTCTGGAGGCATTTCAGCGAATGGAACGTGTAGTGCACTTTACGACTGACCTGACCAACATGGGCAGTCCACAACAGGTAAGAGTCCATGGTCACCCCCAGGTTTTTAACGGTATTTGCGTATTCAATCTGAACTCCATTCAGACAGAGTGGACAGCAACGTCGAGCCTATTCCGCATATATCTTCCGCCGATAATTATGGCCTGGGATTTCTTAGGGTTGATTTGCAGCCCAAAGGACCGCGACCACTCGCTAATCAAATCCAGGTCACTGTTCATGGCTGGCACCGCTGCTTCCGCATCTTGCCTTAAAAAGTGAGTGTAAAGCTGCAGATCGTCGGCATAGACATGGAAGTGGGAAGAGATGATTCTGGTGACAGAGTTAATGAAAATAGAAAAGAGAAGAGGAGAGAGAACACTACCCTGAGGCACACCCGCGGTAAGAGAACACCCGTCAGAAGAAGACTCTTCAAGATGAACCCGCTGGGAGCGGCCTTTAAGATAGGAGTCGAACCAACCAACAGTAGAAGATGAGAAATGGAAATATATGTACGAATATTACATTTCTTTTGACATAGACATATCATGACCTCTGAGTTTGTTTCGGCAATTCTTGCGAAATGTCGGTGCCATGTACTTTGAAAATATTAACCAAAAATTTAAGTGACCCATACGTTTGGGTCGAGTAGGTATTGAAGTTTTGTAATGAAATGAAATGTAATGAAATGAAATTGTTTATTCTGTAAATAGGATATCGAAATCACTTTTACACGTCATATTAAAAAAACCGGTCAAGAGCGAGTCCGACTCGCGCACCGAGGGTTCCTTACCATTACATATAAATATTTTGGATGTGTTATTTTACGTACAGTCCTTCAAACTATGCGGCCTAAAAAACCACTTCGAATTTTTAAGACGCCGTTCAGACCCAGTTGCATAAAAAAAAACTTTCATATTTGCTAAATAGTTGGGCAAACGTCATCTGAAACTATTCGAAGTTTCAAGTTCAAGTACAAGTAGTTCTTGAGATATCCAGCTGTGGCAGACAGACGGACAGACAGACTGAGTCGCACCTTAAGGATTCCTTTTTACCATTTTGGTACGGAATCCTAAATATTAAAAATATGCTAGATGAGCTCGGCGTTTCCTATCTGAATACTCTGAGAAGAAAGGCCGAGCCTTTTTTTTTTGGGTGGTAAATTATCAAATAATTTCTCCCGCTCTGGGCGGAATGGGAGGGCGTGTCAGACTCTTACTGACTAAGACCCACCCGTGTTCCTTCAGTTGCCTGTACGCTACCAGGAGCCACGGTATCCCTTTCGGACTTTCCCGCGACCCCGGCAGATCCACATAGTCCTTACATTCACAATAATTAAAATAATATAATAGGTATGTACTTTACAAAGTAATCATCTTGTATAAAATTGTTAACAATGGTAATGTGTATATAAAAACTGGTATATTTTGATGATTTTACATAATATGTATACATTGTATGGGACGGCTGTTAATTTTTGGTGATTTCGACGTTGGTCCGATAGAGCAAGTTGCTCAGTTTGAGGGTCTGTGATGTGGCCCTCAAAAATGACCCAACATTTCTGAAACACGCTGTAGACAACGAAAAAAAGTAAGTATGTAACAGGTTGGCTCCAAAAATTTAAAACCCTTTTATGCATACTACTGATTATTCAAGTTTTCGTTGTCAATCGTTCGTCTGAATTATTCCTTTATGCGGGACACTGCCAAAACACTATGCTTAGCAACTGCAACTTCTGTTAAGCTACATAACATGAAATAATGGCACCGGGGTTTGACTATACGGTGTCAATAAACGCTCTGTAGGAAAACACCCCAACTTACTGTCATAAATAACGTTTTAATGACGTCATTCGCCGGTAAATTGCGGACGCTATGTGGCGGCCGCCGCAGTCTTAGGAAACCCTAGCTTTACCTACAATTAATAGTCAGGTGACCAACTGAAACAGAGCTGAGACGATAAAGAACGATTTCTAGTTTCAGTGAAACAATTCAACTGTCTTTAATACCCGCAATAAAACTATCATGGATCACATTCACACACAACATCACACTATAATCCCCGAAGGGTTAGGTGTATGTATACCTACGTTTAGAATACCCACATTTCGCCAGTTAAGTGTAAGTCCCATGTAATAGGGTCGTAGGCGGGCTTTTTGCCATCAACTTGGCACAAATTCTTGATGGAAAATTCAATAACACTTTGCCTGACCTGGGAATCCAATTCACTTCAACCTCATGGTCAGCAGTAGCGCTTGCGACCACTGGACAACAAGGTGAGATACGGCCTAAATTATTTATCTTTATACCAACCATTTACCATGCTAGTCTAAAACTAATATTATAAATGCGAAAGTGAGTTTGTTTTTTGTTTGTTTGTTACGCTTTCACGCTAAAATGGCTGAACAGGTTTGGATGAAATTTGGCACATGGCTAGACCTTGAACTAGAGAAGGACATAGGCTACTTTTCATCCTGGATCGGATACGAAGTTACGGGCAACAATTAGTTCATTTATAAAAGGTAACTTCACAGGTAACGTAATTATATCGCTTTATTAATCGGCCGCGTTCAGGTTCCCCTGTAATCTTAGTGCTAACCGGTTTAGCACTTCCATTGTCTGCGAGTAATGCCTCGAAAGGCTTAGTTTCAACATTTAGGGCTGCCAGAGCCTATGAGGACGTTTGACGAAATTGAATTTAACTGAAACTTGTTGGAAAAAAAATAGTTATTTTTGCGACCCTTAATAATTCCATCAAATATTCGCTCCGTTTTTTAATTTTCGAGTTACGAGTTTTTGTGGTGTTACTACATTAAATTCACACAAAGAAGTTTTATTAAAATCTCATAGCGACAAAACTTAAACTATGCGGCTAAAACCTGCCACCCCTGGTGACAAGTCAAGCTAAATTTCACAAGCACGAAACCCTGTCTTTGTTCAAAGTTATATTATTTATGTCGCTGGAACGTCGCGCCACAGATTAACATAATTTAATACAATATTCTGTGTCACAGCGGAGTTTATTTTTTTTAGCGGAGTTTATGTATGAAATTTAAATGATAATGATAAATGATTTTATTTCTTTTAGGTTTTTTACAAACACTTTTACACGTCAATCATATATTTTTTAAACTAGATGAGGTCGGCATTTCCTATCTAACTAGTCTGAGAAGATAGGTCGAAACAAACTCAGTGGTCAGTCTCTTTTAAAGTCCTGAAATAATCTTGGTCAGATCATGTGAAGACCATGTAGATTTAACCTTTAAACTGATAGTAGATCAGCGGGTTAATTGTGCAACACAGTAAGAATAGCAATGTCATACATTTTGACAGTTCAACAACATATGCGTTACTTACGCTGTCGAGCAGACGACTTTTTCTAATATATATATAATATAGCAGTGTATTAGCAATTTCCTTCCAAATCCTTTGGATTGTGATTGAAAGTCAGTTGAATTAGGTCATAGGTTTGGACAAGTGTCTAAGTTTCTGTGATGACTATTCCATATACTGTGACAAAATGACAGAAAACACCATCTGTAAGAGTGCGTTTGTATTTTAATCTTTACAACAGGTTAATAAAATAAATAAATACAAATAAAAACGTGATGCAAAGTTTTAATACAGCTGTAAAAGTTTTATGTACCGTAATATGTTAAAAATGGTGTCGACAGATTGCGGTGCATAAAATTTAATGCAAAGTGAAAAAAAATTGCGCCAACGCCAAATAAATTATGATAAGGGCAAGAGAATGATGATGTCCTCCTAGGGCGCCCCCTCCCGGCGTTTCCACTCGCATCTGCTTATAACCTTTTGCATAGAATTCAATATTATCCAAGTATAAAACCCAAACAAACAAACATAATTAATTAAAACACCTGTATAAAATTTCAAACCAATTCATAGAGCACTGTTGAAAATATTCGCTTGAACAATTCACAACAGAATGGGTATTGCATTCAGTATCAAAGTTTTAATACAGCTGTAAAAGTTTTATGTACCGTAATATGTTAAAAATGGTGTCGACAGATTGCGGTGCATAAAATTTAATGCAAAGTGAAAAAAAATTACATTAACGAGTAAAAACAACGAGAACGAGCAAGTACGTTTATTAAATTCTAGTGCATTGAAGCAATTTCATAAATTGTTTAATGAACTCTTGTATACTGAACCCTTCAACCTACTTTAATATGCACCTGGCAGATCATTTATATTTCCACGTAGCAAAAGGAACGTGTCCACAGTATGTTTTTATACAGTCTAATAAATTCCGCTGTGACACAGAATATTGTATTAAATTATGTTAATCTGTGGCGCGACGTTCCAGCGACATAAATAATATAACTTTGAACAAAGACAGGGTTTCGTGCTTGTGAAATTTAGCTTGACTTGTCACCAGGGGTGGCAGGTTTTAGCCGCATAGTTTAAGTTTTGTCGCTATGAGATTTTAATAAAACTTCTTTGTGTGAATTTAATGTAGTAACACCACAAAAACTCGTACACACGTTGTCTACATCTCTTTTTATCCACTCTCCTATCGCAGGTATGCTGGAAGAGATTTCTTTAGAAATAAGCATCACCTTTGTACGTATTTTTCTGTTCCTTTTTCTTGTCTCTTTATATGTGTGTACATAAACTGTTAAATAAATAAATAAATTTAGGTTTACTGATTAACAGTTGTTGAGCCTGAACAACTGATAACCACATCTTTGTGGCAGTGAGTTAAAAAAAATCCCCACGGAACCTTAAAAACTCAAAGTACGTAGTTATATGTGTCTGTGCCGCTCAATATTTTAATGACCGTGTATTTCATAGCATCGGCACACTAGTTGAGTTTGTTTTGTGGATTCTGTGGATGCGATATTGGATACTGAATGCAATACCCATTCTGTTGTGAATTGTTCAAGCGAATATTTTCAACAGTGCTCTATGAATTGGTCTGAAATTTTGTACAGGTGTTTTAATTAATTATGATTGTTTGTTTGTTTGGGTTTTATACTTGGATAATATTGAAGTCTATGCAAAAGGTTACAAGCAGATGCGAGTGGAAACGCTGGGAGGGGGCGCCCTAGGAGGACATCATCATTTTCTTGCCCTTATCATAATTTATTTGGCGTTGGCGCAACTTGTCTTTTTCTTCCATACTTGCATGTCTACGTCCTATAACAAGGCTGCTCAACCAATTTTGAAGATGGGCCAACATTTTGATTTCATGATTGACAATATTACTATGTGTGGGCCCCATTTTAATTTACTGTCAATAGTTACTCTAAGAAAAACTGTTGACTCAACAGGGTCCAACTCTATTCCAATAACTTGAACATTGGTAGTTAGCTGCCTGACATTTGGCGTTGAAAATCTAAGGAGTTCAATTTTTTTTTCGTTCAGGAGAAGATTATTTACATTAAACCAATGCACAACTCTAGACAGTGCATCGTTAACTTATTTACAGTTGACTATTTATAATTAAATGAAATATATAATTAAACTATTTTTAAAATGAGGGAAGTGTCATCTGCGAATAAAACGATCTTGTGATTATCTCTTATGTGGTAAGGTAAGTCATTTATATAAATTAGAAATAAGAAAGAACCTAGAATTGAACCCTGCGAAACACCCATGGTGACCGCAGATCCTGCAGATCTCTTGCCATTAACATCGACCCTCAGAATTTTGTTGTTCAGATAAGAAGTCAGAAGGTCAAGAGCCTTGTCCCTCATACCATAGTGGTATAGTTTTCTGATAAGTGTAAAACGATGTACGCAATGGAGTGTTTATTACCACCAAAGTACGGTTGACAGTACATGGGTAGTTCTCACGAAGTCCCGAAATTCGGTTATGACAATAACATTAAAAATATTATGATGATTTAGATTTTTTTCAAATAGATTTTGTAGTAGTCATAATATTAAATTTTAATTAAATAGTGGTCCCCAAAATAAGCGTTTTTTATAAAAATTATAAGGCTGTTTAAAAAAAGTAAAGTGAGGGAATGATGACTTAGGTGAAGGAATGATTTTTATAAGCAATGATGAACATTTCAAAATAAAAATGCAAAATTATTTTGTTAAATATTTTGTATTGAATTATAAAATATATTAATTAACATTATTAGGAACTATTTTCCAGAAATATCACACATTTATTGCAGCCTGCAGATGCCATAAATAAGTAACAACTAAGTTTAATTGTTATGGCACTTAATCACGATGGCAGTATCTATGGAAAACCAACAAAAAATCTTTACTTTCTCCTCCTCTTAACTCCTTTTAGCTTACTCAGTCTCAAAGTTAATAACAGTCTTGACTCAAACGAAAATAAAAAAATAATATTCATTATCTTAAAATTGATCTAACTGGCAATCGACTTAAGTTGTATGTATACAACTCAAAACACATCCCGAAATCAAATTAACAACTGTAGTCTCGCCAAACTTTGAACCGTTTATATAATATATTATGTTAACTACCAAAGCGACATTCAACTAATTGGACATAACTTGGTAAACAGACTGCGATATAAAATAGTAACTGCACGTCAACCACAGAGTAATGTCCCGCCGTCTGAATAATAAGCATTAAAAGCTTTTTTATTTTAATTTTTATAGCCTTCTGTTTTGAGATTAAAAAGATAAAAGATAAACAACAATTAACGTTGGGTAGATTGCTTGAATAAACTTTTAACTGTGTGACGTCATTTTTAAAGGTCATTGTATGTTTATGTTTTTCTTCAATATTGTCATGCTGAACGTTTTTCAAGTATGTTGCCGTCAGTTTCCAAACCTTCCAGATATTGGTGAAAGAACTACGTAAAATAAAAGCCTTCTGATTTCCCGTCTCTTACAAATAATATCGTTTACAACATTGAAACTATAAAGTGCTAGTACTTAAGATAGTTTCGGGTTACTACGCAGGGTCTACGGCGTAGCTAGTCACGGCTACGGTTGCTACGCGGCGTAGCGCTTGATCGATCGGCGCCTACGTTTAGTGTAAGCTTATTTTCTGATTGAAGGTAATGGAAAGCATAAACTATACACCTAATCTAGTCGAAAATGGCTTAGATTAGCATTTCCATTGTCCTAATGTGAGTTTTTCTCACAACAACAAAGTCAAATAATTTATTTCAATTAGGCACATAAAAGGCACTTTTGAACGTCAAAATTTACAAAAAACAGTATTGATTCTAGTCGCCCCTTCGAAAAGGTAGTTGTATGGAGAAGAATGGGCAAGAAACTCCACCGCTACTCTTTTAAAATCTTGTATACATTAATTATATAATTATGCCTAAATGCCTATGGCATTAAGTCCGCCTCTGTAAATTTGTGTGCTTGAAGTATTAAATAAATAAATTATATAATTATATGTGAAGACGATGCACCTAGAATAAGACCACGATAGGTAAAAATAATGAAAAATGAAGAAATGACAGATAAATTAATTAAGTGATAGATGCATGGTGCTCACATATTTACAAACATTGTAAGATTATACGATATTCCTAACATTTTAACAAGTAATACTAATAAGTCAGTGTGTGAGTTCAAGTAATCACAGAATGTAAATAATGTTATAAAAAATAATATTATACAATTAAATTAGCAACCAGTTTGATTTTGTCTAGAGTCTAAATTGTCCTATGGAGCAGGACCAGCATGTTTCCGCATTTTTATCTTGGATATAATCTTCTAATGTAATATGCTTGTTTACAAAGTGTACTTTTTATATGAGTTTTAAATTTTCTTTCATTTAATTGTGATATCACAAGGTATTTCGTTGTAACATTTAACACAGTACCCCAACAATATATCATTACGCCTGTTTTCTCTGAGAGATTAGGCAGAGGTGTACCTATAAAACACGCACATTTCGCCAATTATGTTTAAGTCCCATGTAACAGAGGGCGAGCCTATTGCCATCAACGGGGTACACCACGAGACTGTTGCTACTGAGAAATTCCAGATGGAAAATAACAATAACACTTTGCCCGACCAGTGAATTGAACACAGGACCTCGTGTTCAGCTTTTCCCAGTTTTTTTTTTTCATCCAGTTTTTTCCACAATAGTATTATATCATGACGTATTCTATCTCTGGAAATTATGATAAATGTGGGTAGTGTGACATGATAAACGTGCGAAATACATAAAAACAACAAATAATTCAGCACTATTCGTTATCGCCGGCGCGAGACAGCGACGCGACCCAACTATCTGTCATCCAACATTTACCTAAACTAATATTTTATTTCCATTCAGGACCGGCTATTTTTTTTCCCGTTTCTTGAAGAATTATTTCATTTTTTTTGAAGAAAATGTATTCGTTTTAGTTTGGCTTGAAAAATATGTATTTTTTAGTTATAAAGTGTATGAGTCGGCCTGGTTTGTTTTCACAGTTAAACTACCTAATTTCTTCTTCTATTCGAGTCGATGGTAAAAGTAAATATAATATTATGTTAGATGAGTTGGGCCCAGTAGGTGGCCAAGTCTCTTCGCCGTCCTCAGAGGTGCAGGTGTAAGGTTGGAGACTCCAACATATGGGAAATAATTGGGTCAGGAGCACCGCGTTGCACTATCTAACTAATTATGTCAGATTCGAGACACCACAAGAAGGCCATCAGTTTTCTCTTACCAAGACAAGAAGTGAGGATCAAACTATATTACGTGGACTGATCTACAGTTAGTTTAGCATAAATAGCGAGGTTGAAGGCCGCTGAACTTATAAAAAAGAAAATACTAGTTTTGGGAATTTGGACCAGGCCACCTGCTACCAAGAGAGTATTAAATAACTACCTCGCCTGTATATCCCAAGGAGATAAGCAGACGTATATGAGAAGGCTCTGGTTTTACCGGGCATGTAATAAGTCCCATGTAACTGGACCCAAATCCAATCCCAACAGTAACATATACATAAACTCCCGCCTTCCCATTGGGGTGGGCAGAAACTACAGAATGCTAACCTTCCTTGACAATTCAAAAGTGCCTGTAAATGGTTTAATTGAAATAAATGCTTTGAGTTTGAGTTTGAGTTTAACTGCTGCCTTTTGATTCGTTTACGTATGCACGCACGCCGGTTGCGAGTCTCAAGAGTAGGTACCATTAACGCTAAAATATTTTACCCGAAATCCTTACCTCCATAGGGATGTTGACAGGGAGAAAACAAAACTATTCAGTCCGTCAGTCAGATAATAAAAAAATATAGTCAGATAATAAATATTGGACACGTTTTTTGTTTTTATCATATTAATAAAAATGGTTTAGACAACACGCATTAAAGTTGGGTAGTGGGGGCTCGCTACGTCACAATTTAGTATAAAATCTAGAAAGTGTATAGAGTGCCGCTAGCGGCACTTTATCCCTGTTTGATAAAGTACCGCTATTTACGGCATATTAGTAGCACTGCCTCGGCCCGGCTAGTGCCGTAAGCATTCCATTGTCATTGTCACTGTCACTGTCACTTGTTATTTTGTTTTTGAGGAAAGGCTAATGTTAATTTCTTTCATCTATAGCCGGCTAAAGTTCAGTGTAGCCATAAATAACCCCTTGGCTTAGCAAATGAAAATAAATAAAAATAAAAGGTAGGTTAGGTTAGGTTAGAACTGTGACCACACAACGCCAGGGTCCGTTTACGAACAAGAAAATGTTTTTTTGGGAATGTGGTGTTTTACAGTGATAGTGATGATGACAATGTAATTCTTACCGCACTTTAATCAAGCCGTGGCAGCGCCACTATTATGCCGCTAACGGCACTTTATCCGGCTCATCTCTCACCTCATCTTTTGATGACGTTAAAAAAGAAAAAATACGTGTCCAATATTTTTTAATAATCTAACTGATGGACAATTTTTTTTTTGTCAGCATCTCTATTCAATTCGTCTAAAAGGTAGCAATGTAACACGTTCAGTAATAACAGTAAATAATCCGGAGCAGAAGGTCGATGATATGTGAGTGCAGTATGAGGAATGTGCCCCGCAAATATATTGAATACTTGAACTAGAAATATTTTATAAGAAATGTCAGGGAACTGGGCTCGCTTTTGATGAGTTGTATGATGTTGGAGAATGCTATGTTCAGTTGGGTCACGGTTCATGATGCTGATAATGAAAGCCGTTGGAAGTGAATTGAACTTACAAATATAAAAAAAACAGGTAGGTACATAAATAACAAGATGACTGAGACTCTAAACAAGAATAGGAATTGAACCCATATACATAACACTCATAGGACAGAATCAAGACTTAACTCTTCTGTGTTTATGAATGACTACTGCACCCCGCGGTTTTACCATCATAAGTCTCGATCCCGTGGGAATATCGAAATAAAAAGTATCCTATATCCTAACCCAGGTCATAGTCTACCGATGTGCCAAAATTCATCTAAATCCGTTGGCTGTTTTAGCGTGAAAGCCTAACAAACAAACAAATAACCAAACTCACTTTCAGATTTATAATATTAAAGGTAGGATAGCATAGTCAATTGTTTCATGCGCATCCTAGGGGAAATTCTTAATGTACCCTGACAAAAAGTAATCTGTTATGCGTTACGAAGATACCAAACATATGTCCTGATCAAAATATATACGTCCTTCGAATTCTTTTAGCCGTAATTGTGTGATTTCGTGACAAACATCTTTACAAACTTTAAGAAAATCCGAAAAATTAGAGTATTGTATAATACGTCAATTATTGTGTTGCTTCTTATCGTGTTACTTCCTTATTCATACAGGTGCCCCGGCCCAGGGGGCTTCGCGCTCCGTCTGACTTACGGACATACCGTAAGTGAGACGGAGCGCGAAGCGTCCGTAGCTTCGGTCGAAACTACGGACTTCGCTTAGGGAGTAGACTCCCTGATATGGAGCTCAAAGGGCTTTCCACCTCGTTTGAGTATTACGTCCTGTGTAGCACAGTTTAGAAAATGATTTATGTCTTATAAAGACTAAAATCAGTTAGTGATAGTTCTTGGATTAGCATTGAGCTTAATTTTTAGTAGGAAATAACTTATTTAATTCTTCATAAAATTTGTTCCATTGTCGTTACTCTGTAATTTATGTACAGAACTTTTTAGTAATAATAATAAACTTATGAGTTATTGTTAGGTATTGAATGTTGAAAGAAGATAAGTAGAGACGTATTAAGTGTTGATAAAAGAAGATATGTAGAAACCTTTTTAAACATTTATTAATCGCACGTTTAAAAATCGTATTAGAAAGCGTGTTTCTCTACATACAATTTTTGCAATACACTTGCAAATATCTACAGTAAAATTGTATTGCCAATCTTAAAAGAAAATATCCACTTACTGCGGCTCATGCTCCGTGAGCAGTTCTTCAAAATGCAGCTTCAGTGTGTGCGCAGGCGGCGCTCGTATCTCGCTCACACACTCGACGTCGTCGGGGTAGGGCCGAGGGAAGCCGGGACTCGACACAATCGCGTGCGGGTGCGAGCGAGACAGCACGATCGTCTCGTTGCACAGGATTTTTGACGCTTCGTAGGGGTCTGAAACAAGATAGAACATATTTCAAGTCTCATTTGGTTTTTTTTTTGGGTGAGTTTGTTTTCGCTGTTTTAAAATATCACAAGAACGGGAAATACATGACAAATAAATTGTTTCTGTTATCTAAAACTTTTAACAAACCCACATCAAAACAGAACAACAGAATTCAATTCGAAGAACCATCTAAACATTTTATCCGATGTGAAATAACTTTAATATTATTCTGAACAGAATGAAAAGTTACGTAAAATATTCTAAAAAGTACGTCTGTGTTGCATATCATACGGTTGCAGAAGACAGTTGTGTACAGTTTACGGATACCGATACCGATACTTTGTTCATAGTGGTATCAACTTGCGACTTCGCTTTGTCTACACAAAGTTAAGAATACTGTGTATGTTTGTGATGTATTTGCTTGCACGGATTTGAATTCATATATTGTTCTGTAGATTCATATATTGTGTACTTGCTTTGGCCGCGAGTTCGCCCGCATAGATGTAGGAAAATATCCCACGGGGACATACTACCGGGCTTTAAAGTACCCTATCTGCTAATCCAGGCTATAAACTATCTGTGTGCCACATTTCATTCAAATTCGTTAAGCCGTTTTTGCGCCAATCCGGAAAATACATCCAGACAAACGGCCAAAAATTATATTTTCGGCATTAGACTCGTTCTCACGCCTCGTAGCAATTACTTTTTTTTTTAAATATTCTATGCACAGTTTTAACTTCGATACTATTTCATTATATGTAGGTATAGATATAGAAGAATCATAAATATTAGTAGAGTGGATTTTTTAAAATTAAAAGTTCTAGCACAAGCACGGGGCCCCACAGGTCTTTGTGCCTTTGTTTTGTTGGTTGTGCTGCGTTTCATAAACCTAAGTGGATACAAAATTATAGGTAAGTACTACGGTATTAAGAGAGAAATACCGCAGCGTCGCACCGCCCTTTGTGTGTGTAGCTCCTTAGGAATGAGTAAAAGCAATTAAAATAAAGCTTTTCTAGTGCTCTGTAAATTATAGGCCTGCTGTTACGCTTCTCCTTCACTGCTTACAATTTTAAGCATTGTATTGTGACATTAACCGAGTTTGACAAGCAGTATTCCCTATAATTATGTTCTTAAGTCTACCAAAGAACACGTTAAGTAGCAGTAAGCAGGACTACAACAAACATTAACATCAACAGACCCGAAATAAATCAAACTGAAACCGTTTACGAGCACCACAGTAATTATTATCTTAAGTGCCTCTAACAGATGGTGATTTATAGCAATCTACTGAGATGTTTGTTTGTAACACTTTGTACTTAATATCGACCTCTGCAGTAAAGGTTCTTCTATCTATTCTGTACATATAATTTAATAAAATAGACAAAACTGTACATTCAATATTGTTGAAAAAAAAAATTGCAAGTGTGGGAAACGAGTCTGATGCCGAAAATATAGTTTTTAGCATTTTTGTCCGTTTATATGGACGTATGTTCTGGGTTGGCGCAAAAACGGTTGAACGGATTTGAATGCCAAACATTCAAATCCGTTCAACCGTTTTGTACATAGATTATATAGTTTATAACCTGGATAACACGGGCAAAAGCTGGTCTTGGAAGAAGCATTGATCACCACGTTTGCTCGAACATTTAAATTTCTTTAATAGCGGATACACACAATTACCAATAATAATGGTATTCACAACTTTTTTTCAGCATTAGATTTTCTTAATTCAAATTATTTTATTTCACAAAAACCTACAAGGGCACTTATGAAACGTCAGAAGCTACCTAGCTTCGTTTCCTATGGAGAAGAGCCGGCAAGAAACTCCACGGTTACTCTTTTAAAAATAATTGAGTTTTACAATATTTTCAAATTACACTGTTATTAGGAGCTGTCATAGGAGGACAGTAAGTAGGCCTGTCAATAAGTTCCAGGCACTTAACTTTTTATCAACGCTCAATGGCTTATAGTTGTGAAATTTTCAGGCTACTGACTGTCAGGCCAGGAACTTTTCATATGTTTAAGGTTCTAACAGATACTGAAAGTAGTATGCCTCGCTGATTACGTTTATAGCAGAGAACCACTCGAATTAAGAACGTGAACGTGTGAATCCAGTACCAATTTTAAAATGCTTTGTAAAGCCAGAACTACTAAGTCCACTTTTGCTTTTTATATTTATAATTATTGTATTATTATTATATTTATAATTACACTTTTTATAATTATTGTATTTTATTTTATTTTTTATATCTTAATTATATTCATGGTATGCTGCACCGGTCGACGTCATAACGTCAACGCCGGCTGTCGCTGAAAACCAGCGCTGGGGCTCTGTCTTGCATAGGGTCGCAGCATCATGCTGAGCGATGGCCGTTTTGCGTGAATGTGACGCATATTTTCCCAGAAACTTGTTTCCATTTTTTTATTTTGTTTTCTTTTTTTTTTTGCGTCATGTTTACCGCAAATAAACGTATTTTCTTTCTTTCTTTCTTCTTTCTTTTCTATTTGAATGAAGCAACCAAATTAAATCGTGTTAACAAGAAAGTGAATCATTCAATGTAGGCTTGAATTTCTGCGCCCGCCATTCAAAAAAGGTTGAACCTTATAATTATAACACAGAGTACCGACACTACCTTTTAGGAAAGAGGTTATAATTAACATAACGTAACATAATAACAACACCCCTATATTCCCCGAAGGGTTAGGCAGAGGTGTATCTATATAGTACACCGATATTTCGCCAATTATGTTGAAGTCCCATGCAATAGGGGGACAGCCTCTAGGCTGCTACTGAAAAAATACAGATCGAAAAACCAATAACACTTTGCCTGATCTGGGAATCGAACACAGGACTCACGCAGTAGCGCTTGCGACCACTAGACCAACGAAGCAGTTTTAATATTAATCGTAGCATTCAAGACTTGAACAGGCTGGTAAGAAATTCTTTATTCAAATACTCATTTTTCTCCAGTCCTGTCCTATCCACTTTTTTTTAAACTTGTACATTGCTGTCCCCGATAGCGCATTGTCCGTGGTACAGTCGAACGCAGCCATTGTTTCATACGTACGCTTCCCGCCGTTTGTCTCGACTGTACTCAAGAATGGCGGCCACTACAATGTGCCTTTATCTGTCATTGTACCAGCGGCGGTATTACTTTGATGTTTTTATTGTGCAATGTTTTAGATTTATAGTTATGTTGTGTTCGTAACATTGTTTGATTGCAAAATATTGCGCGGTACCTACCTAATGTTTATAGTTAAACTTAATATTTTCCTGCAGCCATTACGTAACATACTCATTGCCATCACACCAATGATTTAGCGCATCAAATTAATTAAAACGACCTCTCGATAGCTTGGTCAAATACAAATTAGGTTACCTACATGTAGACTGTAGTGTTGAGTATCAAATTAATTGTTTTTGACTGAATAAATAGATTAATAGCTTGGGTCACAATTGTAGAAGTTGAAATCTATGTTAGATTAAACTAGAATCATATCTTGAGTTTTTAGTTTTGTTGCTCTCGAAGGACGATAATTTATGCTCACACTGGCAACATTTAAAATAGGACATTAGTTACTAAGGTGAAAGTTGTCGGAGAAAAAGTCAGAGGCCTTATTATGAAGTATTTATGCCATCATTATTCCACTGCGAAAAAAGGATGGTGCTAGCGGCCTTGTATAGCTCCATCTCTCACTCACACTGGAATAATGGTGGCATTAATACGTCATAATACGGCCCCTGGTATCTTACATTCCCAGGAAAGTATTCTCACGACACGCACAGATTACAAGTAAACACAGATCTTCGATTCTCTTCATCTCCTGTATAAAGACAACTGCCTCGCGATCAACTCCCCCATTACACAAATTACGTATTCTGAAGACGACTTCCTCTCCCTATTGACTTGTAACAGGGCATTCAATATTTATTCCTCGTCTCTTTCTATCCCCAAATGTGTGAAGGAGACAAGACAAGATTATGTAAAGGATGCTTGCAAGTTGAAGTACGGAAGGATTTGGATCTACATATTTTATTTGACGTACAATTGTTTGGGATACGTAGGAGGTGTAGGTTTGTATGCAGAGTGGTGTTTTATTGGATTTATGATTGTTTACGGTGCGTGCACGAGCGTGTGTCGAGATTGCCCGACTTCTTTCGGAATCTAGGACCGTAATGATCAGAGGGCAACTCCCGTATTTTACAGAACAAAAACTCTAATTTTAGTCTCGATCTGTCAAATATACTACTAATTCAAAAAGTCACTACGTTTTTGACATTGATTGTCGCGTGAGATTGTGATTAGATTTTGATCGGTGTGAGAGTTTTAAAGCCGACCAAGGGCCTTTGACTTGGCTTGACATGCCGTCGAAAAATATCTCTTAGGCATGTTTCCTCACGATGTTTTCCTTCACTTTTTTTGAAGCAAGTGATAATTATACAATAGCACATGAATCCGGAAAGTCAGAGGTGCGTGCCTTGGGTTCAAACTCGACGAGATCTATGACTTGGCAGTCCGACGGTCACACCACTATACTATTACTCCTTTCTGGTGACCACATGATATGAAATCGCTGTTCGATTGTTTTAGGACGTTCGTCAATACATTATTTTTAAATTCTTCTTTCTTGTTTATTTTTTATTTTAACTTATGTAGTCTCGTTATGATTATTTTCTACTTTGAATAAATTTCGGTATCATGTAGTGGTGGATGATGCTTCAAATAAAGTCATGGCCTCACTGTATCTTTAAAACAATTGGCACTAAGAACTCATATTTTAAAGCCTTTTTAGTACCTACTTATAAACTTAAATACATTTTAATATGCAAAAGAGAACTGCAGCCGTGCCAACTCTTACATCCACATTTATTCGCATCCGGAGCACTGAACTTTGATCTTTACAGCAGTTTTACACTGCTATTAACCCTCCCACCGCTCGGGCCGGCTTCGGCTGACGCATTCGAAATCCAGATTTTGAAACATAGTAAAAAAATTAAGAAGGTCCATTTTTAACGAATCGTTAAGAAAGCCAGAAATAATGTAAAAGTAACATAAATTGGATCGATTATTGGTGCCCAAGATCTCAAGTCTGGGACCAACGCTATGTTAATATAATGTTGAAATAAAACATTTTTTAATCTTGCTTTAGCATTTTGGGTAAGCACAATAAGTAGGTATCACCTGTAGTTATAAATAAAGTCTTCAAACTAACTACAAGAATTGCTCCTAGTAACATTTAGGTATACTTCATGCTAGAGTAGACTCACAAACAGAAATGACTCACAAGCGTTTTGATCGACCTTTCAAAACCACTGATAATTGAGTGTGCTACTAACATTTACCTTTCATATTATAGTAAACTGAGCAGTCCATTTCAAATAAAAATAATCCAGAAGTAAGGTGAACTACAATACTGAACTTGTGGGTGAACCATGAAGAAATGAAAAATCTATAATAGTAACATATTTTGTTACTGATCATTTGTTTTAGGAATATCTCACATTTGTGTTTGAAGAGGAAGGATTTCAATGTAATGTGCACTAACTATATAACTCAACTTACTGGAAACCAACATTGTCTTTGGCAGTGCCCAGACAGGTTTCATACACAAAAACCGACAATTATCTATTGTAATACGTATGATAAGCTACGATTTCCTAGAAGAGCGGTGGCCACCAAATAGCTTCTGCAATTTATCGGCGAATGACGTCATGGAAACTTTATTTACGAGTCGTGTGTTTTCCTAGAGAGCGTTTTTGACATCGTAAAGTCAAACCCCGCTGCCATCATTTTCATGACAGCCGTTACTGTGGCTGTTATGTGGCGACTATCAGTCTTCTAGGAATCTGTAGTTATATGCATGAAATCAAGTAAATAAATAGAATAAGTGCACCGCATTCACGGGTCAGACAATCAAATGAACTTTCTGTCCTTACCTGTCTCTTGTTGTGATTACAAAAGGAGCTTTACAACGGATTGGATATTTGCAAGAACATTAAACTTTCTGATAGTTTAAAAAATATTGCATTTTTATTGGATCGTACGGTTTTATGTATCCTCGAGATTGGCGGGTTAATGTTGGATTTCGTTTGTTTATGTCACACCAAATAGCTGTTTTCTTCACAAAGTGAGATATAAAGTTCATTTTATTAAACATAACTAAAACTTTCACAGTCTTTTCAGTACATGGTGAGAATATTATTTTACTTAAACCATTGAGTTTTGTTTTTTATTGCCTCATTCATAGGTGTTTATGACGTAATTTTTTTCTTATGGTTCTTCTTCTTCTCTTATATCGACACAACTTTTGATATAATAGTTCATGTCGTGGTATTAATACTAGTCAAAGCAAACATTAAAAAAAAAATTAAAAACGTCACTTTGTTCAAAATTTAGGAAGTAACTACATATAACTACGTAATGAAACCCCTTTAGATTCTGCCTTTTTCAAATGAAACCAGACAATACAACACTGCACATTATACTTCCAGACTCAAATACCAGACTAAATCGAGTCACCGTGCAATTCTATGTGAGGTTTAAAGGCCTACAACTTCAAAATAATGATGAGTTAAAGAAAAAGTTTTTATGCAGTTTCGAAGTTGACGACTTGACGACACCAAAATGATGGCCTGTATGTTACTGGCCATCAAAGTCAAAGGCAAATAATTCATTTCAAATAGGCAGTCAAAAGGCACCTTTGAACGTCAAAATTTACAAAAAAATAGAATTTATTCTAGTCGTTCCTTCCAAAAGAAACTCCACCGCTACTCTTTTAAAATGTTTTATAATATTTTGTATGTACATCAATTATACCATTATATGTGAAAACGATGCACCTATGTAAAAATAAAGTCCTAATAGGTAAAAAAAAGCGATGCAAACAGTAAATTATACCACCAAAATTAAAAGTCGTTTTCCAGCAATTATTTTTGCACATAGTTACTTAGTTTGATTTACAGAATGCGTAGATGACAGCTTCGTGAAGGGTCTTTTTATACCCTGTACATTAGCCATGGAAGGAGCAGAAACAATTACATAAACTATGATGATTAAAAAAAGAAAAGTGATATGCTATACCTTCAAGTGAGAATTGTCTCGTCTGACCATACATTCTTCCCTGTAATTTAGAATAAAAACTTCCTTACCACGAAAACTCTTTGTAAAACAGTCCTCTGTCCATTCCGCCAGGAGTGAACCGTAAGATGACATAACGAACCTCTTTGTGATCATGACAGAACATAGCGCGAAATGAAACGAACGCGGCCAACTGGCGATGGCGCCAGAAGGAAAGATTGTGTCAAATGGAATGAAACTGCTTTTCTTTGTAATGGTCGTGTTATTTCTAACATTCTTCTGGTGTTCTTTTTTTTATTAGGGTTGACCGCTTTGTGGTAGGATTTTTATTGGATTTTAAACACCTCTGGCTGTGTACATGGATGTATTAGCTGTGGTTACCTGTAATTGAGTGTCCATTACAGGATAATGTAGGTATACAGTACAAGTTTTTATTTTGTAGAACATAATGGTATCCCTTGTTCACAAGGATCACCAACAAGGGATCTTGTTGGTGATCCTTACAAATGAACAACTATACATAATCGACGAATACTTTCGTTTCCAATTTTCATTTTCTTTAGGCTATGTTTTATCGTCGAAAGAAGAATGAAACCTTCAATAATAATCATAGCCTTCTGTCTTAAATTGAGTAGCATTACTAAAAGCTGATACTGACAATAAACAAGCAAGAAAAAAAACAATGTTCAGTAACACATAAGTAATTTGTGCAAAATACAATTAAGGTTCAAAGCCACGCCACAAAACTCCTGTTATCTTACCGCTAAACCGAATTTAACCGACAAATACCTACTAGGATCCTCGGTAACGTTAATTGACTGCACTCTGCGGAATTGAGTTTAAACAGCTAACGCAACGAGTGCAACCCTTTTACTGGAACAATGAGAAAGTATTGCAAGTTACCGTCTTATTAGTAACTTTGTAAGTTGCTTGTTAAAGAAATTAGAGTTTATTGGCCTGGGCCTCCTGGGATAGTAGTAGTGGAAAGTTGTGGTGTGTTTGAGTACAAAGGCGGGGCCTCCGCATCTGACGTTGGTGGCGTGGATACGCAGCGTAGACGCGACGTATCCATACTAAAATAATTATAAATTCGCAACAGGTACATGGCACACAGGTATACCATGACCTGGATTAGGACATAGGATAGGACTTTTTATCCCTGTAGTACGATCCCGTAGGAAAAACCTAGTTTTCTATAAATTCACGTCTAATACGCGTCGCTAGCGCAGCGTCTACGTGGCGTGAAGACGACGTCAACGTCTACACTGGACATACCCTCAGTGCGGTGTAGTCTAGCAGTGCAGGTAACAGTACAGTGACTGGGGTGGAGTGGCCAGTGATGTACGATCAAGTGGTGAACAAGGAATATGTGTGTACAGCGTCCAGTCAGCCTCAAAAAAAAGCCTCGAAGCTCGAGACTCGATAACTTTTACTTTTATACCTGTTTAATTCATCTCAATTTTTTTCAATGTATTCAGTTTATTATTTTTATTTTATTTTTTTTATTTTTTAAATATGTTATGTAAGCCGTTTTTTGTGCATGTGGTGTTAATCAGTAATTAATTGTTGCACTTGAATAATGTTTACTCTTGTTATTAAATCAGAAATGTATATACTTAGTGTAAACAACTGTTGGTTAACCTAAAAAAAAAAAAAAAAAAAAAAAAAAAAATAAGAATTCATGTGTAGACAATTACGTAAAGTAAACTAAAGTAAACTTTATTTATTTTCATATTGTAGGTACATGACATAAGGTATTAAAAACAATAGTGATCCTTGTACTATCTACCTTAGATTAGGCATGCAAACATTAATGAAAGAAGTAAACGAAAGGTGTTAAAAAAATAATGTGTCATAATACAAAATTACGAATTACAGTTCAAAACGGCTACAATTAAATAAGTTGGTATGTCGTTAAATTGCATACAATTATTATAATTATCTTATAAGTTTAGATTTGGATAAATCTAAGTCATTGTCATTTAGAAAATCGTTAATCGAGTAGTAACATTTTTCAATCACGAATGCTGTGAACTTCTTTTTAAAATTGCGTATTGAGTCATATTTTATTATGGCAGGTATTTTGTGATATATTATAGGTCCCATATTAATAACATTTTTTAAATGCAGTATTGCAACTCTCAACTAGTAAAAGATTTGTACTGGCGTTCCAGTGTTTAAGTCCCTAAAGACTTAAACACTGGAACACAGCTATCAGTTGTACCTAATGTGTAATATGTTTTGACTGTCTGTACCCATATGTCTTAAATTCAATTCAATTCAAAATATTTTATTTAACATAAACCTACTAGGGCACTTATGAAACGTCAGAAGCTAGGTGCACGGTTCAAATTGGTCGTTTCCTATGGAGAAGAGCCGGCAAGAAACTCCACGGTTATTCTTTTAAAAGTAAATGGTTTTGTACAATGTTTTCAAATTACAGTGTTAATAGGTATGAGAGGACAGTGTAGGCCAACAAGTACCAGGTACTTAGCATCATAAAAAAGGTCGACAGATCTACAGTCTGTTAAGCCTACAACGTTCTCACATTCACAAAATCTAAAAGAAAAGAATCTATAAAAAAGATAAATAAAATAATAAAAATAAACCAAATGACATTATTGCCACTACAGCTGTAACAAATCTAATTTAATAAAAAATATAGAATATTGTAATAAAGGGCCTTCATGGCACAATTCGCCAATCAATTTCCATCAACAAAACAGGGAGGAATATTGAATTGGAAAAATGACATACCTATTCGTATAAAGCGATAGAAAGACTTTTCAACAAAATAATGTTCGTTATTTCTCTTTAGTTCTGCACAAGACACGATCGCATGATCGGCACGAAGTGACGTAATGAACCTTCTTCGTGGTCACGGCGCTGTAGCGTCGGCAGGTAATTTGGCACAGCATTGGCGGAGTTGCCAGTGAAGTGGGACAATAATGGTGTAAAATATTGGTTAATAAAAATTATGTTAAGTTGAGTTTCGATGAATTCAATGGAAAATTATTCTCTTGCTTATGCATATGTTTATCGTGTGTGCCTTTTAGTCTGTGAATTATTTTTTTTGTCACCTTTTTTCATTCTTTTATAAACCTAGTCATTTTGAAATCTTAATATCCTCAATTATTTTAAAGCAACATTTTTTTCAACGTCACCACGTAACTCCTGTGCGCCTCATAATATCTGTGGTATGTAGACCGTATGCCTTTTTATTCTTACTATGTAAGTTAATCCCCATAAGATCGGCGATGCGGAAGTCTGGCAGCCCAGTGGAAAAGCGAGTGCACTGTTCGACCGTTATATAGGTCGGCGCGGGTTGCCTATTTTAAATTCGGAACTCGTTAAGTAAGTTATGTAATCCATTTTTGATTTTTTCTTTTTCTTTTTTGAATAGGTGGTTAATGGCGTTTGAAGTTTCGCTTTAAAAAAAATGCTTTTTGTTACGTTTGATTTTCGAAATAGGACTTTTATAAAATTAGCTACTTATACAAATGCCTTTAAATTAACATTTTCTATAGAAATAACGTCGCGACTTTTATAAGAAAACATTAAATTTTTCTTCAAGCATAGGTAAGTGATAGAGTAATATAACTTTATTACATACTTAAATAATACAATATCTCTCACCCGGCCACTTTAGTTGCCAATAAAACTCTTTGTCGTAGTGGAATTCGTATTAAAGACAGAACTTTGTCAATAAAAGGGAGAATTAATTCAGTTATTAAACAGTAAGGAGCGAACTTCTCAAGTTGTAATTATTTTTAATTATAGAAGCGCTGAAGAGGCAGTGCTCGACTGATAGATGACGTCATTCATAAAGATGGAGGGATTAGAAACTTTTTTTACTTGACACTTCTGGTAATCTATTCTTGTCACTTAGGATTAAAATCTTTAGTATTTTAAATGAAAATTCAAAGGAAGATCATTTTCTGAAGTTATTCTAAAGCTTTTTATAGTATGTTATAAGCTTGTTTAAACCATTTAGATCTCCCAGATTCTCGCGTTCACGCGAGACAAAACGCTTGATATTCTTGTGTAATCTTTTAGGTAAGTAGTATTTATGCAAGGTGATGCCTGCGGATATACTTTTTATGTTATTTAATAGTGTTTATTCATTTTATTGGTTGTATAATTGCATTTTATATTCTAAGCAGTGTTTATTTTATTTTCCTTTATTATATATGTCGCCGCGAAAGCGTCTACCTGTAAAGATTATAACATAATCTTATGCGTAACTACACTTGGGAGCAAATAAATCGAGCCACTTCCTTTTTCACGCATTATGGTAATTATTTTTGGTATTAAGGAACGCATCGATTCGAAACATATATCGCCTAAAAGGGTATTTAATAACCTTTACAATGAGGGTAGTTAGTTGTCAACATTTCATTTTTATTAAAGTTTAAAGGGTAGAATAAAATTATCGCATTTAATTTGCTTATGACATTTTTATTGTACTCTGTTAAGAAAAGATTAAATTTGAGGTTTTTGTTAATCATACCCATATTACTTGTTATTGTTGTCTTTATCTGTGTCTGTGTAATCAAAATAACCTGATAAAATGGATACTACACCGACGGAAGCTGCCCAAGTTGTAGCTTTACTTGAGGTTGGACACGGACAACGTGAAGTGGCACGCAGACTTCATTTGAGTCGTTCAAAGGTACAGCGGGTATACCGCAGGTATCTGGAGACTGGTGCTTTTGTTCGGCGACCTGGAACTGGCCGACCACGGGCAACAACAGAACGTGACGACCGCTTTATTGCAACCAATTCGTTGCGCGACCGTGGACTTAATGCTGTTCAGCTACAGCAAGCGTTACGTGACGTTCGAGGAGTCGCAATCAGTAGGTGGACAGTGAGACGAAGACTAAAAGAACGAAATTTAACATCACACAAACCAGCAACTGGCCCAAAATTGACTGTAGCTCATCGCCGATCTCGCTTGGAGTTTGCTCGAGAACACATTAATTGGACGTTAGAAGACTGGAGGTCAGTTTTGTTTTCTGACGAGTCAAGAATCTGTCTTTTTAGCAATGACGGGAGAAACCGAGTGTATAGACGTCCTGGTGAAAGATTTGCCCAATGTTGCATTCGAGAAACGGTGAGTTTTGGTGGTGGTTCTTGTATGGTGTGGGGAGGAATTTCTCTAGACGGAAAAACGGAACTTGTCTTCGTCGACCCCGCCAACGATGGCAGTGGTAGACGTGGATTAACAGCTGACCGATACATAACTGACATTCTTGAAAACCACGTAATGCCGTATGCTGGTTTTGTCGGAGAAAATTTCTTGTTTATGCATGACAATGCGAGACCTCATACCGCGCAGATCGTTACGGAATACTTGTCTGCGATCGGGATTCAACAAATGGTATGGCCAGCACGAAGTCCCGATTTGAACCCGATCGAACACCTATGGGACGAGCTAAAACGGAGAGTCCGAGCCAGGGTTCCCGCTGTTTCATCCATTCCCGAGCTTAAAGTCGCTGTGCTTGAAGAGTGGGAGAACATACCACAATATGTCATCGTAACGCTGATCAGATCGATGACTAATAGGCTACAAGAATGTATCAGGGCCCGGGGGGGTAATACCAGTTATTAAGAATATTTTTTTTGCAATAATTTTGTTTTTTATTGTTTTTATGGACTGTTTTAGCCCTACTAAATTTTCTATCAAAATTACCATTTTTCTTGCAGAGCCAATAATTTATCATTCAATAAGGTTATTATTCAATAATTTACCCTCATTGTAAAGGTTATTAACTAAACTTTTAGGCGATATATAGTTCGAATTGATACGTTCCATATTACCAAAAATATTTACCATTTTACGTGAAAAAAGGTAGTGGCTCGATTTATTTGCTCCCAAGTGTACTTATTATAATTGTTATTCACCATAAAGTCTTTGATCCTGCCCTCTATGGGTCACTGTGGAATACTGTTACAGCCATTTGCGTGCATCTGTGAACGTTATTAATTCGTTTGCAATCGAACGCCATCTATTACCAACTTTGTGAACCCAGTCAATATACTGTGGGTCAACTGGAAGAGAAATTTACTAACTTCGATGTTGGGGCAATAAACTAAAGTTAAAATTAAAAGGGAACATTTATTTAATGATTTATGGGTTTTTAGTCATATTAACAAGTGGTCATTTGACATAGTAAATTTGTTTATGACAACGCGGTACCGAAGATGGCGCGGTTTCCGAATATTATGATCAATAACCGAATGTAATAATTTAATACAAGAACTAAATAAGTTTCAATAATAGAAAACCAACTATAAAGTAATAAGATTATTTTACAATGCAATTTACTAGTGAATACCTGTTGTTTGATTAAATTCCTTGAACCACAGGAAGTGTTGTCAAAGGAGCAATAGAAAAGTGGTAGAAAGTAATAAAGCTTCTAATTCAACTTTAATCTGAATAACCTTTGTATTTGTGAATATTAGCATTGTTTAATTATAAAAGAATTAACTGATAAGCATTTAGCATTGTTTGTAAGTTTTATTGAACAAACTTAGTAATAAGATATTGTATTGAAATTCGGGGTATGTCGCCGGACTTTGACAAAAGCGAGGCGCACCGAATGGCGGGCGTTGGAAATAAACATGAAAAGAAAAGTTGTGTTAGAAAGAACTGTGATTGTAATTGTTGAACAAATAACCTCTGTACCATAATGTTTTGATTTAAAAGAGTGTCCATGGAGTTTCTTGCCCGTTCTTCTCCATCAGGAACCTACTTCATTTGGAATGGGCGACTAGCTTCAAAAAATAACTCAAACTGAATGACTCCTTGATAAGTGATAACTCAAAAGTGACTGTAAATGTTATAATTGAAATAAATGCTTTGAGTTTGAGTTAAGAGTTGTGTGTGATTGAAAACCAACTACCTACCTATTCTACTATCAACGAAGAATTAAACCGGAGACTGGTTAGACACGGCACAGGATAGATACCCCGCCGTGTTATCAGAAGTGGGATCGCACTGTGCGATCCCTTTCCGCTAATGGTTATGTCGGACATCCAAAGAATTACGGACAACTACGAAACCTGCTTGCAGTGCAGTGACCGAGTGCGTGCCAAAAGATTTTTTTTTCTCTGAAACCATGAACATGGTGTGTTCTAAGAGTGAACGACTGGTTGCCCAGCACAGCCAAGACTACTGAAATATTTCTTCCTTACTACGACCTTGATGACAACATGAAGATTGATCACAAATTTAATGATGATGGCAACTTCTGGCTGTGGCAGTGGACTTATATGAGCTTCATGTTGCACTCAAGCAGAACAACATGTACAGCACAGAATGACCGAAGCAGCAGAATAAACCAGAAAAGCAAATATAATGATCACTCCGTCAATGGATTTCAACATCCACCCGGGAAGTATTTTGTTTTATTATTTTAGCATATTGTTATTGAATCACTAACACTTTTTGAACTATGTTCATTACACACTGGCAAGGTTAATGTCACTTTTGCTTGAAAACTTGTGGAAGTACAATAACAACACAAGATAAATTACACTACAAAATAAGCTCATTACAAGGTCAATGTTATTAATAATAAAAGTTTATACTAAACTTTTCTTAAGAAATGGATCTCAAACTTGTTTTGTTGAATTAGTGTTCGCACTACATTTAGGAACTAAGTACTTTTTGACTATTTTCAAGATTTGTTGTTAGCTACATACACACAATAATAATGAAATAGACTTGTTATGTTTGAAATTCGCACTGCTCTTTGTTTATGTCCTGCAATTTCTCTATAGCTTGTGTTTAAAGCAAGGTTTAGGACCTTGTTTATCATCTCCGGGTAAAGCGTTAATTAGTTGAAAGTTATTAGTTCCAAACAAAAGTTCTATTCTATTCTATTTTTAATAAATGACAAGCAAAGCAGATGTCTACTATTCTGCCAATGTGTAAAGTGAGTTGGATAAATAAGAGTGCGTGATATAAAGAAATAAAAATTAAATTAGTTACAAACAAATAAAATCCTTAGATCCCAATGAGAGTTATTTGGCGAGTAAAAGTAATTCATAGCTATGGGGAACTTTGATTGGCGATTAGAGTTTTCCACATAAGTATGTAAACATTGAAACATATAGTGGACAACATGTTGCAAAATTCATACAGAAACATTTAAGTATGCAATAGGTTTGTAAAATAAGTCAACGAGATAAGTATGAGATACCATCAAACAAGAAGTTTTCAATGCAAACACAATTTGATAAATTGACAGAAAACATAATTTTCAACATGTTTTTATGCATTTAAAAAAATAAAAAATAATAATAATAATAATAATAATAACCAATGCATTGTTGCTCATAGTACTACTCTTCTGTTAAACTTCATCAAACTGTAATAGCCATTACATAACAATAGATTAATTTAATTATTGATTACTGCTTGTTTCTTCTAATCTAAATATTAGTAGGAACACCTATTCCTGCATTATTATTTATCTGCATAACGTCTCACATTCCAGGTTCCAGGTGATTGTCATATCAAAAAGAAAATGATAACCCCTGCAGAACTACTATCAAAATTATCATAACAAAATTCAAACCAATTGTTATCAAGGTCGCCTTAAAATGCGACTCAACCACTGCAGCCTGTTGAACAAGTGACCGTGTCGCCAGCCCAGGAAAAACCAACCTACATCCCACCAAATGAAAGCCAACAGCTTAAGGACAGCCAATCAGAGATGACTGTTCCAGCTCTTCACACATCATAGCTCAAATAAAAGGTGAGGAGTTTTCAAACTACTTTCTACTCACCTTGCTCAAAGGCCCAATACAATAGCCAGGTCAACAAGTACCTGCCCACATGATTCTCACATGTGATGCATATCATGCACCAAAGTACTTCTTGATTTATTTTTACCATCTTTATATTTTTGCAATCTTACCTGTAACAACTAATTCTAGTCTATTGCAAAGTACTATTAGTATTTTAACTTACTTACGGGTTAACTGATAAAGAACTCAATAAGTAATACTCACACCAAAACTATTAGTAAGCCCTAGAGGTAACTAATAGGTAATACTCTCATGTTATCCCGCTGGGTCCACGGCGGACAATACCGCCCAGAGCTTGATTCCTTATATCCTGTCTAATACAAGACTTCATGCCTGTCATGGAGCAATGGTCCTAATCTCCTAAACCTTTAATCCTATCAAATCAAAGACTTTGTGTCTACCACAGAGCGGTGTTCCTGATCCTATCCTTTAATCCTGTCAAATCCAAGACTTTGTGTCTACCACAGAGCATTACCTTACTATGTAAATGAAACTATTCAGCTAACAGCTGATCATACAACACCACTACACACTATTCTTAACAAGTGTGCTTATGTAAGGTGCAACATCAATGCATTCATTATTTCAATTATGTAAATGAAACTATTCAGCTGACAGCTGATCATAAAACACTACTACACACTATTCTTAATAAGTGTGCTTGTGTAAGGTGCAATACCAATGCATCCAATATGACAATAAAAAAAAAAAAAAAAAAAAAAAAAAAAAAAATACAAGACTTCGTGCCTGACACGGAGCAATTGTCCTAAACTCCTATACCTTTATCCTATCAAATCAAAGACTTTGTGTCTACCACAGAGCAGTGTTCCTGATCCTATCCTTTAATCCTGTCAAATCCAAGACTTTGTGTCTACCACAGAGCATTACCTTCCTATGTAAATGAAACTATTCAGCTAACAGCTGATTATATAACACTACTACACACTATTCTTAACAAGTGTGCTTATGTAAGATGCAAAATCAATGCATTCAATATTTCTAATAAAGAAAAGACTTCGTGCCTGACACGGAGCAATGGTCCTAAACTCCTTAATATTTAATCCTATCAAATCAAAGACTTTGTGTCAATCACAGAGCATTACTATGTGAATGAAACTATTCAGCTTACAGCTGATCATACAACAGTACTACACACTATTCTTCAGAAGTGTGCTTATGTAAAGTGCAATATCAATGCATTCAATATTTCAACAAAAAAAAACAAGACTTCGTGCCTGACACGGAGCAATGGTCCTAAACTCCTAAACCTTTTATCCTATCAAATCAAAGACTTTGTGTCTACCACAGAGCGGTGTTCCTGATCCTATCCTTTAATCCTGTCAAATCCAAGACTTTGTGTCTACCACAGAGCATTACCTTTTGATGACTAAAATGAAACTTCAGCTAACAGCTGATCATAAAACACTACTACACACTATTCTTAACAAGTGTGATCAAATCAAAGACTTTGTGTCAATCACGGAGCATTACCTTCCTATGTGAATGAAACCATTCAACTAACAGCTGATCATACAACAGTACTACACACTATTCTTAACAAGTGTGCTCAAATCCAAGACTATGTGTCTAACACAGAGCATTACTTTCTTATGTGAATAAACCTATTCAGCTAACAGCTGATCGTACAACACTACTACACACTATTCTTAACAAGTGTGTTTATGTAAGGTGCAAAAACAATGCATTCAATATTTCAATTAAAAATAAATTAAGTAGACAGCAAATCTACAACAAGCTGTCACTAACTAAAACTGTTTACTACCAACTCCTACAATTCAATGGAAATTGTAGGATAATACAAGCAACAACATCCTGTGAAAATGAAACTAATTAGCTAACAGTTGATCATACAATAAACTGAAATACAAATTGTATGCCTTCAATGGCATGAAGCACTAGTTATTTTTATCTCCATTGCATGGCACATCTCTATATTGTAATCTGCTCAGATTACAGGAAAAAGTTGATCTTAGTCTTACTTGCAAGTGACTACTCTGTGTAGCCGTACTTATTAAGGTGTTCCATATTAAATGCATTCGGTATTTCAATTCAAGACAAATTTGGTAGACAGCAGATCTATTATACGATTTTAATGTTACCTAGAACTAACTATTAACAAATTCTACAATTTCTGCATGCATGTGAAAATTAAACTATTCAACTACATCACATACAACAGCTGATCACGCAATATCAATAAAACAAATTGCAAGTACCCAAAGCTAGACTTTGTTTCATAAATGCAATCAATATTTCAATTTAAGGAAAACTGAATAGATGTCAGATCTATAACAAGCTTTAAATGGTAACTAAACTGTCTGTCACCAAATCCTACAATTCATTGAATATTGTAGGACAATAAAAGCAACAATAATCTGCCGACAAAATGTATCCCCATTGTTTCAGATAACAACCTACACCCACGCAACTAGGTAGGATGAGGGCATCGGCAGGTGCAGAGCGCGCACTGCTTTTCAGAATGGCCGTGTCGCCGCGAAAGCGTCTACCTGTAAAGATTATAACATAATCTTATGCGTAACTACTTATTATAATTGTTATTCACCATAAAGTCTTTGATCCTGCCCTCTATGGGTCACTGTGGAATACTGTTACAGCCATTTGCGTGCATCTGTGAACGTTATTAATTCGTTTGCAATCGAACGCCATCTATTACCAACTTTGTGAACCCAGTCAATATACTGTGGGTCAACTGGAAGAGAAATTTACTAACTTCGATGTTGGGGCAATAAACTAAAGTTAAAATTAAAAGGGAACATTTATTTAATGATTTATGGGTTTTTAGTCATATTAACAAGTGGTCATTTGACATAGTAAATTTGTTTATGACAACGCGGTACCGAAGATGGCGCGGTTTCCGAATATTATGATCAATAACCGAATGTAATAATTTAATACAAGAACTAAATAAGTTTCAATAATAGAAAACCAACTATAAAGTAATAAGATTATTTTACAATGCAATTTACTAGTGAATACCTGTTGTTTGATTAAATTCCTTGAACCACAGGAAGTGTTGTCAAAGGAGCAATAGAAAAGTGGTAGAAAGTAATAAAGCTTCTAATTCAACTTTAATCTGAATAACCTTTGTATTTGTGAATATTAGCATTGTTTAATTATAAAAGAATTAACTGATAAGCATTTAGCATTGTTTGTAAGTTTTATTGAACAAACTTAGTAATAAGATATTGTATTGAAATTCGGGGTATGTCGCCGGACTTTGACAAAAGCGAGGCGCACCGAATGGCGGGCGTTGGAAATAAACATGAAAAGAAAAGTTGTGTTAGAAAGAACTGTGATTGTAATTGTTGAACAAATAACCTCTGTACCATAATGTTTTGATTTAAAAGAGTGTCCATGGAGTTTCTTGCCCGTTCTTCTCCATCAGGAACCTACTTCATTTGGAATGGGCGACTAGCTTCAAAAAATAACTCAAACTGAATGACTCCTTGATAAGTGATAACTCAAAAGTGACTGTAAATGTTATAATTGAAATAAATGCTTTGAGTTTGAGTTAAGAGTTGTGTGTGATTGAAAACCAACTACCTACCTATTCTACTATCAACGAAGAATTAAACCGGAGACTGGTTAGACACGGCACAGGATAGATACCCCGCCGTGTTATATACTAGCTGCCCGCCCCGGCTTCGCACGGGAGCACTAAGTAAGTATCTATGGCGCACCTACCTATCTACCTACCTACCTACTTACTCTACTAACCTACCCTACCTACCTAACCTACCTACTACACTACCTACCAAACCTACCTACCTACCCTACCTACCCTACCTACCCTACCTACCCTACCTACCCTACCTACCCTACCTACCCTACCTACCCTACCTACCCTACCTACCCTACCTACCCTACCTACCCTACCTACCCTACCTACCCTACCTACCCTACCTACCCTACCTACCCTACCTACCCTACCTACCCTACCTACCCTACCTACCCTACCTACCCTACCTACCCTACCTACCCTACCTACCCTACCTACCCTACCTACCCTACCTACCCTACCTACCCTACCTACCCTACCTACCCTACCTACCCTACCTACCCTACCTACCCTACCTACCCTACCTACCCTACCTACCCTACCTACCCTACCTACCCTACCTACCCTATTATTCATTTTTTATTTAATTTATACTTTAGCCTCAATAACACGTGGTAATCATTCTATTGAATTGTAGCTTATATTATGACACGTTTGTCGGTTTACCATAGCAGTACCATCTATTGATTACTTACTCAATCCAGTCGAAAAGTATCGACATCTGTTAGAATCTTTTTGAGTTAACAGATAATTGTGACTGTCAATTAATTATATAGACATAATTTGCAATAAAATAAAATTGCGACTATAATTAAAGATCTAAGCTATCCTATATCTCAAGTTGGACCAGACTGCTCACGGTGTGCCAATTTAATTTAAAATCGGTTATGTAGTTTAGGAATCCATCGCGGACAAACATCGTGACAGGAGATTTATATATGTATACTAGCTGCCCGCCCCAGCTTCGCACGGGTAGCACTAAGTACTTATTTATGGCGCAGCTACCTACCTACCCTACCTACCTACCTACCCTACCTACCTACCTACCTACCTACCCTACCTACCTACCCTACCTACGTACCCTACCTACCTACCCTACCTACCTACCTACCCTTCCTACCTACCCTACCTACCTACCTACCTACCCTACCTACCTACCTACCCTACCTACCTACCTACCTACCTACGTACCCTACCTACCTACCTACCCTACCTACCTACCTACCTACCTACCTACCTACCCTATCTACCTACCCTACCTACCTACCCTACCTACCTACCCTACCTACCTACCCTACCTACCTACCTACCCTACCTACCTACCCTACCTACCTACCCTACCTTATAATTTTGAATAATGAAGCACAAATAAGTAAAAAGCAGGAATAATTTCACTGTATTATCGTCACTATAATTTGAATTTGATTTACACTTCGGTCTAAGTAACACGTGGTTGGCTATGCTAACACCAAAAATTAAAAAAGTAGAAATAATTGAATTTTTTCGGTATTTCGTTTACTACAAAATAAATTTAATTTATACTTTAGCCTCAATAACACGTGGTAATCATGCTATTGAATTGTAGCTTATATGACACGTTTGTCGGTTTACCATAGCAGTGCCATCTATTGATTACTTACTCAATCCAGTCGAAAAGTATCGACATCTGTTAGAATCTTTTGGAGTTAACCGATAATTGTGACTGTCAATTAATTATATAGACAAATAATTTGCAATAAAATAAAATTGCGACTATAATTAAAGATCTAAGCTATCCTATATCTCAAGTTGGACCAGACTGCTCACGGTGCGCCAATTTATTTTAAAATCGGTTATGTAGTTTAGGAATCCATCGCGGACAAACATCGTGACAGGAGATTTATATATATTAGATTTGTGTAAAAATCTTTAAGAGTCCATAATAGAGATACGGCTCAAACTCACTGTTTATCTCGCTCGCATCATACTGCTCGCGGACTGAGCGAGAGCAAGACTGAGGGAGAGCGAGACTGAGCGGCGGGGAAAGGCTCCAAGGCACCAATAGTTTAGGTAATTTATTTTTACGGCTAAAATAATGGTAATAAAAAAATAAAAAATAACATAGTATCTGCATTTGAAGTATTTTTTGAATACCAGCAATTTATTATTTGGTTTGGAGGTAACTTTGGATTTTTTTAATGGAATCTTGTTTTCGTCAAACATAGTAGATACTCGACATTAATCCTCAACGTTAACATATATTTATTTTAAAATGAATACTGCAGTATTTTCGATATAACAGAGGATCATGCTAAGCAATTTGCGGTATTATAGACTCTTAAACCTCACTTGGTTTCCTTACGTCATTTTCGGGTGACCACTGAAAATCAGCGCTGTGCTGTGGGTCCCTCATGACGTGCACTTGTCGACTATTTCTGTTCCGTGCTCGTGATTATATATAGATCTATTTTGTTTTTATTTTTCTATATTATTAGAGTTAATTATCTTTCTGTAGGCACGTGTTTCTGTGACAAAGAAACCTACGTTTCTTTCTCGCTTTATATCTTTACCTGTACTCTGTTATTGGTATCGACAGAACATTAAAATGCGCTAACTTTAAACAGAAACAGACGATAATGTACATTTTATTTGCCATCTAATCACAATATAGATAGATTTTGAACTTATCTAGCTCATTTTTTATGTAAATTGCGCCAAATCACGATAACAGTTAACAATTGAGTTAACCTTGCATAGATTATGCATAGCTTTGTCTTGCTGTGTGGAAAATAAGGACACAGAAGGCACACTGATAAGGAATCGCTACAATATTTATAAGCAACTAGCTTCTGCCCGCGACTTCTTGTTTTAATATGCGCCATGCGTCATGTTCGTGAACGGGCGCCGTCAGTAGGGACTGGTCATCTCTTAGCTGCCACGGCGATTTTAATTTAATTTAGTGTTTGAATTAGTTTTTATTTTTATTCCTAACTGACTTTTAATGTAACCATATTTTGATTTAAAAGAGTGTCCGTGGAGTTTCTTGCCCGTTCTTCTCCATAGGTACCTACTACGCTTTGGAATGAGCAACTAGCTTCATATTTCTGACTGACCGACCCCTTGACAATTCAAAAGTGCCTGTAATTGGTTTATTTGAAATAAATGCTTTGAGTTTGAGTTTGAGTTTATGTTATATCCTATGACACTCGGCAATTCTGTTGCTTTCCGATAGTGAAAAAAAAATTTGGAGTCGGATATTAGTAGTTTTGAAGCTTAACATACAAACTCACAATATTTTTTTTTTTTTTTGTTTAATATAAGTAGCATTTTAGCGTTATGATAATTAATTCTGAGCCGACTACATGGTATAAAAGCAACTTAAGCATCAGATATAAAGTTTATCCACGTTTATTTTTATCAATTCACTTTTTCTACATAGTAACTAATTAAAAAAAAATTCAAAATATTTTATTTTACATATTCTACTTATGAAACGTCAGAAGCTAGGTGCACGGTTCCAATTGGTTGTTTCCTACGGAGAAGAGCCGGCAAGAAACTCCACGGTTACTCTTTTAAAAATAATGGGCTTTTACAATATTTTCAAATAACAGTGTTATTAGGTATGCGAGGACAGTGTAGGTCTTTCAACAAGTACCAGGTACTTAGCAGAATATATGTATGTTTATATATGTTTCCCTACTCGTAGGTTTGGACCAGCTATCAAAAATATTTGCCAGTCAGCAACGTGGTATCGGAAATGGCTGTTCTGGCTACCGTATGTAGATTTAATTATCATCATGGTCTCGTGGAAGTAAACCTTTTGTGCCTGCCCCCGATGTGCCAAAAGCAATAGACATAGCTGCTCAGCTGTATCGTGTTAAATCAACGCTGGCACGCAACAGCGCGTCCTTGGATAGACAGAATGTCGCGTGCGCACGATAGACGCAAAACGTTAAATTGATGCGTTTTCCAGATTGAGTTCTGTAAATTTTCAGACGAGAAAAATATAACTTATTGTAGAAAATATTGAAATAAAGTTGGATGGAACATATTTATTAACATTACAATTAATATAATACACAACGACTTTTTCTCCTTGACGGAACAGTTTGTAGTGACAGATTCTAAAACAGTTTTGAATCTTAAAACACTATCATGTAGGTATATAACCTACCTCGGAAAAAATAACCCGGCCAAGTGCGTGTCGGACCACGTACGTTGAAGGGTTCCGAAGTTGGGATGAGTATTTACGCATGTACATTATTGTTATTATTTTATCGACCGTAAAAATAAGTTTGTATTGCATAGTATTTTTCCAAAAAAAACGATGGCAAACAAAGTTATTTCTGCAGTTGTCACCAAAAATATAGGTATACTATCGGCAAACTATTGACTTAAATAGCAATTTTACTTAGAAACATCATAATCGCTTATGTGCCACTCGATCTTCTCTGCCTACCCCGCAAAGGAAAGCGCAAAAACTATAGTTGTACATGTCATAAAATGTTTATTTTATCCAATTGATAATAAAACTAGCTGCGCCCCGCGGTTTCACTCAATTTCGTTTGAACGAAATGAGTTTCGTTTTCTTTTAATATGATTCGATTTAGTGCAATCACTTTCAATCTAGAGAGATTTACATAAATAAGGTATGATTTTATGAAAATAAATTTAAAGAATCACAACTTCTAAACTACTGATTTTTGCGGAATATAATAGGTAATGTTGCGTTTAGACGAATCATTAGTATGTCGTAGACACTAATAAGAATTTTGGATCACTATAAATGGGCCACCCTGTATATAGATAGGTACTACTGTCGTGAATTTTTTCACGTATCCAAAAATAACCATTTAGCTTGCAGGAGGACATGAGATCGAGGAGGCAGAGGAAAACTTAACACTAACTATAATTTGTTAGATTCATGGATAAAAACAAAAAAAAATAGTACTAAAAATTCACAAGTAAATTAGCACTTTAAAGATTAACATTTTTCAAACGGATCCCTGATTCTAAAAATAGTTTTACACATCCGCAATATTTTTGAACGGCCTATCCAACGATACCCCACACAATGGGATAGACAAGAACAAAAAAAAATTTATTCCCACTTTACGTGTAGGGAAGATACTTTTATGGGTTCTTTGTTGACTATGGAACCCTAAAATGACCAGCCCTGAAAATATGATTATGGAAATAAAATTGCTTTATAATAAGTAGATTCTAGATTGACTAGACGACCTATGCATTTTTATTCGAGTCTATACATCTATGAATGGCTAAAGTTACAATAAAAATGAACGTATAAAACATTCCATAAAATCTGAACAAAGAATGAATAGGAAAACTATTTGATATATTCCCATTCATTCTGCGTAACCATTCGTTCGTAGTTAATTTGTTCATCCCGATGTTTGAATTCAGAAAACCTACAACAGTAAAATTCTAAAACCGAATAAACCTAACACGTACAGCCGAAGCCCGTGCAACGTTTACCAGCCAAACACGATACAATTCTCATTCAAATTCGTTCCAAAAAACGAACGCCCATGACAAAGCCCTGTGCATCACCGTAGTCATTTGGCTGACAATGACGTCACGTTAACGTCGAGTGCGTTCCGTTTTACCTTCAACTAGGTCATACCGTGTACCGCATGGACTTACAAGCCAGTATTATTCGACCCACACTGGTTCCCCACTTTCAGTAAAAAGACCGGTGTGTAAAAAGTCTGCAATAGTGTTGGAGAGCTCTAGGTGTATTGGCCGGTACGAATGTATTTTTGAGGTTTGAATTTAGAATCGTGTTTCGATATTTTGGTTACTGGCTGATCAGAATGTTTTACTGTACCATAGACGTGTAATGACATCCATAATTTAAATACGTTTTTATTTTGATAAAAATATATCATCAAAAACACAACAAAATGCAAGTCTCGCAACGCAGATCTTTTACCGCAAAAAGACGTGAGATATAATGTAAAACCAAGTCTGTTAATTTATTCAGTATCTACTATTTGTCATCTTTATTGTTTTAGTAAATATAATGACTTGGCCATCGCACGGCAACATAATCACATAAGAATAATCTACTAGTTTAAAGTCAAGTCAAGTGTTTGCCAAGTCATTATATTTATTAAAGAAGCAGCACTGTCGTGCCCCCGATTTAAAGATTAGCGTTTTCTTTGTTAGATAATGGATTTAATGAGATCTTGTTTAATCTCATTATTTTTATTAAGTGTTTTAAACATGAACTTTGTTATGCAAGCGACCAAGATACTATACAGCATGTACCTTCATCTAAATGTGCCAACAGGGTGGCACATTTAGATCGGTCAGTATGGGAAAGTCTGAAACTATAAGATATACGAAGATCTCTTCTTAGGAACCATGTCATCGATTTTAGTAACAAGAATATCTGCATTCATACATTTAAAAAAAAACTTGTACTTAGCTCGGGAATCGAACCCAGACGTTTTGAAAAATAAAACTAACACAATTTTTATTTAGATATCGATTGTGTAGGTCGTGAGCAGTAATTATTACTATGAAACATGATGTCTAAAATGAATAAAATGCATTGTTTTCATATCCTATAATTTATTTTAGTAAGATTTCGAAATGATCACCATTTTTTTCAAAACAAGCTATGACACCATTGCAGATTTAAAATCCATTTTAACGCAAATTCACCGCCTGAAGATACAAAACGCAATAGTAAGATCGTTACCTAAACGAGTTGAATATTGTATTGAAAAAAATATTATAATTTCGAAAACTTACTAAAATATATTAAAGGATATGAAAACAATACATTTTATTCATTTTAGCGATCATGTTTCATAAAAACATTTCCCAAAACCAAAACCATCCAAAACTTCAACCCCTACACGACTCAAATGTATCGCCTGATTATTTTTCACGATTACGATTTTGGTCCCATAGAGAAAGTTGTTCAATTTGATGGTCTGTACATGACCACACTTTTCTACAGCACGCTTTATAGGATACAAAACAAAAATCTAATTCCTGAACTGACGTTTGAAAATAAATGAATCCATTGGTTTACATACTGGTAAACATACAAAGGAATTTCAACTTCTGTATTCACTTTTGAACAAATCGTATACAAGAAAAGTCAAGAAAATATACAGAAATACAGTTCAAGAATTCAGAACGAAGTCGTTTGAGTCCATTGGCTTTTCACTGTTAACTTTGTTTGCATTTGTCAAAGAATATCGGTAAATACGGTCATGTACTTTGTTTATGTAGAACAAACGATCTTATCTCATACTCCAGTGGATTTATAGCAGATAAATTGTAAATGCATTGTGTTTTAAAAGGGTTTTGCTAACAAATCTTTATACTAGGTCCTGTAGAGGCTGTAACATAGCATGGTTTAGAACGTATAAACCCACGGAGGTTTCCGTGGGTTTATTATAATTAAATGGCATGAATATGTGATAAGCATTGATTAGTATTAAGAAAAATAAAATCTTTGACAGTCGCCTCCCCGAGCTGACAAGCGCATGCGCAATGTAAAAACATATATATATTCTAAAGAATTATTCGAGTTATATCATAAACAAGTGTGATTTACGATCCGTGACCGTAAATCAAATACTGCCTTCCAAAATTCTAGTCAATGAAATGAAAAGGCAGAACATAAACTATTGACATACTCATTAGCAGGTTGGCTATAAAGGGGTTAGATTTTTGTTTTGTAACCGCCGCAGTCATAAACTACAATAAAAGTTAATGAACCATTATCTAAAGATTTCATAGCGGCGCTGAGTATCAATCGTTTAAAATACGTTTTTATTTTTATTAATTTATTTATCTTTATATAGATTCTTCTCAATTTTGTGAATGTGAGAACGCTGTAGGCCTAGTGGACTGTAGATTTGTTCACCATCATTATTCTGTTAAGTACCTGGTACTTGTTGAAAGGCCTACACTGTCCTCCCATACCTAATAACACTGTTATTTGTAAATATTGTAAAAGCCCATTATTTTTAAAAGAGTAATCGTGGAGTTTCTTGCCGGCTCTTCTCCATAGGAAACAACCAATTGGAACCGTGCACCTAGCTTCTGACGTTTCATAAGTGCCCATGTAGGTTTATATGAAATAAAAATATTTTGAATTTGAATTTGAATCAATTGTTTGGTTTTTTTTTTGTAAAGTCCACATAATTTCCAATTCAGTTTCTTTCTTTTTAAAAAGCTCTCTATATTGCGACCTGTATGGAATCCTAGACGCCTACTGACCTACATAACGTTTGATAAGTTGCCTCAATCTTGGAAATGTTATAAAATACCTTCCTAAAGTAACACTCGTTCACACACCAGGTACTGCTTCACATAAGATAACTCTAATAAATGTCTTGCACTAAACCAGTGTTTTTATCCCTTAGAAATATTACTGTAGTGGCTCATGTGTGCTTAAAATAAGTGGGTGATTTATCCATAGTCAGGATTTACTTTATCTTTAAACCAATGCTGCGAGCATTGGTTTTTAGGGTTGCGTGCCAACGGGACCCTATTGTTAAAGCTCCGCTGTCCGACCATCCGTCTGTCACATGGCTGTATCTCTTGAACCGTATAGGTGAAACACAGATTGTGCTGACGGCCGCCATGGCCCACGCAAAATGGGCCACCTGAAGGACTAAGTGCGGAAACAAACCCCATGACATAGAACATAGAACACTGAGTGTGTAAATGGTTTAATTGAAATAAATGCTTTGAGTTTGAGATTGAACCTGATTTTAGCTCATAAAATGTTAGTAAGAAGTTAAGTGCTTAGTTTGAGATCGCCGAAACTGTGACCATATTCCAGCGTCTATCAGAAAGGTGCGATCATATTATTATTTAGGGGTTTGGGATAGCTGCGGCTGCTTTACTTTGTGTAAATAATTTCATCACCACTGCTCTCAAAACGGAGAAGGAAAACATCGTGAGGAAACCGGCATGTTCTAGAAATAAAAATTCAAAGACATGTGACATCTACCAACCCGCACTGGGCCCGCGTGGTGGATTACGGCCCACATTATTAAAGCTCCGCTGCCCGTCCGTCCGTCTGTCACATGGATGTATCTTTTAAAGAAGAAAAGAAGAAGAAAGAAAATACGTTTATTTGCGGTAAACATGACGCAAAAAATAACACAAAATTACAAAATGGAAACAAGTTCAGGGAAAATACTTTTACACACTTTTACTACTTTTGAACCGTATAGGTGAAACACAGAGTGTACCGACGGCCGCCATGGCCCACGCACAATGGGCCACCTGAAGGACTTAGTGCGGAAACAAACCCCATGACAAAGAATATAGAACACTGAGTGTGTACTATTATAGCCGTTATAACAACAACTAATAGAAATAAAATAAAATTGAAAATGAAAGGATTTTTTTTTTCTTATTTAATGTTATTATTTGTACGGTGGTACGTAACCCTTCGTTTGCGAGGCCGACTCGCACTTGGCCGCTTTTTTCGACTTTTTTTAACAATCATTTCGTCTCCTTTTATAATCCTAGACTTTTTTTTACGCAAAAAAAGTTGTAATTGGCAAGGTAGCCTGGATTTTTCGAAGGTTCAAGGTAAATAGTTCTTTTTAGGAACTTCTTTCAATACTTTTTTATAATTTAACACTTTGAGCGTTGGCGTTAGGCTATTGGCGTTTACTGGTGTACTTGAACGCGTTAATAGGCAGGAGCTTGCGTAATCCGATCTGAGTTATAAAGGTCAAAAGGGCGTTGTCATTTCTAATATAGACCTTTGAAAATCTTTTAAGCTAAGTTTAGGATATTCAAATTTACGACAGCATTAAATATCTTATCTATTTCTAGGCTTTTTAAATTACTAGGGATTTCGAAAATTGTCTTCATTTCGTGAATTAGCTGAAACGTAATTCAAACTAAAGTGAAAAAAAAAAAATACGTTTATTGCGGTAAAAATGACGCAAAGAAAAAAAAAACACGAGAATAACAAATTGGGGGAAAATATGCGTCACATTCACGCAAAACGGCCATCGCTCAGCATAATGCTGCGACCCTATGCGAGACAGAGCCCCTACGCTGGATTAGTAGCTGGTTGATGGTGTAGTATAGTACAGATGGGGCACTCCGCAATTTAGGTATGAAGCTACATGTACGCGGCGGGCCCGTCTTGCTGGGCCAATTCAGTGAGTGTAACGTAGTCAGAAGATCTAAGAGTCACGCGATAGAAAGAGAAGCAACTTCTAGGTGAATATAACTGTAGGTTATTAGCGCTGTGCGACCTGAAATGTACTTTATTGTGTCGTAGCAAGAGTCGCCTTTTATTTTGCGGAGTGTCCCATCTGTATTAATCTGTGGTAGTAGGTACCTATAAGCCAATGTTGTTATACAGCATGTATCAGAAAGTTTTGGTCATATTTAAGGGTGTGAAAAATTATCAACTGTCCCATACAAAACTACTCGTAAAACCCCTTCTCGACCCAAATGTATGGAACAGCTGATTATATTTTCGTGATTACGATGTTGGTCCCATTGAGAAAGTTGTCCAGTTTGCTGCTCTGCCTTTAAATATGACTATATCTTTCTGATACATTTTGTATAACACTCATAAATATGTACTTAGACTATACTTTGCTCAAATTAGAGATGTTTTAGGAACGCCGCTGGTATAATGCCTTTAGAATACTAAAAAAATCTGTTCAAAAACTAAAACCTAACTACTGAAAAATTACGCTTTAAAAACTATAAATCAAGAAAATATTTCAGACAGAAATCAAGACATAGGTACAAAAATAGTCAAAGTAAAGCCGTGATCGCACACCTACAAAATTATAATGGCTTGCAACGATGGCTACCGGTCAAAATCAAAATCATAACCCTCCTTTTTGCTTCGCCGTAGTCGGGTAAAAATAATACCTATCTCAAACATCTACGTAAGGGCATCAATATTCCTTAATAGAGAACTAGTCACGTCATTCTATGCCACAGCAGTTATTGATAACTAGTTGTTACCCGTGGTTTCGCCCGCGTGTAGGTCAGAAATTATCCCTCGGAAACGTACTAAAAGTATCTAATGTCCTAACCCAGGTCATGGTTTACCCCTGTGCCAAATTTTATCCAAATCCGTTCAGCCGTTTTAGCGTGAAAGCGTAACAAACAAACTCACTTTCGCATTTATAATATTAGGAAAATAATGATGTTCAGAACACAGATTAATTATTTTATTAGGTGAACTTTAATATCTCTTTTAAGAATTTTACTCTACAACGCCTTGTAAAATGACAAACGGAGTACAATAAATTTTCATTTAGACTGCTGTTTAATTGAAACACTAATGCGAACGGCAAATTTCAGTAATATACTTATTAAATTTCCTTTTCTTAAGAAATCGGTTGTCATGGTATAGGCATGTGATGCGGAGGAATGAGGGAAATATCGTGAGGAAAGTTTTGTGTATAAAGGTCGCTGGCTATAAGAGTAGGGGGTGGACTGTGTGAAAGATGATATGGCTAGAAAGGGGGTGACTACTGAGATGACTCAATTCAAAATATTTTTATTTCACATAAACCTACATGGGCACTTATGAAACGTCAGAAGCTAGGTGCACGGTTCCAATTGGTTGTTTCCTATGGAGAAGAGCCGGCAAGAAACTCCACGGTTACTCTTTTAAAAATAATGGGCTTTTACAATATTTTCAAATAACAGTGTTATTAGGTATGGGTGGACAGTGTAGGTCTTTCAACAAGTACCATGACGACTCATAGAGAAGTATGGAAGACGAAGACATGTTGCGCCGATCCTAATTAAATTGGGGTAAGGTCAGGAGACTGACGATATTAAAGCGTTCAACGACATTTATTTATTATTTAAAGTAGTTTTTAGGGTTCCGTAGTAAAGAAGGAACCCTTATAGTTTCGCCATGTCTGTCTGTCTGTCGGTCTGTCCGCGCCTTAGCTCAGAGACTCTTTGTACAAGAAATCTGTAATTTAGCATGGTTATACATATTAGTCACGCCAAAAACGTGGTAAAATAAAAACAAAAAAAAAATAAAAATAGTTTACCTCCCCCACACGTAAAGTGGGGATGTTTTTTTTCTTTCTCTTCTATCCCATGGTGTGGGGTGTCGTTAGAAAGGTCATTCAAAAATATTGAGTTTGTGAAAACGATTTTAGGATTCAGTTATTGGTTAGCGATATATGCTTTAAGGTGCAATGTTTTGTTAGAGTCTAGTTTCCCCCCCGCCAGCTAAATGGTAAAATTGACGCAAATGCTAAAATTCATGGCAGTAGTATATATAATGAAATTAAAAGGAAAACTATCACAGCTAAGTAGGCTTTACAAGTTAACGAGTAATAATCGACCAACTTACATTTGCGGTTGCAAAAACATGTTCTCCCATACATTCCATATGGGAGAACATGTTTTTCAACAACAAAGTTAAGTTTGTTCTTTCGATAAATTTATCCCAACTACGGAATCCTTCATTGTGCGTGGACTGACACGCACTTGGCCGGTATTTTTAGGGTTCCGTGCCCAACGGGTGAAAAGGGAACCTATTACTAAGACTCCGCTGTCCGTCTGTCTGACCGTCTGTCACCAGGCTGTATCTCATGAACCGTGATAGTTAGACAGTTGAAATTTTCACAGATGATGTATTCCTGTTGCCGCTATAACAGCAAATACTAAAACCAGAGTAAAATAAAAAATTAGGCTCCCATACAACAGACATGTTTTTTTGCCGTTTTTATAGATAATGGTAAGGAACCCTTCGTGCGCGAGTCCGACACGCACTTGGCCGGTATTTTTTGTACTTCTCCTCCTCATTAAAAGTTCCCAAAACATACGAAGCGTTAATCGCCACTCAACGAACAGGGTCCCCAAATGACGAGTAGTAAATCAAACCACTCGTGACACGGTAACGGATGGTCGTAAACAGTATTATACGTATCGTAGCGAGTAATCTGTCGCAAATCGCAGGCATTTCGCAAATTACCAGACATTCCCCGAAGTGATCCGTTGTTCCACGAAAATTATATTTGTGTTTCCATCGTCTGTGAACTTGTAATGAGTACCTATAATAGGTAATTGGTATCTGTGTTTTGTGTGTCTACACTGTCTCATTATGTGTATAATACCAGCCTATTACTGGCCCACTGCAGGGCATAGGCCTCCTCTCATACGCAGAAGGCACGAGCATTGATTTTCATTGGCAATTTCAGACTTGTATCAACTATAAGTCCAGGTTTCCTCACGATGTTTTCCATCACCGATGTCAGTAACGGCCAAGATAAACTCAGAAAGTACATATGAATTGAAAAAATCACGTTGGTCGAATTTGAACCCACAGCCTCATGCACAAGAGGTTATGAGGTCATTAAGTAAAGTAGTTGCCTCAGGAGCAGAGTGCGACAGAGGTAGGTCTGTCTGACTCGGAGGCTCCCCGGGGTTTCACTGCTAAGGAAATTAAGCAAGTAGTGACTAATTTATCTAAAGGGAAGTCTCCGGGGCATGACGGATTAGGTGTTGAGCACTTGCTGTACGCTGGACCTCATATATACCGCATACTTGCGATGCTTTATACATTTTGCGTCCGTCACACCTATTTTCCAGCGGATTTAATGGAACGTGTGGTAGTACCTGTAATTAAAAATAAAACCACCGGTGATGTCTCCGATAAAAACAATTACAGGCCTATCTGCTTAGCTACGGTAGTAGGGAAGGTACTTGATGGTCTGCTTGAGCGTCAGCTTAATAGCCACATAACATTGAATGATGCGCAGTTTGACTTCAGAAGCAAACTATCGACGGAGAGTGCTATCCTGGTGCTCAAGCAGACTGTGAGGAATTATACGGACAGACAGACGCCAGTTTATACTGCCTTTCTTGACCTTTCCAAGGCTTTTGACCTCGTATCCTATGAGAAGTTATGGTTTAAGCTCCATACTTTGAATTTGTCTACAGAGCTAGTTAACTTGTTGAAGTTCTGGTACAGCTCGCAAACAAATCGTGTTAGGTGGAATAATATGTCTTCCGAGCCATATTTGTTGGAGTGTGGTGTTAGACAGAGTGGGTTGACATCGCCTGCTCTGTTTAACCTGTATATGAATGACCTGATTGATGGGCTCAGCAGAACGAATGTCGGATGTTCAATAGATGGTGTGATGGTTAACAATCTGAGTTATGCAGACGATAGGGTGCTGCTGAGCCCATCAATCAGTGCACTCCGGAAATTGCTTCTGGTATGTGAGTCTTACGCGGCGACGCATGGGCTTAGGTACAATGTCAAGAAATCACAGATGGTGATTTTAAAGTACAGACATGGTTCGCTAGGTAACGTTTTTATTTTTATTTTATTTTTCCTTTATTGGCCAACCAACAATTGTTTACACTCATAACATTTACAGTAAGTACATAACATCTAAGGTTAGTGTAACAATTAATTACAGGTTAGCACCGCATGCCCCATAAACAAATAAGACGTGCCACAAGCACTGAACTATAATTAAACATTAATATTTGAGTACTTAACTAAAATTAAAATTAATAGGTTTAACGAGCATTACGTGGTGGGGTATAAAACTATATACTTATATATATATATATATAAAACGATCATTTACAGTAGGAAAATTGAACAGAAACACATTGAAACAGTACATAATAGCAAAATTGGAATCCGAATTAAAAGTCAAATTAAAATCAAAATTACAATCAAAAATTAAAAACGAAATTAAAATCACAATTGATACCAAATTAAAAATAATTAAAATCCGAAAACGTTCCTCCAGTAACTATAAGCGGAACACCGTTGCAGCGTGTGGCTCAAGTTAAATACCTAGGACATCTGGTTACGGAGGACTTATCTGATGATGCAGATTTGGATAGGGCGCTCCTTATCCAAATCTGCATCATCAGATAAGTCCGTTGGCGGATAAGGGCGTTGACGGTTCGGTGCAATATGTTAGACCGCAGGTTTGCACGTTGTAGTGGGGATGTGAAGGTGTATCTTTTTAAGGCCTACTGCCAAACCTTCTACATGTGTAGCTTGTGGGCGAAGTATACGCAGAGGGCCTACAACGTCCTACGTGTTCAGTATAATAATGGGTTTAGGACGTTGATGGGGCTTCCGCGCTTCTGCAGCGCAGATGTTCGCGGAAGCCCGTGTTGATGATTTTCATGCCATAATGAGAAAGCGGGCGGCGATAATAATGGGTAGGTTGCGCGGAAGCCCTAACAGCATCCTAAAAACATTGTTCGGCAAGGTGGACAGCCCCTTTATTAGGCACTGGATGCGGAGGCACGTGCCAACATGTGTTGAGCCACGTAGATATTAGTTAATGAGAGGTTAGTTTGTAAGTTTTACTAACATCGTTTTTAAGTCTTTGTTACTAATACCATATGGATTGTATGTACTTACTCTTTATGTATGATCCGAAATAAATGAACTATATATATATATATATATATATATATATTAAGGGTTTACTATCAACTTCAAGGCAAAAAGTCGTTAATTGAAAGATGCTAGAAGTTCACTACATTATTATTTATAATCATCTGGCCGTATATCGGCACACAAACGTTTTGGACAACTGGAAGTGAATACCTAAAGCCGTTTCTTACAATCAAGGGGTTTTGAAACCTGAACGTTTTAAAGCATAGAAGGCCTTGAAGCATAGCACATGTGTGAGCACTGTGACCTTCTATAAAGCTACCATTTACTGAGTACGTCTTTCATTGACCTGAATGTGCCCTGACGGCTGAGAGCATGTCATACTCACTCAAGTGTCTCGCTGGTGGTGGCGTGTGTGTTGGATCGTTAAGTTCCCTTCAAAATGGTTGAGCTAAACGATGCTGATCCATGCGTCATGTTCGTGAACGGGTGCCGTCAGTAGGGACTAGTCCACTCTTATCGGCCACGGCTTATTTTAATTTTTGAATTGTTTTTATCTTTTTATTACAAACGCTTTTAACGTGAACGTGACATTGTTCTCACATGTATAATTTCAACATGAATGATGTAACCAATATTTCATTATGATATAAAAGAGTGTCCATGGAGTTTCTTGCCCGTTCTTCTCCATAGGAACATACGCTTTGCAATAGGCAACTAGCTTCATATTTTTGACTGACTGACCCCTTGACAATTCAAAAGTGCCTGTAAATGGTTTAATTGAAATAAATGCTTTGAGTTTGAGTTTGAACCTGATTTTAGCTCATAAAATGATAGTAAGAAGTTAAGTGCCTAGTTTGAGATTGCCGAAACTGTGACCATATTCCAGCGTCTATCAAAAAGGTGCGGTCATATTATTATTTAAGATTTTGGTATAGACCATCAAACATAACAACTTTCTCTGCTGCGGCTGCTTTACTTTGAGTAAATAATTTCATCACCACTGCTCTTAAAACGGTGAAGGAAAACATCATGATGAAACCGGCATGTCCCAGAAACAAAAATTCGAAGACATGTGATATCTACCAACCCGCACTGGGCTCGCGTGGTGGATTACGGTCTATTCCCTCTCGAAGAGAGGAGGTCTATGTCTCAGCAGATGGGACATTTAAACTCACATACACAAACAGCCAGACCCGGAACAACTAATTGTAGGTCATACAAATATTTGTTCCGTGCGGGAATCGAACGCGCGACACGCAGCGCAGCAGTCAATCGCTTAACCACTGCGCCAACCGTGCCGATTATGCATAAGACAGCTGATTATTTTTACACCACCATTAAATATAACCATACATTTCTGATACTTGTATATATGAAAAGACGTCTTTGCCCTGCAGTGGTACCTACAATAACAGATATAAACACATTTGTGATCGTGAACGCAGTACGTGACTTTCTATTACAGTCATTACCGAGAAACGCTCTGCAATCGTTTACTGCTCATAATAAAATCGAAGTACTTGAGAATGCATTAGAGAATTTTCTATAACTTGTAAAGTTGTAACACGCGCCAGCAACGGTTACAGTGTCAAGTTCGCATCGTTCGCAACGGTTATCGCACGATTCTCGGTGCAATTACCGCGCCATTGCTGCAACGTGCTTAGAAAGTGTTAAATGTTATGTACTTTGTTATGCAGTGAAGGCATGAAGGTACTACGCTATTTTCGAAGACTTTAGAGAGATTTTAAAATGATTTATTTTACCCTAGCTGAAGCTGGCAAGGTTGAAAAGTCATAAACTACATTGGTTTTACGGCTTTTTTAATCTTTTTAGATCAAAGTGTCGTTATTATTAACAACTAGCTCGCGCGAGTAGTCCCTAATTATTTTTATAAAATAAAAAGTAAGCTACTCCTTATAACAGCAGCTGTCGGCCAGTGGAAGTCCCATCAAAAAATTTCAAACATAATTGAGGTTGTGCTTTCGAATCCGGGCAAGTACCAATGTGACTTTTTTAATTCATATGTACTTTTTGAGTTTATCGTGGACATTACTGACATCAGTGAAGGAAAACATCGTGAGGAAACATGGACTTATATACCTACTAGCTTCCGCCAGCAGCTTCGCCCGCGTGGAGGTCGGAAATTATCCCACGGGAAAGTATTATCGGAATAAAAAGTATTCTATATGTTAATCCAGGTTATAAACTATCTGTGTGCCAAATTTCATCCAAATCCGTTCAGTAGTTTTTGCGTGATTGAGTAATAAACATCCAAACATAAAAATTTTTACTTTTATAATATTATTATATATTATATTATATTATTATAGTAGGATAGGATAGTTAATATAAGTCTGAAATCGCCAACCCATCTTAAGCAAGCGTGGTGAACATTGATTCTCTGTATGAGAAGTAGTCTTTGCCCTGCATTAAAATAATTTTCATTCTTTTTCGTATGGTTAGTGACTAACCTGAGTGTCAGAGTTTTTATACCGCCCATGGGCCTCTGACTTGGCTTCACATGCCGTCGAGAAATATCTCTCAGGCATGCCGGTTTCCTCACGATGTTTTCTTTCACCGTTTTCGAAGCAAGTGATAATTATACAATACGCACATGAATCCGAAAAGTCAGAGGTGACGTGCCTTGGGTTCGAATTCGAAACCTTTGACTTGGCAGTCTGACGGTCACTCCACTAGGCTATCACTGCTGCAGGAATAATAATAGGCTGGTATTATTTCTAAATCTATTCATAAGTCTCGACCTTTCAAACATATTTGAACTTTCGTAACTTGTCTGAACCTCCTAAGAAACTCTGACACAGAAAAAATCATGATAATATGAATCACAGCTGGTAGCAATAAACCTTGAAAATCATAGGATTTAATAATAAAAATAAGAACAAATTACATATATTACAAAACTGTCAATAAAGAAATATATAACATGACATAGGTGAACGAAATTGCTCGTAGCAAAAGAAAAATTGCCTGTCAAGCGTGGTAAGCGAAAAAAGAATTCAATTTTGAACTGTCCGAATAGAACGAAATTTGTTATCTTGTTACAGCGTTATCTACCACAATATACGAACCAAGAAATATATCTTCACGTTTACAAATGCTTCTTCATACCATTTTGTATTCCCAAATCATGAGTTCGTTTGATTCTTTTATCGTTTTGTCGTTTCTTTTTACCTTCGCTCTTTAATACATCGAAAGGTTGTCTTTAAAAAAAGATCACTTTTAGTGATAAGACCGTTAAAGATCTAAAAACCAACGGCTTAACGTGCTTTCTGAGGCACGGGTCTTGGTATGTAAAGATGGTCACCCATCCAAGAACCAACCGCGGCAAGCGTAGCTTAACCTGATCGATCGACCCGTGCGGCTGTTATTACTTAGCCACAAGCCCCTCCCCCTGCTTTGTATGTAAATAAAAAACCAAAATCTTCGGAAAACAAAATTACATTTGTAATGATTTATTTTAAAATATCGATTTTCTGCCTGACCTTACAAATCGGGAGTGAAATATCTGGTATTATTATTCGGGTTGAGATGACTCGGGCCGAGCTGTCGCTGATTCTAGAACGCGACCTATTACGATACTACATTCATAATATAATTAGTATAATTTGTATAGTGTAAAAGAGTATTCTATTCTATTCATTCTTCGCCTCAACACAGCTCATGTTTTGTGTTAGAGAAGCATACGTAGCTTCATATCACCGTATAATTATGAACCTCGTTAGTTCATAATCTATTGGTACCTATTAAAAAAATAAAATTGTGAATTGCAACAAACCGTTTATAAATTAACGCATTATTTTATAATTTAACGATAGTTTATAATCTATCCATGGGAAACCGACTTGCTACTATGGACGTGAAAGTGCCTCTGTCTGTTTGTTAGCTTCGTTTTACGGTTGCACTACTTGTACTGTTCGAACACAGCTTTATATTAATCAAAGTCAAAGTCAAAGTCAAATCATTTATTTCAAGTAGGCCCGTATAAGGCACTTTTGAACGTCAAAAATTTACAAAAAAAATTAATTGATTCTAGTTGCCCCTTCCAAAAGGTAGTTTTCGTATGGAGAAGAATGGGCAAGAAACTCCACCGTTACTCTTTTAAAATGTTTTACAATATTTTGTATAAGTACATTAGTTATATAATTATATGTGAGGACGATGCACCTAGAATAAAATTATTATACCACAATAGGTAAAAAGAATTAAGAATTAAAAATGAAGCAACAACAGATAAACTAATTCAGATTAAAATCAGGGTAAGGAGTAAAAAATCGAAATGAGCATACTGTTTATTCCGGAAAATTAAATCTTTACAGATGGCAGGAGACGCGGACACAGCTGCAGCAAACACAAGCTTCTTTAAACAACGTCATATTTCGCAATTATTCACGCTTATAACATTCAACTAAAGGGATTCGAGGTAGCGCAGGAAACGAATTACTTCGCATACTCATATAAATGTATTTCCACCGATAAAATGTACACTATTATTATTGTTTCGCAAAATGTTATAAGCTATCATCATCATAAGATAATGATATTATTTATTGAAATGTTTATTTCATTTATTAGGGTTCCGTACCGGGAGGGTGCTAAACGGAACCCTATTACTAAACCTCCGCTGTCCGTCCGTCCATTTGTCTGTCAGCGAGCTGTATCTCATGAACCGTTATAGGTAGGCATTTGAAAGGACAATGGCAGGTCTCCATACTAAGAATTGTCTGGGATCAAATTGAAGCGTCCCGTAATGAAAAATATGTTAAAAGGTTTGGCGTTAGGTCTAGAATCTATAAATGAGACTATTTTCATTTGAGAAAGCCGGAAAAAAAAGATTTCGGTGTTTGAATTTTTAGGTTACGAATGAACGTCAAACAACAACTATATTCTATAAAACATCGCAGATTGAAATTAAATCATAAAGAAATGGATAATGTGGAGTGGTCTAAGTGAGGATAAGAGTATTTACGGATAAAATGAGAAAAACCCAAATAAATTCTAACCCTTGGTGTAGAGTAGTAGGTACTCAATTGTATGTTTACGAAAGCTGGGCGATAATTTAAAAAAAAAAGCACTTGCCCCGTAAACACTAAAACTGAGGATTATGATACCTAATGTTAGGGCAAATAAAAAACACATTTTGTTAAACATATTATTTTATTCCTCATCCTCATCTCGTATTATTATCTCATCGAGGAAACCTGCTGGTGCTGAGATATATTCTTGATGTCTGGCCCATCCTAGATACCACACTAAGGTCATAGTGTGTGCGCAGCAGCCTACAGTGCGCCGGCCAACTAAACAACTACAACAATACTCAACTATGCCGGTTCTGCCAGGAATATTATTTTCAATTAAAATGTACACATAATATTGTTTCCGTGATATGTGTCGGGATTTTAATTTCCCTCTTATAAGGGTCTTTTGTCCACTACCTCCTCTAAGGTTATAATCATTTTGATTGATAATTTCGCCCCTATTCACCTCTATTCGGTATCCGCCTTGGAAACGTACATGTTCGCCGTAATAAGACCGAGCTTGTCTTATTTGGTATGGCCCCAAGGCGAAGATTCAATTCTTCTCCAATCTTGGAGAAGTATCTCCCTTATTTTGTTCATTAAAACTTCTAACGTTCTACGGGGAACATTCACCAAAGTCGAGATTCTTTCATTAGAATCCCCTGTTCGGAGTTTTATTAAAAATACTAAAAGACCTAATGTGCCTCTATGAATATCTCTTATTCGAGGTACTTCATCAAGTAATAAATTAAAGTTATATTTTGAACGTCCTATCCAGTACTCAAATATTCTGTCATCCATTTCTTCTATGTTTTCAAAATCAATTGATGGATTGAAAGCATTAACAAAAGAAAAAACATGCTGTATCTGCTGAACGGTAAATGTTGTGTAACTGTTTTGAGAGTCAAATAATGTATCCCACATATTGGCCATCAAATGGTCATTACAAATACGGGCTTCCTGAGGCAGATAATATTTGTAGTCACTTAGGATTATTGCTCTTAATTTATCTGAAATACTGTGCAATGTAGTGCTTTCACAGTTTGGAAATACACAGTGATGATTAGTGTTGGCTGCTCTTCTGTAATCGGGTAATGTTACTTCATCAATTGAGTGTGTTGCTTGTTCTGACTGTGACACCTGGAGCTCCTCCAACGGTTGGGGCTCCTCCTGCGGTGGTGATGCACTCAACTGGGATCTTGTAGCATCAACAGTAGACATGCGACGAGCTTCTCTTTGTACCCGAAGCCAGCAAGTATGGCATACAACATCATGCTGTGAAATCTGAAAAAAATATAAAATTCTTTTTAATCATCAATATGCTTGAAATGTATTGTTTTATATATATAATTTAAAAAAATAATAATTGGCGAGTTATGTTATACTATCATATTATTCTAAACAAATTAATTTGACAAACTTCCAAAAAATAACTTTATAATCATTCATACTCGTACCTCTCGTGGTGCTACTCTGCTTTCTATAATAGCAATAATGGATTGCTGCAGTTGAGATGGATTGCTTCTTAATATTTTATCACTCCGTCTTCTTAAAGTCGATAATCCACATAAAAGACATACATTAGTGTGGCCTTGGTTACTTGATCCAGCTTGTTGATCTGTATTGCTAGAAACATCTTGCTGCAAATTCTCATTTACTGCAAACATTGCTAGATCTCTACATGCTTCACAAACAACGTCTTCTTGTAAAACCTGTCAAAAACATTAATTGTATTTTAGATACTGCCTCTGCCTATCCAGATCTTCTTAGGTAACTTCCAATATAGAAAAGATAGGTACTTACAACTCGTGGGCATACCCAGCTGCAAAGTAAGCCAGCAACTCTTGGGTCAAGTGCTAAGACTTGATATCGGCGCAGTGTGTTCACGCATATATTGCAGTTTACACATAAAATGCGCGTGCGACGATGACCTCTATCGTAATCTGCCATTATGATTGTTCCGGGTTTACAACAAAAATCCAATTCACTGGGCACAATCGGAGCACAGTAAGATTAGCATAAAGTCACGCAAAAGCAATATCGGAGTCCTAAGGGCACGCACTAGTCACACAGGGCAGTATCAATCAGTCCATAAACAGTCCAGGTCTGGTAAAAACAAATAGAAAGCCAAATATAAACACAAAATATAACCGAGATGAAAAACGCGGTAGGATTCTGTAGCGTCTTGACAGACAATATGTCACTGTCAAAGACAAAAGTAGTGGTGCACGTTTCGATTCGGTTTTCTTAAAAATCGATACAACACTGAAACAATCCTGTGATATTTTGATCCATTATTAATTGGATTTAAAAGTAGAAGCATTTCTTCAAAGATATCAGTTGATAAAAGACGAAAGAATAAAGCATTATTCAATAATTATGTTAAAAACAAAATCAACTCTACATGGGTGGATCAATCGATCGATTATATCGATCATTCGTTTAATTTTTGATACAGATAAAATGCATTCAGACTATTTGTACTCACACCACTATTTTAATGGTAACATTTCGAATGGAACTAATTCGAACATCATTTGATAAGCTTTTAAAAACATAAAATAACTCCGGCCTTTACGAGAAGGAATGAATAATTGAAAAATCGTAGAAAATTAATTAAATTTGATTCATATATATGAAATCTATGGACGCCAAAAAAAAGTCCAGACCAAATTTTGCCTTTGTTCTTTCACAAATACTACTTCAATTGCTGCAATAACAAAAAAAGGTCTTTTTTGGTAAGTATAGTACGATGGTAAGGAACCCCCCTACGTGTGTAAGTCCGACTCGCACTTGGTGGGTTTTTCATTGTTTATGAAATTGTGAATACATACTACCTATTTGTTTATGTATAATTTATTGACATATTCTTATTATTAACTATTAGAGTTTGGCATGAAATTGTGACATGTACAAATACTTACCTTGACTTAATTTTTAATTTATAAAAAAAGTGACATTTGATTACCTAAACAATTTTTTATGCCTTCAGGTGGGACGTAGTATAAACGAACATTTCTTTGTAAAACATCTGTTTAATTTTACCCTATGTTCACAAAATGAATTGAATTGAATTGAATCAACATCGTTAGTCATTATCCTCATTTTAGACGAAAGATGTCCACTGCTGGACTTCCCCTAAGCATCGCCACACCAAACTATGCTGCTATGCATCCAGCGGATTCCCGCAATCTTCACCAGGTCATCGGCCCACCTTTTGGGGGCCTACCCACATGCATACAGTATTAGACAAGCGCAAAATAATCTGTAACCTGTGGGTTACTAAGAGGTGTGTTAAGTCCCATATAATAGGCGGAGAGCCTATTGCCATCAACTGAGAACAAATCCTGCTATTGTAAACTAAATTACTGATTCCTATTTCATTTGTTAGTAAGACATCGCAAAATTAAGAAATAAAAAAAAAGTAATTATATAAATAGTTGACCAGAATCGTCCAGAAGATTTCAGAAACTCATTCAACTCGGCCAACATTAGTGTGGCAATGATAATAACCCCAGAGCTGCTACTCATAATGGTTCCGCCTGTACTACGGATTTCCACGACCGTTTTCAATAACTGGCAGCAGTTACAAGAATGGTGCAGTTTTATGTTGTTTTTAGAGAAGGAAATTATTGAGTAATGTTCGTTAAAGTTAATCGAAATGTTCTGGTTATGTATCTGGGAGTTCAAATCTCAAATCGTTTATTGCAATCCATAATGTACAATTACAGGTGGAAAATAAATAATAATAGAAACAATTAGACATTAGTTTCAGCATGTGAGGTTTTATTGTGAGATTTTAGGCATTAAGACAATTATTTGGTTTGGAAACGAGGCTTTAATATTATCCTATGATGAACATAATCCGAATTGTGCAGCAAGATTCGAATTTTTCCTGCACATTGATTCTCGTCACGGCCATATCAGGCACCTGATATCCCTCGAAAATCGTTATAGTAGTGGATAGTTTTCATCAGAAGAGATCAAGGTGAAAGGTGTGAGTGATAGTCCCATTAACAAATTAACAAAAAAGAAAACTACTAACGATAAAGTTCCTGCCGAACGTACTCAGGACCATCTTTACCATTTATTTTATTTATTCAAACTTCTCGCCCATAATAAGATACAAAGGCGGACTTAGGTAATGCCTTAGGCATCGTTACCATCTTTAAGTCGTCATCGTTCCACTCTGTAAGAACCACCTACCTTCAACACTCGGCTTCTCGCACACGAAGTAGTTGTGTTCCCGGCAGCCCCTGTCGTTCCACATAAAGGTGCCGGACGCTGGTGGCGGCCGCGGAGGAAACTCACGCCGGGCCTCCACGCAGTCCTGGCCCGAGGTGCCGTCGTCGTTCGGCTGGCCGCTGTGCTTGCGCCAGCCAGGGAACCAGTCTGGGGACAAAGAAAAATATTTAAAATACAGGGATTAAAAAGACTTACCACATAGCTGTTATCTACGCATTCTGTACATCAAACTAAGTACTTAACATTGAGCAAAAATTATTGCTGGAGAAACGACTTTTATTTTTGGTGTGGAAAATCGCTGTTTATGGCAAAGTGCAATGTAACTCACGAAAAACATTGTCCTTATGCCTACATGCAACGGTACAGAATAAAGTTGATTTAAACATTAACATTTAAAATTTTAACTTTGACCTCATTTGAATATCTCCGTGGTTCCCAGGTATGGTCCAGTACAAAAAAAATATCACATTGACGGGAAGTATAAGTGACTCTCGGCTTCGTTAAGCATCTTTTTACACCCGTTATTTCGCCAACTGTTGTTATTTATCATCATTGTCATCAGTCTAAGCTGGACAAAGGGCCTCCAAACGCTCGCCAATTAACTTGATTATCAGCTACTCTTATGCAGTTGCTATCCCAGCGAAGATCGTTGGTCTGCCCAACCCGAGGCAGCCCTACCTTACGTTCGCTATAAAATATAAATATAATTGCAAACAAAACGAGAAAATAATAACTGCCAAAGTTGCCCTGAAACTTCCAGGAAAGTTTGAACCTCACCTCAGCGTATGTCGCAAAACACGCTGGAGTTCGACGTGTTTACTAGTTTGACAGTTGTGTGTCGTCACCTTATTTTTGTGATCCCACTTTTCAGTAGCAGAGAGCAATACCCACAAGTGATATGTTTTGTTTATTTTACTTCATAAGCAGTGGAGTTGGGGCGCAAGATGAAATAAAACAAGATTGCGTTGCTCTCGAAAATTTCAAACCTAAATATTTCAAAAACGAATTGGTGAAAATCGGGACCAATATTCAAAGAAGCTTTTTAAACAATTCTGTTTAATAATAATAATTGCTTTATTTTCAGGCAACTAAGGCCCATAGACAAAATACACAAAATACTCTTCTATAATAATAAACTAATACATAAAAAAAATAAAAATAAAAATAAAAAAAATAAAAATCACTACAAAATAAAAAAATAAAAAAAACGGAACGCCATAAATATCAATATCCTAACTGATATTACAAATACGAAAGTGAGTTTGTTTGTTTGTTTGTTACGCTTTCACGCTAAAACGGATGAATGAATATGGATGAATTTGGCGCATGCGTAGACACGGTTTGGCGCATGATCTAGGTTAGGACATAGGATAGTTTTTAACACGGAAGTACGTTCCTGTGGGATAATTTACGACCTACACGCGGGCAAAGCCGCTGCCAAAAGCTAATAAATAAATAAAACATTACATAGATACACGGTAGGGCCGGGGAAAGTACAATTGTACTAGCAGTCACAAAGTACCCATTCTAGGCCTACAATGTTGGCCCCATCGTGTTATTACTAGACGTTGCTAGGCACGCCTAGGTATAGCAGTAGTTACCAGTCATTACTAGGAACATCTACATAGGTATAGACAGCAATTTACTTTAAAGGAACGTACATCTAGCTCGTTACTTTGTGTAAAATTGCCATGTAGCGGCTACGCTTGAGAAAATTGGAGTAGTTTCTATGCCATTACGTGAGATGATTATAAGGTTTACATTTTCAAATTACAGGTTAATTCAAATATTTTATAAGAGTAGGTACACATTTTCACTTTTGTGTTATTATGAATTATCTTTCTACTACTACTACTATTCAGGAAACCGCGTTTATTTCACAAAACTCATAAATGTAAGCGAGATTTACGCAACATTAAAACAACAAATAACAAACAAACAAATAAAACAAACAAACAACAAACACAAATACCAAATAACAACAAATACAACAAAAACAAACAAACAACAAATATGTAATTGAGTTTAATATTATTGACTACACATATCTATCTATTTTTATTTAAATATAAAACACATACACATTATAAAACTGATTTACATCCGTAAGACGTCCTCGTAACATAAGTTCCAGTTGAAAACCAGCGTCAGACACTAGTTGTCTGGCATTTATGCTGAACTGGGCCTATTTGGCGCAGCCGTGAGGCACACAATACTATTTTAAGTTGTTTTTATTTTGTTCTGTTTTTTTTGTTTTTATGTGAATATTGTGTGCCTTAACCTGAGGCATATTTTTTCTTTCTTTCATTTGAATTGGAAGAAACGATGGATGGACTGTTTGAAAGATGATTTGGCTAGAAAGGGAGTGACTACCGAGATGACGACTGATAGAGAAGTATGGAAGAAAGGGACATATTGCGCCGACCACGAATAAATTGGTATATTAAGAGCAGGAGACTGATATGAATAGCTACATGGACTTTATTCAAATACCTTAGATAACAGTTTAAAATTATTATAATAACATGTTTATGTACATAAAAACATTATAGAAGCTAAAAACGAAGTAGGATATTACCACAGATAAAAACAGATGGGTCAATCCGCATTTTAGGTATGAAGTTGCACTGCTGTAGGCACGCGGCGAGCTCGACTTGTCAAATTCCGTGGGCGTAACGTAGTTAGAAGATATAACAGTTACGAGACAAAAAAGAGAGGCAACTTTTTAAATATAAAGATAAAGATACATTTATTTGTTCAAACATGTGTGATGATACATGAATATGCACATACAGATGGAAACATAATTTTACCGGACCATAGTTTTGCCTCACTGGGCGTACAAAACGTTTATAATAATATTATTAATTAAACTGACAATTATAAATTAATTATCAATTTCAGTTTCATATATGAAATTAGAGTCAGTGCAAAATATAGTCAATAATTAAAATATACAATCAGAGTCAGTACAAAAGTAGTCAATATTAATTACAGACAAAATATGTCAATAGATCTTAAAATTAAAATCAACAATGAAATTCAACATTTATCATTTAAAAATTCAATAATGTTAAGTAGCACTTATCAGTAAGAAGCTTTTTAAGTGTTTTCTGAAATTAAACTTCTAGGTGAATATAATTGTAAGTAATTAGCGCTGTGCAACCGGCATTGCATTTTATTGTGACGTAACAAGAGTCGCTTTTTATTTAAACGATTTTGCGAAGTGACCCATCTATACTAATCTGTGGTATTACACAAAACCTCATGCGCTTACATATCTATGTATACATATTATAAATTAAAGTCGCTATTTGTATCTGCCTGTGTGACTGCAGTTTTTACCATAATTTAGAGAATTTATTACGGAAGGTTTATGTGTATAAACATTTATATTAAACTAACAGATCAAAAATAAATCTCAATGTTTTATCAGGTCGTAAAAGCTGCTGGTTAATACATAATATCATGTGCATTCAGAACTGTCACCACGAGTACATAACTCCCTTTGTCCAATGATCACTGAGTTGCGGTCAACGCCAGTTTAATGAATCGTTCATCAAATGATGCAAATAATGTAAATTATATGAAACCTGTTAACAAATTGAAAATGTTTACGAAAAATCACGATCATTGGCGATATACACGATTCGTTGAATATTCAATTCAATTGAAGTGAATTATTAATTCCTCACATTCGATTGTGCATTCATTTTAAATTAGTTACTGTTAGCTTGTTTTTGCGTCATATTTTGCGGGTGGACAATTTTTAAGGATAATGATAATGAGACAATGTACTCGTATTGTATAAAAAAATAATGTTCTTCTGCATCGTGTCGATGGCAGGAATTTAATTTTGTTGGCCACAACTTCGCCACTTTCACGACATCGTCAGTGGCAGCGCAGAGGTCTGGATTATTGGGCCCTCTGGGGCCCAAAAAATGCGTTAAAAAATGTTTTTTGGGCCCCAGAGGGCCAGATAGGAAGTATAACATAGTTTGTGATGAATGAATGATGTGACCATTATTAAGTAACAATATGTTGAAGAGTGTACGGAGTTTCTTGGCCGTTTTTGCCACAGAAACCTACTAAGCTTTGGAATGAGCAACTAGTTTCATTTTTCTGACTGACCAACTCCTTGACAATACAAAAGTGCCTGCAAAGAGTTTGTGAAACAGTTCAATATCCACACTCTGCTGCCATACCGTCGAGGTAGCCCCACTTTACGAGGAGTTACATCTTCCCCCTAGATAGATTCCCTTCGAGAAAAATTCAAAGAAATAAATATTCTAACTGTAGTGTAACTGTCTCACAATATATTTTTGAAAACCTATTGTATGTACAGATGCCAGCAGGTCAACCTACCCGAAACTGTAAAATTTTCCCAATCAACTTTGAACCTTATGCTTTAGTGGTAAAGTAGAAAATCTATTAAAGAAATTTGACAGATTGTAGTAGGTTGATGTGCTGGTGTCTGTACACAAAAATATATCAAATTTTAAGGAGATTTCCGGTATTCATAGCTTAAATACTAGGGATAAACACAACCTTGCTGTACACCGCACTCGTCTCCACAGAGTAGGCAACTCGTTCATGGGTCAATGTATACGCTTTTACAACAAACTTCCCATCGACATTCGAAACTTACCCATTAAAAAGGGTATTATAAAATTTCAGATTATTTAGTAGATAAAAAAGCTTGGGATTGAGCTGCTCGCTCTGCTAAGCCTTGTGATAAAATCATAAAACTTGACATTATAATTATTCAGTAAAATCATCAAAATATACCAGTATTATATAAACATTGACATTGTTGAATATAACATACAAAATGACATGATTACTTTGTAAAGTATTATATTGTTTTAATTTTTGTGAAGTCCTCACAGACTATGTGGATATTATTATTTATTTATTTTTTTCTTTCTCAGTAAGTTTTAATGATGGTCTGGCAGTTTGAGTAGTTTATGCGCCCTACCCAACCGTCCTTTCTTTGGTATTGTTCGTCGAGTTGAGCTCCTTAAGTTCTGAGTTGAGCTCCACTATTACTGACAATTGCTTGCACTAACAGGTCAGGTCCACTCAAATCTGTGTGGTTCTTTTCTCAAAAGACCATTTCAGACACTAATCTACATGGTCCTCCTATGAACTGACCAAGATTATGTCTGAACTTTAAAAGAGACTGTGACCTCTGAGTTTGTTTCGGTCATACTTCTCAGAGTAGTCAGATAGGAAACGCCGAATTCATCTAGCTAATTATTTTTTTAAGATGACGTGTAAAAGTGATTCCAATATCCTATTTACAGAATAAACAATTTCATTTCATTTCCCACATATAAAAATTGTAAAGGTACAATAATGTAAGTAGTAAAAGTAGACATATCCTATTAAGAACCAGGTCAAACGTTACTGCAACTTTCAACCGGTCTACCCCACTAAGCAAAAGTCTCTCTATCCATTAAAAATAAAATAAGAACATCCACCAATAACTCTGCATGCTGCAGTACATAAAACAAGCTTACTTTGAAGCTCGTATTTTAGTGAAGCATTTAGTAACTGGAAGCCGGGTCAGAGCAATTTAGTGGAATAATTTAGTTAGTAATTGTGTTCTGCGAATCGGTGCGCTGTGTTTTGACGTGAATAAATAGAAATCATCGTTATACACGCGATGCTTTGATGTGAGAACACGAATGTTGGAATAAGTTATTGGTAGGTATACAAATTATAGGTGATTTTTTATTGGTATTTTGATAAGTCCACATTTGTCTAAAAGGTACACGTAAGTATATTAAACCGGATTCATATTACTGTGTTGTGTCGTGTCGTGACGCCTTCTGACGCAGTGTTAGCCAATCAAAACTCGTTGTGATTTGACGTAGTTCTGAACAGATTCGTTTGATTGGTGTATTCCGCGTCACGACACAACGTGACACAGTAATTTGTCGGTGGCATTACAATTTTTTTTGTAGAATGTAAAAGGTTTGCGCCTGATGGGATTTCTCATCGGCAAAAATGACGAACTTCCATATAAACTTTTATCCCCTATATAACCCCTATAGGGGATGAATTTTTTAAAATCTTGCCTCGGTTAGGTACTTCGATATAAAAGGCACTCTTCTGAACAATTTCACGCTTCAATACCCAGCGGCTTAGGCTGTGCAGGATAATTCAAGACCAGGCACTCTAAAGACAATTTCCACGCAAGCTCCGCCCCCTTGCACTTCGCCACTCTACTATGTGCTAAACATCAGTAATAAAGTTGAATATCACGTAGGATCTTTGATCGTGTTCGAGCACGAAACTAAATGGCGTAAGTCTCAATTATTATTTCGTTTATAACTAAAGTAATAATTGATCTAGAGAAAAAATATCTTGTGGCAGGATAATAAACTATATTTTCTTACTGTGAATACTTATTTTAGACATAAAAGCAGATTAATCTTGATTTTAAATAATTAAATAATCTTTAAAAAAGCACATGATTTTTTAAAATGTTACAATTAAGTAACTGTACATGAAAAGAAAAAGATCCAATAATTCATATAATATACACACATCAACACGGTCTAGGGATATTTTAAAAAAAGCGAATTACTATTAATATGTTAATTATTTATATGACATGTATATATTTAAAAGATACGTTATTTAATATTCTACCATTTTTTAATAATGGTTAAGGTACTTCGATTAAAATTTCAGGATTTTATGGAAAAAAAATGAAGCATAGACGGAAACCGTATATGAATTAACTTTTAATTTATGAGTAAAAACTGAAAAAAATAGAAAAATCATTTAATTTGTGTTTATAAACTTGAAGTTAGTAGTCTGAGAAAGCGCCCATGATGTTCATAACACATCGGCAACGATTCGGCATGCTCAGAACAAGGTTGTCAATGTCTTGCTGCGGAATATTGTCCCATGTCCTTCTGAGGTGCGCAAAAAGTTGATCTTCTGTAGCCAGATTTTCAGGAACTTCCTTCAGAGCTCTTCTTTGCAGCATATCCCACGCATGCTCAATGGGATTTAGATCTGGCGATTGAGCAGGCCAGTCTAAGGCCCTAACATTGTGTGTATGTAACCAAGCTGCTACCGTTCTCGCCGTGTGTGCCCGGGCATTGTCGTGCATGAGCAGGAAATCTTGCCCCATTTGTGTTCTGTAGGGCAAGATTACGGGCCCCAGCACCTGTTGGACGTATCGTTCTGCCGTCATATTGCCCCGCACCCAAACGAGATCCGTCCGTCCTCCAAGACGAATTCCTGCCCAAACCATAATATTGTTCCTCCTTGGTATGGGTGAACTTCCTGAGGTTTCTGAAGACGGCTCCATCGTCCAGGAACTCGCCAAACACGCGTCCTTCGTGAATCTGGATGGAAGCCGAACCTGGATTCATCCGTGAACAGCACATTGGACCATTGCTCACGGCCCCAGTCCACGTGGTTCCGAACCCATTCTAATCGTCGTCCACGATTGCCTCTCCGTAAAGGTGGGACCCGGAGTGGTCTACGAGAGCGTAGATTGCTTTCATGCAGTCGCCTTCTTACAGTTTGGTCACTCACAAGCACTTGGTGTTCCACTCGCAGCCTTTGGACCAATTGAGTCGCCGTTGCATTTGGTTGAGCTCGCGCAGTAATTTGCAAAAATCGATCTTGTCTGGGGGTAGTGATGCGACTTGGCCCCCGGTGCCTCTCCGCTACTTCACCTGTGGCACGATAGCGTGTCCACAATCTTGAAATTACATTTTGGTGGGTCCCTATGGCCTCAGCAACATTACGCTGAACAGACCCAGCTTCCAGCATTCCCACAGCTCGTAACATCTCCGCCCTCGTCAAATGTTGGCGTTGCATGGCTACAATACCTCAATTTTAACTTTATCTTTCGTTTAAAAATGAAAAAAAACTGTAACTAAACTTAATTCGTATTGTTTTCTAAATTTCGCACAAATGAAAATTCCCTCTCCTACACATCAAGACATTTTTATGCCACCGAAACAAAAGAATTTTCAAAAATTTGAATTTGGAATTAGTCTGAGATAAATTACAAACAAATCGGTGTATGAAAGATTACAATGCGGCCAGTACTTTTCGAGTTATTTAATTGAGTATGAAATATCCCTAGACCGTGTTGATGTGTGTAGTTCCATTTTAGTTATATGAGTGACTGTTTCAGAATATTAATGCAAATAAAATACAATTTAGGGAGCCTCCTCTTAATTTAAGAGTTTTATTAAGTATTTAGGTCGATGTAAAGCTCTAAGGTCAAAGACCTTTTAGATAGATACCTATACAACTATTTGCAGGATTGCGAAAATCAAGATCTCATCATAACAAGCAGTTGTCTTATCTAGTAGATAATATTTTAAAAGATTTTGTATTTATATTTGAATTTATTTTGTATATAGAAGGTTAAGAACTTATACTCTATTAACTAACAAACTCCAGCTGGAATCTCCAAGGTTCCAAGTAGTCACGAGAAGATTGCTCATGCTCGTCTACTCACTTTGCTCACTACACGTCAAAGTGAAGAACTGTTGAGACGGACGAGCACTTACTGGAGTTAGCAGTTCTCACCACCAATTAGAGCATAAGCACCAAGTTTCGTACAGTAACGTGAGATTCTAGCTGAATATACGGTACTGTCGGGTCTTGATTCTGTTTGGAGGAGACTACGATATTAAATTGTGGAGTAATGATGTCTATCCATCACGTCTTAGAAAAAGTAATCAATTTATTTGTTGTTTGTCGATCAATCAGTACTTACAGTTTTGCTTAGGCCTTAATCAGTCGGTTATCTTTCAAAGTGAAGGCACTTGAACATATTCGTAAAAAGTTGGCAAAAACATCCCAGCGCTGATTTGCTGCATTTGTTTTCTCCTCTACCTATCGTTATTTCTCCTGACAAAGTTTATTCTGATAAATGTATGTATGAATGTATGTATGTATTAGTATTTTTTTTTTCGAGATACCTATCCTTTATTATGCACCTGCTATGTATTGTCTCTGCTTTACCCTAATTAATTTTAATTTGCATTTAAAATCTACACTAATATTATAAGGAGAAAAGATTTTTATTTTTGTTTGTAATAAATAAACTCAAAAACTACTGGACCGATTTAAAAAAATATTTCAACAGTAAGATGCTATATTATTACTGAGTAATATGGGATATAATTTATAAAGACATCAAGCGGGCGAAGCCGCTGGCGGAAGCTCTTGCGCTGGTAGAATTGAAATAAATTATTTGACTTTGACTTTGACATAGTGACACCTCCATCCATCGTCCTTTTTTAGGGTTCCGAAAAAAAGGAACCCTTAAAGGATCACTTAGTTGTCCGTGCGTCAGTCTGTCAAGACCTTTTTTCTCAGGAACGCGTGGAAGTATCAAGTTGAAATTAATATCAAATACGTAGGTCTATAGTCAACGCAATAAAAAAATACGCCATTTATGCGACATATTTTGACACTTGCAAATAAATCAAAACCTACAGGGTACTTCCCGTTGACCTAGAATCATGAAATTTGGCAGGAACCAAGGTATCACAGCACATGTATAGGAAAAAGTCTGAACATATTAAATTTGTAGTTGTATCACACAAAAGAAAAAATACGATTACTTACATTTGCAGTTGGAGAATTGACCGTGACGTAAATCGATGTATGGGAGAAAATGTTTTTCAACTACAATGTTAAGTTTGTTTTTGGGATAAATTTACCCCAACTACGGAACCCTTTATTGTACGTGGTCCGATACGCACTTGGCTGGTTTTTTCTTTAAAACCATAGGTATCCTTTAAAAATTATTATGTTTCATCAGGGATCCGTCTTAGAATTTGTACAATATGGCACGAAAAGCTCAAATCTCTAATTATACAAGCAATTTTTCGGACGATCTATAGGCTAGTTGCACACTATTTGATGTTTACTACGGAATATCGACTTTTGTTTTGCAAAAGCATTATTTGATTTTGTGTTTAAAAGGTATTGAAATTGGGCGTAGTGATCGTTAGGAAATTTCCTTGGTAACAGTCTATTAACCATGGCGTTGCGTGTTTAGAGCTGAATGTTTATATTCGTAATGGGCATGAACCGATATTTGCAAATGTTATTAGTATTGGGTTTAAACGAGTATTTTATATTGAAGCACGACAAATCAATCAATCAATCATCGATCGATTTAATGTATTTTTGGAAAATACCTCTACTGTCAACAACTCACAGATGTACACAATTTACTGAATTCTGTCCGCATGCACCTTTATTTTAATTATAAGTTCGCGATTTGTATCAGCAGTGCAGCATCAAAGTGAACCGCGGATGAATTCGCGCGCTTTTGTGTCCGCCATCTTATCAAGATGGCGGCCGACTGATTTATTACCGCCTATTGTGTTGAAAGTGAGTCTTCACGTCATGATTAATAATGTAAGACCTAGATTTCTAGTAGTATTTTGCAGGTAATGTATGATAAATGATTTAATATACATGTTGTATCGTATAGGTCGTATTGAATAAAGGAGCTATTGTTTCCTAGCGTATTGTATTGTAACTTTCCTATGGTACATAGATTTGTCAAATATCGCATTATACTGGAGACGTTATTTGAATTATTACGATAATATTCACCGAAATGTGGGTTTAAGGGAAGCAAGTATTGTAGGCAAGACTGTAAATATGCCTAGGTTTAATTAATTAATGCATATACCTACTTACTTAAACGTAAAGTTTGAATATAATTAAAACACCGAAAGTTTCAATATAATTAAACGACTGAAAGTTCCAATATACTCTTAACAAAATGAGCTTATTAAAGTTGTTAAAAGATTCTTGAAGCTACGAGAGTGCTACGGTGCTACGCTTTAGCTACGCGGCTACGCGAGTGCTACGGAGAAACAGTAAACATAATAAGCACGCACAGATAATTTAAAATCACAAAGGTAAAATTATTTAATATTTTTAAACGTCCATTCTTTATATCTCAACGAATTTATTCCCATCCATTAACCCTTCAATATTGACCAACCTCATAACTTCGTTAACGGAGGACTCCCAACATTATCAACATTGTGTGACGTCACATTCCGGACGCGATCGCAGGGCGGCTCGGGTGCGGTGCGGCTGCGGTTCGTTGCGGATCGCTGCGGTTCCGAACTTGTTGAATGCAGACGTCGGCATTGTAAACAGGGCAACCCTTTAGCAGGGTTGGCACACATACCCTTCACTTGATACATACATCAACTCTCGCCTTCCTATCATGAGGGTAGGCAGAAACTACAGAACGCCACCTGTGACGATCCTTACATACGCACACGCACGTTCATACAGACGTATGAACGTGCGTGTGGGCGTGTAAAAGTGATTCCAATATCCTATTTACAGAATAAACAATTTCATTTCATTTCATTTTCATTTCATTTCATATTAAAGTTTTAAAACTCCCGACACAAAGATTTCCACATTTCTCTATCCTACTCCATCACCAGACCCTGTTCATCATCTATCTCCTATTCATTGAGACCATTCCAATGAGCCCAAACACGATACCCGTGCTGTAAGTTCGTAAGGCAGTTGGGTTTCCTGCAAATTCCAGGTGATACTGCAGCATCAGTTCAAGGTTACTATATTCTTCTAATATCATTGAAGTAACAGAATACCAAATTTCAAATCGATCAGACCTGTGAAAGACACATCCATTCATCAACTAGAAAAGATTTAATAATCTTCAAACGGCTAAACCGATTTTGATAAAACATGTCTAAAAAGCATCGCTAGAAAACCTGCTTTCAAATAAAAAAAACGCATTCAAATCGGCTCACCCGTTTAAGAGCTACGGTGCCACAGACCGACTCAAACATAGCGGTTAAAGGTATAACAACCCTCTTTTTGCGTCGGGGGTTAAACAAAATATGAAATAGGTATTTAGGTATGGAATGAACTATTGTTGAATTCATAAAATGTTTATATTTGACGGTATTTTGGGTGACGGGTCCGATTCCCATTTGGATCTGAGCAATTATGCCTTTCAGTGATCATAATTATGTATTTGCAATTACTGCTTCCTTTTACTTTGTCATACCTACATGAAAGAGCACACTATGCTATTTAAGCATGTCACCAGAAAATCAAAAGAAATTTATACATACTTAAATTATGTACATAGAAAATAGAAATGGAAAATAGTTTGTTGTCCGAGTAAGCAGGTTCATAGGTTATCACCAAGTTGAGACAACATGAGTGGCTTAAATTTTTCAACTACAGCTGTGTTACAATGTATTTATTTGCCAGTAAGCCCCAAACTAGACAGTAAGTGGTAGCCCTAATAAACGGTTACGCATAAACTATGACTCTTACTAAGCGATAATACATTAATAATGTGTTTGTTAATGTCCTGTCGTTCTCATATTACGGGGAATTTGAAGATGTTGAGATATTGTTGAGCTAAATCTTGGCAAGCCTGCTTGCTAAGATTGCCTTTGTTACAATTACTTTTGTGAGATTTGTTCAACCAAATCTGTCTCGTATAAATCTTGCCACACTTGTTAGGCTGCTAGATTACATTAAAGTTACACACTAAGTATGTTTCATTTAATTATAGTTTCAAGTTACGGTATCCTGTAACTTAAAATAATTATTAAATTAAAACTGAAAAACTGATGCTAATCGGAATTATTTAAAATATATTTAGAATAGAATATCTTTAATTTGCATACAATTTAGTACATAAAAGATATTGAATATGAATGGTTCCACATGTTTTGTTTACTTAATACTACTCAGAGCCGTGGTGGCCCAATGGTATCGGCGACGACTTACTATGTAGGTCGTAAGTTCGAACCAAGGCAGGCATTACCGCAAAGCCGAACACACCGGTGTACATCTCCCGCCTACACTACACCACTAAGGCGGAGGACATTGTGGAGTACGTGCGCCAAAAGACGAGGTACATGCCGAGGGTGCAGTTACTAGAATCGCACCGGAACGTCAACTTCAAGGCGTTCGTCGTGCGAGTACCGAACTGTTATCTGCCCCTCGTCATGGAAGAGGACTTTTGGCCGCAGGATGTGGTGTTCCGTCGCTTCCGCGGACAAGTTCCACAGGACAGCACAAAGTTAAGCTAGTGCAAAATGAAGTGCTACTAACATAGTCTAAGCCTATTTATTAACACAAGTTTTTGTTTATATTCAAATATGTATGTTTAGGTTAAGGTATTTTTCTATGGGCCACTGTTGCCTGAAATAAATGGTATTATTATTATTATTATTATTACTTTGTGTATTTGATTTCATCACCACTGCTCTCAAAACGGTGAAGAAAAACATCGTGAGGAAACCGGAATGTCTTAGAGCCATAAAAATCCAAGACTTGTGACATCCACCAACCCGCACTGGGCCCGCGTGGTGGATTATGACCCACTCCCTTCCACAGAGAGAAGACCTGTGTCCTAGCAAGGAGGAGGACAGCAACAAGATACCAAAATACTACCAATATGTGAAAATCGGTTAAACTATCTAAATCGATAAGTACCAACCCTAGTTACCAGTAACGTGAACTTAAGTAGTCATAATACATTAATAACGCCTCCGTTTTGCCTTCCAATTACGACGAACTTAAAGTTACCATGTCGTAGATTTCTCGATTTGGTCAGGTTCAACCGTCATTTCGGTCAGTGCCGACCGTCATTTGGTTGGTTGTTATTAGACAAGTAACTTCAATTCTATTCATTACGGTCAGTTTACTGCCCTCCTGACGAGCCAATACGATTGGGTAGTCGAACTTTGTGATGTTAAACCTAGTGTTATCGTTTTAATTTGCGACTTCTTCTTCTGAAGTTATTTTAGCTGGGGATTTCGTTCTAAATAGTATGAATCTGCCTGCCTTTTCCCACCTATGTTGTGGTAGACTCACAGTCTAACTGCATGCAGCTGAATTATTTTCATTGATTTATTTATTCAGTAGTATACTTATATCTTTATACATAATAAGTTGGTGCAAACATAAACTCATTATAGTTTCGCCGTGCACTAAAATCATCGACCACATAATTAAGACAAAAATGAAACACTAACAAAAACAACAACCCTCGTTGTAGCGAAATATTTATCTATTACCAACGAGCGAACATCGATGACCGTCCTTAAAACAAAAAGTGGTGGAGGAATGTGATTTAGATTGATACAGATCCTAAAAGTATTCTACAAGTAATAGTTAATTTTCCCATGATATTGTTGGGTATTATGTTCATTTACTATTTAACTATATTCATTTATTCGTTGGTGCAAATCGTACTTAAAAAATCGCTCACAACTGGTGTAGCTCTAGGGTTTTAAATTCAAACAATATAACATTCCATCAGGGGTGCCACAGGGCGTCAGCGTCGTTTGCTACGCTGACGACACGTTGGTCCTGGCGCAGGGGAGGTCGCACCAGGCGGCGGCCGAACTAGCGACACACGGGGTTGCGACAATCGTGGACAGAATCCGGCAATTGGGACTCGAGGTGGCCCTGCACAAGTCCGAGGCCATGTGTTTTCATGGTCCTCGGAACGCGCCACCGTTGGGGTCCCAAATAACGGCAGGAGGAGTTCACATCGGCATCGAGTCGACGATGAAGTACCTTGGACTCGTCCTCGACAGCCGGTGGAACTTCGTGGAGCACTTCCGACGTTTGGCTCCCAGACTGGAGCGGGCCGGGGCTGCTTTGAAGCGGCTCCTGCCCAATCTAGGGGGTCCAAACGCCTCCTGCCGGAGGCTATACGCGGGGGTCGTGCGGTCCATGGCCCTTTACGGGGCTCCGGTTTGCGCGCGTTCATTGAGGCGGCGGCCAGCCCGCCGGTTGAACGCGTCCCAGAGAGTCATGGCCACCCGGCTGGTCCGGGGATACCGCACGATCTCCGGTGAGGCGGCGAGCCTTCTTGCCGGATTACCGCCATGGAATCTGGAGGGAAAAGTCCTCGCGCACATCTGGGAGTGGCGCGAGGAGTCGAAACGCCGGGGCGTAACTCCGTTCCCGCGAGAAATCGCGGCACAGCGGACAGAGCTCCGGCGGGATCTCATGGCGTCATGGAGAGTGCGATTGTCGCAACCCAGTGCTGGGCACGCCACTATTGCGGCGATAAGTCCCCTCTTTGAGGAGTGGCTAGAGAGGCGCCACGGCGTCCTCACCTTCCGCCTGACGCAGGTCCTCACCGGACATGGTTGTTTCGGGAGGTTCCTATTTCGTATCAGGCGGGAGGAAACGCCCGGGTGTCATCACTGCGTGGATCGCCCGGAGGACACGGTTGAGCATACGGTGGAGGTCTGTCCGGCTTGGGCAGAGCATCGCCGTGTCCTCGTGGAGGCGATCGGCGGCGGGGATCTCTCGCGTCCGGCCCTAGTCCAGGCCATGGTACGGAGCGAGAGGGCATGGGAGGCCGTCACCTCCTTCTGCGAAGCAGTAATGCTCGCGAAGGAGGAGGCAGAACGCGTGAGGGAGAGGCAAATTTCGCGCCCTCACGCCCCTAGCCGCCGCAGGAGACGCCCTGGGCGTCAGGAATCGCAGGCCGATTCCCGGCCACCGTAGGCGTGGGCTTGCGGACGGTGAGCAATGGGTAGCTCGCCGTCCGATAAGGACCAGGCCCGGGTCGACGGCGCGTTGTGTTCCACGCGCGCCTCAAAGAGATGTCAGCACAACGGAAGGGGTCCGATAGGACCGATGCCTGCCGGGGTTGCGGGAAAGTCCGAAAGGGATACCGTGGCCCCTGGCAACGTAAAGGCAACGGAAGGAACACGGGTGGGTTTTAGTCAGTAAGAGTCTGACACGCCCTCCCGCTCCACCCAGAGCGGGAGAAGTTATTTGATAATTTCCCACCCAAAAAAAAAAAAAAAAGGGGTGCCACAGGGGTCACACTTGGGGCCTTTATTTTTCTTAGTTTTTATAAATGATTTGGGCTGCTTAATTAATTCGGAATATAAACTTTTTGCTGATGATTTAAAAATGATTCGTTGTATATAATTCGATATGAACTATATACAACGAATCCGATATTATTCAGTTTCAGCTAGATTTAAATACACACAAAAACACAGTTGGTGCATACAAAATAAAATGTCATTAACTCAAAACATATACGACATAAAATTTACTTAAAATATACTTAGGCTAGGATTTAATTAGGAGGCGAGTGGGATACCCAGTCCCCACAAATCCATCGTATCGCTTTTCCGTGGAGGCATTTGGTGACGTAATATGTCTGTTAATTATGTCATCCAAGTCAGAGGCTCATGGGTGGCTTTAAAACTCTGACACCAGGTTAGTCATTAACCACACGAAAAGAAGAATAAGATTATGTAATTAGCCGATACGTAATTATAAAAAATAATACAAATGTTGTACGTGTTTGATATTTGTATTACAATAAAATACAGATTATAAACTGTGGAAGATAGAGGGCCGCGATTTTTTTTTAGGGGACCCCATAATTTGAAAAAAAAATTCGCGTCATGAAAAAGATTGAAAAACACAATTTTACAAAATTCAAATAATTTACGGTAGTCATTTATTTACTTCTTCTTAATGTTATGCGGAACAATTGCTTTTAATATACGTAGTTGAAGTGCGTATATTTGATCCAGGTGAGTCTTATATGTCCTACCATAGCTTGATAGGCCATAGGATATCGTTGATTCGGCCAGGGCTTTGTAAACATTAACCGTGTTTGATATGGAATTTCGCATCTTATAATAGAGAATTTAGATAACATACATCTCAATTTATCACACACCCCGTTAATGTGCTCCTTCCAATTAAGTCGGCTATCAATGGTAAGTCCTAGGTATGTTTGGGTCTCCACGAGATCTATGGAGTCACAGCTGCAAGGCTTGGCTACTTTATTACGGCAGTTGTCATACAAACACTCATGACAGTGTGCTGTTAGTTTAGGCAAGGAAGAGCTTTTATTTTGACTGGAACTGATGTACAATAATTTAGTCTTAATAGCTTTTAATACTAAACCAGAGTCCATTTATTTAGCAAATCAAAGTCCCCTTGTAGTTGCTTTTGGACATCACTTTTTGGTAAAATTAACAAGGCTATTAACATATGTGAGGTAGTGCAGTGGCCCAAGGACCGAGCCTTGTGCCGTTTCTTCCATTACGATGACTGGTTCACTAGTCGTGTCACTGACTTTGACCACGTATTTTCCTGTCATCAAGATAGTTTCCGCACCAATCGAGTAGTTTGCCTCTAATTCCGCTGTTCTGAAGAAACTCTAGTAACTGGTCTTGCTGTAGTTTATATTTTAACTAGAATGTGCTTAATGACTACTATCTGTGAACGTTGATAGCAGCTGTGGGTATTATTTTTGGGTTGAAAGCCATATTGTTTGTCTGTTAGTATTACAAATGAAATTGGCGTTTTGTCGAATTTGGTTAGGAATTTCAAATTCAAATTTATTTCAAATTTAAGCTTGTGTATTTGTGTTTCGAATTAAGTGATTCATTTGTTTTCGCGCCATTTGATTTTTCTTTGACTTAGTTCTGTTCACATCATGGAAAACTTAATATATCGCGTCATTTAGGAATAAGAGTTCCACCAGCAGCGCTGTAGAAACAGTTCGAAGGATTAATGATGTGTATGGGGAAGCTAAAGAAAATACTGTACGTTTTTGGTTCTAATGTTTTCATTCAGGAAATTTTGACTTACAGAACAAACCCTGTGGACGACCGGAGAATCTAGTTGAAAATGAAGAATTAAAAGTGATCGTGGAAGCGGATCCATCGCAAACTACGTCAGAGTTAGCGGTAGGCTTCGGTGTGAGTGATAAAACAATTTTAATTCACTCGAAACAAATTGGAAAAGTGAAAAATTATATATTTTAGATTTTTCACTTTTGTTTTTTTCCATATAAAACGCATTTTTTTTTAAACATAAAATGTGTTTTTTTCTATTATTTTATCAATTGTAGGCAATATACTAATAGGTCTATAGTTTCGTACGCAAAATACCCGCTTTGACGTGGAGTTGCGGAAACTAGCCCGTATTACCTATTACCTAGGTCTATAGTTGTTCTAATCCTGCCTGCTTCCTTTTTCGTGAATCGGTCTGACAATTCCTGTTTTAAGTGTAGATGGATAGTTGCATGTTTGTATGCATAAATTAATTAAGTTAGAAATCACTGAACGAACTAAGCGTATTTCCCAGTGTGGCCTGCGCTTTAACGTGCTTTCCGAGGCACGGAGCGGTCTCGATTTGTAATGGATGGTCACGCATTCACGAACTGACCGTGAACTGAACGTGTCCTTATCAAAAAAGCATATTATAAGATTAAAGACTACGTTGAAGACAAGGAAGTTTGGCAATAATTCCTTCTGCACATGTGGCTTCCCTGGTACCTCATTAACGGCATAAAATAACTATGTAAATTTCTATTAACGGCTCCCAAATAAAGATGATTATTTTATTTTATTTTACCTTTTTTCTTTTTTCTTGTACATACTACCTTGACATAATCTCTTCGTTATTTGACATTATATACCTAAAATATTATATTTTTTTTAATAATAAATAAGTATTGTTACATACAGCTGTAGTGGCAATTATGTCATTTGGTCTAAATAGCTTTTTATTTTTATTATTTGATATTGCTTTTATATAGATTCTTTTCTTTTAGATTTTGTGAATGTGAGAACGTTGTAGGCTTACTTAGGATTAGGACTGTAGATCTATCGACCATTTTTTATCTTGCTAAGTACCTGGTACTTGTAGATAGGCCTACACTGTCCTCTCATACCTATTAACTCTGTAATTTGAAAACATTGTAAATACCATTTATTTTTAAAAGAGTAACCATGGAGTTTCTTGCCGGCTCTTCTCCATAGGAAACGACGAATTTTTTTTTTGACCGCGGCATGCGGCAACCTTTGATCGACCCTTGCGGTTGCACGATACTGCAATTATACATTATGTTTAAATGGTTGAGTTTCGCTACCAGGGTCTATTTATATATAGAAAGAGTTTATTAACGAGTACTCTAACAACTCTTAGCAAACTACTTGAAAATCACGAAGATAAAAGGTTCAGTCTCCGAATCCAGTTAAAATATTCAAATGGAACACTAACGAAAGTTAGTCTATAACTTGATAGTGCCAACAAACATTGTGTTCTATACTGCACTAAGTTCTGTTTGTGTTATAAACTAGAGCAGCAAACGCATGCAAAATCTATGTTCTTTGTAAACTTATGTTTCTGCCTCCTATTTTAACTAGTTGATAGGAAAATAATTAATATGTCTGTAAAGCAGTAATTTTATCACGGTAGGTTTAGGGTTATCTTCTCTTGCATTAGCACTTATCTTTAGAAAGAAAAAAAAGAAAGAAAATACGTTTAAAAAATACGGTAAATCTGACGCAAAGAGAAAAAAAAACACGAGAATAACAAATTGGGGGAAAATATGCGTCACATCCACGTAAACGGCGATAGGAAAATACCTCATGCCACATTATTAAACAATCTGGAAGCGGGACTTATATTATGATTACTTATCTGTTGGTGAGCGTATACATCCAAGTATTGCCAGTCGTCGGGGGTACTTGAATGCATCAATATGGTTACGAAAATGTAAATGTGGATGGATAGGGAGAGAAAATCCAAAGAAAGAAATGGATGGATTATTTGAAGAATTAAATGAAAGAAACTAGGGAGTGAATGATAGCTTGACGGTTGAATGGAATGGATGAACAAAACGCATTGCGCCGACTCCAAGTAACATCGGACAGGGGCAGGAAGATGGCGATGATTATAGTTACTTAATATCGATACAAAATTAAAGAACACAGACTGGTACCTATTCCGCGGCTACAATAATACCTACTCGAATTAAAACAAAAATTAACGATGTTAAAGAGAACCAAACGTTATTTATTTATTTTGTTAACATGTAAAACACTGGTTAGTAGGTTAGTAGTTCAAAATTTAAATTCAAAAGTCATTTATTCAAACTAGGCTGAGAATCAGCACTTTTCGAACGTCAAAATTACATAAGACAGTCCCCCAAAACGCCCACCCTTCACCACTTCCTAGTGCTTTAGCTGGGAAGAAGAAGTGGCGCAACAAACTCCCCAGCAGCACAGCTGTCTGTTCAGTTAGAAAAAAAATGATTTTATATAATAGTATGCGAAATGATATTTACATTACGAAACACAAATAATAATTTAAATTATAAAATTAATAGCCATATGACAGCTAGCACACGCCATTATACCAACCAAAAACATCAAGAACTATACTCAAGCAGAAATAAAAATAAGTTAACGAAAACAATATCTAAATAAAAGCCTCCAGGCATAAAGGGCGTGCCCGCTTACAAATAGCTGTAACTAGAAGTTATAATTGATAAACTAGGACCATCGAGGTAAAATAAAAAAATATCGAGGTCGCTAGCTAACCACATATTGCAATACAACTCATAAAAAAAACATTGTAATGAGTAGATTATGTCAACAATAAATTAAAATAAAATAAATTGACTTATAAAGTCAAATTATAATTAAGAGTTACATTTTAATAAACATTAGTTATATAATTATTACATTTTATTTCAAGTAAATCAATATTATTAATTCATTCATTCATTTAAGTCATTATAGGTAAACATATAAAAGTAAAGTCATTTATTATTTTACATTTAAGTACGCCAAGCATATTATTACAAGGTCAATCGATTCACAATTTGTCAGCTTTAAATTCCTCAACGGTATAGTAGCGTTAAATGAGTAATCGTGAGGTTCAGTACAAAGCTGGCTCTAATTTGCGTCAGTACCTATTTCAGAAGCATAGAGTGTAGGTGAATGATTGAATTTAAACGATTGTGGTCAACTGCGACCGCTCTAAGCTCAAACGTATTTAGATTAGTTGGAGGGTTAAAAGGAATCGCTAGCATTTATTAGCGTCAAAGGGTTAGGTTAAGTTCACACCGAGACGTGACGCGAAGCGACCGAAGCGCGAACTTTTTAAGATGGTGATACAAAATATAACTTTATTTACTACTCAAAAAGATACATATTTAATTGACATAATCCGAAAATGCCTCGCGGCGTCGCGCTGCGCCACGCTGCGCCTCGAGAAAACAAAAACTTTATAAAGCTTTCGAAATCAAAAGTGAAATTGAGATTTATATTTTAAGAGGGCACACACAATAATTTATTTTTTGTGTGTCACACTAAAAAATAATACCTACCTATTCTCACCATCTTGTTTTAAAATATAGGCCAAAAAACTTACGTGTAAAAGTGTATTTAAAGATCTACTTACAGAAATAAACATCATTTCATTTCGTTACAAGCTGGCACGTTTCTGTTGAATTTTTTACAAATAAATGTTTATACAGAAAGCTTGTTGTTTTAAAAAAAACCTTGACTGAAATATTTTTTTACAAAACAAACCCGTTTGGTAATGAAAAAGGTTTGATTTGAATACACTGTGTATTTGGCTTTTCATAAGATTAAGCCGTTATTAAAAATAATGTTAAATCATATTTAAATCAACACATATTTACTTAAAAATTAAAGCAGTCATATTATATAGTCGCCCGCAAACATTTGTATGTAACCTATATTTAGGTGTAACCTTTCACTACAGCCAAAATCAATAAAAAAGTCAACCGAGAATTATCCAACAGAAAATCTACCAAATAATCGACCAAACTCCAACAATATGTTTTTATATTCTACCATAATATCAATTTCTCTTTTAACATTTTTTTTATAAAAAAGTATACCAGAATTGTAACTTTAATACTTTTCCACCATCATAATAGCCCGCAGTATCTGTGTGGCCATTGGATGAAAAAACGAAAGTTTAAAATTCGATTTCTATGCAGATGCGGGCACAAAGGAAAAACAAAACGTACGGCTCGCTCGCGTTACGTTTAATTGTAAAAGTGAAAAAATATATGAATTTTATTTTGTAAAAGCTGTTAATATTGGCCAGTGTTTTTGGAGCAGGTTTTTAAAGGGAAATGTATGTTTAAAACTTGATTACTATTTGCTGCAGTAACCTAGCAGCTCCATGTATCGTGAGGGGAATTAGTAGAAAATCCATGTTTATTTTAGTTCATATTATCAATAGATATGTAAGAAATAATAAAGTTATAAGTTGCATTTTAATAACTATCAAATAATTTACTGTAAAACAGTCCAATAAAATAAGTAATTACCTAATGTATAATTACTTATTTTTAAATTCAGATTTAAACAAATAAATAAGCTGCAGTTTCCGAAAATTCCTCGAATGTTAATTTGAAAGTAAATTATTTAAAATACATTTCGTTGCGATAACAGTCCGCAGCTTTTTATTGCAATTTCCGCCTCGCTCACCTCGTTCAATCATTCATTCATCATTCATTTTGGGAATACATTATTCGGAACTGTTCACTTGCAGTATGGTTTCATTATTTGTTGCCAAATTCGGTTTTTAATTAGTATTTCAATACGAATACATTCTGAAAGATAGGTATTGTATTGTACACCATCAAAATTGTAACCCAACTCATCCGCTTAATATTTTATTTAATAACAAGGTGAGTAATAAACAAGGAATTGAAAATTCAACTATCCTAACCACATAGGGGATGAAAGTTTTTAAGGAAGTTTGTCATTTTTGAAGTTGAAACTTAGACTTCTGTTTATAAGTAAAAGTTAGTTGAATCGGATGTCGTTTTTTGGAAACTCAAGGCTCCCGAGAAGTTGCCGATGCGATATCTCTAAATTTGTTGTGGTTTGTCGGAAGCCCAACAGTCTTGTTTTTTTAATTATTTTTTTGTGGTGGAAATTATCAAATAACTTCTGCTGTTCCGGGCGGAGCGGGAGGGCGTGTCAGACTCTTACTGACTTAAAACCACCCGTGTTTCTTCAGTTGCCGGGCAGGCATCGGCCCTAGCGGAGTCTGTCAGTTCCGTGTGTCAGACTTCCGCCGTATGCTCCACCGTGTCTTCTGGACAATCCACACAGTGGTGAAACTCGGGCGTTTCCTCCCGCCTTATTTGGAACAGGAACCTCTCGAAGCAACCGTGTCCGGTGTGGACCTGCGTCAGGCGGAAGGTGAGGACGCCGTGGCCGCTCTTAGCCACCCCTCAAAGAGGGGACTTATCGCTGACAGGCTGTCCATCAAATAGGCCTCGACCACACAACAGGTCGGCATCCGACGGTAGGTCGGCATCCGGTGATACCGGAGTGCCTCCCTGATGCAACTCCAGGGCAGGATATTGAAGACATTGGCGATGTCCGGTGTTAGATGTACCGGTGATCGGAATAGTCTCCACCACCACATGACGCGCCAGTCACTGACACGTGGCGAGAAAGCGGGGCTGGCGGACGAGATGTCCACCACTGATTCACCCCGCATCCGCACACACGTGGGGACAGAACCCCGGCTTAGGACGACCAGGCCTGTCTCAAGAGCCCAGCCCTCACCATCCTGCAAGCCCAACAGTCTGACAATCGGTCGATCAAATAAGCTCTGTTTCTAGGAACTTTTCTACTAACAAACTACGTATGTAACATGTTCTAAAATAATCTCTACGTCACAGCATCTGATTCACAAACTAGCTCACGTATCATCGTGCCTTTAAAAAGGGGTGCATAATTAAATGTATGAACTTAATAAGTCGACAATCGCATCGGCCCATATCAAAACCCAGTAAGTGGCAAAACAAGTCAATAGTAAGGTTTCATCAAATTTAGAAAATACGTGCGTTAAAATCTTAGCAGTAACTGAATTTTTAATTCCACCATCACTAGTAAGTGTACCAGATACTTTCTTAATATCAATAAAAAAACATAGTAAGTCACTTTGATCATTTCAAAACCAACAATTAGTGTTCGTAACTTACTAGGTTTTTTATGGTTAATTATCTTGTTCATGTGCAAGAATTTTTAACTTGCGTAAGTCTCGTTCAACTTGTCACGATGCCGACTCATTTCACAGATACGAGTGAGACTCTTATCGACCTACTGTGCACAGACCTTAGGGCAAGGTATACGACGGTGGAATCTTTTGGTTCGATTACAGGCCATTCTATTATAGTCAGTGAATTTCACATAAAGCGGGACAAATTTATACCATATATAATCAAATTTAGGCCGATGAAAGACATATGTATGGATACTTTTTACACGGATTTGTCACAATCAAACATAGGTCGTGTTCCTGAATTTACCGATGTGAATGACATGGTTGATACTTTTAACCACTGTATAATATCCTTGTTTGATGTTCACGCGCCACTTAAAACTTGTCGTATTAGAGAATTATCGTATCCCTGGATTACGGACACTATCCAGCTCATGATGCGGTTGCGGGACAATGCATTAGCCAAATATAGGAATACTAAGTCGGGACCAAAAAAGGTTTATTATAAACAGCTAAAATCCTTAGTAGAAAGCTCCTTGTATCATGAAAAAATTGCATACTTTAGGCACAATATAAATAATAAAATAAATAATCCAAAATTACTATGGAAGAACATCAAATCCACGTTTGCACCCTCAAAGCAAGGACAAGACCTTCCCCCACATTTTAGGAACCCAGACCTAATAAATAACACTTTTTTGAATGTTCCTGGCAACCCGGTAGCTAGCACATCGCTTATATCATTTTATGAGACCCACAGATATTGTGACGCAATTTTCACAATTGCTCCGGTGGACCAAAATGATATCTCCCGCATTATTTCTGACCTAAAGTCAAATGCAAGGCTACGATAACATAACCTTAAGTATGCTTACTCTAACTTTGCCGCACACTTTAGCAACTATTACCTACATTATTAATTGTTCCATATGGACATCAAAGTTTCCTTACCAATGGAAAATTGCCACAGTTAGACCCCTACCTAAGACTCCAAACCCTACAGAAGTTAAAGACTTGCGGCCAATCAGTATTCTGCCCTGTCTCTCAAAAGTAATGGAAAGGGTAGTGTGCCGGCAATTAACTCGGTTTTTGGAAGAGAACGAACTGCTACCTGATTTACAATCCGGTTTTAGAAAACAACGTAGCACTTCTACGGCGTTACTAGATGTTACGGACAATATTCTATCAGCCCAAGATAAAGGCATGTGTTCACTGATGGTGCTACTTGATTTTTCCCGTGCATTTGACTGCATTAACGTCTCGCTATTACTGTCAAAGTTAAAATACTACGGGTTTGACGACAATGCCATTCAATGGGTCCACAGCTACCTCAGTAACAGAAAACAACTTGTAGAATTGCGATTTTCGGTTGGTACTACCTTAACTTCAGCCCTTACTTCCATAGAAAGAGGAGTTCCACAGGGATCAATTTTGGGTCCGATTCTTTTTATTCTCTATTGTGCAGACATAATAGAGTGCCTTCAGAAATGCAAGTATCATATTTATGCCGATGACGTCCAACTGTATTTGTCTTTCAGACCAGATGATTATGAATCAGCCATTAGAGACCTAAACGACGACCTAGTAAGAATCGCCGCCTGGTCTGATGAGAATTGTTTGGCATTGAACCCATTGAAAACTAAGTATATGTTGTTTGGTACGAGACAGCAGTTGAAGAAGATACCTTTAAGCCTCAATTTAACTCTAATGGGTAAGCCTATTGACCGTGTGAATGAGGCGCGGAACCTTGGGTTATTTATGGACAACAGCCTTAGATTTGAGAAACACGTTGCTAACTCCGTAAGAAACTGCTTCTATCGTCTGAAACTGCTTTACAAGATGAGGCCGTTCTTGTCTGAAAAGCTTCGCGAACAGCTAGTCGAAACCCTTGTTCTTTCTAAATTAAACTACGCTGATACGGTTTACGGCCCACGCTTGCTGGCTCGTACCGATCGACTTATACAAAGAGTCCAAAATGCATGCGCACGCTTTTGCTACTCTATCCCACCTAGAAATCATGTCACCCCCTTTCTTAACAAACACTTTATTCTCAAGATGAAATCGAGACGAAAGTTACATCTAGCGTGCCTGCTTTTTGGTGTCGTTAAGTCCCAAAAACCGAAGTATTTGTACGATAAGCTTAGTTGGATGGCTAGTAGACGGGATTGCGCGCCCAGGCAATGTGCACAACAACTTTCAACACAGTCTCATAGAACAGCAGCTTTCAGAGGCACTTTCCGTTACGCTGCATCTAAGGTGTGGAATAACATCCCACCACCATTAAGGGTACTGGGCACTATCCATACGTTCAGAACACGTTTACGGCAGTATCTGATAGATTCGCAACAGAAACTAGACATGGTCACCTTAAATGTTTCACTTATATGAAATGCCTACAATACTTAGCTTAAAACATAATTCCTGTTGAGCCAAAAATATTTTGGGTATGTGGGTGGTTTGCGCACTATTTAGCTCATCGCTAAGAACAGGTTTTTGCGTGGACAGTTCCTGTTGTTTCCTGATTGTTTTTTCTTTGGTTTTTAATTCACATTTTGATTACTAATCTGCGTTCGTAATTTGTTTGCCAAACTTGTAAGCAAACACGAATTTTGGGAAAAACAACTGTAATAACCTACTCATAAGGTTCAGTTTGCGCTACAACTTCATATAATTTTTTATGAGTTTTTCAACAGTACTAGTCAGTCTAAAATCAATTTTGTTTACACTTACATAAAGTTGATGTTTGTTTGGGTGGAAATAACATTGATTCGAAACAATTATTTAAATAGACCTTATGTAGTTTATTTATTTATTTAGAGGTATAAAAAGTATGTATTAGGTATGTTGAAACTGTTGGTACTCCCCGTCACTTGTCCATAAGGGTTCATTAGAAAACCAGCGTCAGACAGCATTTGTCTGGCATTAATGCTGAAATGAACCTTTTTGGCGCAGCCGTGAGGCACACAATTGTCGCTTTATGATTATTTTCACTTTTTATTTTTATTTTTGTACTATGTGTTTCACGAACTGTGTCCAAATAAATATTATTCTTTCTTTCTTTCTTTCTTTCATGTAATGCATATAAACAAGAAATATAACCATTGAAAAAACCTAGTAAGCTGTTTTTGCTGGTAATAATCCTATTCATGTTATTCATGTACCATCTCTCTACCCATATTATGCGACAGTGACGTAGCTGCTCCTAAAGCCCTGTATGGAAATATGTTGGGGGCATTTTTTCCCGACTGCGGCGAAGCTCAAAAAGAGGGTATTGTTTTTTTAACAAAATAAATAAAATTGCATCCTGACTCTGGAGGGCTGTCATTGTGACCTCACAAAGAGAATGCAAGTGCGAGCGTAGTAAGCTAGAACATTAAAACATCCTGAATTGGATACGTTAAGTATTCATTGAAGAGCGAGCGAAGCGAGCATTCTGGACCAGGATTGCATTGGTTTTCATTGTAATTTTACCAAGAGGACGCAAGAGTGAGTGAAGCGAGATAGAAAATTGAAGCATCCTGGCCTCTTATCAATAATAATTTGACGTTTTGTTTAATATTTTACGAATTTTTGCTTATACTACCTCCTGTAGCTTGAGGCCCCGTATCATTGATACAGCTGATATGGCGGTAGCTAAGCCCCTGTTATGCGAATAAATGTTTTGATTTGCACTTACTGGGTTTTTCATATAGGACAGCCGGCATGTTTCTGCCGCCGCGCCGTCTAGACTGAAGCCTTACCCTCGATACTTCTTGGCACCCATTGACGCTTTTAACTTATAAAGTGCACTGACTGTTTGTTATTTTTCTTTTTTCTCCAGAGCTATTAAATTCAGCGTCTGAAGTTATGTAACTCTAACTTGAACTATTAAGAGTTGTTTTTTTTGAGATTGTTTTTTTTATGATAAAAGAAACGAAGACATTTTATGGGCATGAAAAGGCTGCTTTAAATACTATTTAAGTCTTAATTTATACAATTTATCAAAATTATTTTTAATTATGTACTCGTGATGCGTCATTATTTCTTCAGAATATGTTTAAAGATACTTTCTAATACCTAACTGTTGACTGGGTTCTGCCTTGTTGGTCGAGTGGTCGCTAGCGCTACTGTTGAGCACCTAATAACACTTTGCACTTTGCAATTGCAAAGTGTTATTCGCAGCAATAGGCTCGTCCCCTATTACATGGGATTTAAACATAACTGGTAAAATTGGGTGGTGATGGTGGTGGTGGTGGTAGGTTGGTGTACTATAAGTACACCTCTTCTTAACCCTTGGGAGAACACAGGCGTGATATTATGTATGTAATACCTAAGTTTCAGCAAATAATTTAAGCGGAGTAGGTCCTCGTCTCTTACTCTAACGCTCGGTTTTTGAATTGAGAATTTCAAGTTGAGAACTTGTTAAACTCTACTTTAGCATTACTTAACGTGGTTACTTCAATATTGCCCGAGAAATTCAAAATTTCTTACGTTTGTTGCATGGTATTTTGAATTTCGCGGGTTTTCAACTTAAGATATACTAAAGGAGAGTATAAAAAGTTTTCAAATCAGCAACTGGGTGTATGCAACCTAAACAATGTTAGGGTTGTCTCAAACAAATAAAACTGCACACAATTATCACACACGCCACATCCACAACGCTAAGTCACACACACACGTGCGCCACTCGAGTCACGACAGCACTCGCGAGGAGAGCCCTCACGGTACTCAATACTACCGAGCTAACTCGCTGTTGACCACACTTTTTGAGGGTATTTCCATACGTACACTTAAAGCGCTTACTATTAACTATGATATATACATAGTTTAGTTTAGATACAACGTAAATTTTTGAGATGTGGGCTTTAGGTCTAAAACTATCTTAGTTATTTAGCAATTATGTACACAAATCAGTGGCGAGGCGTGGTAAAACGAGAGGGGAAAGCCGGATATAAAAAAAAATAAAAAAAATATGACGTCACTTCAACTTTCATCGTGGCCGCGAAAAGTTACTTTTTGTTTACCTAACAAAATAACGGTGTTGATGAACCGTTTCATTAAATTACGTACTATACGTACCTATTTCGATCTACTTTTCTAATAAGAGTTTCATGCAAATTTGTCAAAATAATTATATTCCTACCAGTCCTGAACTCAAAACAGCTACGAGTATGTTTTTCAGTCTGCACACGTCATGTTCTTTGATGAATTCGTCAGATTAAAATGTAAAAACTTTATTCGGGAATAAAGTTTTTACATTTTAATCTGCTAACTGCTGCTAACTACTAGAATCTGAAAAAGTAAACACGGGAAACAATACATTTTATTGAATTTACAACTGCCAGTCAACCATTTTAGTTAATTTATCGTTAAGGGAAACATTAAAATGTTTGAAAAAACCATCGCGTCGTTTGTAATTTATAGTCATATCTGGACGTGCATGGCCAAACTTATTTTATTTTTACCTTGAAAAGCATGTTTTCTCACAAAGCAAATAATCACACAAGAATCTACATGCCGCCATCCTAATCCTACTGGTCCTACTAATTACCTTTGAAATCTACTATAAATAAGTAATTTCAACTTAATAAACTATCTACTTACCCCAAATACCTAATTACAACGTACTTTTCTTTCACTAAACTCAAAATACATAAACACTATCTTAATTACTATTCTATACCTACAATAATAAACTAATGAATTCAATTTATACGGAGCGAACAAAATGCAAATTAACTACTTAATTTGTACAAATAATATGCTTCTAATGTGATTTCATCAAAAAACAACCACAATCGAATGATGAATGTTATGACTTATTATGTCCGAACTCCGAGCCGAACGCATTACGAAATTCAACGACAACAACCGAACAACTGAGCATTCATTCTTGTTTCACGACGCGCATGCGTATTCTATCGTAACTCGGTACAGACCGGCTTACCTGGCTGCTAAGAAACCGCGGTGTCACGTGACCGAAGTGACGTCAAGACGGCCTTTATTTTCTATAGAAATTGAATTCACGATAAGCCGAAAGCGCCTACGAGTTATTTTAGAGCGAAATGTTTTGTTGTTGGGACATAAAGACAAAAAAAAATTGTAATGTTTTAATTTTGTTGTGTATCAAATACTTATAGTGTGATTATTCAATGACGATATAGTGGTTGTGTTCCGAATTTCCGAAAGGAAGCCGGGAGGAATCGGGTTGTTTGAAGCCATCGCCCATGACACACATATAAACAGACAATAAGAAAATAGCGGAAAAATACGTACCACATACAAACCCTTGTACGTATTTTTCCGTTCACCTGATTCACTGTCAGTCATCGCACACCCTAAACCGCTGCCTAACCTCTTGCTTTTTTTTGGCAGTTTGTCATATTTGCCCATGGGAAATCCCAACGAACACACAGCTTGTGATATATAAAAGTATACGAGTATTATATCTATCTATTCTATTTGAGAGAGCAGTGGTGGACTAGTGGTAACGGCCCCGACTTACGAGTTGTAGGTCGTGGGTTCAAACCCAGGCAGGCACTTTACTTTGTGTTAATCATTGAATCACCACTGCTCTCAAAACGGTAAAGGAAAACATCGTGAGAAAATGTCCTAGAACCAAAAATTCGAAGACATGTGACATCTACCAACCCGCACTGGACCCGCGTGGTGGATTATAGCTCACTCCCTCTCAAAGAGAGGAGGACTATGTCCCAGCAGTGGGGACATTATAGGCTGACTATCCTTTATGCTTATGTATCTATAAATTAAGAAAAGTCAACGGTACTGATACCTATTGAAGAATGTTTCATCTGCAAGTAATATTAGTAATTACCACAAGTATTAATAATAATAATATGTACAAGTATATAAAAAAGGGGGGGGGGGATAATTATAGTGCATCAAAAAATTCGTCCGCATCGCTGTCAATAGGAAAAGTGCCCAAAAGGCTGGCAGCATTGCCACGCAATGCTGATTCTTTGGCCAAAGAATAGGCCAGCGCTCTGGTCACGTGAAGAGTCGACCAGCCGCTTGGCGATGTCTTGAAAAGATAGCACTGGTCACACTGGTCTTATGTACAAGTATCAAGTATCTTTGTTATTGGTGTCCGTTTTGGATTAGTTACGTATAGCCAAACGTCCAATTATAAATCTTGCTATTAGTTTAGTTGGGTACCTATATCTAATAGAAAACCTACTGGTATTCAGCCGCATCCGATTAGACTGGAAGCCGACCAAGGATAGTTGGGAAAAGGCTGGACAGATGATGAACTGGTAGAAAGCCAAGCATATCATGTACTCACGTGCATAAGAGAAGGGCAGTCCATCCGACCATCGGAACTCGCCTTCATGGACGGCATCAGTCGCTCCGATCCAGTACACATCATCCACACCAGAACCAGGACTGTGAACAAAAAGACTAATTTAATACCATTCTTCAAAATAAAAAAAAACACTTATTTAAATTAGACAGAAAATCTGCAGTTTTCTGAACGTCGAAAACTGGACAAGACAGTCCATATAAAACTAAATATTCGGTGTTACGATATTAATTATTGCATTTCATTATCAATATATATATATTAGTTCACTAGTTAGTCATATTTAATATTTCCATTCGGCAAATTAATCAAAACAGCGAAATATTTGACATCTATTGGCGACGTTGCCCACTTTCAGAATAAACCAGGCACTGGTTAATAAAATGTACACTCTTAAATAGAGAAAGTGTCTGAGGTAGGAGGGTCCTGAGTTACAAATCATCCTGCCCCCTTAGACAGGACATGTTAATTTATGGCTGCAAGTGTATGTGCAAGTCTCATTGAGCTCTTATCGACCGTCCTTTGTAGGTCATCTGGCTGCTGGTCTCCTAATACTCATTCTACCGTATCTCGGCATTTTGGACAAAAAGTATTTTACTTGCAACGGATACTAAAGTACTAGGACGTTACGTAAGTTGTATAGATACGGCGCAGAAAATATGGATGCGTTTTTGGTCACAGTACGAAGTTTATGGCAGCCGTTGTGGGTAGTTTGAAGACTTATTTATACCAACTTGGGAATGTTTGTGTCAGCTACATAAATATTTTCTGCAGTAATCTTAGGAAAGCATTTTGTTGAAAACGCACCAATTTTATTACCAATCGTGTGTATTCTATGATTCTGTTTACGAACTCATTGACTTTTTTAGTACCTACATATTTCTTCTTTCGATCCAGATTTTACTATACTGTTTCGTGAGAACTTTTGAGATAAATGTTATAAGGAGCAGACTCCTTTCTAAGTTAAGCGAATCCTTGCCGAGTACATTTATTTTTATTTATTTATTTATTTATTAGTACATTTGTCTTTATGAAAAAGAAATAACTTTTTCCTGAATCACATTTGAATCCTCAACGGTAATGTTTTTCAAGTAAATATAAGTAGAAATTCGTGTCAGGCCGGCTTTAATGTGTCGGCAAATTTCAGTAGAAAAGGTGCCATTAAACTCGCGTATGTCTAGATTCTAGAAGATATTGCCTTACACCTGCCTCCGGGACTTTATTGTAGAAGGAAATAATAGTCAAAAGACACTCGAGATGTTCTTGTAATTTAGCTTATTACATTATACCTAGTGCCAGGGAGAATCTTTCCTATTTGGATCATTTTGACGAGGAAAAATAGTAAGAATCGCGAAAAAAACAGTACACGTCTATGATACAGGTACTCACGCATGTATAAGTAGTTGGTCCATAATCTGCTGCTGCCTTTCAGTAAGCACGCTGGCGAGGTGTCCCCCCAGCCTCACGCACTCGGCTTCCGCCTGCCTCCACGCCTTCTTCGCCTCCCGCACCGCTGATATGCAAAAATCCCCCGACAGCACCCACCCATAGTCGCAGTGCCCCACAACGTCCTCTACAGCCTTATCCATCCACCACACTTTCAACCACATAGCTGAAGTATTCTTCTTTGCAGTTATACTAATATTCAGCCGGACAGAATTCCCTTCTGACACTATCTGAACACTCCTTAAGGGATCGCCAGGCTGAGAACAATGTCGCCACTTTGACTCCCCATCCTCTAAACTTAACTCCATTCCTCTACATAAAGCTTGCACATCTTCATGTATAATATTGGACACATCATTTTCTTTTGCGTTCATTGGTCCTGTGCCCATTTGTAGTCGCAGAGCGACGCGGTTACCGTACGGCAGGTGGATCTCATAGGAGCATGAGAGTTTGACGGTCGGGCCGACTTCGAACGAGCCGTTTCTTCCCGTGAGTAGAACATCATGGCAATGGTCTACTAGACGGTATATCGCGGCGAACGTGGGTCGACCGTGAAGTTCTATGGCGGGGTTTTTGTATGCTGCGGTGTACAGGAACTTTCTGTTCGGGAGTGGTATTTGGTCCAGTTTGCCGCAGAGGGTAGGGGTGTTGGGTGCGAAGCGGATGAAGCCGGTGGAACAGGGCACGTTGAGCTTGTGCAGCTCGATGAGGACGGCGCGGCGCGGGCCGGGGGGCGGCACGAGCACGCGGCACCCGTGCGTGCGCGGTACGTGCCCCGAGTGCACGCGACCCACGCGCAAATTTCTTAGGCGTATTGCACAATCTGAAACAAAGATGAGATATTCGTTACTATATTTACGTTGTATTTGGAGTTGAAAGCCCTTTGTCCGACAGACGAGTACAAATGGTTGTTGGTATTATTATTTTTGTGAAGTGCGATTGTTTCTTTGTTTATCGGGACAATAGAATTTCAACCTTTGTTGCTTAGTTGATGAAATATTCAATCTCAGTCGGATAAACTCAGGAGAAGTGGCTGTGTTATAAATAAAATGTAAATGACAGAGTTATTTCTATTTAGGTAACGATAAATAATGTCCCTATTCCGGCTGAAAATTGCGTGATCCAAGTCGAAAATTATTCCGAGTGGAAATCTGAATTAAAGAGATTTGGGTCGATCTTGATATTGGAGAAAATTCTTGACAGTGAGTTCATTCGTTTACACTTCAAGCCTATGTTTGATCCAATCGGATTTCTATTTTACAAAAAATCATCAGAAATTGTACCTCTACTGGTTTTTAAAAATAATGAGTGTTCTATCTTCAATGACGGATTTACAGCTGTGAGTTGGCTCCACCCTGGGCAGTCATTTACTAGAATAGCTGATATTGTGGTGAAAATACCTCAGTCAGTCAGCAAGGTGTGCTGACTGACTGAGGTATTTTCACCAGCATATCAGCTATTCTAGTAAATGTTTCCTGTTACAAATTACGGCGTTGGCATAGTTTCAGATAACTATGTCCACGACATGCTGTCGCATAGCTGGGCATCATTTAAAGATGCTGTAGCTTATGAGACATGAATAATATGTTGCAGGAAAACTTTGGACTCGGGTAAGTTCTGAGATTTACCAGTGGATCCGTTGGTTAGTGATCGAATGAAGTTTTATTTAGTTACATCGAGTTTTAAGACGAAAATAGTATGTATTTGGGGTCTGGTACCTCGTTTGGTCATGACTTGCCTTCAGTAATTTTAGTGCGTTTCAAACTGAATGCATGATCTTTGATTACTTTGGTCTCATTTGCGATGTATGATTTCTTTCAATGCAATCGTTGCTGGTGAACTAACTAAGTAAATACGTCTTTTTATTAGTACATATACTTGTATTGTAACTTAGAGTCTGTGCCGTTGAGATATCGCAATAGCCCTTGCTTTTCCCGTAAATACGGATACCTATCATATGATACGGACATAGGTACTGCTGAAGCATTTGACAGATGTTTACTACAGTGAAGAGTAAATTAATATCCTTGTAACGGTTCCATGAACTATGTGGCTATAGTTTAGGATGCCATGTCTGTGTAGTTACTCAAGTGTGTTTCCGAATGCCTACCCGCGATGCCACTGCGATTAAAAATCGCGCGCAAAGCTGTAACAGATAAAAAAATTCGCGCTCGTTGTAATGTTGTACACTGTTTATAAGCCGCGCGAATAAAATTGGTAGTGCGGGCCTAATTGAGGGACAGAAATATGTGTCATAATAAGCGTCCGTTAGAGAGTCCGTCATAGGTCACACGATTAAGGGCGGATTTCAGCAATGAAACTGAAAGCGATCAGCATATCTAAACCGCGTTCAAGAGCAGTCTATCAGTGCCATCATTGTTATGGAATATTGACAATGACAGCTCTTGAACGCAGTTTAGATGTGCTGATCGCGTTCAATTTCATTGGTGAAATTGAACGTTATAGGTATTTAGTTATAGGTACATAACATGCATTAATTATCGATGTCATGAATAATATTATTACTGATTAAGCAATGCAAATGATGTGGTGTGTTGTTCTTAGCAAATGTAGTGGTTATGTTAGACAGTGGGCTTTGGCGAAAGATACCAAAACGTATCGATTAAAAACAAAAACGATCTCGGTTTCAGGTGTCGTCCGCACTTTCAAGAAAGAAATATTTTTTGTTTGAGTCATATATCAATCACTAGAATGGAAGCCGACCCCGACATAGTTGAGGAAAGGCTAGGTAGATTAATTGAAATGCCATATATCATTCATCAATATTCATCATACAATAAAGTAAGTGTAATTAATTTGTCTGGATACAGTCAGTCTCAAAAATATTATTATCGACAAGAATTCATTTAAGGTACCCAATGTTGTTCCGAATAAGGCGGGAGGAAACGCCCGGGTATCATCATTGCGTGGATCGCCCGGAGGATGCCGTGGAGCATACGGTGGAGGTCTGTCCTACTTGGGCAGAGCATCGCCGTGTCCTCGTGGAGACGATCGGTGGCGGTGATCTCTCGCGTCCGGCCCTGATCCAGGCCATGGTACGGAGCGAGAGGGCATGGGAGGCACACATTTGAGACTTGACCTACACCTGCCAGGGTTGCGGGAAAGTCCGAAAGTGATACCGTGGCCCCTGGCAACGTACAGGCAACTGAAGGAACACGGGTGGGTTTTAGTCTGGAAGAGTCTGACACGCCCTCCCGTTCCGCCCAGAGCGGCAGAAGTTATTTGATAATTTCCCAACCAAAAAAAAAAGGTACCCAATGTTTTGTGGCTACACATCGATAAGTACTAAATTATGGAACAGAGATTGTACACAATTGAATCAATATTTTTGTCGATGAACACATCTTTTCGAGGCCGACTGTACCACACGTTAGAAGCAATACCATGCAATGATGAGCAATTACGAGCAATTCACTTTAAATGGTAAATTGTTATCTTGGAGCAATTTCGTAGTAAACCCAACAGTGTTGCGAATAGCTTGCAGCTTTCTCGTGTATTGCCTCTAACAATGTTTGTTTATGTGCTATTACTCTTAGGTAGGTGGCATGGTGGGAGCGGGCGCAGAAGCGAGTGAGTTTTGTATGCAGCAAACAAACCATCGAAAAAAGAGCATGGCTTATCGCCGGTGCCAACCAGCTAGGAGATTGGACCTCAAGAAATAATATTAGAATTTTAGGTAGATAGGGGCCTCCCTCTTTACCTAAACGTAATGTCCAGTCAATAAGATCGCGCTAAAGCGTCATTTAACATTGCAATACCTTTGTTTATAATTTCTAAGATTTTTCTGTAAATACAAGCCGAGCGCCCGAAGCGATTTCCCGTCGGCAAAATGACGAACTTCCATATGAAATTCCATTCCCTATTTCCCGTTTCGGGGATGATATCAAAAATACTTCCTTAGTGCTCATTTTTGAAGGAACTCTTGTGCAAAATGTAATGCTTCTAGACCCAGCGGTGCGGCTGTGCGTTGTCTGTCACTGTAGATTTTACCTATTTTCATTCCGAATAAAATTAAATAGGTATTTAATTAATACTAAATCATTCAAACCATACAGTACATGACACACACACACGGAGTATGTGTTCGTAAAAAGAAAATGCAAGTGATTTCTAACAAATCGCTAATCATTCAACAGCATGTCCTCTACCTAACATATAGTGTTGATAGTCCGCCCTCTCTTCAGAGCTCTCGAGAGGCGAGAAAACCGCACATAACGTAGGGGTTCCGCACACAATATTGTACCTGTTTCTACCTATCACAGATAGTATGAATCTGTGTTGCACGTAACAATTTTGGTTTAGGTTCCGAGCAGCTCTATTGATAGGTGCTCAAACGAGGATATCTTTGTGATAACATAAAATAACATCAAGCCATATTACCCCGAAGGGTTGGGCAGAGGAGTACCTATAATAGTATACCTACATTTTGCCATTTATGGTTTTTAATTCCTATGTAATAGGCGGTGAGCCTATTGATATCAACTAGGCACAAATCCAGACTCCGGGCTGCTACTGAGAAATTCTACATAGAAAAAACCAATAACATTTTGCCCGACCTTACTTTACGCTGCGACCACCAGACCAACGAGGCAGTCTTTGTAATAAAAAGGACTCTTCTCAGAAAGCAGTGTTTCTGGACACGGCTCGCATTGTTAGGAGGTTCCTCTCTCTGGAGCCCTGACCGCCGGTAGCTTGGCAGGGTCCAAGCTTCCCGATACCGGTGGGCTACTATTATATTTTTTTTAAATATTTTTATGTCTTTGTATTTAAATATACAAATATTCAAAAATGTAATTTATGTGTATACTTGCTGCTTTGTTTTGCTTTTGCTTGCGACTTCGCTCGCGTGGATGCCGGAAAATATCCCACAGGAACGTGCTACCGGGATTCAGAGTATCCTATGTCCTAAACCAGGTCATGGCCTATCCGTAATCCGCCTTTCATCTAAAACCGTCCAGCCGTTACGGCATGAAAAGGTAACAGGCAGATAATAAATCTGTTTTGTGCACGGCACGGGTACTGTGTTAAATGTTACAACAGAATACCTTGTGATATATTACAATTAAAAGAAATAAAATTTAATACTCATATAAAAAGTACACTTTGTAAACAAGCATATTACAAATTAGAGGATTATATCCAAGATAAAAATGCTTGGAAACATGCTGGTCCTGCTCCATAGGACAATTTAGAGTCTAGACAAAATCAAACTGGTTGCTAATTTAATTGTATGATATTATGTTTTATAACATTGATTTTACATTCTGTGATTACTTGAACTCTCACTGACTTATTAGTATTACTTGTTATAACGTTAGGAATATCGTATAATCTTACTACTTTCCTACTCTTACTTCTTTTATCTGTCATTGCTTCATTTTTCATTATTTTTTTATTAATTTATTTATCTTTATATAGATTCTTTTCAATTTTGTGAATGTGAGAACGCTGTAGGCCTAGTGGACTGTAGATTTGTTGACCATCATTATTCTATTAAGTACCTGGTACTTGTTGAAAGATCTACACTGTCCTCCCATACCTAAAAACCAGTGATCGGAGTAGGTAGATTGATTTTTGGTACTTGTATCATAAATGCACACAGAAAGAATAACATGGATAAGCCATTTTTCCGGAAAGCAATTCCGGTATTTTCCGGATTCAATTAAATATGGTTAATGTTGGTAGTGATATTATTTTCACAACACAGTAACAAACAAAAAAGCGCACTCTACGAACCGAAGCAACGAGTGAGCTACCTGGCATGTCGTCGGCGGGCGTACGCATTGTTTTGATAACCGGTTAGTGCACCACCCATGATCCTTTGTTCTGATTGGTCGTTGGGTTGTGTCAAATCGTGACGGTGTGCCGTTAAAAAAAATTATGAAGAATATAATATTGCTCATTTTAATACAATTCCTACCAAATTTCTGGTTTTTTTAAAAATAATGAACCAATTCCGGAGGAATGTCCATATTAATATATACGTTTCGGATCAATGACCCCAATTCAATCTACCTACTCCGATCACTGCTAATAACACTGTTATTTGTAAATATTGTAAAAGACCATTATTTTTAAAAGAGTAACCGTGGAGTTTCTTGCTGGCTCTTCTCCACACAACAACAACCAATTGGAACCGTGCACCTAGCTTCTGACGTTTCATAAGTGCCCATGTAGGTTTATATGAAATAAAAATATTTTGAATTTTGAATTTTTTGAATTTGTTACCTATCGTGGTATAGTAATCTTATTCTAGGTGCATCGTCCCAAATGCTGGATTTCCCATACAAATTTTCATCCCCTATATCACCCCCTTTAGGATTATTTATGAGACAAAAAGTACCCTATGTCTTTCGCCAGGATGCCATGTATCTCCTTGCCAAACTTTATCGTTCAGTGGTTTAGCCGTGAAAAGGTAACATAAGACAGAGTTATTTTCGATTTTTATTGATCATAAATAGAGGAGATGAGGAATGTAATTTTTGATACACTTAAACAGGTTCTCAGAGGGAATAGGTACTACGTGCCGTAAGATGAAGAATTAAACAAAAAAAAACAGGCTTTGTGTAAAAACTGTCAGCGTATAGATTATTTATTTGCACACACACGTAAGTCTAAGATTTTGTTAAAAAAAACAACTGTGGGTTTTGACAGACGGCCGCCGTAAGTATGTAAAAGGGCCTAGGGATTTCGGTTCCTGGTTCATATCCTTTGTTTACGAATCCTTAAAAGAAGTCCACCAGATACACCCATAGTAATCAGTCTATCTATGCCTAAATCCACCAGTTCATCAACACAGCCATCCTCTTGGTATTATCTACTTAGAGTGGCTGCAGTGTATATCGCGTGTTACATACGGGTTCCGTACAATGTTCTGCATTTGTAGGTTTTCGGGCTACGCTAAATAAAGTAGCGAGTTTTGTACTCGTTCCGTACTGCGCAACTTTGCTTTTAGTTTTGATTTCACTATATTTGTACCATGTGGAAATCTGGAATAAACTATGTGGCATTTTTTGTTTCAAGAATATATTATTTCATATAGATTTTGACTGTATCCCGTTATTAGAGATATTTATTTATAAACTAGTTCGTATCCGTAATTTTTATAAATAATTCAATAATAACTCTCACGGTCTACTCGATTTTCGTTAGGCAAAGTTATGTAACTAACTTATGAAGGGATGCTTAAACCAAAAAACTTTTTACAAAAATGTTTTTATTTTTCACTTTTTAGTTGTGGTATCTACCCCACACAAATTCGTATACCACTACCTGCTATGTAAATAACAGTGACAGGAATTTATCATATCATCCATATAGACAAAGTGGAATAAATACGTATTATTGAAACTAACTCAAAATCTACCCAAGCAAAGTTATTAAAGTTTATATGATTAGGAGAGAGTACTAAACAAAAAAAGAATCGTCAAGAAGTAATCGCGTATCAAACATTTAAAAAAAAATGGCTAATTGAGAACCTCCCCCTTTTTGACGTCGGTTAAAAAGTAGGTGAATACAAGCTGTGAATGCTGATGAACAGTATATGTTAGCAGAAGCGTTAGAAGTCTTTCAGAGTGCATAATAAAGTCGATAAATTAGCGTCAACATCCAAGGGTTTCAACGTGATAGGACTCTGATCTCCAGCATATCCCAGGTCGAGATAAATTAAGCTTAATCATCAGGTTTCAGTGAATAGAAATCGCATTTAACTAAAGCCTTTTATTTTGTGTATGTTTTTATCTTGATTTCTTGAAATAAATTGCACATTAAACCAAGCTGCTTCAAATAATTGGGTTCCCTCTATCTGGCAGAATCTTGATGCTCCGAAATTTATTTGGCATAATACACTTGGCATAAATCTTCTTAAAACGAATATTTTAAAGGTATAAAAATATTTAATATAATTATTGTTTGGCAGAATGTTTATATGTCCCAATTTACTATGCCATACTTTTAAGATGGCAGAATTTTATAAGGCATATTGCCATGTCTATAAAATAGCATTTTTAATCTTAAATTAAATTAAAATATTATCGTAAAAAGTCAATATGTTGTGGTTCGTGGGTAAGTAATAATAGCCGCACTGGTCGATCTATCAGGTTAAGCTACGCTTGCCGGGGTTGGTCCGTGGATGGGTGACCATCTTTACATACCGAGACTCTTCCGTGCCTTGGAAAGTCCATTAAGCCTTGTTTGGTCTAGGCTGTCATTCGTGGATCTTTGACAGTCGTTACGGATCGTCAGGAGCCCGAAGTCTGACAACCAAGAGCTGGCTTACCAAGAGGTAACGTATTACCCAGTTACTGGGTTGTGTAGGTCAGATAGGCAGTCGCTCCATGTAAAATACTGGTATTTAGCTGCATCCGGTTAGACTGAAAGCCGATCCAAACGTAGTTGGGCAAAAGGCTTATAGGCAGATTTAGATGTAGCAATTGCTAGTGCTCATATTGAAGGTATTTTCGTCAGTGAAGTTCGAAAAAGAGTACGGAAGGCAAAAATGGCTACTTACTGCTGGCAACACTGCGAAAGTTACCAAATTGCTTCAATGGAAAAGATTATTGTGATTTTAATGGGTTCAAATCATCACAGAGTTCATTTGTATTAATAATTAAACACAATTACATTCATTTCATACAGATTTTTCGATTTTTCACTCTCCTGTAAAGTAGACATTTTTGACATCCGTACTATTAGAACTTCACTGACGTTTTGTTGCTATTAAAAGGTATCAGCTTATTCATTAACAGCCTTATTTATAAAAATCTCGCTAATCACTGATTAGCCACTGTTTAGCTAAGCAATTAGTTAGCTTTTAATAAGTTTTACCTTTGATTAACTTTTCTTTATTTATAAACGCTAGTTAGCAAGTGATTAGCTGCGAAACCAAATAGAGGTGAAATTATGCGTTCGGCACAGATTATAATCAAAATAGTTGACTAAAAAACAGAATTTTAAGAATAAAGTTGTCAATCCCCGATTTCTGTACCTGTCTTGACTTTGACTGAATAAAATTATTTAATAAGTTTATTTCATTGTTTTTGCGATGATAGCAATGAAAATAATAAGCTCCAATAATTGGAGTAAACAGGAAAAAGGTATTTATCTCTGAATTTATATCTACTTACTAATAATATAAACTGACCAAGTGATTGGTAAAGCAGTACCAATTTTATTAGCTATGTATTGTCATGTCATTTATGCTTCTATCACGAATATACTATTTTAGAAATGTATGTAGCTACTTGTGTCTATTTTATTAATTCCTATTGCTTTTGCAGCAGGGTTTCAGTATCTTTAAATAACAATTACTATACTTGTTTACAGCAACTTTGACTGCTGCTATGAGCCACTAGCACCTAGCACAAATATTTTTCAACCTCGCAAAAATGAGGGAGGAGACCATGCTACGTGAAAACGATGAGGGATGCGAGTGACATGATAAAAGAATGGCACCATGTCTTTGGAAGAAGAATATTGGGAATCAAAAATAATGAATTTATAACAAAAATGTAGCTTTATTACGTACCAAAATAAATTATTTATAAATGTCTCTTGTTATTTGTGTGCGACGGCCAAAACGTAGCTTTTCTTAGCTCTGGGCCTTAGAGCTGGCGCCATAAGATGAGGGACACATGCGAAAACACATTGGATAATCAATATCTCCGATGAGCTTCCACACGAACTCATTCTCTTCAAACCACCTGAGCACCTACTGAGCGTCCTCCTGATTGAGATTTCCTTATAAATCCTTGTACCATGTGTGCTTCGAAAAAAGAATATTATCTACATAACATAACATCACGCCTGTATTTCCTCGAAGGGTTAGGCAGAGGTGTACCTATAGTTCACCCACATTTCGCCAGTTATGTTTAAGTCCCATGTAATATGGGGCGAGCCTATTGACATCAATCAGGTACAAATCCAGACCCCTGGCTGCTATTGAGAAATTCCAGATGGTAAACCCAGTAACACTGCCCAACCCTGGAATCGAACCCGCAAGTGCTACAGCTGAGCATGAGGTCCCCTCATGCTCAGCTGTAGCACTTGCGACCACTAGACCAACGAGGCAGTCTGAATGTTATCTAATAGGTATCTAATCATCCTCGTAACGGATATAGGTAAATGAGCTTTGTAGGTCTTTCGCCATCTACTTCGCGCCGGTGTTTCAAAATTCTTTAATTCTTCTAGTTCGTTCTAAATCCCGTACAAGATTGTCGAAATCCATATTTACTAAGGCACATCTCGATAATAGGAACAAAATTACCTCGAAGCACACATTATTCGTATTGAATCGATCAGCTGCTGCAAATAAAATCCACCATCTTGCCTTTTAGCATCCTCTTAATAGTGGACGGGTGGTGTTTAATTTTGACAGCTACTAATCAATTGCTTAGCGACCTCTTAGCGCTAAATACCATTTATGAATAAGAATTTTGCTAATCAATTGCTTAGCAATTGATTAAAATTTAAGAGGCGTTTATAAATAAGACCGTAAGCAATTAAAAACCGACCCGTTTCTTGTATGGGAACGCCCTATAATAACTAACTTTAATAAAAAAAATATTATTTGTGGTTATAGCAACAAATAAACACAATCTGTGAAAATGTTAAGAGGGAACAAGGGCTGCGAGGAATTAGAAAAATAAGTATTTGAGGAAACTATTGCCGTCTTCATACCTCAAGTCTGCCCCCGTAGAGTGCGATAGGGATAATAGCTACAGCTCAGACCAATTATATCCCAAAAAAGAATTACGAATTCGACGTTTCGTATTCCCCTTTTTTCTCCTCGAAAACTGAACTGATTCAATTATTATTTACATTAAAATTTTAAGAAAGATTTTCATTTATGTTAAAAACTTTTCGAATTTATCTGGTACTCCTCTAATCACGGCGGTAAAAATGGGGCATTTTTGTAACTTTTGGAGGGTCATATTTTCTTTACCGATAAGTTGCTGAAAAAAAGGAAATAACAGGGACGTGATTTTATGAAAAAAAAAGATTGCTCTAGAGGCATTATTCAGGAAGAAAAAAGGAGAATACATTTGTATGGAGAATCGCACGCCCTGTTCCCTCTTAACTGTCTACCTATTAAGGTTTATGAGATACAGCCCGCTGACAGACGGACGGGTGGACCGAAGGACAGCGGAGGCATTAGTAATAGGGTTCCGTTAGGCACTCTTCCTGTATGGAACCCTAAAAATGAATTTCTCAGAAATCGCTACTATGATGGGTCTTTGCGTTACAATAACCATAACATTCGACTTGACAGTCATAGTGATGGATCTACAAACATGTCATCATAAAGTTGACATAAACACGTCAAATCTGCTGGTCAAAAAAAACATTCTTACTTTAACAATTTCAGTGCCGGGAACCCTCCTGGAGGGTTTACTCAAGTCGCATATGGGATGCCGGGAGCCCTCGCGGAGGGCTCATTTTAAATGTAGGTTTTTGTAAGCGAATTCGGCATTATAAACTGTAAAAATCAAATCTGTTGTATATTTTAACAAGATTTCAATCCTAATGCCGGTGAACCTCCTCGAGGGTTAACTTTAGTGCAAAAGTAATGCCGGAGCCCCTCCTGGAATGAACTTACAATATGTAAGGCGGCATGGCGTATGAGCTCTATGAAAAATGGGTGGAGACAAAAGTGTTAATAATGTTAAAAGAGAAGATCATAAATAATATAAGATAAAACACACGCTCATAATCTTGAACATATTTTCCGAGTGTTACAAAAAGCAAATGGACATGAAATAAGAAAACATTCATTGTGAACACAATGAACGTAATAAGCGTACGTTCCCGTGCTTTTAGCTCCGCCATCTTTGTTTTGTGACATCACTTGCTATAACTCACGGGATAACGGTGTTTTGGTTTTCTTTAGGGCTTTTATTGTTTGGTATGTCGTTTGGTATTGTTATTGTTTTTATAGGGTGTTAGCGGGTGTTTAGCGGCAGAATAAATTAATATGATAACTCATATCTTTCGTGTTATTTAAAAATCGAACGTACTTTTTCCTTCAACACAGTACAACTAAGGAGGTAACTTATCAAAAAAAAAAAAAAAAAAATCCATTTGGCTTGCAAATAGAGCTGTTTAAAGTAAAGAAGAAACAAATGAACATAATGGCGCGTGAAAAATTATCGTTGTTCGCCATTGATTCTGGAATTTATAATCAATTTACTTACATAGTTTGAATTTCCGCGTATTCTTTGAGAAAAGTACCCATGGCCACAACCAGGGGCGGCTGTCTCGACATAGATATCGATTGCTATACGACCGAATTCGGTCACAAAGTTTTAATGGCGTCCCTTCACGGTCAAAATGAATTGACAATCTCGAAAAAATCCCGTGCTTGTGAAGCACGTCGCGCGCGTCTTGGGACGCCATTACTACTTTGCGACCGAATTCGGTCGTATAGCAAGCTCTATATAATATGTCGAGACTGCCACCCCTGGTATTGATGGACTCATGAGTTGAATGTACAAAATGGTCTGTTGAATTCAAACGGACTCTTGCATTCAAAACCGTCCAAACCAAATGACTGTATGTGGATATACAGCCCCCGTATCAGCCTACCTCGTTACAACACCGAACAGATTCAGAGTTCGTATCAGCATGTGGAGCTAGTCTGAATTATTCATTCGACGGGATATTAGGGCGCCAATCTGGGAATCAGTTGCAGTGGCATCAATAGGCAGGCGTTTGGCTTGTATCCGTATGTTTGTATTGTGTGAGTTTAAGCTAGTTATCGGATCAGGTAAGCTGATCTAATAGAAGTGAAGTTCTACTATGTTTTTATTTTACATCTCATTCACTCGAGGACGATTCGTGTTTTTGCCGTATCGTAATTTTTCATCGATTCGTGTTTTTTTTTTACGGCGGCTATGGTTTTTTAATGACCATATTCACACGAATCACGAATCGTGAAAACTGACGGATACGTCTTAAATGACGTAGTGTCTTTTAAAAATCACGTTCGGCAAAAAACAGGAATCGTTATTTTTTGTGACGGACGTGTTGGGTAGTTCGTCAAACTCAAAGCATTTATTTCAATTAAACCATTTACAGGCACTTTTGAGTGGTCAGTTAGTCAGAAAGTTGAAGCTGGTTCCTCATTCCAAAATGTAGACCTCTATGGAGAAGAACGGGCAAGAAACTCCAAAGACACTCTTTTAAATATTATATATATTACCAAATCGATGGGTACATTATTCTTGTTGCTTCTATATGTGAGAACAATGTAAAAAAACAACGATTAAAAATATAAGATTAAAAATAAGCCTTAGCAGATAAGAGATGACCAGTCTCAACCGACGGCGCCCGTTAACGAACATGAGCTTGGATCAACACCATCCAGCTCAACCATTTTGTAGGGAACCGAATGATCCAACACACTCGCCACCATCATCGTCCAAGACTGAACTGAACAAGCTGAATCGCGCAAAAAAACTCGTTACCGTATTCAATGTGAACGTACATCCGTCATGACGTATCATTTTTTTTTCTGACATATCGTCAATGACAGGTCCCGTGTGAATGACCTCTTAAAGTAATTTTATTGTTAAAACGAGCCTGAGCCAGCTAAGACTGGACAAACACGAGTACAAGAATGTTTACGCTCCAATGACGTTGACAATGGGGCGCTGTTGGTAAACATTTGTGCATGCAATTGGTATTTACTATACAGGGTCAACTTAAATCAGCCAGCAAAACTCCGCAGACGTGATGAGTATCGATATACTTGCATTTGTGCAATTATTGATTTGTGAAATATTCAAAATACATGATATGTTTTTTTTTTGATAGGTCATATTTCAGAGGTAGTCCCTTTGCTTGGGTAGTTTTTGTGTTAGCTCCGACCTACGGACTACGACCAGAAAGTGAAAAAAAAAACAGCGGACTTAAAAAACAACACTAAAAGGTGAAAAATAACGAACTACATATTTACTACGGATGTAAGAACCAGAAACACCATAATACTCGTATTTACGAAGTGAAAATGTGAACAGTTTAAAACAGAAGAATAAACTAAACTCATGTCTACAGGACCTAAATACTTAATCCAGCAAAACAAATCCCACATTTCATAAACAGACCAATTTACTGTGTAATTCCTGCCTATTTATTTAGCAAATTGTATTCATATTTACCGAAGCATTATCCACTTGGCCGAATTACTGGAATATCACGTATATGTACATTTAATCTCGTATTGTGTACCAAATATTTACTTGAAGTCTTGAAGACACTTGGGAATAGTTGTGTCAATGTTTTCTTTGATGGAACGTTGTCACTGAGATCAAAGAAAAACAGACAATGTCGGAACTTGAAAATACGATGAAATGTAGCTTCATTTTTAGAGAGTACTGTGGAATTTACAGTCTCGGTATTTTCTCATGGGTCAAGCAAAATAAATTGGACTGACAGAAAAAAAGGCATGAAAATACGACACTGTAATCGACATTGTGTGATAGAGTTGTTCTTATTTCTTTCTTTCTTTCGCTTTCATATATAAACAGACAAGAAGTAAAGAACAGAAAAATACGTACAAAGGTGATGCTTATTTTTTTAATCTCTTCTGCTGGAAGAGATTAAAAAAATAAGCATCACCTTTGTACGTATTTTATTTTACCTGCGATAGGACAGAAGGTAAAAAGAGATGCAGACACCGTGTGTAAGAGTAAAGAGAAAGTAAAATCATAAAATCACGACAATTCACTTAATAAAATAAAACAAATTATATTAGAATATGCTTACATACATACGTACATACATAGAATCATATATACATACTTCTAAAATAAATAAAATACAAAATAAATACCTAGGCAACTATGATAAAGTGGAAGCTAGCTCACAAATATTATGATAAAATGTATCGATTGTCACACGGCCTGGAGTTTTGTGGTGACGACTTTCTATTATACGCGACAGGCGCGAGCTACATCAAATATTTGTATAACCCTTACAATATACCTACCTACATCAAGTTTAGTACGTTTTGTTCAGTTATGAGTGTGTTTCCAAGCCAAATTCACGCTTGTAAAAGCAGAAATGATATTAATGAAATACTAGTTTGAACGTCCAGTAAAAAATACAACTCAGTTTGCTGTTGATGATATTGAAAGCTAATCAAACCATACTTACTAAGGAACAGGCGTACATTACACTATAAGTACACTTAGTGTACCCTCAGTAACTACAGTATTGTAAACCGAACCTAATGGTCCTTTAAGGCTATCCTTTATATCTTTAAGGTATCCCCACTAAAGCACGGTAATATACAAACCACATTAGTGCTGAGTTGCATGCACCTCTGAGAAATATATACATGCTTGCGCAGTAGTCATCATCATCATCACTTCAGCCGAAAGACGTCCACTGCTGGACATAGGCCTCCCCCAAGCACCGCCACTTCGACCGGTTCTGTGCCTCCCGTATCCAGCGGATTCCTGCGGCCTTTGCAAGATCATCGGTCCATCTTGTGGGGGGCCGTCCAGCGCAGTAGCAGTGTGCAGTGTGCAGTAGTGGTGTGTTCATACTTCCAGCCTTACACATAATATTATTATTGTTTATTTAATTTTCAGCCTATGTTGTCCCACTGCACGGTCCCCGTCCCTTCCTCCTTTCCACTCCTCTCTGTCTTTAGCAAGTGTGGACGAATCGTATGTAGGCGTTAAGCACGTCCCGTCATCTTTGCCTTGGTCAAATTATGTTTTGATTTTACGAAGAGAATGATGTTAAATCGTCACAATCTTCAAAGCAAACAAATAGCTTTTAGTATGCAAAAAGAAACGACGGCCATCAACTGGCCTCCTCTTACTAACGGTTAATTAACATTCAACAATGAACAAGTCTCCAAAAGTCTAAACAAAAAATGTCGGGAAATTACTAGTACCTGCTCAGAGATTGAAATTATACAGTAGAAATGCCAATTGTATGACAATTAAAATTTATAATAAATTAGCACCTGCCCTGAGAATGCTACCAATTATTAATAAGAGAGAAAACGTGTGTTTTTATTCCGTCGATGAATTTTTAAATCATACTTTTTGATATTGTAATTAAAATCTTAATAATGACATTAGTATTTTGACATTATTGTGAATTCTTGGACATTGTTATTTTTATTTTGACATTATGATTTATTCTTTGACATTATGATTTATATTTTCGACATTATGATTTATATTTTTGATTTAACTATTAATATGTTGACATTATAAATAATGAATTTCACACAGTCTATTAATATTATAAATTCATAAACTTAATACAAGATTTCATATAACTTTATAAATATTCTTATAATGTACTTAGATCTGATTTGCATGTGCCTAGCTTCTTATTTAATATTTCTGCACCAGCAATGGTACGAGTAGTATGTGTGAAACAGTATTTAATCTAAGATCTCAATGTACCATATACTGAGAAGAAAATAAAATTCAATTCAATTCAATTCAACAGATTATGTTACACATTAGCTTCGAAGGATGGAAGCTTGAAAAATGTTTGTGTTTATGCAGTAAAGATGGTGCGTGGTATTGTTAAAGAAATATACACCGCGACATTTTAGTCGTCTTACAAAAACAGTCCACTTCATTTATCCAATGACAACTAAACATTCATTAATATTTTAAAAATGATATATTGTAATCATTTTATAATTTTATAATTGCTTCTAGAGGTATTTTATGTCGGGTAAATTGAGGGGCCCTTTGTAAGTACTAAAATGTCACGGTGTAAATCATTTTTTTTTAATGAATGTTTGTTAGTCATTGGATACATGAAGTGGGCTGCTTTTTTAAGACGTCTAAAATGTCGCGGTGTATGTAATTTTTTTTAAATGAATATTTAGTAGTCATTGGATACGTGAAGTCGGCTGCTTTTGTAAGACGACTAAAATGCCACGGTGTATAAGATACTTTTCGTGTGGCAAAATTTTGAACTAATAATCATCCAAATCAATTCATAATTGGCGCAATAATCGCGTAACAAACATACAAAAAAAAAAAAAAAACATACTGTCGAATTGAGAACTTGAGAACCTTTTTGAAGTCGGTTAAAAATTAAACAGAAGTAACAAACATTACTCACGTTACATAACAATTGACTTACATTGCTGATAAATATAACATCGTAACTTATTTCAACGAGACGTAGAGTCTCCAGCATTTATCAGTTCCTAACAATGTTCTTTCAGTAAAAAGTTTTCAGCATCAGTTAATACAATTAATGCTTTAAGTATCGTGTATTTTCGTGGATCTTTGAAAGTCGATCAGAGCCGTCAGAAACTCGAAAGTCTGACAACCAGTGTTACCAAGGGTATAGTATTACCCAGTTACCGGGTTGTAGAGGTCAGGTAGGCAGCCGCTTCATGTACATAACTTACATTGTATTGCCGACTCCAACATAATTCGAAAAAGGCCAGGCAGATTGATTGCTTTACGTGATGTGTTTGTGATGATGATTGGATGACACATGATACATTCTTGTGTTCTCGTATACTATGTCGAAATATTAGGTAATGTATTGCTTTCATTCATTTGGAAAGCTCGTGAAACCTATTGATGTTGCTTCTATGACACTTTGCGTGAAATATCGAAAAACAACGTTAAGTACTTTCACGAGCATAAATTTATTACTATGGACGACAGTTCGGCAATCATTTTCATGATTTATCCGTTAATATCTGTCGTCGTCAAATATATCTGATCATTTGTGTAGGTCATATACAAGTGGCAGCACATATATATGTGACCATTTACGTAGGGCATATAAAAGTGGCAGCACAAATATATGTGATCATTTGTGTAGGGCATATACAAGTGGCAGCACAAATGTATGTGATCATTTGTGTAGGGCATTTAAAAGTGGCAGCACAAATATATGTGACCATTGGCATATACAAGTGGCAGCACAAATATATGTGATCATTTATGTAGGGCATATACAAGTGGCAGCACAAATATATGTGATCATTTGTGTAGGGCATATACAAGTGGCAGCACAAATATATGTGATCATTTGTGTAGGGCATATACAAGTGGCAGCACAAATGTATGTGATCATTTGTGTAGGGCATATAAAAGTGGCAGCACATATATATGTGATCATTTACGTAGGGCATATAAAAGTGGCAGCACAAATATATGTGATCATTTGTGTAGGACATATACAAGTGGCAGCACAAATATATGTGATCATTTGTGTAGGACATATACAAGTGGCAGCACAAATGTATGTGATCATTTGTGTAGGGCATATACAAGTGGCAGCACAAATGTATGTGATCATTTGTGTAGGTCATATACAAGTGGCAGCACATATATATGTGATCATTTACGTAGGGCATATAAAAGTGGCAGCACAAATATATGTGATCATTTGTGTAGGACATATACAAGTGGCAGCACAAATGTATGTGATCATTTGTGTAGGGCACATACAAGTGGCAGCACAAATGTATGTGATCATTTGTGTAGGGCATATACAAGTGGCAGCACAAATGTATGTGATCATTTGTGTAGGGCATATACAAGTGGCAGCACAAATATATGTGATCATTTGTGTAGGGCATATACAAGTGGCAGCACAAATATATGTGATCATTTGTGTAGGGCAACAAGTGGCAGCACAAATGTATGTGATCATTTGTGTAGGGCATATACAAGTGGTAGCACAAATGTATGTGATCATTTGTGTAGGGCATATACAAGTGGCAGCACAAATATATGTGATCATTTGTGTAGGGCATATACAAGTGGCAGCACAAATGTATGTGATCATTTGTGTAGGGCATATACAAGTGGCAGCACAAATGTATGTGATCATTTGTGTAGGGCATATACAAGTGGCAGTACAAATGTATGTGATCATTTGTGTAGGGCATGTACAAGTGGCAGCACAAATGTATGTGATCATTTGTGTAGGGCATATACAAGTGGCAGTACAAATATATCTCTATGATACAGTTAACACTAGTTTAGGGGCCAGGGGATTCATATATTTTCGATGTAACCTTTTTATGTCAATAAATAAATAAATAAATAAATATGTTATCATTTGTATAGGGCATATACAAGTGGCAGCACAAATATATGTGATTATTTGTGTAGGGCATATACAAGTGGCAGAATAAATATGTGATCATTTGTGTAGGGCATATACAAGTGGTAGAACAAATATATGTGACCATTGGCATATACAAGTGGCAGCACAAATATATGTGATCATTTATGTAGGGCATATACAAGTGGCAGCACAAATATATGTGATCATTTATGTAGGGCATATACAAGTGGCAGCACAAATATATGTGATCATTGTGTAGGGCATATACAAGTGGCAGCACAAATACGTGACATTGAAGGAACAACAAAACTATTTAACGAGGCAAGTGACGGTCGGATATAATTTACCTATTTACTTAGCTTTCACAGTTAAGCGATTGTCGGTGCAAATAAGTTGTAGTTTAACCGATTATCGATTAATCAAGTTTCAATTTATATGAGGTCTTTGTTTCCTATCCGACTACCACTGCTAAGATACGCCGAAACGAACTCAGAGGTCAAGGTCTCATTTAAAGTCCAGACAGCCTATTCTGTAAAATCTCACCGTGAAAAGTTAGGTAAAGTGAGCTTGAAGTGAGTTGTCAATCCACCTGATGGTACGGATTGACAGCTAACTTCAAGCTCACTTTACCTAAGTTTTCATCTTTACAAATAGACCAGCTGACATCCCTATCCTAACTACTAAATATATTATTAATAGTATAAACGCGAAGGTGATTGTGTTTGTTTGTTTGTTACGATTTCACGCACAAATTTGGCACGTGGGTAGACCATGACCTGGAGATGAACATAGGATACCTTTTATCCCGATATTCCCACGGGATCGAAACATATGCGGGGTGCAGCTAGTTTATAATAATATTATAAATGCAAAAGTGAGTTTGTTTCTTACGCTTTCACGCTAAAACTGCTGAACGGACTTGGATATTACGGACGCATTTAACGTGCACGTCTTTCTTCATTGTTCTCACATGTATACTTTCAACATGAATGATTTAACGTTTTGTAATAATATTATGATTTAAAAGAGTATCCGTGGAGTTTCTTGCCCGTTCTTCTCCATAGGAACCTACGCTTTGGAATGGTCAACTAGCTTCATATTTCTGACTGACTGACCCCTTGACAATTCAAAAGTGCCTGTAAATGGTTTAATTGAAATAAATGCTTTGAGTTTGAGTTTGAGTTTGGATAAAATTTGGCACATGGGTAGACCTGGAGCAGGACATAGGACTGACTTTTATCCCAAAATTCCAGAGGGATCGAGAGTTATGCGGGTGAAACCGGGGGGCGCAGCTAATTCCCACAAATTATGTGAGATCTAGCGAAGCGTCTCGGTCGTCCGGCGGCGAGGTGGAAATACGACATTGTAACAACCATCGCGGGTAGAACCTGGATGAGGCTGGCACAGAAACGTGGGGATTGACACAAGAAGAGAGAGGCGTATGCCCAGCAGTGGGGCAAGTCAGGCTATGTATGATAATAATGATGATGTGAGATCTATTACAACACCGTAATTGCTATAACACACTTTCAATCACAATCTTTCACATTTTGAAGGAAATGCCTAATCCATTGCTTCATACAAAGATATAATATCTAGATAGACAATCAAAGCTGTGAAATCGTCGAAAAAAACAACCGGCCATGTGCGTGTCGAACTATGCAAAATGAAGGGTTCCGTAGGTGGGATGAATTTATCCCAAGAACAAATTTAACATTGAAGTTGAAAAACATATTCTCCCTTATATTCCAACTGCAAATGTAAGTTTTTACGCACAATATTGAGAGATTTAACATGTTATTTTAAGACCATAGACTTCTTATAGGTTTTCCTGTAATCTATGAGTACCTAAAGAACCATTTTCTGTATTTTTTTCACAATTTAAGCTCAGTAGTTTCGGAGATAAGGATGGTCAATTTTCATCAATTTTCTTAGATATCTTTAAAGTATTCATTTTAAAATTAAGTTTGCAAAACTGTTTTTTTTAATTTTCTTATTTGTCCCTTAAAAGTGACCCCCATATTCAAAATTCATTTATTTACGTTACACGTCCGTGTCTGGGTCACAGAAATACATGTGTACTTTTCAACTTAATCGATCCATTAGATTCGGAGCAAATTGGCCGTGACAGACGGACAGACACACACACCCAGACACACGAGTGATCCTATAAGGGTTCTGTTTTTTCCTTTTGAGGTATGGAACCCTAAAAATAGCGTCCAACTGTTAGCCACTAAATGCTCGCACACTACAAAAAACGAGCGAGCCTTACAGTAGTGGCATATTATGTGTGTGTCAGTTTGTGATGTCATTTGACATCTCACTTGCACAAGTAAAATTAAAGGGGCGGGGCCTCGTCAAGGTCGTTTTTGACAGCCGGCTCTAACGCCGCGCGCGCTCATTGATCAAATCAAATAGCGCGCGCTTTCCCGGCTTCCTGTAATGCACTTCCGTCCCTTTGCACGAAATCACTCCCACAGATTTCCCACTCCACTCGAAAGCGAAAGGAATGATTTGCAGGAAAGGGAGAGGAAATATGTTATACATCAAAAATACAATGACGTAACGCGAGACTACGACGTAGCTGTCGCGCACATCAGCATAACAAAGTTGGCCAGTTTGACGAACATATAAATAATCAAACCTTCATTTATGTTTAAAAAAAATTGGTCTGTTGACAACGTAAATAACGCAATGGATATTGTTGAATTATCAAAATGAAAGGCATTGCAATTGTTGTATTAGGTTGCAGGTTAATGTGTTTCATGGATAAATTCATACAGATTTGAGTTAACACGTAATAACGGTTTATTAAGACGCCTGTTAAAAAGACAAAAAATAAAGCAAGGTTTTATCAAAAGAAAATGTTATTTTTCGGTGAACCAAAAGATTTTAATATTGTGACGTTGAAGACTGAATGAAAAACGTTGAAAGAAAAAACGAACCTGTTTGATGTCCAAATTGGAAAATCTTTTTATATAACTTTAATGACCTGTGAAAAACTCTGAAAGGTTCGAAATGTAAAGACGAAGGTACGAGTTTGTTTTATAATTGAAGACGTTTTTTTTCTGCAAATTTTGTATAATTTTACGAAGGTGATTTGTTGATATTTCTTGAATAATTTTTTGAGTGTACCTACCTAAAGTTTGCCTTAGAAATAATTAAGAATTCTTAGTCTACATCAAAGCATTACAAAAGTAAGGGAGTAAAATTAAAGGGGCGACTAGAATCAACAAATTTTTTTTGTAAATTTTGACGTTCAAAAGTGCTTTATAAGGGACTTTTTGAAATAAATGATTTGACTTTGACTTTGAAAGGCGGACTTAATTCCTGAGGCATTTTCTACCAGTCAACCTTAGGGTGATGCAGAGACAAAACATGGCAGGTGCAACATAATTGATAGATAACTCGAAAAATAATAAATACTAATACATAAATACATACATATAAACAAAATAAACTTAGTCAGGAGAAATAACGATAGGAGGAGAGGACGAATCCAGCAAATCAGCGCTGGGATGATTCTGTCAACTTCTGACGAATATGTTCACGTGTCTTCACTTTATAAGATAATTGTTGCCGTCCCGATGTTCAGAGGGCGCATTCTCAAGAAGGACAGCCTGGACGAAGAAAGAAGAGTGAATAAACCAGTGCGGTGAGACGGACGTCGTAGAAGACGATTGTTGGTGGAACGAAGTATTTACTCAATCAAAGACTCCCTGAGAAATCCCCTCTCCAAAAACTGCTAGGTACAATTGTTAATTTTATCATTTCCAGTATAAAGCAATGTAAAGTATCCAATGAATACTTAAATAATTAAATTAGAACTGATATACCTCCACATAACTAGCTGATTATTCAGAATATGCTTTCAGCAAACATTAAGTAATTTGAAAAGAAACCTAGTCTAGCGTTTCTTAAATATTTGTTTTTCTGAAAGGTCTAATTACACCTTTTAATCATACCAAATATTAGCAATGGCCACACGAAAGTCAGTCATGCGATAATTCATTAAGAAACAAAGCTTTTTGAAAAGAGAATATTCGGCCATATTATTTCAAATATTAAAACAGAAAACTTTTCCGTATTATTTGGTGAGCACGACTCCATTATTGCCAATGTTAATATTTGAGGGCCAGTTGGCGGCCATGCTCTCGGTACTTTCTTTTTAGAAGCATAATTTCTCTTTTTACTGCAACATTGGCTTTTAGAGTTGTGGAGAACAAAGGTTTTCACTTTATCCTCCGACCAGACGGGTGTCGTGCTTGGCGGGCAACTGCCCAATGGTTGAAATCGGGAGCTTGTATACACCGTGAAATCTTAATGGTCGTTTTCCCGCGGCAGAACAACTTGCCATAAGGAGTACTTTCGAAGCATAGAGTATAAGTAAAAAAACAAAAAAAAAGTTTGTTTTAGAATAATTAAAAAAAATATATATCAACTCGAAAATGTGAGAATCAATAGCAACAAGTAACTTATAGGTACTACTCGAACCGCACGCGCCGCCGACAAAGGGAACAGCGATGCATACATGTTCAAAGCAAAATAAACTCTCGCACGTAGTGATATAAACTAGTTTGCACGCAACAACACAAAATTTGTTTTCAAAATTGTTTCTAATATTTGTTTATATAACGATTGTATTACCAAGACGAAACCATTTCGCTGCGAGAGAACAACCATTAAGATTTCACGGTGTATATGTCGATCGTGCGGTAAACTCTAATTGCGCGATGCAGGATTTGTGTGACGTCAGGTCTTTTTGATGCGTCGTTCACAAGTGGCGATATTGATGCCGCCACAGGCTCGTATCAAAAGTACTGCCAAAAGACAGAATTGTGTGGAAAAGACAGAGGGAGGCCTTTACCCTGCTGTGGGCAATACAAGACCAAGTTCACCTTGAAAGTCGAGAAGTTGATTAACTTCAAATCTTTTGTGGTGCGGGTTCCGACTCATCATCTGGAGACTTTCATCAAGGAGGAGTTTTGGCCGACGCATGTCGTGTACTGGCGACGACAGTATAGTTCTCGCGTGAAAAGAAGGTCCTTATTATTTAAATTTAAAGTACTTTTGCCTATACCATTACTAACACAAATCCTAATCAGCATTTCTTAAATATTTGTTTGACTAAAAAGGTCTAATTACACTTTTTAATCATTCCAAATATTAGCAATGGTCACACGAAAGCCAGTCATGCAATCATTTAATAAGAAACAAAGCTTTTTGAAAAGAGAATAGCAGGCCATATTTAAAATATTGATAAAGAATTCGCCGCCATATTATTTGGTGTGCACGACTCGATTACTTACAGTGTTAATATTTGAGGGCAGTTACGCTCTGGTTGTCAACGTCCCGTGAAACCGGGACACGGGATGTCCCAATTTTTTGGCCTGTGCTAATAATAGCCCCGCCATTTTAATATTTTGGAAGTTTTTACTGTAGTGCTTGCATACGGTTTTGTTTGTGTGAAGTTAGAGACGGAATGCTTAATTTTATTTTTGTGATTCCATGTTCCATGCAGACGACTGCATTTGTATTCTGTTTTGTACGAGTGAATGAATAATTCAAAACTACCATTGGCACTTTATTAAAATGGCTCCAATTTCTCACATGACTACAATTCTGCACAAAGCATTCCGAAGCAGCATATTTTTAGAAATCAAATCAGCATGAAAGACAAATAAAACGTTTTAAAATAAAATTGTCCAAAGCAGAATTCATATCCCGCATTTCATCCCGACGTATTGTCTTTGTCATTGGCAACACTAGTATGCAAACTACTTTGACATTTCGTTTTGTGCAATGACTTTGTTATTTATCGTTTGTTTTATGTTTGAAATAGCAATTGTTTTGTTTTTTATTGGCTTTTGGAGCTATAAATTAAATTATATTATTGTAATAAATAACGAGTTTGTGGCTGAGTTGTGTTTTTGATAACTATTTCGTATTATGTGATTCAATTAGCATTTTTTGATGAAAAATAAAATGAACATGCTACGTTAACAAGTTACAGTTTATTCGTACGTTAACAGTTTATTCAATTTTTTAAATGATTTCTTGTTGACATGTAAGTAATATTTATTATTTTTTGAAGTTAATAAAGTATTACAAGCAAAACAAAATCACTTGAGAGAGGCCTACTTATAATGCCTAGCAGTAAACCTTTTCAGGCCAAAATCGGAAACGACTATTGTCTAAACCATTCTGGGCCAAGTTGATGGATTGATCCAAAGTACATTTTTCTGACATCCTGAATCAAAGATGTCGGAAACCTTCTTTCCATCGATACATCTTAAGAACATTATGTTATCCGGCGTTTACTTACTATACCTAAAGAAGAACGTAAGGTACATAATAAACCTCCCCTCGGTATCAATTAAGCTATTCTCGACGAAATGCGATAGGGTAGGTAGGCCTTTTCTACTCGGAAAAAGCCTACCCGGCCTTTTCTACTGAGTCTTCACATACAGACTGCAAAAAAGTTTGGTGAGGGTTACAGCAATCAATAAACTTCATTATGATACTGGCGAAATGTGGGTGACCTATAGGTACACCTCTGCTGGGAAAAGGACTCCCTCAAATTCTTCTACGTATGAATATGTATTCTTGAGCGCATCGTACCAGCCCTTGCGGTTCGCGTATAGCACGTTTAGACCACAATAGAAACGGGTTTTGTCGACGGAAGAATAGACAAAATGACATAAACAATCACAATCTGTCATTTTGTCTATTCTTCCGTGGACAAAACTCGCCACCTCTTTTTCTTATTTTTACTTAAAGAAAAATGGTAGACTGTGCTGTGCAAGATGTGTCACGTCGATTAATAAACCTGGCCTTGCTGTCACGCAGTCGGGTAAAAAGAGAGTTGTAGCTAGCTGACTGCTTACTAAACAATTTTACTAATTTTATATTCAAACTCAAACTCAAAGCATTTATTTCAATAAAACCAATTAAAGGCACTTTGGAATTGTTAAGGAGTCGGTAGGTCAGAAAAGTGAAGCTAGTTGCCCATTCCAAAGTGCAGTAGGTTCCTATGGAGAAGAACGGGCAAGAAACTCCACGGACACTCTTTTAAATTATATTGTTACAAAATATAAGTTAGGAACATCATCATTTATTTTCAAGGAATAAGCCCCCCTAATATCAAGTTCTCGCGATAACCTAACTCTAACTTTATTCGGTTCGTCTTTCATCGAATCTTCGGCTAAACTTTCTGGTCATTTCCTCGAGCCACGCGTGAAGAATTCATGACAGAAAACTTGTACCAATGTATTACAATGACGTAAGAATCTTTTGTCGAGTAACCTCCATATTGTTTAGTAGTTTTGTTATGAACTATGGGTATTATGGGTATTCATCGTGGAAACTTTTCAGCTAAATGGTGGTTCGATATTTTTTTCGCAGTTATTTCTTATCTATCACATAGATAAATAAGAAATAACATATTATAAACTAGCTGCGCCTCGCGGTTTCACCCGCACAAGTGTTGATCCCGTATGAATATCGGGATAAAAATGATTCTATATCCTAATCCAGGTCATGGTCTACTCATGTGCTAAATTTCATGCAAATACATTCAGCCTTTTTAGCGTGAAAGCGTAACAAACAAACATACAAAAATCTTTATTTACAATATAATATAATATTATATTGGTTCAGTCGATTTTCGTGTCTATTTGTGTGACCGCGTTGTTCTCCTAAACTATACAACAGTACTGATTTTGATTCGGTTCCCATCATCATTTAGATAATTTATTCCGGAAGTTTTATGTGTATAATACATTAATAATATAAAACTTACATATTGTAGCGGCATCTACTTCGCCACATACTGACGTCACGTGAAATCCTGCATCGCGCAAGCAGAGTTTACCGCGCGATCAGCATTTATACAATCATTGGGCACTTGACCACCAAACACGACACCCGTCTGGTCGGAGCATCCTCCCTTTTCTATAGAGGATGAGTGAACTTTACGCCCTGTACCTCATGCCTCTATAATATAAAGAAATATCGATGCTTTGTCAAGTCTAAAACACCGTGCGAATCAGGAGCGGGTCGCTAGTAAAATTTTCAAATAAAGGTAAATGATAAAATGTTTTCGTTAAAGTATTACAACTTTCGATTTTGTATTTTAGATTCAATAAATGATTGTTCATTTTAAGCACTCTTGTAAAGTTTTTATTAACAATTTAAGTTGGCTATATGCAATTTTTTTTTTTTTTTGGGAAACTTGTCTAAACTAATATTATAAAGAGAAAATATTAGAATTTGTGTATGTTTGTTTGTTACGCTTTAACGTAAAACGGCTGAACAGATTTGGATGAAACTTAGTACATGAGTAGATCATGACCTGGGTTAGGACATAGGATACTTTTTATCCCAATATTCTTATGGTATCGAGACTTATGCGGGTGATACCGCAGGGCGCAGCTAGTTTCTTATAAAGTTTTCAAAAAAAGGTACCTGATAAATGTTGTCGTTCAAGTATTAAGTATTTCGTTCGATTTTGTGAAATGCAATTTTAGTTCAATAAATTATTGTTCATTTTAAGCACTCTTGTAAACTTTTTTTTTTTATAAGTAATTGCTAGCAATTTAGGTTATCTAAACAGTTATTATAGCGTGAAAACTCACTAGAAAAAGTTTTTTTTTTAAATTCACTGTTAGAGAATTTTAAAAAATGATTCTTTTCTAGTCAACTAAAATTGCTAGCAATCAAATATTTAAACAAAAAAACCTTTTTTAGCACTTATTGACAAACAAGCCTTAGCACTTATAGGTAAGACTTGTGAGATTTTTTAAATTAGATTTATTTGCATGACTATTATTCTATATTTATTTACACAAACGTATTTAAATGATTAAACAAAAACTAAAATGATTAAACAAAAACTAACAGACTTAATAATAATAATAATATATACAAGTATATAAAAGGGGGGGGGGGGGGATAATTATAGGGCATCAAAAAATTCGTCCGCGTCGCTGTCAACAGGAAAAGTGCCTAAAAGACTGGCAGCATTGCCACGTTAAATGGCAATTTTGCATGACTTGATACTATACTTAGTTATTAACCAACTAAACTTATAAGGCTCTGGTCATAAAATTATTAGTGGCAAGCAAAAAAGCCCTATTTCCCAGCGTTTGATATAAAACCGTCACAAATACAGATAACAGTGATTCCGTCGGGAATTTATAAATGTTTATAGCCCTCGTAATGTGTGTTATTTCTGCCCATAAGTAGGGGCTCCAGATGCGAGGATCATTCGGGGAATTTTCTTTAGTTATGACGTTTTTACGTTTGATTGGTCATATCAAGAGGCCTTTTTATAACCGGTGATTTGGCTGTGTTTAGAGCGCAAATCTGATGTAGTCAATACCAGTGTCAATATTTAGAAGCCTAAATATTGACACTGGTATTGAACTGGATTGATCGTTTTGAGACAATCCTCTGATCCTCATAAGCTATGAGGATCAGAGGATTGTCTCAAAACGATACGAAATCCGTCACTTTTAGGTTTCCGTAGCCGAACGGTGTCAAAAGGAACCCTATTACTAAGGCTCCGCTGTCCGTCTGTCTGTCAGCGGGCTGTATCTCATGAACCGTAATAGGTAGACAGTTGAAATTTTCACAGATTGTGTATTTCTATTGCCGCTATAACAAACAATAATAAATATTAAATAAAGAAAGAAAGAAACAAACAAGCAACGTGTTTGGCGTCTTTTGCTCGCTCTTAATACTGTACAGAACATTTCGTGTTCGGGTTTTTAAATTAAATTTTGATGTAAATTAAATTATTTAATAGCAGGAGATTATTTTATTTACTAAAATACTATTAAGGTTCCTAGTACCTTTGTAATCTGTATTTCGAATAAAATAACTCGTGCAAAACTAAACTCTCTTTTGCTATAATAAAATTGTTAAGCATTTTTATCCCTAACGCCATAATTTCTTACATAAATCTCGAACACTATCTTAAAATATGGCTAACCCTAGGAAACTCCAAAACAGCTCCACCCCTCTTAACTATATGACACGAAATGCATTTTATTTCTACATCTTAGGGTCTATTTTCCTTTGCTAGTTGGGTACATTTAGGTGATAAATGGGCAAGTGGCAGACGATAGATCCGTCGGTTTGTAGGGATATCAGTGATGTGTACGAGTTTATCTTTATGAGACATTTTGATCGCTCAGGATCTAGGCATTGACCCAGTTATGAAAGTACGAAGAGGATAAAATAAAATGAAGGATTTGTTAGAAAATATCATATTTTGGTATATTTTCTACATTATTTTGAAAATAAATAAGATCATGGTTTAAAAGCATTTTATTACTAAATACTTTGACAAACAAAAGGCTGGCTTAAAAGTTCTAGACCGTTAAGTCGTCCAAGAAAAAACCGATGTAAAACCTTTTGGTTTTTAAAGAAATTACCTACTAAACGCTGTGATTTACGACTTAGCTTTTAAGAAATTACTTAAGACTTCTCGGATTCTTTGCGAATGATTTAGCTCATTTAACTCCCTTTATTTTTGCCTTATCGTCTTACTTTTAAAGGGTTGCCTTTGTTGTCCAGTTTTGTTTTTAATTCCCACAACAAGAGGCCATTGGATCCATTTAGTAGATTGCGATAATCAGAAGACCTTAGATAGGTAAGCCTACTTTTATTATTAAAATACTAATTGCTTTCTTCTTAAATATTCTTTTTCTAAAATATAAGTAGTCAAGTTACTCCTTATAACATCAGCTATCTGCCAGTGAAAGTCCCGTCGAAATCGGAGCAGCCGTTTCGGATACTAGCCGGAACAAACAGACAGACAGACAGTTTTTTTTTGTTACAAGTCGTTACCGAATATACTACCGTAAATACTTTCATATATGCATTTAGTAATTAGCTGTTATTTTGACATTACAAACAGACACTTCAATTTTGTTTATTTGTAGTATGTATAGATGTTTGTTACTCAAAAATGTATATATAGATTCGGATTAGGATTTAATATAGAAGAAAATACTATCTCTCAAACTCAAACTCAAAGCATTTATTTCAATTAAACCATTTACGGACACTTTTAAATTGCCAAGAAGTCAGAAATATGAAGCTAGTTACCCATTCCAAAGCTTCGTAGCGTCACTTGTCCATAAGGGTTCATTAGAAAACCAGCGTCAGACAGCATTTGTCGGGCATTACTGCTGAAATGAACCTTTTTGGCGCAGCCGTGAGGCACACACTATTATTGCTTTATGATTATGTTCACTTTTTATTTTGTTATTATGTGTTTCACGACCTGTGCCCAAATAAATATTATTCTTTCTTTCTTTAGGTACCTATGGAGAAGAACGGGCAAGAAACTCCACGGACACTCTTTTAAACAAAAAAAAATAGTTACAAATAGTACTAAAATTAGTTGTAGTTTTGGAGCAGGACCAAACATTTCTATCAGCGATGTAATCCCCCAACTTACAATTTGCCTGCCTGCATAGAGTGCGCACAAGATTTGAATTTCGTCTTGTTCAGTTGCTCTCTCCTTAAACATCATTTTATGTTTTTTGCTCTTGTTTCACAATTATTATTATATATATATTTATATATATATAAGTATATGTTTTGTGTATGCATGTATTTATGTAAATGATACACCACTGACTATAGTTGCAGTACTGTCTCTCCTCTTAATCCATCCAAAGGTTCTCTTTAAAATATCTTTTTTACCTAAGTAAAATTCCTACATTTATATCTGTAATTTTTATGGTGTAAGTACATAATAAAGAGTATACTATCTATTCTATCTAAGGTAGGTACTATTAAGCCCGATAAAATGCGGTACCTGTTTCTTCAACTATTTTTTGTTTCTTTTTAATAATTTGAGGAATTATATTCTACTTCTAACTCATTTACATTAATATTATAAAGAGAAAAAAATGTATTTTTGTTTGTAATTAATAAATTCAAAAACTACTGGATCGATTTAAAAAAATCTTTAAACATAGGCTATAATTTATAACGATATCACGCGGGCAAAGCCGCTGGTGGAAGCTAGTAAATAATAATAATTTTGAAATTTTATTTCGCTTACCTAATCTTAAATTTTTAGTAAAGAACACTTGGTATATGGTGGTACTCGTTGTCTTCCTATAACGTAACCTGGAACAAAAGAAAACCACATTAATGAAGTGCAATCATAATATATATGTATATATATATATATATATTTATATATAATTCTGAAACTACCAGTTTAATTAGAAAAAATCTTTTTGTATTCGATAGCTCAATTTATGAGAAAGGTTAGGCTATTTAACATCACGCTACGCCCCTTAGGAGCCGAGCAAAAAGAAAAAAAGTCAGAAAGAACGCTAAGAGAAAACGAAGTAATAGCGCGGGCGGGCGATGCGATGCGACGGGGTGGGTCGGGATTAAGAATAAAATAAAGTTAAAAATTACAAGAAACGTGATTTTTTAAAATAAAGTATTTTAAAAAAGTAGTATTAAATATTGTATGGTGGTACGGAACCCATTTAGCCGTTTTTTTTGTTTCTACGTATGATATATTTCGCACGTGTTCCATTTGGTAAGTAGGGTGAGTACACAAGGAGTTGGTTGACAGCGTCATAACATAGGTCATCACGAAACTTTACGACTACCCACAAGATAAGCTCTGATGTGTTTCTTTCTTACACCGCAATATGAACTCCACTTTTTGGAGGACACAACTACGCTAACATTGAAACAGACATTGAAAAAAACGGGAAGTAAATCGTAAATGATAAACGATTTTATTTCTGTAACGTTTGTACATCTGACTACTCTGAGAAGTAAGGTCGATACAAACTCGGAGATCACAGTCTCTTTTAAGGTCCACACAAAATGTTGGTCAGATTATCTGAAGACCATGTAGATTGATGTCTGAAATGGTCTTTTGAGGAGAGAACCACACATATTGAGTTGGCCTGTCCAGTCAGTGCACGTATATGTCAGGTGTCGTGGGACACCCGGTTGGAAAGAAGTTCCTTTCCCTGTATATTATGTATTAATCACAGAGCCATCTAGTATAAGTTTTTAGAAGCTCAAACTTGTGCTAGATGGCTCTGTATTAAAAACAAAAACAAAAACTTTTGACACTTTAGACCTTTAAACTGACTTTTGCGGGCGTAACGTTTATTCATTACGTGACGATTTCTACCAGTCAACTCCTACCGCACGCCGCGTTAAAGCCCCGGACACTACCTAGTGCTTTAGGAAGTGGTGAAGGGTCCCCACCCTTCACCACTTCCTAAAGCACTAGGTAGTGTTGAAGGGTGGGCGCTGTCTTATGTAATTTTGACGTTCGAAAAGTGCTGATTCTCAGCCTAATTTGAATTTAAAATGACTTTTGGATTTTTTGAAAAAAGAACTTCTTTCCAAAAACAAAATAAATTATTCTTATTAATAGTAACAAACCATGAAACCGTCATCAAACGCTCGCATTCTGTACATCAAACACACGACTTTTTTTGCGTAACATACTGAAACGCACACAAAACATTGTGGTTATGGATGCATACAACGGTATAGAGATCGGGAGATATTAAAAGTTAAGTTGTTTTCGTAAAAAACCATTTAAAAAGTCGGAACCTGACTCTTTTGAGATTTTCATTCATCAAGTGATCATATTCCAGGCGTGTCATTTTCTAAGTTACCTATTATGTACTTGAAGTACATACGAAGAACAATGCCCTATAAACAACCGTTGCCCTTTACGTCGAGTGACGTCACTGAAGGTCGCAGCCATCCATCAGCTTCTACCTTGATTAGCTAGCCAGTCTGAGGCTCGCACCACCCAGTACTGTGTGATTTACTCGGATGATAGATTAATACACTAACGTAGTTTCAAGAATAGAGGACTTGGCGGGGGCACTTGCCCCCCGATACAGCCCCGGGTCCTTATTATGAAGTATTAATGCCTAATGATTCTGTTGCGAAAAAGAGGTCATGTATAGCTCCGTCTCTCTCTGACACTGGAAAAATGGCATTCATTCTTCATAATATGGCTCCACGTCTATTCTGTAAAAATCTCGAGCGAAGCGAGCTGTCATTCCACTTGATGCTAGGAATTGTCACTATTACAGTCCGGCTGTCGAGAGAATGCGTTCCTGACACCTGTCAATTGGACAATTTCTATATAATTTTAAGATCAAATTTGCAAAACACTCGTTAGTATGAAACTGACAGGTGTCAAAAACGCCGTCTCTCGACGGCTGGATTCTAAAAGCTAACTTCAAGCTCACTTACACTGCTACAAGCGTAGCCTACAAGGACCTTTTGGTGCCTGAATGACATTGACTGGGGGGGCGTTGTTGGTAAACATTTGTGAAATTGTCATAGAAATTGTATAGGTACAAAAACAAGATGGCAGCGTTAGTTCCGATTGTAGCCACGCGCCACAAGATTGTACAAACTTACCTACATTTTCACGGTATATAATCCGCGGTGTAACTATTTTCAACTAACAATAAGTTAAATGTGTTTGGTACCTAATATATTAAGTTATATGCTTAGGTAATGTAGGTATACCTGACTATATAGACTGTCTGACACAGCCTTTAAGTTACGCACCGATACACAGTAAACCGCAGACCTTGACCATCGTGCTTCGTTTACAACAAGCTACTTGCTACAGTAACTGTACTTGCTACTTGCTAGTAAACTGGCCCTCCTATTTAATGAACAAAAATTGTTATTGACCCTTCGTGTACTAAACATGATGGTGAGAACCATCAGGATTCTCACCATCCTAACTATATAAAGTATTATAAATACAGACATATTAAGGTGAGTTTGTTACGCTTTCCCACTAAAACGGCTGAACGGATTTGAATGAAAATTAGCACATGGGTAGACCATGACCTAGGTTAGGACATAGAATACTATTTATCCCGATATTCCCACGGGATCGAGACTTCTGCGGGTGAAACCACGGCGCGCAGTAAGTAAATAATAAAGCAAATAACATGCAAATTCGACAAAAAACTTGACGCTTGATAATAAACTAATTATTCTATATAATTATTTGATATTTAGCATTGTTCTCACATGCACAATTTGAACATTTATGATGTTACCAATATTTTGCAACAACTTTTAATTTAAAAGAGTGTCCGTGGAGATTCTTACCTGTTCTTTTCCATAGGAACCTACTAATCTTTGGAATGGGCAACTAACTCATCTTTCTGACTGACCGACCCCTTGACAATTCAGAAGTGCCTGTAGTTGGTTTATTTGAAATAAATGCTTTGATTTTCAGTAGTCTAAGTTGCCCTAACGAAATTACGTAACTAATAAATATGACATCAAACGCAAAATCGTATTCTGTGACATAATTTCATAAAAAAATATTTAAGGAAAAACTAAACTAAACAGCGAATGTTATTAAAATAAAACTCATCTTGAATTTTCTTTTAACATCTTTCCGAATGGCAAAAAATATGATGTTATGCCCAATTTATTTTCGCATCTCATACATTAAACGAGGCCTACGAATGTTATTAAAATTATGCTTGATCTTAAACATCGTTGGACGGAAAAATAAATATTTAAATAAGACAAGAAGGTTTCAAGTCTGTTAATAAAAGAAATATTATTTTCTTAATTCCTTGATCTTGTGTATCCGGTGCCAGTTGTTTACTATTTCCCTAAATTGTGTTTAACTCGTTTTTTATCTGTGCGCTTGGCGCTGTCAAAGTCGTAGGTCGTAAGTATTGAATTCACCCGCACGGTTACCTCCACAGGGCTCCGACGCCTCTTAATACGGTCTACGCAACTCGTGTCGTCTCCACAGTTCTATCTTATTATTCGTTAATTTTTTATTGTTATTATTTAAACCACAAACACTGTAATATTTTGACGTCGACAGGCGCACAGTTACTAAAATCGTGTTATATAGAGGTACAAGAGATTTCTCATATACACCGTGAAATCTTAATGGTTGTTTTCCCGCAGCGAAATAGTTTTGTCTTGGTAATACAATCGTTATATAAACAAATAAAATATTAGAAACAATTTTGAAAACAAACTTTGTGTTGTTGCGTGCAAACTAGTTTATGCCGTATCATCACGTACGAGACTTTATTTGGCTTTGAACATTTATGCATCGCTGTTCCCTTTGTCGGCGGCGCGTGCGATTCCAGTAGTACCTACAAGTTACCTGTTACTATTGATTCTCACGTTTTCGAGTTGATGAATATTTTTTTAATTATTTTAAAATAAAAACATCTTTATTTTTTTACTTTTACTCTATGCTTCGAAAGTACTCCTTATGGCAAGTTTTTCTGCCGCGGGAAAACAACCATTATGATTTCACGGGGTATACAAGAGATCTTTGGAGAGTTTTAGAGTAATATTTGTTGACTTTCATAATTATGTTTGAGTAGGTCCAGAATTTGCTTGACGATTATTAAACTGTTAGCAATTTAGACATTCTGTGGGAAATAATGAGATGTCACGCTGGTGTTTCTTGGAAGTTTTTGATACAGGTGTAATGTTATTTGTAACGTATAACGCTGACAGTATTAGATAATGTAACGTGTCTGGTAGCAAGTAGGTATTTCCAAACGCATTTTTTTTTTATCAGTCTTATACCTCAATCAACTCAGCCTATCGCAGTCCACTGCTGGACATACGCCTCTCCCAAACTGCGCCACAACACAACACCCTGTTCTCTGCTTTCCGCATCCAGTTTGTTCCAGCCACTTTTAAGGTCATCGGTCCATCTAGGCGGGGGAGCGTCCCACGCTACGCTTGCCTATACGCGCTCTCCACTCCAGGACTCGTCTGCTCCACCTGCCATCGGTCCTTCGACAAACATGGCCAGCCCACTGCCACTTCAGTTTGCTTACTCTGCAAGCTATGTCGGTAACTCCAATTCTTTTCCTGATGATTTCATTTCTTATTTTACCAGTGGTTTCTGGTTTTTCGCCTTCTTAAAATTGTAACTGCAAATAACATGGCTAACCTTAATCCCACAATATTATTGACCATTCGAGTTTTAAGGTTCAAATCCGGGCAAGTACCGATGTGACTTTTTTCAATTCATACGTACCTTCTGAGTTTATCTTAATGGACATTACTGACAAGGCAAACATCGTAAGGCAACCGATAAAGTCTGAAATAGCGATCTTCTTGAGCAAGCGCGGTGATCAATGCTTTTTTTGTTTTTGGATGGGAAATTGTCATATAACTTCTCCCGCTCTGGGTGGAGCGGGAGGGCGTGTCAGACTCTTACTGACTAAAACTCACCCGTGTTCCTTCAGTTGTCTGTACGTTGCCAGGGGCCACGGTATCCCTTTCGGACTTTCCCCCAACCCCGGCAGGTGATCAATGCTCGTGCCTTTTCAGTATGAGAAGTGGCCTTTGCCTTGCAGTGGGATAATAATAGGCTGGTGTTATTATTCCAGTTTAACAGACCAGTAACACGTCCAACCTAAACGCGGCACAAATACCCCAGTAGCTGCCATTTCATATTGATTTCTGTGGTAAAGATTGCGTGGTCATCGCGACTCGTAACAGCACAAATAATACATTATTCATACGTTAAGTAGGTCGAAGCTTTTTTTTTCATAATAAATAGGTATACTTTCCCCTCTCGTGTCATTGAAGGAAAGTTTAGTAGAGTATGTGGGTGGGTCACTAGTAATGTCATTGTGTTGATGGTGTAATTTAGAAACTTTTTTCATTAGTAACCAGTACATGTATTATGGTCATCGGTGTGGTTGTTGCTACCTACAAAGTTTTCTATGTTCTTGTAGTGATAGGGTCAGCTATCAGTCTTAACAATCAAAAAACGTTGATGGGGAATGTTCAGTTTAATTATTAAGATTATATATAGGTACATACACACATAAACTCAGGCCTTGTTCCCATGTGGGTAGGCAGAAACTACAGAACACCACCTGATACGATCTTTATATATTCCTTTTGACTCGTTTACGTTCATACATCTGGTTATACACGCACGCGCCGGTTGCGAGTACTGCGCCCCTGACCTTTCTGAAGAACATCACCAATCAGTATCACCATAATTATACGAGGGAGCGTTTTTAAGTTCGCGGAATGGCAGGTAAGGGGGGTAAATATTAATTCGCAAATATTTTTTATTTTCGATATATTCATCTGCAAGCCTAATAAATTTTTCAGATCTTTCAATAAGCTTATGCATACCATTAAAAAAAAAGATTTATTTTTGTCCGTAAAATACGTTCAAACTCCGTCCTTCACTTCTTCATCACTTGAAAATTTCTTGCCACGAAGCTCTTTTTTCATGTTTGAGAACAGATAATAATCGCAGGGGGGCAGGTCTGAACTATATGGTAGGTGGTTAATTATTTCGAAGCCAGACTTGTGTAGGGCAGCCAGGGCAACACGGCTCTTGTGAACAGGCGCATTGTCGTGCAAGAGCAAGACGCCTTTTGTCAATTTTCCTCGTCTTTTCTCTTTGATGGCTTTCCTCAAACGCTCCAAAAGTGACGCGTAGTATTCTCCGGTTATATTAACACCCTTGTCCTTATAATCTATCAGCAGGATTCCTTCAGTATCCCGAAAACAGTCGCCATGAGTTTTCCGGCCGACTGCGACACCTTGAACTTCTTAGGCGGTGGTGTGCCTTTTTTATGCCACTGCATAGAGTCTTGTTTAGATTCAGGTTCATAATGATGAACCCAGGTTTCATCTCCAGTCACAATTCGACTCAAGATACCCTCTTGATCTTCGTTACAGAGGTCCAAAAACGCACGTAGAGTGCTACGCGCTGTTGCTTTTGCGGCGGTGTGAGCATTCTCGGCACCCATCTTGCACTGACCTTAGTTATACCGAGATGGTCATGAAGAACTTTAAAAATGGTTGTATCGGATACTCCAACCATTTCTGCAAGCTGTTTCTTCTTAAGCCGAGCGTCTTCCAATATAAATTTTTCGACTTTAGCGATGATTTCTGGTGTGGTCACCTCGATGAGGCGCCCAGGCCGGTGATCGTCTTCAAGTGATTCTCGTCCTTGCTTGAATAGACGATGCCACTTGTAAACCATGGTTTTACAAGGGCAAGAGTCTTCATAAACTGAGGACATCCTTTCCGTAATGGTTTGGACGTTTTTTCCTAGCTTGGTAAGGAACTTTATAACGGCGCGGTGCTCCTTTTTTCCATTGTGAATGCTGCCTTCCCGATTAAGTTGCTTGGTTGATGGTAGTTCAGAAACTAATGAGCCGATCGTAATAATATTCGGTATTTATACTAATAGTGAATCACTCACTCGTTGAGGTACTAATGAGACCCCTCACCCCTCTCCAACCCCGCCATTCCGCGAACTTAAAAACGCACCCTCGTAATTATGATTCGTCTATATTACCTGGAGGGATTGCTGACCTTCAAGGCAATGTTGAAAAATTACATGAGCCTGTAAAATCTTTTGCTCATCATAATTTTTTTTAACATGATTTTTAAGTAATCGTTTTTTATGTAGATTTTTTATTTTTTTTATTTAAATACGTTTGAGCTATCCAAACTCTACCTAAAAAGGACCTTCAAGGAGTTCTGAAAACAAAATAAAAATGTCCTAAAACTAAATGTTTTTTGAAGAAGACCTAACAAAAAGCAGCTGCAAGAAGCTTCCAGCTTATAACGCTTTTTACGCTTTTTACGTGCACGTCTTTCTACATTGGTCTCACATGTATAATTTCAACATGAATGATGTAACCAATATTTTGTAACAACATTATGATTTAAAAGAGTGTCCGTGGAGTTTCTTGCCCGTTCTTCTCCATAGGAACCTACGCTTTGGAATGGGCAACTAGCTTCATATTTCTGACTGACTGACCCCTTGACAATTCAAAAGTGCCTGTAAATGGTTTAATTGAAATAAATGCTTTGAGTTTGAGTTTTAACCTGCTAAGTATGACAGACAGCTTCCAGACTGCGTACTTTTAATTCTATAACTTATGAAATTAACATTGTAAAAGAGGATGACGTTAATATTCTTTTATATAGAGTTGAAACTCGGCGAGACGAGGTGTTCCGCGGTTTATAATGGATATTTTTATTACAGCTGTAAGCTCTCCCTGAAAAGGTGAGAGGTATGCAATAAAACAGGTTTTAAACTAAGGTGCTTTGGCTTTATATTTTAAAGGATAATGTCAGAGAAGGGTTAGGTATGCTTTTTCATAATTCTATATTTTTTTATTAAACATAGATAATTTTCGAAATATGTGTATACCTACCTACATCTCTGCCTTCTAGAATACTGGCGAATACTGTTTTATGTGACAAATGGTTGATATTGTTTTGTCGGAGATTTAAAGAAGACCGGAAAAAGATATTTAGATGTAAATACAAGCTCGAAAAAAAGTTATCACAGGAGCAAGTTTTCTATAATTAAATACCTACCCAAAACTCATGTTTTACATAAGGTGATCCTTCAATGTATCCCGCAAAATTCAAAATTTTTGTACGGTTTTTGCAAATTGCAGCACTGTTTTACGTTGAAAATTCAAATTCAAAGTTTTACGTTATATGTATGTTGATCAAAATTTGATACGCGGCAATATTCCTAACTAATATTATAAATGCGCTTTCACGCTAAAACGACTAAAGAGATTTGGATGAAATTTAGCGGGTAGACCATGACCTGGATTATGACATAGGATAATTTTATCCCGATATTCCTACGGGATCGCGACTTATGCGGGTGAAACCGCGGGGCGCAGGTAGTGCTAAAATAATTGCTAAATGTTAATAATCATTTTTACATCAATAAAGTTCTCAAAATTATATTTTTTGCAAATAAGAATAATTTTGGGAAAATATGACGATTTGTAGCAAATATTATTGGCATGTATTTAACGCGACGACAAACTAATCTGATTTTGGGTTTCAAAAATAATTAAAACGGGTAGCAAAAATAATAGGTTGTCAGCTACAGTGAAGTAGCATTTTAAGTACAAACTAGCAGCTTTATATTGAGTTGTAAGCTTTGTTTAAATTTAAATTGGCAGTGATTTTTTGGTGTGGCAACTGAATTTATTGTTAGGCGACAACTTGACTGAATTTATTGTTAAGCGAACACTTGACACTGGCACTCGCCGGACGCTGCCGCGGCACCGCTCGCTACGCTCGCTCGGCTCGTGCGTTTTGTGGTGACGGTTCTAACCTAACCTAACCTACCTTTCAGCCATCGTCATTCATAAATTAACATTAGCCTCTCCTCAAAAGGAAACGCTTGCAAAAGTGTTTTTTATATGGAAGCCTATAGTTGCCTATAATACAACGTTTTTTATCCCACTGTTAATATTAGTCGCCATGTCATTATTTATAGTACTTCGCCTATGATTTTAGTAGCAAATAGTTAGTCGCCTTAGTTGTTAGTCGCCTGTAAAATAATTAGTGGCCAATATTATTTGGCGGTCTGCAATATGTTCAAGTTTTTTTACTGATTCTTGCTGCAAAATTGTCACAAAACATAACATAACATAACATCACGCCTTGTTTCCCCAAAGGGTTAGGCAGAGGTGTACCCATAGTAGGTACACCCACATTTGGCCAGTTATGTTTAAGTCCCACGTATTAGGGAGCGAGCTTATAGCCATCAACCGGGTGCAAATCAAGACTCCGGGCTGCTACTGAGAAATTCCTAACAGAAAACCCATTAACACTTTGCCTGACCTGGGAATCGAAGCCAGGACCTTATGCTCAGCTGTAGCACTTGCGACCACTAGACGAACGAAGCAGTCACAAAAAAAAACATTTATTAGATTACATTCGGAAATCTAATAGCAAAGCAAGCTTTACTTAGATACAAATTGATAAGTCGGGCTTATAAAATCATTTTGAAGAATATCTGTGGCCTTAACCGTGTAGGTACCTAATGACAATAATGACAGTAGGTAATGGATGCCTACTAATTATATATAATCTAGGAAACAATACAAAATCGATTCTCACATCAAAGGCTAATGTTCCGCCAGCTGATGCGTTTCAAATTACGTGTCATTACAGCAATCTTCTTGTTAGGGTTCCGTACATAAGGGGTAATCCAATTCTGTGAAGTACCCTATTACTAAGCCTAGACCGTCTGTCGGTCTTTCTGTCTGTCACAGGGCTTTATATTCAGAACTGTGAGGGTTCACCAGTTGTAATTTCAGATAAGACCGCTGTCATGGAAAATTTTAACAGAATGCCCTACTTAGGTAGACTTTTTCCCATACAAGAAAACTTTTTTTGAGTGTTTCTTGTTCTCGCCCTTGCATCAAACTTCCCTAATTCTAGTGCATATCCTTCCTTTTACTCAAACAACATACATGTGAACTCTGGCGTTTCTAAATTTGCCAAAGATGTAAACAAAAATGGCGCTCGAAATTTAGTTGGTTTATTGATGTGGTTGTATGAATTTTAAGGGTTCAGGGGTAATCGATGTTACAATTATAATTATAATATTTCCGCGTACGGAGTCGATTAAATTATTTGAATTTTGATAATTTCCATTTGTGTTTATTATGAAAAATTTACTCCAAATTAGTAGTTTTATTGATAGATCACTTTTTAAGTAATAAAATATATAAAGGCTATACATTTTTTTTTCTTTATTTTATTTATTAAATACTCTTTGTATATACGGCTTTATAACACGCTATACATTTCTAGTATAATCTGACCTCGCATTGTACGGAAATCCTATACAATGCGAGATCACTATAAACTGGAAATGTATAGCTTGATGTGTAGCCGTGTATACATATTGTCTATAATACATCATACATCACATATTCAATGACAAAAAGGATGACAGTCATCTGACATTTTGGTGAAAAAGTCATTGGTAGGTGCGTTATTAATAAGCGACGCGCAGATATAGCATTCTATTCTCAGGCAAGTTCAATATTATTCCTTTTGGTTCCTGGCCACCACCTCTTGTAAGTTTCGGTGGTACTGAACCTGAACCTGTGCGAGTCCGACTTTCCCTTCACCGGTTTTATTTTTCTACGAACGTGGCTTTAATTTTATACGCCGCTTGACATTAGTCCGCCTGTCATTGAGTGCTTTCAATTTCAAGGAAAATTGGTTAAGATACTCGGGATGTGTTGTCGGTAAATGCGAGTATCGTTTGATATGATTGGAGTATGTTTTATTTATTTTATCAACTCGACTGCGTAAAATCTAGTATTTATTTGCCTTTTTTTTGCGTGGGAAATTATCAAATAACTTCTCCCGCTCTGGGCGGACCGGGAGGGTGTGTCAGACTCTTACTGACTAAAACCCACCCATGTTCCTTCAGTTACCTGTACGTTGCCAGGGGCCACGGTATTACTTTCCCGCGAAGTATTTATTTGCCTTAAGTTATTTAGTAGTCGTGGGTACTTATGGGTTTATCATCTGCAATTTCTCAGTAGCAGCCCGGAGTCGAGTTTTGTGCCCGGTCGGTAGCAATAGGATCGCTTCCTATTCTGGCGAAATGTGGGTGCACTATAGGTACACCTCTGCCTAACCCGGCGGAGAAAACAAGCCGTAATGTTACGTTATATGTATAATAGTCGATATTGATCTAGCTAAACGATGGAATTTAAAAAAAAATGTATGAATGCGGTTTTTTTTGTTACTAAAATCGATGACATAGTTCCTAAGAAGAGATCTTCGTATGTCTTATAGTTTCAGACTTTCCCTTACTGACCCATCTAAATGTGCCACCCTGTATAAGAGAATTTATTATCTAACCGACTTCAAAAAAAGGTGGTGGTTTTCAGTTTGTCGGAATCATTTTCTTTATGTATGTTTCCAGATTACCCGAAGACGGCTGGACCGAATCGGATTTTTTTTTTCCAGTGAAATTTTGTGTCAATTTGGCAAATAGCGTTCCCGAGATGTCTTGAACTGTATAATTATATATTATGGTAACCTGGAAATAATGTGTAACTAAAACTGACCCTTGCCCCGGACACATTCGTAACTGTCTTTTTTGGGCGACTAGAATCATTTTAAATTTTTTGTAAATTTTTGACGTTTAAAAGTGCCTTATAAGGGCCTATTTGAAATAAATGATTTGACTTTGACTTTGACTTTTGTTCCAACGCAATTTTTTTCCGGAGATCGACCTTTACCTACATTTTGTACCTTAAAGCCGCTATAAGCATACCTTCACAAAGCATTATAATCATTATAATCCTGGCAGTCTTTTGTGTTTGACACAAAGGGCTTCGTTTGGCGCTGAGTGCAGCGAGGTGGCGCTGCCATCGCAATTAGACAACGCTGGCCGAAAGAGGTGTCGTGTCTTTTTTTATTTACAAAACTCCGTAGACGCACCTGCTCTTGAAGTACATGAACACTGAATTACTGATGATTTTTCTTTGGTATAATTAGCGCGTTAAGAAAATGTTGTGATATATACAGGGTGTCTTAAATGTAGTGGTCCAAAAGCAAATGGAGTACAGCGGAGGTGGCCACATAACAATTAAAAATGTAAAAGTTGTGATATTCCCAATAAGTTAGAAAATTATTTTCAAGAAATTTTACACTTTCATTTGGATTTTTCGACCCTGTGAACAAAATTTACGACGTAGCGAGTTCAAATATGGCTAAAAGATGCCTTGATAGTGTGGGTACAAGATTGTGTTCCGATTTACGTTCAGTGTGGCTCTGCAATGCTTCAGATTTTATTTTTACTTGTCTTTTCTAACTTTTTATAAAACTTAAGCGAAACTTTCAGAGCCCAGATTAAAAAAAAAGTGTACTACCGAGTACGTGCACATAGCTTTAAAAAGTACCTTAATTATTGATAGTCAGACTGGGGAAATTTAATAAAAGAATCTTAAAACAAAATGAGTTTGGTAACGAAGTCGAAAAACTTGAAAATCTTTTTGCTCAAATTTTAACAAAAGATCTCTGAAAAGTGTTGAGTATAACACATTTAGACGTGACCTTCTTTCTGCACATGTGTTTTATTTTTAATATTTGTTTTTTTACTTTCGCTTTTGACGCGTAGCCCTTCACAACTTGTACTAGAAAGGCCGAAACAGCGCTCTGGATTCAAAGAAACACTCTCGCCTGTTAAATATTTGTTTGGTCTCCAGGCAAACAATCTATTATTTAAAGACGGTTAAAAAGAAAAGCAAAAAAGAAAAATTCCTATATTGTCAAAAGAAAATTTGTGATCGTGTTTTGTTTTTGTTTAGGTATTAACGCTATCGCGACCCGGGGTTCCTAAGTGTGCGTTTCCACTGAAGCGGAGACGAGCGGAGCTGAGCGGAGACCTGCAGGAATCGACCAATTACAATGGTTGAAATCCTCATCGAGTCCCTCGTCTCGTCTGTGATTGGACGATTCCTGCACGTCTCCGCTCGTCTCCGCTTCAGTGGAAATGCACCCTAATTATTTCTTATGAAAAGCTACTATCCTTAGTAGCTGTAATATGGATAATTCATCCTTCAGCCATCTTCCATCCCACAACAAAGCCCGCCGAACTGACAAGAAACCAATATATGTATATAATTCACCTTTAACATAATAAATCAGGAATCCCTGAATATTACCACTGAAACCCAAGATATATATTACTTAAAATATAATATCCTAGGGAGTAAAGTGATCCATTTTTGCCATTAGTAATTTTTGTGGGTATCAAAGACTTACCTATTTTTCCGTATAACAGAAAGGAAATGTTAGTAAGTAGAGATGTTTAATAAATTCAGGGTAAATATTTTCCTGTGGGTTTAACATATTTTTGAATGGGCTTCCGGGAGGTTGCGAATGTAAAAATTATTTTGTAAGTAATTTTTTTTTTACTTACAGCAATGTGCAGTTTTTACCTCCTCGTGACATCTTTAGTGACTTGTATGTCAGACTTTAAAGTTTTTACAACATTAAAATGACAAATTTGTTTTTAATTAGGAGGTCGTGATGGCTAGTGGTTAAGGCCTCTGCTCTCATGCACGAGCTTGTGGGTTCAAATCCGGGCAAGTCAATGTAACTTTTTCAATTCATATACATAGTACTATGTACTTTCTGAGTTTAACTTAGCCATTAATGACATTGGTAAAGGAAAAACATCGTATTTCTGGACTTTTCTATGCTACTAATATAATTTAATAGTACTTGAGCTACCGAGCTCTACTCGGGTGAAAATACAGAATGCTTATTTAATACTTTAGGATAGTTCATACTAATTCCATGTATAGTACATACTAATTCCATGCTGCCATGATAGTAGGTACTTACTAATTCCATTCTGACATGTCATTATTCTGAGGTAGGAAGCCATCTTGTTCTAAACTTTGGGCGACCGAGTTCTGTTCGGGTGGAATTACGGAGAAAATGAATTTTCCCAGATATGAGACCTAGCTAGATCGATTTTCGCTCCCGTAAACCCCTACAAAATTACATATCCACACACCCTAAATACATATATTAGTAATCACATTCTCGAAAACGGCTCGAACGATTTCGATGAAAGTTAAATAGTAGAATATTTATGTTTAAATATATAAATTAATTGCTCATTTAATAGTATAGGATGTCCTTTCTAAGTTTATCTTGATCATTACTGACATCAGTGAAGGAAAAACATCATGAGGTGTTGGGAATTGCATCCAACATACACGCAGCCGGCACGCGCAGGCGACGTGACCGACCTACGCGTCATCGCCATCGGCGTGTGAGCGGAGGTGCGGCGTGTGGAGCCGGTGGGCGCCGGCGAACACTCGCTTCCACGGACTCCACCGCGACGGACGATATTCTCTCTTATGTTTTATATTTTTATAGTTCCGGGAATTTTATGATTGATAATAAGCACGGCATTAAACCATTGCCTAAAATACAATCCACTATTTTTCAGTAAAAATGTATTTAGAAAGCAAATCCGAGCAACCCTAAAGGATCAGCAAAGTAATATTGAATAATGACTTGATGTTTAACAATGTACGCACACAAACTTGCTTTAGAAATTTTGAAATGCATGGGAGGGGGGGTATATGTAAGTATATATATATATATATAATTATATATATATATATGTATGTATTCTTTCTTTTATGTATTTTAAAGTTCAGAATTAATGATTTTAAAGATACTGTCGGTTATATAGGTTTTTTTATCTGTTTATTATCTGTAGTTTCTGTGTCACTAGCTAGTTTTTAAATACTTCCAATTGTAATCTGTGGAGAACGTAGTGGGTAGCATAATTGTTATATAATGTAATATTTAAGATATTATGTCCGTTTATTATTGTGCTACTGTTTGTTTTTCCTTAAATAAATGAATAAATAAATAAATTTTATTGCTCCCCTCGATAACACGAGGAAACCTGGACTTATATATATACATACAACTGTAATATAATAAGAGGTAAAATTTGTGAGTTTGTATGTAAAGGACTATCTTCGGAACTCCTGATTCGATTCCGAAAATTCTTTCATTAATGGGAAACTACAGTGTTGCCGAGTGTCATAGGATATTTAAGTTAAAACAAGAAATTTCACGCAGTCAAAGTCGCGAGCAGAAGCTAATCAAATCAACTCTTTTTATTGTGGCCATAGGTTATACAGACAGATGTTAGGTAAACTACAGTTCCATTATATCCTCCTTAATAGGCATACAATAATTATGTCAACATGCAGTATAAAACATTTTTAGGTATCACTTATAAAACAAATCTTACAAAATAACAATTACATGTATGGTGACAGATTGTAGTAGTTACAAATTATTAAGAAAATCTTGGATCGTGTAGTAAGCTTTCTCAATATAAGTCTGGAATCGCCAACCCGTTTTAAGCAAGCGTGGTGATCAATGCTCGTGCCTTCTCTGTATGAGAAGAGGCCTTTGCCCTGCAGCGGGACAGCAATAGGCTGGTATTATTATTATGTATGATTTTTCCTGCACAACTCGAATATCTGTGTCTATCAAACCGAATTGTAGCATTGGTTTCATACTCACGCTTTGCTCTTTGTCAAATCAGGTAGTAGGTACCCAAGTGTACCTACTGATTTTATGTCTAACTAGCTTCTGCCAGCGAGCCTATAACCGTCCTCCAAAATTGGGCTATCCCATAGACGTATAAAAAAGGTCGGACGGATTCTCGCTAACAAAAAACTGTGTCACTCAGAGTCAGCCAGCTCGCTGTACGTACAGCACACATTCACACAATAGTCAGCCATTTACGCACAAACGTCAACACCTGGCGATACGTCTATGCGGCAATTTTTTTTTTAAGATACTGCATTTCTTGTGTGGTGAAATGGTGTAAAAACCGTATTAAAAATCCAGGAATCACGTTTCATGGGTAAATGAATAATTCAATCATTTAATTCCCGATTTTATACATAAAATCAATCTTCATTCGATAAAATTCGTCACAAGGCCAGTGTTGCCAATATTCACGTGTGCAAATTACCCGAAATATGGGAAATTTATATGAACTACAAAGTGTGGAAGATGTATATGATGATGGGTTTGCTATATTGTATTGTAATATTTGTGAACTATTTTATTAGAACGGGAGTAAACTGGTAGAAATCGCGGTGGCGTCGCGGCGACGGGCGTCGTGTCCCGTAGCACTTATGGCCCTCTATGCGACATTCTCTATGAGAAAGTGTGAATTTGGTCAAAATGAAAATCCAAGATGGCTGCTGCGAGCCGTGCTCCCCGGCTCCTTAGCCCAGGTTCGCACAGATGTATTTTTATCGCGGCTATCTTCTTTTGTACACTGGATTTTCAACTCTCGGTATTGAGCCGAGTATTGAGAATCCAACAGAGCGCATCCAGCGCGTATCCCAGCGCGTCAAGAAAACACACTGTTGGATATTCAACTCTCGGCGCTAAACAGAGCGTCGAAAATCCAATTCGCGAAAAAAAATCGCCGCAATAAAAATACGCCCGTGCGAAAACATTAGGTTAAAAAGTAAAATTTTAAACATTTAAAATATTTTCAATTAACTGTGTTTTATTATATTTTTTTTTTCTTTTATATTTTCATAATAATTGGTTCTTGCCATTAACCTTTTGAAATGGCACGGTATAATTCTGCCTACACACGACTTTTTGTCTTAATAAAACAAAGCAATAATAAATGGGTAAATTTGGCTTACATGGCATCCCTAAATTCACTCACACATAAATTAGTCGCCGCCATTACGGGACACAGTTTTGTCTTAGCGAGAGTTCCGTCCGACCTTTTTTATACGTCTATGGGCTATCCAATGCAAAAATATTTTTTGAAATCCTACTGGTACTTCAGGAGATTACCCCCTACATACAAACTTACAAACACAAATTTGACCTCTATTATTAGTATATTAGTATTAGTATATTTGTATTAGTATATCAAGTAGTGTTTTTATTTTAATTTACAAAACAATTCCTCTAATTAACCTACCCATACTTCGAACTCTCAGTCGCAGCTCAAAGATTCAAATTGTTGATTTTAATCCAGGTTAAGGGGCATAAATATTCAACGTTGATAAAACGTAGAATCCATCCCAATGAAAAGGGAGTAATGATAATACCCCGGGAATTAACTAAGCTATTAATCACTTCGATATGCCTTCGTCCATTTCTACCGTTGAGCCGGGCGACGGGTGAGGGAGAAATGTCAAATGATACCGATTCCGACTGGAGGCTCAATTAGCGGGGAGGGCGAATGCGGGCGAGAAATGTTACATGTTATATTGGTAACTAAGGAATGTTACATTAGTATGATTTTTGTATGGAACTTGTTTGAGTCGTCATTAATAGGGTAGGGTAGTTGTAACGTAATGTTGTCAAAGTCAAAACATAAGTCAGCTTTTTCCCAAAATTCATATTTTAAGGGATACTCGTATGAATTCCGGCTTATGTCACACGGCGTGTGTACAAATAGAATTAAAGAGAGTTGCCCATCCCATGACTGCTTCGTTGGTCTAGTGGTCGCCAGTGCTATTGCTGAGAATGATGTCCTGGGTTCGGTACTCGGGTCGGGCAAAGTGATACTGGGTTTTTCCATCCGGAATTTCTCAGTAGTAGCCTTTTTTTTTTTTTTGGGTGGGAAATTATCAAATAACTTCTCCCGCTCTGGGTGGAGCGGGAGGGCGTGTCAGACTCTTACTGACTAAAACCCACCCGTGTTCCTTCCGTTGCCTTTACGTTGCCAGGGGCCACGGTATCCCTTTCGGACTTTCCCGCAACCCCGGCAGGCATCGGTCCTATCGGACCCCTTCCGTTGTGCTGACATCTCTTTGAGGCGCGCGTGGAACACAACGCGCCGTCGACCCGGGCCTGGTCCTTATCGGACGGCGAGCTACCCATTGCTCACCGTCCGCAAGCCCGCGCCTACGGTGGCCGGGAATCGGCCTGCGATTCCCTCAGTAGTAGCCTGGAGTCTGGATTTGTGCCCGGTTGATATCCTACTACATGGGACTTAAACATAACTGGCGAAATGTGGGTGTGCTATAATAGGAACGACTCTGCCTAACCCTTCGGGGAAAACAGGCGTCATGATATATTATGTTGCCCATACCAGATATATAAAGGAACAAAGAACCCGTATAGAGTTGTCTGTTAGTAGAAGAGTCTTCAAGGCCTTCTCTTTGAAGGTAGCTGAAAGTTGAATAGAAAGAAGAAGAAGAATGACCAACACGAGTTAATATCCAAAATATGTAATGTAACATTTGAACTAAAAACCCTAATGATTATTTTTGTCGTTAGCTCCAAACAACATTACTCAGCAAGACCAGAAATTCAATTAGCTTAATTGAATTAAAACTGGAGTTTATGCACATTTTTAGCGTTGATTCCATAAATGTTTAATTAGCGGTCGTTTTCCGCAATTAGCAAGATATTTCTGGTGGTCAGAAAGAGTCGACGTATTTTTATACATAGCAAATGGCCTTAGCTTATGAGAAATACTTTTTTGTTAATGATTTTTTATAGCTAGTGTTATTTGGAAAAAATATATGTTAAATTAGAGCATTTTCTTAATAACTAAATCTCTGAATATTTTAGATTATGTTTATATTACATAGTGTAATTAATTTGTAAAGTTATGTCCAACGCGGATAAAACTGAGAACCACGCTAAAACTATCAAGCGTATTTTTCTCAAACTTTCATCATTTTAAAGATAATATAATTATTTATCTTTTAGTATACGTGTTTTATTAAAATACCTTTTGATTTATGTTTAATAAATTAATACTGCGTCTAATTTGGGACAGCGCTCCTCGATTGGTGAGTCCTATACAGTGATCTGAAGGGGAGCCGCTGTCGTCCCACGTCCACGATGAACTGCTATATTCCAGCCATTGAGGTAAAATCTACTGTACATAAGTACATATTACCTCAATGATAATTACACTATGTTCCTATCCTCTCCTAGCTTAAAAGGATTACTAAGCATTTCATCGTACTTGAACTAATATCGGTTTGACCTACTTTTTAGAAAAGTTTTACAATATTAAAAGGAACGAAAAGATATACATTTTAACTTTCCATTGGTACTCGATATTAGTTGAGTTTCACTTACAAAGTTGGTGATTTATGTGCGGTTCTGTTGAGTTCTTTTTATTCGTTTTGCAGTGAAATAGACTGGTAGACATCGACTTATTTAAAACTGCTCGCCTCTTCACTAACTTATAATACAAACATTTCAAATTTATATGCAACAAGCAGCTGTTGACCGCCGTGTAATTATAAATCAGATGACCTCTAAGTGTTTAGGTATGGTTCATTCTTTTCTCGAGTAAAATGGTTTAATTTTTTTTGGTAAGAATTTCGTGGTGCACGGATCTGCAAGTGGGTTTATGATGATTAGGGCTTAGCATTATTTTTACGAAGGACATACTATAATAATGACTTGCTGAATCCGCCTTGGGCAAGTGTGGTTATCAATGCTGCTCGAGCCATCTCTGAACGAGAAGAGGCCTGTGCCCTGCAGTGGGAAGAATAATAATAATTATTGTAAAGAACCTCGTGAAAGCTGAAAAAGATATTAAGCAGATTAAGTATCTTGACCTGGCTCGCGAGGTTGTCGACATGTGGGATGTGGATACAGCAGTCATTGTGCCGATAGTCGTGATTGCCAATGAGCCTCGACCAACACCTGTGGAGGCTCTAGTTAGGCAGCTGGATCAAGGGCTTGATCCAGAAAGCGGTACTTCTGGACACGGCGCCTCTCGTTAGGAGATTCCTCTCTCAGGAGCCCTGACCACCGGTAGCTTGGACCCTGTTCCCGATACCGGTGGGCTACTATTTTTTTGTTTTTCATTGTTTTTATAAAAATATTTAAAAATATAAATTATATGTATATATATTAAATAAAGGAAATAATATTATTGTAAATAATACCAGTATTATTATATACTAGCTGACCCGACTGACATTATCCAGTCCAAATTTCAACCATTCATACAAAAAAGGACGTATTTTTTTTTCGCGAATTTGAAGATTTTCCGGGAAAATTTTCCTTATTATCTTTCCTTAAAACCTGATTCGGAATATTGCGAACTTTTTTAAAACAAAAATTAGTCAAATCGGTCTGGCCGTTCTCAAATGATTATTTTATATTATTGTATCATTATTTATTTCAGAGAAAACTCCATACCTAATAGGTTACATACTTAATCATAATGATGCAACAAGAAGATAATATCATAAAATGTTAGTGTGTTAGTTACAGAATTGTATCTAGCGTACCAATGAATAACATTTCATTTTTATTATTTATAGATTATGATTATCCACGATATGAGGAGGTAGCAGCTGTGCGGCCAGCATCCGCTATCTGTGTTCTAAAACGAAAAATGGAGTTCCTAATGCGCCTTGCCTCCTTTCCAATATTAACGCTCGGGTAGGTACATAAAATATGGTTAGGATGCAGATCACTACCTTGTTTAACAAACTGTCGAATATTCTTGAAAACTTGGTGATTAATGTACTTTATTAAAAGTTATTGATGGCCGCATCACAAGCAGTTCGCGTCAATATGTTGATGTTGTTCCAAATTGATGCATACTTATACATTTTGTTGGATATTCTGAAGTGGCTAGATTGAAGAGAATTTAATTAATTGTTTTAGTTAATTTCTGCACTGCCTAGACAAGGTCGGTAGCGCGTGATATCTATATAAATATTTTGAGGAATATGCATTTGAAGAATCAAATAAATAAAAGCTTTATGTAGGTATGTTCATTTTTATGACATAACTCTGGATGTCTGATCCTGGGGAGTTTGTTGCGCCACTTCGTCTTCCCAGCTAAAGCACTAGAAAGTTGAGAAGAGCGGGCGTTTTGGGGGACTCTCTTATGTAATTTTGACGTTCAAAAAGTGACGATTCTCAGCCTAATTTTAATAAATGACTTTAGATTTTGATGTTTTGTGCATCTTCAATATTATAAAGGTATTTAAAAGAAAAAAAAGAAAGAAAGAATGAAATATGTTTATTCTGTACAAACAAAACGCAGATTTAAATAAAAAACACAACATAAACAAATACAAAAGTAGCCAAAAGCCTCGTATTTAGCCAACAAATAAACGCTAACTATTTGTAAAATGTTGTTCATCGGTTGATGTCAAGCAAGGCTACGGGACAAAGACAATATTGCGTACGAAAGAAATAAACGAATACCCACAAATGATTAGCAAATGAAAACCAAAGTACCAGTCCATATAAAGGCGGAGAGAAAAATCTGACATTAAATAGAAATTAGTTGATCAAGGTCAAAGGAAAAACACTTGGCGTCTGTTTACCACCATAAACACATAAACTATAACTTTCCTCGCAAAAACATGCAAAAACAAAGGCCGAGAGAGGCTCAGTAAAAACCTATTACGTTACGGAATCATTAATCTAAGTTACTATTGTTGATCGCGTAAATACGGGATTATAGAATACGCCTACATAAAGGCGTACTATTAATTTTCATTACAGATTTTAGAAGTGAAAACTTTCTTAGGCTGGTTGAACGATTTTTTGGTACTAACGTGTTATGGGTTCGCGTCTCCGACATGCATATATTAACAGTATATCTGAAGCTATGACGTGTTGCGCGTGGCCAGCAGTGAAAACATATATATTTTAGTTAAATAATTAATAATATTAATTTAGTACAACAAACTTAGTGAAAACCGCTTGCGCTGGTACAGACATGTGATGAGGCAAGGTGATGACCATATGACTAAAAGAGTAATGAATATAGAAGACGAAAAGACAGGCCATGGACGACCACCAATGACTTGGCTACGAACAATAAAAAACTATATGATGACGAGCAACACAAACAAAAGGGACAACCCACAACCGTACGGTGTGGCGCAGAAGTACTAGGAGAGCTGACCGCAAATAAACTGGGCTAATAGCCAGGAGAAAGAAGAAGAAGATACCTACAAAAATTAAATTTAAAATAAAACACAATCACTGTTGTTTCAGTTTAAGTTTTCTGTCGGCAGTCTCCGTGACTGCCTATGTTTTTTTAATTTAGAGATGTAGACGGGTAAGTACATACTAGGTACCACAACACGTAGTTGTAAAATATATTTAAATAGCATATTTAGCATAGTGTTCCAGTTTAAAAGTTATGGGTGCAAATGGTGCCGGTGTAATCTTTATTTTTTCAAACTCAAACTCAAACTCAAAGCATTTATTTCAATTAAACCATTTACAGGCACTTTTGAATTGTCAAGAAGTCGGTCAGTCAGAAATATGAAGCTAGTTGCCCATTCCAAAGCGTAGTAGGTACCTATGAAGAAGAACGGGCAAGAAACTCCAAGGACACTCTTTTAAATCAAAAATTGTTTACAGAATATTGGTTACATCATTAACGTTGAAATTATACATGTGAGAACAATGTAGAAAGACGTGCACGTTAAAAGCGTCCGTAATAAAAATATAAAAAACAAAGAACAATTCAAAAATTAAAATAAGCCATGGCAGCTAAGAGATGACCAGTCTCTACTGACGGCGCCCGTTCACGAACATGACGCATGGATTAGCACCATTCAGCTCAACCATTTTGAAGGGAGCTAAATGATCCAACACACGCGCCACCGCCAGCGAGACATTAGAGTGAGCATGACATAATCTCAGCCGCCAGGGCACATTCAAGTCAATGAAAGACATACCCAGTACCTAAATGGTAGCTTTACAGTCGGTACATAGTACTCACACATGTGCTATGCAATTAGGTATACAATGCTAAGACATTGAATTTATACAATGCAAAGATAGTTTTTAAAATCTTCAGCAGCTCCAACGGTATTTTCAAATGCTAATCAATTAGCTTATGCTTGTGGAGCAGGACCAGCAATGAGCCAAGCATTTTTATCAATTATGTAATCCCCCAACTTATAATATGCCTGCCTATGTTTTCATTAATGGTTCACAAATTGGGCAATCAATTTAATTACAAGCACATTCATGAGACATTTTAACTTTGCCACTGAGATGCAATGCATCTGCGATGCCTATTGTATTGCAGATACATAGGCAGCTGTGACCGCTTAAAATCAGGTGAGGCCGGGTTTTACTTAAAAAGACCAAAAAAAAAAAAATATTTACCTAAATCGAATCGATGAATCGTTTCAGTTACCTACTCGTACTTTAGTCTTTCTTCGATAGAGTTCCGTTTTATCTCGTTATTCAGTAAAATGTAGAAATCATGACAAATGTGTCAATTCAGATAATCCTTTGACGGTTCCTCGTGCATGAGATCACAGATCACGGTTTGTCGGTAAATATGGACATGGATTTTATACAGAAATTGAATGTACCTACATAAATCACGGAATACTTTATAATATTATAAGTATTTTGTACCTCCTCAGCGGTGAAGCGGTTATACCTATGAGTGAGCTCTCCCGATCTCCGGCAATTGGGATCCAAGATAAGAATGCTTGGAATAATTATTATCATAATTTAGAATCAAGACAAAATCAAACTGGTTGCAAATTTAAGTGTATATTTTATTATTATTTTTTATTATATGACATTGATTTTACATTCTGTGACCTCCTCACCTCGCACACTGACTTATTAATTGTTAAATTTTAGGTAACATTGTAAAAGTAGACGATTTTCGTCTACTTTTACAATGTTTGTAAATATTATATGTGAGCACCATGTATCTATCACATAATTAGTTTATCTGTTGTTGCTTCATTTTTAATTCTTAATTCTTTTTACCTATTGTGGTATAATAATTTTATTCTAGGTGCATCGTCCTCACATGTAATTATATAACTAATGTAATTATACAAAATATTGTAAAACATTTTAAAAGAGTAACGGTGGAGTTTCTTGCCCATTCTTCTTCATGCGAAAACTACCCTTTAGAAGGGGCGACTAGAATCAATTAATTTTTTTTTGTAAATTTTTGACGTTCAAAAGTGCCATAAACGGGCCTATTTCAAATAAATGATTTGACTTTGACTTTTACCTATTTTACCTAAAAGTAAGAGCTAAAGTTATACATTTCTTTTAACCCACAAGAGCCATGTATTAGAAGAAACTACGAATGTCATCTGACGTCACACAAATCCTACATCGCGCAAGCAAAGTTTTAGCGCAAGCGATTATATCATGTGTATAAACTCTTTTAGCTCTCAATTTTCCAAGCATTTTTAATTAAACGATTACCAAGGTGTACATAATTCGCTGATCGTATGGAGGCATGTGAAGATTGTTCACTGGTGTTCGTCGGTTTGAGTGAGCGATCACCAATGTCCGATGATTGGGATCTGTTCACAATTCAATATTGTTCGTTGTTCACCAGTAATTACGTCGACATTAATCCGCGGTGGTGTGACACACTGCTGTACCGGTTTAAGGAAGATTTTAATAGAAGCAGGAAGATTCTTTTCACATACATGCAACTGGACGCCAGAGCCATTAAATAATGACTTATGTTTCTAAGGTTTATTTTCGCTAACAAAAAAGTTTTAACACCTCCATTCTTGAAGCACAAAATCAAAATCCAACGTATTGTTATAAAAAAAAAAGTTTTTTTTATTTCTTTGAATAATTTTTGTAAATATTATTTAGATGGCACATAATGGGCACTAAATAATTAGTTGGTTTGCAAAGCAGTTGAACATTCCGCTAGGCGTAGGTCACGGCCAAAAGGCCAAATTTTTGATGGTCAGAAAAAGTAATAAAAAGCAATTTTTGGATTTCTGGCACAATTTGATGCCATCCAAGTGTCTCCAAGAACTTGCTTTTAGCGGTACAACCACCTATTTCCTCTTTTCCAGTTTTGTTTGTCCTGATAGTGTACAATAAAGAATAAACTAGAGATTCTCTTTTTATCTTTCGCAATAAATCAATTTTCTTTTTTACTTCCACCGTCCACAAAGCTAGGTAAGTGATTTTTTGTTGCAAGTTTCTAGTAAAAAGAACCGCGCTGTAGCTTACCCGCAGCGAGTGGGAACAAAATCGGATTAGCTAAGAGAATAAAATTCTACGAGCGTGTTTAAAAATGTTATGTTACTTAGTCTGTTGTAATCTTATTTGTTAGTAGATTTTGTGAAAATATTGTTTTAAAAACCTAACATATTACCATAATTAATAAGGAATAGTTTTAGGGTAAATAAATAACAACTGCACGGGACGATCGAAGGTTAAGTTACGCTTACCACGGTTGTTTCGTGGATGGGTGACCATCCACTACACATCGAGACCCCTTTGTGTTTCGGAAAGCAGGTTAAGCCGTTGGTCCTGGCTCTCATTTACAGCCGTTATGGGTAGACAGAAGCCCAAAAGTCTGACAACCAGTCTTACCAAGGGGTATCGTGTTACCCAGTTACTGGGGGAGTTCAGCTAGGCAGTCACTCCATAAAAAAAATTGTATTCAGCTGCATCCGGTTAGACTGGAAGCTGACCTCAACATAGTTGAGAAAAGGCGAGGCAGATTGATTGAGTTATAGTTTTTTTGTAAGAGTTAATCCGGCAATAGTAAAACAATATTGTTTTTTGGTAGACGGCACTGTGTCATCTCGCTGTCTAAGAATATTTGTATGCTCAGAAGTTCAAACTTTTCATGGTAAGGGGTTTTGGTGATTCTCCTCACAATACACACCATATGCAGAAGAACCGCCTTCAGAATTAAATTCAATCAAACAGTCAACTCAGGTTGAGTTGCAGTCCACTGCTGGACATAGGCCTCTAACAGGCTGCATCACAACACCCTGTCCTCTGCGTTCCGTAGTGTGAGAACTGGAACGCTCCCAGCTAGATGGACTGACGACCTTAAAAATGTTGCTGGGATAGACTAGATGAGTATTCAATTACATAAGCCCAATAAGAGCCGACTTAGATTATTTTATATGCAATAATTAGGTACATAACCAGTCAGATAGTTTAAAGCAGACTTTCACAGACGATGTATGGTAATTGTGGTCATACCTTCCAACCTTTTTGCTCTTGGATTCCCTATAAAATATGGACACCTACCTGCTTTGATCATCCACAGACTGAAAAGCAATTCTCGTTCTGTCATCTCAGCGGCAATCAATATTAAAAATTGGTCAAAAGTGTAGGTTCAATTGTATTTTGGCAGATTGAGACTGAAGGCAGGCTTATACGAGCCCAGTAATGTGACAGTACCAGTAAGTCAGTACAGCGTTGACTTGCTATTGAACTCATATAGACATTATACTCCATTTGAAATAAGATTAGACATTTAAACAAACCTTTTTACAGTTCGTTCAACCGATTTTGACTTCTATACCGTAGGCATAAGGATGGCATTAAAAGCAAAAAAAGTGGTTACAATACCAACTGTTTACTGCAGCTGCCATTTATCATGCCACCAACGCAATAGAAGTCGAAATCGGTTGAACGGACTGTAAAAAAGGTTTATTTAAATGGCTAATCTTATTTCAAATGGAGAATAGTTTCAATCCAGTTCAGTGCTGACTTCGCGCCCTCAAGTCAGTCCAGTTGACTAACCTACTCGTCTATTTTCGGCCCCCGTAGCTTCCCTCACCTGTCTTACTGACTTACTGCCGATCTCGCCCATATGAACCCACTGACTGGGTCCATATTCCGAGTCCAGTCCAGTCGGTCCAGTCACTGCCATCGTACAAACCAGACATTATATTGAAATGCAACTGCTCTTAAAAATATCGTAATTCACCCTCTGGTATGACAAATAAGCCTTCATTACAAAACAGTCGACCAACCGCCGCGGCCGTGTGTCTCGTCAACTCCGGAAAAACGGTCATTTATCTTCGCCAGCCCGTTTTAAACTATGTTTGGTATACTTTGAATGGTAAATGACGCATTGGGGCCTGTTATTGATGTACTGGTTACAGTAAGCTACTTTGTTGAAGAAAGGGGTGGCTTTTAGGTATCAGTTTTGACGTAAAAGTTTTGATGATGTAATTTTATTACCACAAAAACTAAAAAGGGTTTGAAGGGATCGAAGCAGGCGGTGTTTTGTTGTTTCTGCCCCTTGGGAATAAGGCGTGAGTTTATGTAATAAAGTCCTTATTGACTAGGCTATGCTTTTTGCTTATTCTAACACATTATAAAATGCTGTCTCACTGTCAATCTGTATGTCCGTTAGTGTGCTTAAAACTTGAGAAACACTTATATGATTTTCTTTTACTTTTTCTTTTTAAATCTTGGATATGTTCTAGTAGGCACATATTAGGTTTCTATGTCGATAAAAACATTTTAAAGAAAAGCAAAGAAAGAAAATACATTTATTCAGCAAAGGCACACAACACAACATATTGTAATAAAAGTAAAAAAAAAAAATAATCATCACATTCATCATCATCATTCATTTCATTTTCATTCATTAATTGCATTTCTTAATTATGTGAAATATTAATTACTATCTCTATTCTCTACTCTAAGAAGAATAGACATCTCTTCTGTAGAAATCTTTCTACAATATGGTTATGGTTTAAGAAATGTATTTCTCAAAAAACAGAATACAATATTATTACCTACAAAGAGAATCATTGGTTGCATACATATTATAAACGTTCCTTGGAACGAGTGTCAGAACGATATGTTTGAAGTTAGAAGTAGGTACAATATTGTTAGTCATTAATTATCATTATGTTACTTAAATAAAATAAACTATGATAAAAGAGATCGAGCTTAGAATGTTTTCTTGATGTAGGTAATCTGCAAAAAAATATTGAGATTATGAGCCCAAATTACGAATCGAAACACAGTTTCTATCATAGTTGCTATTGAAAGCATAATTACTTTTTAACCGACTTCAAAAAGGAGGAGGTTCTCAATTCGACTGTCTTTTTTTTGTATGTCTATTACGCGATTATTCCAACAAACTTTGAATTGACATGAATTGTCATATTTCAGAGGTGGTACATATAAATTTTATTAACTTTTCTTGGGTAGTTTTTAAGCTAGCTTCAATAATACTAATTTTTCCCAATAGTTTATATGGATGATGTTATAAATCATGCCACTGTTATTTACATATACCAGGTAGTGGTATTCGAATTTGTGTAGGGTAGGTATCACAATTAAAAAGTGAAAAAAATAAAAACTAAACTAAACAAAAAAAAAAAAACAAAAAAAAAACAAAACAAAAAATAAAACAAAAAAAAAAACAAACAAAAAAATAAAACAAAAAAAAAAACTTAAACAAAAATTAAACTTTTTACGTGAGATACCTACTCGTAAAAAATATAACCCTGTCTTTGCTGCCAGCAGTAGGGTTAAAACAGAGCTATGAATTATTTCCTCGGCTGTAGTTCTGAGAACCAGCTGAATGAACTGGGTTATTGGAGCGCCTGCTGTAAATTCGGAACCCGCTATCAATTATGCACGTCTGCGAACTTTGACCCTACATGTGTGGCTGAAGTGGCCTGTCGGAGGGAAAACGAAAACCGATAGGTATACCTGCGTAGTTTGATTTCAGTGATTTGATTTTGGCTTGTCTGGTTATAAGAGGGTCGAAGGACTATCGATGGAAGATGTTAAATCCGGTAAATAGGCAAAGTGACAAAATTGCTTAGCGTTTGGTATTTGTTTTTTTTTTTCTGATCGAGCGCAGTTGCCTACACTATGTATTTTAAACTGATCATTCTCTTGCCCTTACACTCACCAACATTTTTTTTTACTGTTTACATAAAATTAGAAGTCCACAGTTGAAAAAGTATATTATGCCTAAATTAACATTAAAACGGTAAAAATTCCACATCACCAATTTTGCTCATGAATACATGCGGAACATTGAATCTATCAAACGAGTTCTCCCACCTCTTTGAAGTCAGTAGAAAACAAAAAATCTACCTCTTTGAAGTCGACAAAAAATCATGTATAAATTACTTCAATCATAACAAACGTAAAAGACGATAACAATAAAATATTATTCAATCAATCTGCCTAGCTTTTTCCCAACTATGTTGGGGTCGGTTTCCAGTCTAACCGGATGCTGCTGAATACCAGTATTTTACATGGAGTGACTGCCTATCTGACATCCACAACCCAGTAACTGGGTAATACGATACCTCTTGGTAAGACTGGTTGTCAGACTTTCGGGCTTCTGATGACCCGTAACGACTGTCAAAGATCCACGAATGACAGCCGGGACAAACGACTTAACGTGCTTTCCGAGGCACGGAGGAGTCTCGGTATGTAAAGATGGTCACCCATCCACAGACTAACCCTGGCAAACGTAGCCTGACGAATTGACCCGTGCGGCAGTTATTACTTAGCCACGAGCTCCTTAACAATAAAATATTACTACTGCAATGAAAAGTAAAGGAACTCTACCCAGTAACATCAGGACACCATAAAACGATCCAGGGTGATGCTGTGGTGCCGCGCAACAGATTGGTCCGATATTTACGACTTTACTAGTGATATTGACACGGTCATAAACATTTTGACCGTATGGAATAGTATTAACTATTACATCTGTTATTTTTGTAGTTTGGGTTAAGCAAGAGGACTATTGGTTTTAATCGGCCAATGATGAAGAATTATTTTAGATAGGCTCTTTTATTTACAGCAGTTTTAAGAGCATTCAATCTAAAAGTTGGCAACGTCGCAAATAGCTGTCAAATATTTACCTGCTTTGATTAATTTGGCAATAGGAAATAAGGAATATCGCTACTTATAACTAGTGAACTAGAATATTAATAATGAATTGCAATTTATAACACTAAATTAGATGTCGTAACCGTTTTAGGTGTGAAAAAGGCATTTGAAAAGTTTCCAAATACTTTTTTAGATCTAAAACTAAATATTCGGTGTTACGATATTAATTATGGCATTTCATAATCAATATTTTAGTTCATATCTCCATATAGTAATACAGTATTTTTTTTATATATTTTTATGGATCGGAAATTATCAAATGACTTTTCCCGCTTTGGGCGGAGCGGGAGGGCGTGTCAGACTCTTACTGACTAAAATCCACCCGTGTTCAGTTGCCTGTGCGTTGCCAGGGGCCACGGTATCCCTTTCAGATACAGTAATATTGCCAAATTAATCAAGACAGCGAAATATTTGACATCTATTTGCGTCGTTGCCCACTTTCAGAATGCACGCTTTCTCAAACGTTTTACGTTGTGTCAAATAAGATAGTGGCAAAAGAAAACGGTATCCAACTAGATATCTCTACTTCTATACGGGATGCCTGTTGTCTGATCTCCGAAAAGCTTTTAAAAATCCAGATTCAACATCAGAACAAAAATCTTATTTTTTTTGGAAGTGGTAACTTCTTTAGCGGCGTTGTGTTTTTTTTTTGTGATGGGTAAAAAATGTTAAACTCGCGTCAGGACACGTGACCTCATCGAAAATTCGTAAGACGGAGGGAGAGTAGTACCTAATTATCAAAAATGCACAACGTTAATATTCAAGTTTTCACTTCTGCCGGCACTCCCGGAGTGCAACCCGTTGTTTTTACAAAGCATTAGGCTGAGAAAATACTAGAAAAAACAAGTAAAATTGCTGTAAAAACATGCGAACTTGCAGATTATAATACTTGTTCATAGGTCGAGGGATTACGATCATGTGACGGGATCATAAACTGTCTGTTTGTCCCCGGGGAAATAATAACATGGAGATAATACATTGGATTAGGATGCGTTACAGAAATGAATACAATATGACGTCGTACATTGTTGGAACAACATAACATAACATCACGCCTGAAATTTCGAAGGGTTTGCAGAGGTATACCTATAGTACAACCATAATTCGCCAGTTTTGTTTTTAAGTCCCATGTACTAAAGGTCGAGCTAATTGTCATCAACCGGGCACAAATCCAGACTCCGGGCAGATGAGAAATTCCTAATGGAAAATAACACTTTGGCCGACCTGGGAATCGGACCTAGGACCACATGCTCAGTAGTAGCGCTTGTGACTAATACACCAACGAGGCAGTCAGAAGTGTTTTTGTTCCAACAAAAACACTTATAATTTTCTTTTTTGTGTCAGTGAAAGAAATGAAAATTGTATGCGTATTTTTTCGCTTGCATGTACATGCATAATCAATGCTGGCAAATCTTTTAGGAATCTTTTATGCTGGCATTTCTTTTTGGTGTCTTCATCGCGACTCCATTAAAAGCCAGTCTAAATGCTTGGCAATCACTTGTTTAAAAGAGGTTTTATTGCACCCTTGAGTGTATGTTCTGCTGCAGAATGTAAAAACTTTACATTCACCCTTATACAAAGTGGGATTAAACCCTTTAATAATAGACGATTCTGAAAATTTCTCAATTATAACGAACATGAACTTGATAGATTATTTAAATAATTTCAGTTTGAATAAATCACTTCTCTTTTTAATTGAACACAAATAGAGACACACCTATGTTAACTATAACCTTGTTTACATTTGACATACAATTCCTCATCAGAATATTATCAGTAATTGTTAAAATACTGTTCTTTTGTGTATATGACATGTTTAATTTGTTATTTACAAGATAATGTGACCTATTTACTGATATTACATAAGAAAAAGAAAAAGTAATAATAATTGTTTGGTGATTATGTTTTCATCAGTATGTGTACCGCTGGTCGGCCTTCTATTTGGTGTCAGCTATCTCACCGGCAGCGGGTGAATGTGGCTGGCATGTCTATGTAGTTGGCAATTAAATCCGCTGGTCGGCCTTCTATTTGGTGTCAGCTATCTCACCGGCAGCGGGTGAATGTGGCTGGCATGTCTATGTAGTTGGCAATTAAATCCGCTGGTCGGCCTTCTATTTGGTGTCAGCTATCTCACCGGCAGCGGGTGAATGTGGCTGGCATGTCTATGTAGTTGGCAAATATTCGCTGTTACCTATTTGTTTGGTGGTGGTCTATCTCAATGACAGCGAATTGAAGGGGACCACCATGTCTATGCAAGTAGATGAGAATAACAAAATTATTACTTATTGATGAAAACATAGTCAAATTTTAGTGGTATATCCATGTGCAATGAGAATAGAACTTGATTTATAAAACGTGTAACAAATAATATCTAATGCTTCGAGGACGAAGCACTGTCAGTATGGCCGTGTTAGTTTCAAAATATACATAATTAGTATATAACTATGTGTATACATATTGGTATTTAAAGTTGTGTATCATTGTTATTCATTTTTTAAACTTAAACCAGTAAACAATATCGTCGTTCGTTAATTTAGAAATAAGAAGGTAGAACTTGTTTGTCACCGCCTATAAAAACGAGTGTTCCGACCGGCTTTACTCACTTTTGATCCAGACGTTGAACGGTGCGGAGCTCTCTGAGATTGTTATAAGATAAGTATCTTGTGATTGTTATTGCTATGTAGAAGTTTATTAAAAAGTTGTTATTATGAATATTTAAAATATGCTATTATATTGTGTGTTACATATTAAATTATGTATTTTGTAGATATAGATTATTAAATTATGTAAGTCTGTTTAAATTGTGTAATTTTATAGATCATTATTATTAAATTATGGTATAAATCAAGTAAATATATATATAATATTGTTTTTATTCAATAAATATTGCCCCATCATATATTTCTTTCTTTTTGTTTTAAAATATCATAATCTTAACTAATAATTAGCAGTTTAAAAAAAAGAGCTTTTCATTTCATTTCTATTATGGCGGTGACAAACAAGTTCTACCTTCTATATTTTGAATTTTTTTTCTTCTATATTTTGAAACTAACAAACTCACGACCCGACGACCAGGCAGTGAAGGTCCTTTAGGATTTATAATAATTATTCTTCCTATCCTTGGGACCTGAACATTAACAAGTAAGGAAGCTAAAACTTCGTGACTTAGCGTATTCAGGCTATAATATTCGCAATGCTGGGAAACTCCTCTCTGTGAGAGGGAGTGGACCGTAATCACCATGCGGGCCCAGTAGCCAAGTCTCAGTAGTTCGGTTTATTTAGTCCGGTCACCGGATTGGTGAGACTTTTCGTCTTAGCAGTTCGTGGATGTAATACGACCGGTATATTGAGCCGGATAGTTCGGCATCGATATCGGACCTGCATAGCTATTCACAACTCTATACACGGCCTTTTAGGAAGTGTATAGATAGCCGCTAGCGGCACTTTATCCCTGTCGGATAAAGTGCCGCTATTTACGGCAAATTAGTAGCGCTGCCTCGGACCAGCTAAAGTGGCGTAAGCATTACATTGTCATGTCACTTGTTATTTTGATTAATTGTCGAGCATTTCATTGTAATTGTCACTGTCACTGTCAGTTACTGTTGTTATTTTGTTTTTGAGGAGAGGCTAATGTTAATTGCTTTCATCTATAGCCGGCTATACTTAAGTGTAGCCATAACCCCTTGGCTTAGCAAATGAAAATGTCTGAAAGGTAGGTTAGGTTAGGTTAGAACTGTGAAAAATGTAATGTTTTGGGAATGTGGTGTTTGTTGTTGTTACAGCAAACTAACCTCAACAATCAAACAAAATAATAAGTGACTTTTCGATATCGATACCGAACTATCAGGCTCTGTAGTCCGGTCGTACTGCATCACTGAACTGTCGAGACGAAAAGTCCGGGATGGGACTAAATAAACGAACGCCAGTGCGGGTTTGTTGTTGCAGATGTCACATGTCTTCGAATTTTTGGCTCTAGGTCATGCCGGTTTCCTAACGATGTTTTCCTTTGCCGTTTTGAGAGCAGTGGTGATGAAAACATTTACACAAAGTTAAGCGCCTGCCTGCATTGAACTCACGACCTATAACTCGTAAGTCGGGGACACCACTGCTTTTCGTGACTTAGCCCCAAATCGGTGAAATCGTCGTTACAGCACACGATCCTTCAGATTACGAACTCTAGCTATCCCCACTAGACTGCGGTTGTGGAACCCAGATCCAAGTGCAGTTAATTGACACTTCTATGTGAGGCAAAACGGTTCGATGAATGACACTTGTACTGAAGGCCCAACTGCCTTAATGATGAAGAGGCGTTCCACTTGCGATGCTCGTAATGGTCGATATAAGAGGAATCCGATGGGACGGTGGAGGAGCTTGTGGCTAAATAATAACAGCCGCACGGGTTGCATCGATGGCCGAGGTCGGTTCGTGGATGGGTCACTATCCATTACATGTCTCGGAAAGAACTTTAAGCTGTTGGTCCCAGCTGAGGTTGCAGCGGGAAGTCAGAAGCCCTTGCCAAGAGGTATCGTGTTACCCATTAACTAAGGTGTGGAGGTCAGATAGGTAGTCACGCCATGTAAAATACTGGTATTCAACTGCATTCAGTCAGACTGGAAGCCGACCCTAATATAGTAGGGACAGGCTAGGCAGACGATGAGGATATGGGATAGTCATCATCATCATTATCATCGTGTTTACAATTCTCGGAAAATGGGTTGGTACCATCTGACGGCCAACTCTAGCACCGCGCTCGCTCATTGTTTAAATCAAATAGCGCGCGCTTCCTCGGCTTTCTGTTACACACTTCCGTCCCTTTTCACGGATTGCAGGAAAGCGAGAGGAAATATGTTACATATCAAAAACTTTAGAGAAACAAACAAGATTCAGCTTTTGAAAAGTAGGTAGCGATGTAAGACTAATGTATTTGGCTAATGGAAACATCCAATTATTTATTTACATATAAATACCAAGAAGAAGAACGAGAGTGTAATTAAACATCAAAAATGTTTCTGTATTACAGACATTAGTGGAATAATATTTAGTTTCTTAGTGCCAATTTCACTAATGCAATTGAATGCGACCAGCAAATCTAAACTGCGTTCTAGACCTGTCAGTGTCAATATTCCACGACAATAATGAAACTGACAGCTAGCCCCCCAGTTGTTGAACGTGGTTTAGATGTGCTGATCGCGTTCAGTTTGATCGGTGAACCGTGGTGACTGCCCTTAGTTATTTTCACGCGACGAAGTTTTATTAAAACTAGGTTCCGTTGTTGTGTTATTAAACATAGTCTTTAGTTAAATCATAAACACAAAAAAGCAATAACCCTCAAAAATAAACTCCATTCCGTACACTTAAGATTGGTTTTGGTATAACAAAATTGCATTAGTTCTTTTTAAGTGCTGGATCTGTACATTACACACACGCACTGCGCACTCTCAACCTTATAGCAGGGGACATAGATCTATTTAGCTGTACTCTGAATGAATTCACAAAGGTGGCAATGTTTATAATTTCTTACAGAAGTGTGTAATATGTGTACCTATGTGTTAATAGGGTGTGTTGTACCTAGTGAAATGTAGAATATTATATGTGAGTGTGTATGTTTAACTATCGTCTTGGGTTGCCTGTAAAGATAGCTTAAATATGGTTAAATAAATAAATAATAATAAATAAATAATAATAATTATGTGGAGTTTCAAAACTATTAAAAAAACAAAGTGTTATTGTGTTTTTTCATCTGGAATTTCTCAGTAGCAGCCTGGAGTCTAGATTTGTGCCCGGTTGATAGCACACACAGCACATATAAAGCGTACCGCGCACAGCAAAATTACTCTTAATGTGCCTATGCAGTTTTGAACGTTTACTGTACTACGAGGGTGACACTGAAAGTTCTTAGAAAATCAAAAACTGAACAAACTAGCAAGTTGTTAGTTTTATTATATATTTTCTAAATAGTGTCCATTTACATCAATACATCGCTGCATCCGATGGAACCACTGAGAAAAAACACTGCCTACTCGTCCTTAGTCTCTTCGACGGCATTTTGAAACGCAGCCACTGCTTCCTCGGCGTCCATAAAACGTTTTCCTCTAAGTTTTTCTTTTATTTTCGGAAATAAATACCTAAATATCGCAAGGTGCAAGGTCGGGCTATAGGGCGGGTGACCCGGTAATTCCACGTCTGAAGTCACCAAGTAGTTGATTGTTTGCTTGGCGGTGTGCGAAGAGGCGTTGTCGTGGTGAAGGAGGATCATACTGCGAGGTCGTTTCTCCCGAACTTTTTCCAAGACAAGTGGCAAACAATTGTTAGTGTACCACTCTGCAGTAACTGTTTTTCGATCCTCTAAAACAATTATTGAGTACATGATCTGTGCTTCCGAAGAACGAGGCCACCATCTTTTTTCCCACGCTTCGACCTCTCTTCACTTTAGTTGGCAACTCCTCGGAAGGAAACACCCAGACAGCAGACTGAGGCTGTTTCAGGATCAAAACAATAAATACAGATTTCGTCACCCGTAAGTATGTCGAACACAGCATTTGAGTCACCTCCGTTAAATCTTTGAACCATTTCACGACACTAGTCGACACGACGGAGTTTTTGGGCCTCTGTCAAATTATGAGGTATCCACCGGGCACAAAGCTTCCCGACCGCTAAATGTTCATGGAGGATCTTGTGCAATTGACTCATACCGATGCCTAAGCTTGTCCGAATCTGCTGATAAGTCACTCTTTTGTCAGTCTCTATCGTACGCCGCACAACACTGATGTTATCTTCAGTCATCGCCGTAGAAGGCCGTCCCTCACGCAGATCATCCTTGAGATTAGTGCGACCACGTTTAAACTCATTAAACCAGTTGCAAACAGTGGCACGAGATGGGGCTTCATCGTGAAAGGTCAATCAAAGTCTATAATAACTTTCTTGTTGACTTAAATGACATCGAAAGTCATAAAAAAATCATTGTACGAAAATTTTCTTGCGATAAATTCATGCTGACGTGACACAGACAATTTTCCGCCAAATCGTAAACAAATGACAAATAAATAAAATACATACACAATAATATTGGCAAAGAGTTCCATTTTTCAAAATTTGTACTCATTTTTATTATATCGTTTACAGGTGGCCAGTTCTATAAACTTTCAGTGTCGCCTCATGGCAGCAAGGGATTAGTATGAACTATGAGTATTCTCTATTTTCACCCGAGCAGTGCTCGGTCGACCAGGTACTGTTAGTACTTATATTTAGTCACTCACAATAATTACTTAACACAATAGCTACCACTAACTTTAACTTGAAATAACTATTTACGAACAGAATACAATGTTTAATTTGTTCGAATTATGTCATCAAACATGGCGGCCAGTGCGCGGGAAAGTTCGTCGGCAATTATTTTTTTTATTCGACATCGTAAACAGGCCAAGGAGCAATGAATGTAATGCCACAAAGGGCTGGAAACCGTTCGCGGCCACAATTCAAATAAACTGTTTTGAAACTCCACATAATGTACGGATGCAGCGCTTAAAAAGTACTAATGCAATTTTGCTATACCAAAACCAAACTTATGTGTATTGAATAGAGTTTTGTTTTGAGTGTTACAGCTTTTTTATGTTGTTTGCTGATATTTTAAACGTTTCTATTCTAAAGTCAGCTTTTGAGATTGTTGAACTCGGCCTGGACACTTTGGATACCCATTTGCTACAATAATTCTGTAAAATGCGGTTTCGTTTTGTGATCCGTTTTGTTATTTGTAGAAGGTTGTTTTGCATGGCTACTTGGGCATGGAAGATAATACTGACTTGGCTGTTTCCGGTAGACAGCGAAGGCTATGTTAAGGGGGATGCGCTAAGATAGCCCATACGATCTTATACTGACCTGAAAATTGCTAAAAACGTAAGAAAATTTTAATTTCGCGGGCTTCCCTGACGCTTTTGCCTTAAAAGAATAGTTTATTCAATCAATTATATTATATAATTGGCTTCTGGTGCCACAAGCTATGGTTGTAGAGAGACTGTTTTAAGGCGCAGGCCACACATGCGCGACTCGACGGCGCCACGCGACCTTGGTGGAACATCCGTACATTGGTGGAACCATTTCTATGAAAACTTATAGAAATTGTCGCGTCGCGTCTGGCTGCGGGAGTCTTTAAGGGAACCGAAGATTAGGTACTTGACACAATTGTATAAGTAGTAACTATCGATAATAACCACTATTTTTATAAACGTTGCATCAAGTTAAGACAGTAATAATTAGCGTCTGTTTAAACATCCATTTTTGACGTTTAAACGTCTTTTAACTTTAAGCAATGTTTATAAATAAGACGTTAGATGGCCAAGATATCGAGAGCTTATTAATAACAGCCATATTTAACTGTCTTCAGAAAGGTCAGTGCGTAGTACTCGCAACCGGCGTGCGAGTATTTTTTTCAAATTTATTTTAAATTTATATTTAATAATAATTTATTTTACCAAAAAATATTGTACAAAAACAACTTAAAAACTAGTAAGCTATTATAAATACAATACAAAATAGGAGCATCTGTAGCCGTGCTAGGTGAAACCTGTATCTCGACATGCAGCATAATTATATAAATCAGCAACTCAAACTCAAACTCAAATGACGGTTTCCGCACGATGTTTTCATCCACCTTTTTGAGAGCAATTTACACAAAGTAAAGCGTCTGTCAGGGTTCGCACCTACGACCTACAACTCGTACTTAAGTCGTGGCCGTTAACACTGGGCCACCCTGATCTCTGCCACCACTGCTCTCGTCGTGCGAGTATGATATATGAACGTAAACGAAACTAAAGGAGATGTAAGGATCGTAGCAGGTGGCGTTCTGAGGTTTCTGCCTTACCCCATAGGAAGGAGGCGTAAGTTTATGTTTGTATCTATACTTAACTGTGACTGTAGAAACATACTGCTGGTATTATAACGTAAAAGTTTTCAGGTAATAAATAACAAAACCCCATTTTAGAAGGAATAATGTAACCAAATATTATTGTCATTTACAAAAAACATACCCCGTAGCGAGAAGAATGTTCACAGGATTAGATTTGTTGAAATAAGGCTCAGCAGAGGGCGGATCGTAAAGGGCGATGAATCCCTGTAAAGGCTGTAAATTATGATGATAGGGCTCCGGCCTTCGGATTACGGTCCGATAGGGCTGCGGTCAGTCTTATCAAGCGTAAGGGTACAAAGTATTAAGAAAATTGGGTTAGTAGGAAAATTAGATGTCTGTGTTATGTTGGGATCGTATTTGGGTGAAAATTGGAATAAAAGAGTTTGGAAATATATATTGGTAAAGGATTTTGACGCCTACAGTCTTTTCCATAAAGAGAGAGGGGTTTGTGGCTAAGAAATAACAGCCGTACGGGTCGATCGACCAGGTTAAGCTACGCTTGCCGCGGTTAGGTGCGTAACGATTTTTACATACTAAGAGGGTCCTTGCCTCGGAAAGCACATTAAGCCGTTCGTCCTGGCTGTTATTTGTGGATCTTTTACAGTTATTACGGGAGAAGCCCGAAAGACGGACAACCAGTCTTGCCAAGGGGTATCGTGTTACCCAGTAATTGGGTTGTGGAGGTCAGATAAGCAGTCGCTCTATGTAAAATATTGGTTTTCAGCTGTATCTGGTTAGACTGGAAGCTGACCCCAAAATATTTGGGAAAAGGCTAGGCAGATGACAGTCTTTTGCATTCTGTTAACTGAAAATATGTTGGTGGGAAGGTTCATAATCTTTATTTGCGTTCCATAATGTTTAATAAAGTACGCACTTTGGACTTTGGACGCACTTTGGACACGAATTTGTATCGTTTTTGTACGTAAACGTATGACCGTGGTCGTACGAATTGAGTGCACACACTGATCAGCGTCAGGTATATTTGCCTGGCACATGCTGAGCTGGACTCCCATTTGGTGCAACCTTGAGACGCACACCGCACTTTTTATGTTCGTTGTTCCATTATTTTAAAGTGTGTCATAGCTTATAGTGTCATCACAATGTCTTGTTTTCTTCCTTTTTTATTTGTTTTTATATTGGCACCTTGCAGCTATTTCCTCATAGCTAATTAGTCATGATTTAATCGTGTTTTTGTATGTTGTGCTGTTTTTTGTGTGCACTAAATAAACGATTTATCTATCTATCTGAATGCGTTTTTCTTCGTCAAATAGGTAGTGTTCCGGTGATATCGCATTGAACGCACGAAAAATCCCAACAAGTTCAGATTGTTTTCGGACGTCGGAACTATACGTACACGACGTAATATACATACGACTAACTCGCACTCAGTCTACGCGCTCCCTTAGTACTTGGAAGGTCGGGATCGTTCGTATGTGTTTGCACGAGTAAAATTCGTACGAAAACGCGTCCAAAGTGCGCACGGCCTTAAAGCTTAGGTACAATTACGGAATATTTTTATGTTCTTTAATACCTTTTGAATGATACAGGCACGACAGGAAATTGAAAATGAAACTGATTCGTGGGGAGTGGAAAATTATCAAATAACTTCTCCCGCTCTGGGCGGAGCGGGAGGGTGTGTCAGACTCTTACTGACTACAACCCACCCGTGTTCCTTCAGTTGCCTGTACGTTGCCAGGGGCCACGGTATACCTTTCGGAATTTCCCGCGACCCCGGCAGGCATCGGTCCCAGCGGACCCCGTCAGTTGTACTGACATCTCTTTGAGGCGCGCGTGGAACACAACCGTCGACCCGGGCACAGATAAAGGCCTAAGGATAACGTTAGTGACGAAGTCCCGCTTGCATCAGATTATCCGTTTGACTAACAGTTACTTCTACGGATTTTCATAAGAGCAGAGCCCACGGGCTGTGACATGTCAAAGTCAAGTTTCCACGGATTTTAGTGACGTCATCAAAACATATGTCATGTATGTGAATGTCGTATCACTTCGAAGAAATGTTAATGCCAGTCATCGTGAGTGACATCACGTGTCCAATTAATTACGTAGCTACGGTGTTTACACGCAAATTAATCGTGTTTTTCGCAGTAATATGACTGTACCAATTATTGATGTTTATGTTAATTCATTTTTTTACTATATACATATTTAAGAAAGCATGGAGTAATAATAAAATGGAATGCTACGCAAAATCTATACTGGCAGGAGAGACAAGAGAGCTTATAAATAATTTCGCAGCGAGAAACTGTTTTGTCCTGCCTCAGAATACCTATTTTAGTTTTCCATTCAGTCACTACTCTATACAAAAAAACAAAAGCCACTCACCTAAAAACAACACTAGTTCCCTCACTATCTAGATGCACGGCATCATTCAGCGACCACTGCAGCAGCACCGCCGTCCTGCTGGCCAGCGGCCCACTGACCACTCTGGCTGGCAGGTACCGTCTCCTCATCCGCAAACTCTTCGCGATCCTCCTATACACCGACCGCTCATCTCTACTATAACCATGGTACTTTGGTCTGAAGTAGTACCCGTCACTAAGGCTATCTACACTTTTTAAACTATAGTCTTCAAATGTCCTGTAGGTATCACCGTATTTTTTAGACTTTTTCATGTGCTTTGAGCGCTCGGAACGCATGTGTTTCGGGAGGAAGTAGGGGAGAGACTCGTCTCTGCAGGGTCTCTCGGTGAAGGAGGTCGGCGTGAAGTTCCCTCGGATGATGTTGTCTACGATTGAGTGGAGCACGTAGTCCCGGAGAGTGAGGTCCTCGAACTGAAGGTGAACTGGAAAGAGACAGAGAATAATGTTAAGTTTGGAAACAGAAACAATTCTTGGGGTCCATAAACATCAAGGTTTATTTAGTAAATCTTGAAATGTCATACAAAGTTACATACAAATCGACTACGATTTGCATGGATGCTTTCTGGTTTTAAATAAAAATGGATTTTTGATTCCGTCAGTGTTTGTGAGATTGTATCAAAGTGCAGTTCTATAAGTAGGTAAGTTGTAGGGTCTTCGATCAAGAGAGTATTCTTAATAATCGTAAGAGCTTGTTCGGATGGCGCGATTTACGCGCGAGTTGACTCGCGCGTAAGAATTTGCGCTGCGACCAGATGGCGCGTTTTATGCGCGCTATTTACGCGCGAGTGTTCTGGGACGGTTTGACCTTGTCCAGAAGGGACGAATTCGCCGCGAAACGTTTCGCGCGAATTCGTTCGCGCGTTAACGAGATACTAGGCGCCAATACATCGCGTCCAGAAGCATCGCGCGATTTCAAAATACGCGCGTAAATCGTGTGCAGTTCGCCAGACTCTCGACTCGCGCTTGATTCGCGCGTATTGCGCGCGAGTCGAGATACTAGAGACTCCTTGTTGCGTCCAGTTGACGCGCGAACTCCAGAGCGAATGCACCGTATCCAGGGAAATGGAGCGCCAAAATTTTGATACGGAATTGTTTATAGACGAAATAGAAAAACGACCGGCGATATGGGATTTGGAATCACCTGATTATGCCAACAGAATTTTAAAACGTAGATCTCTACTCCTCCATTTTCCGTACTGACTAAATTCGTCCCCAAATGCTCGCGCGTCGGTACGCTCTTTCTGGGCGAAATGGTCGCGCGTGATACGCACGAGAGAATCGCGGCGAATTCGCCCTTTCTGGACAAGCTCTTTGGGTAGTGAGCAACATGGATTCGGAAAAACCGGTTGTGTTGTGGCTTGCGTTCCGTTGATGGAACCGACAATATAGAGTGCACCCCATTCTTCATGATAGAATGACTCATAGTATGTTTATATCATTGTATCCGAAGCTTAGAGAACATACTAAAAAGATTTTTAACTACTTCCGAATGTCAATAAAACCATCGTTACTTAGTTTAACACTTATTGTTGGCTCTAACAATATTCTAAATATCGCACACCGGGTGCTACAACGTCATAAGTAACAAATGACGTTTTTTACAGATTGAAAAAAAGAAAGAAAATTTAGTCATCATCCCTATTAGGACGTTCTCGCACTAGCGCTTACAAAAACCCTCAGTTGGTCATTTTGAGAGTTACATTAATGATATTTCTGCACCGGATGTAGATGCATGTTTGACATCATTTGTGATCAAGAACTCATTTTACCAATTTTAGCATTTATGACGTTATTGCTCCCGGTGTGCGATATGTCCTCCACGCCAACTATTGCGCATGTACTGGGCGGAACAATGGCGGTTGTAGTATCTCGACTCGCGCGAAGAACGCGAGCCAATGGCACGACTTGCATGCGATTCACGCGCGAGTGCATGTGGACCGAATGTATGAACCACTTGAACCCCACAATCGCGCGATTAACTACGCGCGACTCGACTCGCGCGTAAATCGCGTCATCTGGACAGGCTCCTATTATGAAACATAATACCTAATACACTATGTACCTATTCAGTAAATGTCTTATTCGAAAAAGAAACCAATCTTTCATATGACTCAGCGTAGTCAACCAATCAAAAAAACTATGTCATCTGTCGTCTATGCTCGAGACCATTCGGGACCGTCCATTGACGCCGGAACGGGTCGGCGCGGCGCCCCAAAACCGGCCAGCGAAGGGCCCAATTTCCGGCCGGCTGAACGAGACGGATGGCCAATGTGTTATCTTTTATGGAGATCCGTGGGAATTTGTTACTCGTCTGATATTTTGTAAGGATACCGTTGTGATGGAAGATCATATTTGTCTTCGTTTCTTGTGGGTTCCGTTTTCGGTCAGTATCGTTTCAGAATACCTAACAGTATGTAAACCTTCAAGTATTAAGTGTGATTTTTACATAACATAACTTCTCATAAGACGCGGCCATTTTTCGCGAATTCGCGAAATGTCGGAAGTACTTCCGGGATTCTTCCGGGAGGGCCTGCGCAGACTGGCGGACGGGACGGCAGAGGATTATAAATTTATCCATTGAATTTAATGCTTATCCAATCGAAATAAGGTATATATTTCAATGCTCAGTGATCGAGTTTGGTGCACCGCAGCGTAGTTTTCCGTCGATCACCGAGCATTGCAAAGTTTTTCACTAACAGGAGCTAGAAAAATAACTGGCGACAGTAGAGTGGTACAAAAAAACACGTTTTTGATTTAACATCTGGCACGCTGCCTCTTATAACTAATACCACATCCTAACATTTTACTTGTGACCTTTCACATTCACAAGATCTCTTCGTAATACAAATTTGATTTATGGTAACGTTATTGGCGCCGGCAAAATATTTACTTGTAGCAACACTGAGCAATATTTTACTTTTGTGACGTCGTTTATATTAATTTTGTATGATGTTGGTCCTTTTGAACTGGGATTGAAAGCAGTTAAACTGGGATTGAAAGCAGTAAATGTGAGGAAGTTGCTTCCTTTTGCGTTTGAGAAACTGGGAATTCAAGTTGTTTATCTAACTAATGTTATAAAGAGAAAAGATTTGATTTGATTTGTAAGTTTGTTTGTTACGCTTTCACGCTAAAACGGCTGAACGGATTCAGATTGGCACATTTGTAGACCATGACCTGGGTTAAGACATAGGATAGGTACTTTTTATCCCGATATTCCTACGGGATCGAGACTTATGCGGGTGAGACCGCGGGGTGCAGCCAGTATTCAGATAAATGTGAAATAAGAGAGGTCTATGACAATTGTTCCGAAGTGGATGTCCATAGGTTAATAATGAGGAATGTTGGAAAGAGTCATTGGCAAGCATCTGCCTCCTGCTACTCTCGCTACTGTCTAGCGTGAGGTCCTGCAGCTGGGTTCGATTCCCACGTCGTCGGGCAAAGTGTAATTTGGTTTTCCAGCAGAAATTTCTCAGTAGCAGCCCGGAGGCCGGATTTGTGACCGGTTGATGACAATAGGCTCGCCCCCTATGACCTACACACTGGCAAAATGTAGGTGTACTATAGGTATACCTTTGCCTAGCACTTTGGGGATTACAGGCGTGATGTTATGATAAATGATTTAATTTCTGTTAGTAGGTTTAAAACTAGATGAGGTCGGTGTCCTATCTGACTAGTCTGAGAAGAAAGACCGAAATAAACTTTAAAGTCCAGACATGTCATAATCTTGGTCAGATCATGTGAGGACCATGTAGAATAGTGTCTGAAATGGCCTTTTGAGGAAAGACTCACACAGATTTAGTGGATCTGTCCAATCAGTGCACGTATTTTATGTTATGTTAAACCTCAATGGTTAAGCCCTGTCAATACAATGAGTTGCAAAGTTAAATAAACCAGAATGTTAATTTTCAAGACTTAAAAAAGTAGGTACACCATTATGTATCTGGTACCCTGGTACCTGTGTTATTGGGTTTTTCCATCAGGGTTTTCTCAGTAGCAGCCGCGTCTGGGTTGTACCCGGTTGATGGCAATAGGCTCGCCCCCTATTACATGGGACTTAAACATAACTGGCGAAATGTGATTACAGGTGTGATGTTATGTTATATTATGTTATGTGTCATTATGTTATTATTATGTTATTTTTTGAAAATTTTCGATTGTTCTGAAGGCGTGAACTGGCGTTCTTATTGACATTGTATCTAAAATCTTAAAACATTGAATTTACAACTTTCATTCTAATAATGAAAGTTTTATTAAAAGTACTGATGAATAAATAAATGAAGTGCATGGTAATTTCAAAGAATTTGCTGTATCTAATTTGCAGTAAAAAACTTTCTTGAAGTTATTTGTAAATAGAATACCTACCTATACATGTTTAGTTCATAAGTACTGAGAAGTTTTAAATTGTTCTGCAGTTTGATATTACTAGATATTTATAATACCTAATAGAAAGGGTATAGAGTTATCGCCCTTTCATCGCAATAGCTCGATCAGTACTTGGTTCTGCAACGGAATGTAGCAGGTTTAATTCCCGAACAATTTTTTTCGAGAGTATTTTCCTATTGTTAGGGTATTTTGTGTCGTTGGCCTAGTGGTAGCAAGTGCTAGTGCTGAGCATGAGGTCCTGGGTTTGATCCTGGTTCGGGTAGTGTTATTGGATTTTTCACAGTAATTTCTCAGTAGCAGCCCGGAGTCTGGACTTGTGCCCGACTGATGGCAATATGCTCGCCCCTAATTACATGGGACTTAAACGTAACTAGTGAAATATGGGTGTATAATAGGCAGACCTCTGCCTAACCCTTTGGAGAACACAAGTGCAATGTTATATTATATTATTTTTCCAGAGATACTTTAGTTGTTCCCGATTTAGGATTATGTGCAATATCAGATATGTGTCGTCACCACATTACAACGTAAAGTGGTGGTAATCTTATCCTATAACAAAAACCTAACCCATCTTTGCAGTTAGATAAAGAAGAGTAAGAACATAAATAAATAGCTGTCGTTTTAACAATATGACGTCACACAATTCTTCTTCAACACCGTCATTTATTTCCCAGTAACTCGAAGCGTACAACCGGCAAAAAAGTTTCGTCCTCGTAACGTTCGACTGCGTAACAAATTGTCTTGTCCGCTGCGTCGAAAGCTGTACCTACCCCTTTAATTGATTGCAACCCCTTACTAACGATCTCACAACAAAGACGTTGAGGAGGAGCTCCAAATTGTCATCCAAGTTTACGAAAAAATGCCCGGTTTTGTTTTCAAGAAATTTTAAATACTTAAAGATGACAATTACTCCACGCCCGTATATATATAAGGCAAAGCAGATGTTTACAGTACAGGCTCATTTCGTCAGTTATGTATAAATAAGAGCCATGTGATAGTGGGTGAGTGTATTGCCACTAACCAGACATAAATCCAGGGTCCGCCTGATTTACTAGAATGAATTACAATTTGCATGACCTAGAAATCGAACCCATTATTCCACGCACAGCTGCAGTGCTTTCGATCATTAAACCCATGGAGCAGTTGAGGAAATTCACAACCAATTGACATCTAGAATTAAAAACAGACCAAGTGATACAAATAATTATATTTTTTTCATTGTTTTGTTTTAGCACTTTGTCGGCGTGATTAATTTGTATACCCATGCCAAATTACAGCTTTCTAGTACAAAGAGTCTCTGAGCTAAGCCGCGGACAGACAGACAGACGGACAGATAGACATTGCGAAACAAGTACTTAGGTTAAACGCATACTTCATGCAGAATCCTGTTGATCCGGTATTTAAGCTAGGTATATCACTACACTGGCTCGTCACCACACCGAGTCTCTCGTGCAGGCACCGCTTCACTTCCAACTGTTTCCCATTCGTGGTGAACTGACAGTTGACATTAGTGACAGCTACCTCACTACTATTGTGCATGACATAGTGTTTAAATATCTCGGTTTCGGTTTAAAGAAACTTTATTCCCAATAAAGACATAAGTCACTTACTTGAGAACAATACTAAAAATATAGATTACAATATGTTCGTCATCAGTATTACAATTTAATAGTTACCCATCCAATGCATTCATTTCTCCAGAAGTGATCGATCCGCAATTATGTGCTGGCTAAGTTGAGTTTTGAATGCATTGTAAGAGTGTACATTTCTTATACAGGACGGTAATTTGTTATAAAGCTGTGCTCCTTCAAAAGTTAGCATTTTTTTGCCATAGTTAGTTCTTGTTTTTGGTAAAACTAGCAAGCTTGCTCGCCGTGTACTGCGTTGACTAACTTGTTTATATTGAGTGAGTGTTATGTTTGAGTGAACGCTTTTGTGGAGAATATTTCTGATGAAAATGCATGTGTTGTAAGTATAAAGTTGTTTTATGTTCATTATTTTTGTGTCTTGATAAATTTTGCTGGTAGATGTTAGATATGGGTAGTTGAATATTATTTTTATGATTTTATTTTGGGTAGTTTGAAGTTTTGATAATTTTGTTTTAGCAGCACTGCCCCAAATTTCGATTAAATTAAGTAGATGTGGCTTTACTAGGGAGTTGTAAATAGTATACCGCAATTTTGGTGGAATACAACGAACAATGTTACGCAGTGAACCGGAGAGTGCCGAGAGTTTACTTTTTATATGATCAATATGAGCGTTCCACGTTAGTGAGCTGTCCATTCTTAGACCGAGGTAATTTTCGCATGGTTTTTGCTATCTTTTAAATATACAGGATAGATTTTTAGATGGGGCCGAAAGGGCAGCTCCCTGAACAGTTGAAGCTACAGGAAAACGGTGTTAATATTAACGGTCTTAACTTTTTCAGACATATTTTTTTTCAAATTTTGTGAATGTAGGTCGCATTCACAAATTTTGAAAAAAAAAACAGTCAGCAAGAAATTGGGCAGTTTTCACAAAAACTTTTTTTGATGTCAAACGATCCTGTTTCTTATAAGGATCAAAAAACTCTATAAGAGCAACTTAGGTTTGAGTACAAGAAAAGTCGAAAATCTCAACAAAAAAAAAAACATACCTACTTTAGATAGGAAAAATCTCCAACTCTAATAAGTCCGTATTCTTGTAGCGACAACGGTTACGGTACCCATCCTTACTGACCCATCTCAAAAAACCACCTGCATATGTCGCAGGCAGATTGTACGATTCGTCATTATAAAACCGGTGCCGTCCGTTTACAAACGCTCGTAGTTAGGTAAAATGCCGAAGGAAAAATGTAAGTTGCCTAGTAACTATATAATATGCCACAATATTTGATGAACAGTTCAAACACCGCTTACAAAATGCCACGGCAAATTGAAATATTTGGTTCTATTTCTTACCACGCGCGTCGCTGCTAATCAAAACAAGAAGAGAAATGGCGTCGATTAGTGGTTTTGTGACTAAGAAAAATATATAAAACAGAGCAAATCCGACGTATTATAATTTACTCTTATTTTAAGTCTTCATTGGTACCTGATTGCTGGAATAAAGTCTGATTTGTCCAACCCCTGTTTTATGACAGTCACCCTACAATAACAATCAATCTCAAAATTATAACAACTGAACGAGTTGCCAATTTGCCTTAGGCATTTTGCATAACTGCGAGCGTTTGTAAACGGACGGCGCCGTTTGTATAATGACGAATCATACAATCTGCCTGCGACATATACGTATTACACCTCACTCATTGAAATCATGTTTTATTTACCCCAATAATTTATAAAGTACCCAAATTCCTTAATTAACGGTACCCAGTTTATCTCCAAAACGGAAAATCGTTAACCGGTTCAGGGATAATGAAATTACGGCGTAATTACTGAAAAGTACACAAAGGTCTACACAAAAACGTTGCGTTAAATTGAACTAATAAAGGGTCACCGAAGAGAACTCTAATTAATTACTATCGGCTCTTTTCTTGTGAAACTGTACTCGATTATGGTAAGTATCTCTGTACTAGTAGTTTGTACTGTTTTGTTTAGTTACAAGTCGATTTTTAGGGTTCAGTACCTCAAACTAAAAAAACGGAACGGATCACTTCGTTGTCTGTCATTCTGTCAAGACCCTTTTTCTCTAGACCGCGTGGTGCTCTAAAAAAATCAAGTTTCAAAATCAACGCAATAAAAAATACGGCCATACGAGTATATGCGACATATTTTGATACTCGCAAATAAATCAAAATCTATAGGGTACTTCCCGTTGACTTAGACTCATGAAATTTAACCACCACACCTCGGATGATGTTATGTTTGTGTTTTCGTATAAAATAAAACGCTTTTCAATAATACTCTGTAGAAAAGAAGTCGAGTCTAACTCTTAATAATTCGAAAAAAAAACTGTTCTACAGAGCCATGGTGGGCGAATTATATCTATTTAATCCGAATGTTGGTAACACCTGATTTCAGGGTTCCTCCATCCTAGCAACTGCTTAAATTCGCGACGACCTGACTAATACATTCAAAATCTACACCTTATAACCCAAATGCACACGAGAAAAAAAATAAAAACGACAGGTGTCGTGTGGTTGGCGAATGACATTTGGCGAAACTTTTGTCACCTAACAAAAGTGTCGTGAGTTCGTGACGGTCAAAATGTTACACTTTTTTCGGTTTAGCTCTCGTGCAGAGAGCGATAAGGAACTTGGTTCCAAAAACTTCAAAATTTCAACAACCCTCTGAATGTCAAACAGCTGATCCACACCCCATTAGGTACTTCTGCACCATCATGGTCTCTGGCCATAAATCAATGTTTTATGGCTCAGTCCGTTAGTTCAGCTTTGACTGTTCGGTTTGTAGGTCAATCGATCGATGGTACTTTTGTGCCGACCGGTGTACCATTGTTTGGCTTGCTCGCTTGTAGCCAACCTATTATGGAGATAAATGGGTGTGCTAAAAATGTTGAAGTTTGACAGCGAATTGTGAGCAATGAGGACTCATTTTTTTTGTTTGTGTAAATAAGCAAGAGTGATGGACATGGGAGACACTGAAACCCTGTCTCGTAAAATTAGCTATAATGGTCCTGCTGCTGCTGGTATATACCTATGCTTGTTCTCTGTAAGAGGAAGCGGGCAGTTTATACGGCCGCATTTATGTACGCTGGTAACCCGCGTCGATATGCCATTACTTTACCTGCCGACAACCAGAGCTTGTCGTTGCCAACAAGCGCTGGCATATCGGCGCCTGTTACCAGCGTTCTACACGAATGCGGTCTACCAAGCGGGCCCAGTGCGGGTTGGTCACTGACAATTAATGTTTTTAATTTTTTTAAACTTGGACCTTTTGTCAAGATGTTTTCCTTTACCGTTTTGAAATTTCAGAGCAGTGGTGATAAGATAAATTGTACAAAGTAAACTGCATGCTTCCCTGGGTTCGAACCTACGACCTACAACTAGTAGGTAAGTCATTGGGCCATAACTGCTTCTGACCTTCGTCGTGTTATGTCTGACGCTATGTTATGGTCAGAATACATTCGCTCCTTTTGCTAGTTCTGGACCATATCTAAAGTCCTGCTTTCAAAGATTGGTTGAACGAGCTTTGAAACTGCATTTCCATAAAACTAAGTACCAGACGCATGATATAATACAACTAATTTGCCTTTGAAATAAAAAAGAACTGGTGTTACACCTGCATTTTTTATTCTTATACTTGGCGTATCCTAATAGAAAACAAAACAAAAAATAAGAAGGTCACAGCTATGCAATCCATTTGCTCCCAGGATCACAAGCATTCATTTTTCACATCACACAGAGTCATCGCATGTAAAATGTAAGCAGCTTTACCCTATATTTTCCTTTTGGTCTCAAAAAACAACCCTGAGAAAGCACACCTGGCACTTCGTACACGGTGCCTTTGCCTCTCATGACTGCGCAAAATAAATGGGGTATCGTCATACATTAATGGGAACACATTCGAAAGTAGAACGCAGACTTATGTGCCAGATATCGGAACTATCGGGCAAAAAATACGGAGAAGTTGGCAACACTAACGAATTGATGACAGTTCCGAATGTTTGGGGAACTGATTTATTGCAAGGAAGTTTTACCTAGAATTTGGGGAATTTTGATTTAGTTTAATTAAATAGTTTTGTCTTTGTGTGGATGTCACTAATATACAATTGTGGGTGATGGTTGATTTTGTAAACCTTACTTATTTAAAAATAAAAAGCTTATGTTTATTTAAGCAAGACCATCCATTATCTAGAGCAGTGGTGGCCCAGTGGTAACGGCCCCGAATCACGAGTTGAAGGTCTTGGGTTCGAACCCAAGCAGGCGTTTTTCTTTGTGTACATAATTTCATCACCACTGCTCTCAAAACGGTGAAGGAAAACATCGTGAGTAATATCCTAGAACAAAAAAAAAAACGAAATCATGTACCAACCCGCACTGGGCCCGCGTGGTAGATTGCAGCCCACTCCCTCTCCCACCAGTGGGAACATTATAGACTGATTATGCTTATGCAATCCATTATGAAGGACGTGCATTCTGAAACTGGGTAACGTCGCAAATATATGTCAAATATTTGCTGTTTTGGATTAATTTGGCAATATTACTGTATGGAAATATGTAATATGGCTAATTAGTCAACTAAAATATTGATTGAATGCAATAATTAATATCGTAACACCGAATATTTAGTTTTAGATGTCAAAACAGTGTTTGGAAACTTTCCAAGTGCCTTTTTTTACACCGAAACGGTTACAACTGCAATTCATTATATTAATATTCTAGTTCACTAGTTAGCGAAATTTTTATTTCCATACAGTAATATTGCCAAATTAATCAAAACAGGTACATATTGGACAGCTATTTGCGAAGTTGCCAACTTTTAGAATAAGCGCTCTTTAAGTCACCTGCGTTATTTCGTACAGTACTACACCAAATCCGATTGACAATCTTTTTCTGGAAAAACCAATCATTAATATTACAAAGAACGATATGACATTGACATCATTGGCGATTACCTACCTACGTTATCACACAGAAACCAACGTTGGTCATAAACTTTGTTAGCACCACCAACCTCACATTTTTGCTTTTCTTAGTTGGTTGTATTTTTATAACACAGTTATAAAACTCTGTCCAACATTTGTCCTTGGTCTCAACGTTGGTACCAACATGTGTGTTAATAATTTTTATGATATTTCCCAACACTCTCCAGGGACCAGCGAATTCTGCGAAAACATTTCACGAATGGAATGGTGCATCAACTTTGATGAGACTCGAGCTTTTTGCACTTTTGTGTTCACTACATTTTTGTGTTTATAACTTTTTTTTTTCTCACGTTGAATATTTTGTACTGAAATATTCAGTCACCCCACCCTGCGTGGGGTGACTGAATGAATGACTGTTTCATATCGGCTTTATTTTACCACAATTTTTTTTTTTTTAATTAAAAAGCTGAAGAAAGAATCCCACGTACAAAGATACATAAATATGCGTGAAAAAAATAACACTAATTTTGGTGTCACGTAGTCGGGTAATAAAAAAATAACGATAGAATAATTCTACAGGTTGATACAAATATAACTCGTTTTTGCTTTAAAACCGGTATTTATTTGGTTATAGAATAGAATACAATACTTTTGTTTCGAACAAACTCCATAAGGTTAGTAACAGTTTTACTTAACATCTAGTGTTAGTAGAAACAGACACGGGTTAACATAAAATTAAAATTCGGCGTGGAGCTGCATCCACGTCTGCAACATCCGACCGATCTGCGAACACGCCATACTGTATATTCGGGCGCTAAATGTTGTTATAAAATCAATCAAGCAACTGCTAAACACGGAAGAAAGCAAGAATGAAATGAATGAATGAACGAATGAACTAAGTTTACGAATTTTTATTGAATGCCAACAGTGAATGCGTAATTTGAACTTGTTTGAATGAGAGTTTTCATGAAAATTTACGCCACCAGTTGGCGCCACTTTGACAAGAGGTCTTCCATTTCGACAATGAATATAATATTATGATGGTTGACGTTCATAATTTTTTTCATTAATTCGTTCATCATCCAAATAGTCATATATCATAAACTGTCCCATACAAAGCTTTAATTACCAATAAAACTTGACCTAAAAGGGGACGGCTAATAATTTTATTTATTATTTATTTATTTATTAACTCATCATCATTACAGGAATTTCCTAATTCAACAGTGTGGCCATAATTACAGTTTTATTATTTCAAAATATAATATTAAAACCCCAAAATAATTTAGCCAGTCTGGTCTTAAAAAAATGAAAAGTTTTAACGTTCAAGCCCCCCGGTTTAACACAGACGCGCGCTTTACGTCATTTTCTAAATTTTTCTGAATTTTTCGGTGTTACCTGTAATTTTTTGATTATTTTAGTTCTAATTAACGACAAAAAGTTACACGTAATCTGTTCGATTTATGTCCTAACACGTATGACTCAGGATTTTTAATTAGGTCTGTCTGTGATGTTTTGTTTATACCTATTTAGATGACTTTTTTGTCGTAGATGGGTTTTAGTTCTATTCGTATCTTTTATTTTTATATTATGTATGACATATGCCAAATAAGCATATTTTCTTTATTTCTTTCTCTTCTTTGTTACGTTCATAGTCACATTTATTTGTATTAAACAACTAATTGTCTTGTCTTAACTTAATTTACAGTTAATTTAACTCAGTGCTGTGTATTCTTAGCAAAAAGATAAACAGTCTGGCGGGTCTTATTAATTTATCTTCATCATCCAGTGCGTCGTAATTGTTGGATGACGTAATTTTCTAAATAATGTTATACTCCTCCTATCTATCATACTTTATATTCTGCGAGCATTCGATAATTAATAATCTCTTGTTTTAACTTAATTTAGATTTTGTTGTATAAAGCCAAGCGCATATTACAGCCGCAACGGACTGCAGTGCAACGCATTTTCATCCAAAAAACGGAGGTGCGACCTGCTTGTAGAGTGCGTTGATTCATAGAAAGTGTACGAAAGGGATGGAAGAGGATTTTTTAATGCGCTGCATTTTCGCGCGGCGGCGCATACCAATGTGCGCTACCCTTAAATGGTTAATAATATAGTTGTTTGTGCTTGAGAAGAACCTTTTTACGGCGGGCTCTGCTCAGGTTAATTCAACCTCTGGAGGAAGGGTTTTTTCCTAAGTTGTGGAAAAGCGCTAAAATCGTTCCGGTTTTTAAAAAAGGTGACCCTTCAAACGTTAAAAACTACCGCCCTATCTCAATCTTATCGTGCGTTGCAAAAGTATTTGAGTCTCTTATCTGTCCAGTCATCACTCGTCATATAGATAAAATTATATCGCCTAATCAACATGGTTTTAAAACGGGGCGCAGTGTAGAGACAAACCTTGTCGAATTCGTATCAGACGTGACTCTAGCTCTTGACAAAAGGTTAGAAGTGGACGCCATCTACACGGACTTTAGCAGTGCGTTCGACAAAGTCGACCATTCTCTGCTACTAGCGAAGCTAGAATACAATGGTATACATGGTTCATTGCTTAACTGGTTCTCGTCTTATCTGGCTCGTCGATCGCAGATTCTTGTCGTGAATGGTTATGAATCTTACCCATATTATGCTGAGTCAGGAGTACCCCAGGGTTCTCATCTAGCCCCAATTCTTTTCTCGCTCTTCATCAACGACATAGCAGACGAAATCCTCCACTGTAAATATTAAATGTTTGCTGACGATCTAAAAATTTACAGAACTATCAGTTCAAGTGAAGACGTTATACTGATTCAACACGATTTAGATAGGATTGAGCGATGGTGCAACTCGAACCTTATGAAGCTTAATGTTCAGAAATGTAGTCACATACGATTTTCCAGAAAAAAACAATCCAAGACTGACTCATACAAAATAAATGGAATTCCTGTTGAATCTGTGAAAGAGGTTCGCGATCTTGGAGTTATCATGGACGAAAAACTTAACTTCAGAAGTCACATTGATAGCATAGTAAATAAATCAGCACGGCTACTTGGATTTCTGAAGAGAAGCACTAAAGGTTTTAAGCTTGTAAGAACCAAAATTGTTTTGTATAATGCACTAGTCCGCAGCCATTTAGAATTTGCTAGCGTGGTGTGGAGCCCGCACTATGCAGTACACTCGCAAAGAGTTGAAAGTATTCAGAGGGCTTTCACGAAGCACCTAGCATATACCTCTGCTAACATTTCTCCCAGATGTCCGTATGAACAACGTGTTCGATGCTTCAATGTCAATTCTCTGCGCGATCGTCGACTAATGCAAGGTCTTCTATTTCTGCACAAATTAGTTAATAGTAGACTAGACTGTAGTAAGCTGGTCGAGCGTGCTGCACTTAAAGTTCCTTACAATATGCCCAGATTTCCTATCACTAATATATTCCACGTTCAGCCATCTAAGACGAATATAGGGGTAAATTCCTCGGTTAACAGACTCTGTAGAGAGATGAATTCTTTTGTAAAATCTGTACCAGAAGTTGACATTCACCATGATTCCTTGAAAGTCTTTAAGGCCAAAATACAACAGTACCTAAGAACGCAACTGAATAATTAATTGTTCATTGTTAATTCATAGTGTTTATAATTGTGATTTGATTACACAATTATAATTATAGATTCTTAAAAAAAATTATGTCATAATTTTCTGATAACTGTGATTATTTTGTCTTGTTTAGTTTCTATTTAAATTTTGTTTTGAATTTGATTTTTGATTTTATTTTATTTTATTTTAAGTTTGTAGTCATTTTGATCTCGTTAGCTCCTACTGTACCCAATATTCGTGCCTTTAATAGTTTTCTTAGTTGTGTTTTCTTTTTAACTTTAATTTGATTATTTGTAATTTTATGTAATTTTATGTCGTAATTAAGTTTTCCCTTATCAAGATTTTAACAGCTAATAACAATTAAGTGTTATTTTAGTTACTAAGAATGTTGGTCGACCTATTATTGGCGACTGTATAAGTCTCATGCTTTTTTTTTTACTATTATTCTTATGTAATGCTGTATACAGAAGCTGTTGGTTTGCCTTTAATAAATAAATAAAATAAATAAATAAACCTTGCTGTCTGGCATATCTTTTCGTCATGACTAGGGAATGTTATTTCCATTTTTTATTTCAAATATAGCGGGATCTCCAATCACCAATACGGTCGAGATCTCGAATGGCCAACCTCGGTACCAGACTAAGCACGCGAGACCTCGAGATACCAATCTCGACTCCAGATTGCATTCCCTAGTCATGACACACTATGTGCTTAAGAGTACGGAGAATTGACCTACATTGGTTAGACTTGCGAAACGGCAGTACGCAAGTACCTACTGCATGTTTTATTAAAAAGAACGCTGCATTTAATTTCTGTCATATTCCTGCCGCCCTTTGCCCGCTGCAAGCCACTGTTGCACTCGTGAACAAGTCTTAAAAAAACACGCCACTCTTCAGAATTGAAAATAATTACTTAGATAATTAATCATTAAATCACTCTCATTATATTGTTGCGTTACATGTAACCGTTAAAAACACGTTTAAAATTGAATTATTGTGTAAAGGTGCTTGCATAGGTAAAGATACAGGTTTTCCAGTCCCGATTTGTCGGTACAGGTACAGGGCAACTCACGACTGCCCGGTATGAAAAAGTGTAGTCGATACCGATAAGTTTCACCCTATTTCCTTATGTTTGGGCGCATACAGAAAGTACCTCTGTGACTATTTTACGGAAGATATTCAACTGATCCTCTCAAAATTTCTTTACCTTCTAATGATGTACGATTTTGAAAATAATTGAACCTCAAAACAAATTAAAACGTGCAAGCTTTTTTAAATAAATGAGCCTCTTTTTAACTTTCTGGCCTTTTTTCATAGTTGGTCGCAGTAACCGAGCAAAGGTACCCGGACCACGCGGGCTATGTTAGGTTAGAACGGTGACCAACCACGCGCGAGCCGAATTAGACGCAGAAACTAAGTCTTTTAAGATTTTATAAGATTTTATTTATTTATTTAAGCCAGGGCACCGCGACCAAATGGGTTAGGTAAGGTTAAAACTGTGACCAACTCCACAGTTACTCGGCTGGGCACCAGCCTGTATCTTTATGCAAGCAGCCTATGTAATAATCACAAATAATCCATTAAAATAATTGAAAAATTTTATTGAGCATCTGCGTGTGATTATTAACTACACATTTTTGTAGATACAATCTTGTTTCTCTAAATGACAATAGCACGCGTGCAAGAAATATGATTAAAAGGTGCATATTATTTTTAATGTTAGGTAAGTAGCGTTTTTTATACGTATTTAAACTGCTTTCCGTCGCGGCAAAAAATAAATACCTATAGGTACTTCAGCATTCAGAATGTACACATATCGTCACTATGTTAGAAGAAGGCAGAAGTCAGCGAAGTACAGCCAGAACAATAGGCGTGTCACATTCTACAGAGCAGCGAGTCACCCGACGTTTCCGAGAAACTGGTCGGAACATAAGAAAACCAGGAACCGGCAGACCAAGATTTACTACGGCTCTAAAGGATCGATTTATTGTTACGACCATGCTCCAAAATCGGCTCCTCACGGCAGTTGAAGTAACAAATCAACTTCGGGAGACCCGTAGAGACGATGTAAGCGAGGACTGTAAGGTGGCGGCTCCTTGAAGCTAATTTAAACTCACATAGACCCGCAAATCGTACAAAACTTGAAAGGGAACATCGGGTAGCAAGATTACGTTACGCCCGCGAACATGCACAATGGGGAGACGAAGAATGAGCAAGAGTAATGTTTTCTGATGAATCCGGATTTATGCTGTTTGCACATGATAGGTGGCGAAGAGTCTACCGATGGCCAGGGGAACGTTTTATTCCAGCTTGCTCTGAGGAAAGAGTGCCGTTCAGCGGTGGATCTGTTATGGTTTGGGCTGGAATCTCTTCAGAGTCGCACGGAGTTAGTACTGATAGAAAATGGTACGCTAACTAGTGTGCCGCATGTCGGCCCATATAAAACTAGTAGTTCTGCGAACAGTAGACTTCGCGAGCACAAAATTTTTGGCAACAATTAACCTTTAGCTAGTCGCGCCAAAATAATCACACTGTTAGTCGCGTGGGGTCTGTGCGGACCCCAAAGTTCATTTGTGAAAAAGAAACGTAAAATAAGTGCAAATATTTATTTTGTAAAGGACCTTTAAGTACAACATCTTAACATAATAAAAATATAAGGCCTCTAGAAAACAACATAATATAAACTCGTACAACAGTATTTAAATATTCTTATCAATTAATTGCCATAATACATGAATCACAAAGTTTTGTGTGGTGTTCATTGCACATAAATTTGTTGGATTTACCACACTTGGTTTTCGTTTTTCTATCATTAGACCTTGCACACAGACGTAAGTGTAATTAAAATTGTATTTTTTTGGGTTCCAAATTTTTTTTATTTTTTTTTTTAAATTCAAATAACTTCTCCCACTCTGGGTGGAGCGGGAGAGCGTGTCAGATTCTTACTGACTAAAAACCACCCGTGTTCCTTCAGTTGCCTGTACGCAGTGTACGTAATTATCATTTATTTATATTATTTTTATTTATCATTTAAATATTCATCTATGGAGTAATAGCATTTATTTATCAGTAATTTTTTAAGTTTATTGATAAATATATTTAACTTTTGTTCTTTCTTTATTATTTTAGGTAGCTTATTATATTATTTATCCCAAATACATTCTTAATCCTAGTTATAATTTTAACAAAAAATCTGTATCTGGTTGTATTCTTCTAAAAAGGTATTTAATAATTGCCTTACATGTTACAGCGCTGTGTATAAATTCGACACGAAAAGAAGATATCTTCAATTTAGATGCCGACGACATTTTCGCTTCAGAAATGGGCGATGATTTTTACGAAGTGCGAAAAAGGCTACAAAGTTTACCTTCTACCATGAAAGATACGATGTCTCTCATGTCTCTTAGAAAGCAAAATGCTGCAAATCTGAAATTAAATTCAACCACAAAATCACCAGATATTTCAACAACAGAGAGAATTCTTATGGCTACAATTCCACCAGAAATAGCAGTAGAATTAAAGAACATCACTTTAAGAGATATAAAAAAGCGCCGCTTGAAACTGCAACTCGATAAAATATTAAGCAGTAATATATCGCCGGCAGACTATCTAGCCGACTCAGATGTACAGACGTTGACGCGAAGGTTTGATCAATTAGTTGAGGAAAACAAGGAAAAATTTGCTTCTATGACCCGAAGAGAGTTATATAATATTGCACAAACTCCGGCCTGGCAGGCCAGGAGACGGAGCTGTAAGAAGCATTTGTTGGGTCTAATATCGCACTTCGTATATATTGCGCGTTACAAGCTTGTGTATCCACAATTATTAAGAAAAAAGTATTACGATAGCCTTACATACAAAGTTGGATTTCTATTTGCATTATTGAGACATCTGAAAAATATGCAAAAATGGATTGCATATTCCCTCAGAATAGAAAAAAAGTATTACGTTAAAATGGTTGGAACAATGTACTACTTTTTAGCACTTGTCCAGAAAATACAACGATATGACATCGACATAAAAGACGTGGTCTTACTGATACAAAAGATGGAGTACAGAATCAACATGGAATACAATCCCCACTTTTATGAGTTCAGTTTGGAAACCAAGGGCTGATTTCACCAATGAAACGGAACGCGATGAGCATTTCTAAAACTCGTTCAAGAGCTGTCAGTGTAAAAATGTTATGAAATACTGTACACTGACAGCTCTTGAACGCGTTTAGATGTGCTGAACGCGTTCAATTTCATTGGTGCGCTGTTCGCATTGTTGCACAATATTATGACAGTTGGAGGATACAGAGGTACCTTTTAGTTCAACCAGGTTTCGGACTGGGTAAAGTAGACTCATCTTTTATGGGGTACTATTTAAAATGTTACAATAAAAGTGCTCCCCACATTCTTCTTCTTCAACTGAATGAGACGTAATTCAAATCTTGTATAAAACGCACACTATGCAGGCAGGCATATTATAAGTTGAGGGATTACATCGCTGATAAAAATGCTTGACTCATTGGTGATCCTGTTCCACAACTACAACTAATTGATTAATATTTGAAAATACTGTTAGAGCTGCTGAAGATTGTAAGACTATCTTTGTGTTGTATAAACTCAATCCTTTGTATTATATAATTGTATAGCATAGATGTGAGTTCTATGTACTAAAGAGCTACCATTTACCGGGTAATATGTATTTCATGCTCACTCAGATGTTCTATATAACTGTATCAAATTGTACATATTTATTATTGTGGTAGCAAAGTACTGTTGTTTTCCTTTTTTTTTGCACTTATTACTTGTCATCAGCACTGCTGTTTAATTATTAGTTAAAATGAGGACAATGGTGTGGGTTACATGTTTGTTAAATCTTAGTTGTATTTCTCTGTAATCTGCAGCGTGTAACTATTTTTTGTCCCTAAAAAATAAAATAAAATAAAAATATTCGGTTAGCTTGTTTTATTACAATTCCATCGACATAAGTTTTAGACATAGCTTTCATATATTTTTTTAGATATATTGTAATTTTAATGACCCCGAGCGGTGCACGATTTCGCGCATTATCATACAACATCATGCGACACGAGCGCCATAGAGTAAAAAAATCAACCACAAAATGGTGTTATTTGCTGACGATACTTCCTTAATTTTTAAGGTAGATAGACGTGCTACAAATTTTGACGACGTAAATAACGCCCTACTGCAGGTCCAAAATTGGTTCACTGCTAATAATTTAGTATTAAATGGAAAAAAACTAAGCGCATAAAATTTTCTTTACCAAATGTTAAAAATAGTAATTGTGAGGTAGTATTGAATCAAGAGAAACTAGAATTTGTCGATAAAACTGTTTTCCTAGGAATCACGCTCGACTCAAGGCTACAATGGGGTCCTCATTTAACATCTCTTGCAGGACGGCTAAGTTCAGCAGCATATTATGCTGTCAGAAAAATCCGTCAATTAACTGATGTAGATACCGCCAGGCTAGTCTATTTCAGTTATTTTCATAGTATCATGTCTTATGGTATTCTGCTGTGGGGACGGGCTGCAGACATCGAGTCTATTTTTATTCTGCAGAAAAGAGCTATCAGAGCCATATATTATCTCCGTAGGCGCGATTCTCTAAGGGAACTGTTTAAGGACATTAACATCATGACGGTACCTTGTCAGTATATCTATGAAAACATCATGTACGTAAGAAAAAATTTACATCTTTTTAGTAAAAGAGGTGATAAACATAATTATAGTACAAGAAATAGGGATCTATTAGTTAAACCAGGTTTCAGACTGGCTAAAATAGACTCATCTTTCATGGGGTACTGTTTAAAATGTTACAATAAAATTCCTCCCCACATACTTCAACTGAATGAGACGAAATTCAAATCTTGTATAAAACGCACACTATGTAGGCAGGCATATTATAAGTTGGGGGATTACATAATTGATAAAAATGCTTGGCTCATTGCTGGTCCTGCTCCACAAGCATAAACTAATTAATTAGCATTTGAAATATACCGTTGGAGCTGCTGAAGATTTTAAAAACTATCTTTGCATTGTATAAATTCAATGTCTTAGCATTGTATAATTGCATAGCACATGTGTGAGTACTATGTACCGACTATAAAGCTACCATTTAGGTACTGGGTATGTCTTTCATTGACTTGAATGTGCCCTGGCGGCTGAGATTATGTCATGCTCACTCTAATGTCTCGCTGGCGGTGGCGCGTGTGTTGGATCATTTAGCTCCCTTCAAAATGGTTGAGCTGAATGGTGCTGATCCATGCGTCATGTTCGTGAACGGGCGCCGTCAGTAGAGACTGGTCATCTCTTAGCTGCCATGGCTTATTTTAATTTTTGAATTGTTCTTTGTTTTTATATTTTTATTACGGACGCTTTTAACGTGCACGTCTTTCAACATTGTCCTCACATGTATGTATAATTTCAAAATTAATGATGTAACCAATATTTTGTAACAATTATTATTTTATTTAAAAGAGTGTCCGTGGAGTTTCTTGCCCGTTCTTCTCCATAGGTACCTACTACGCTTTGGAATGGGCAACTAGCTTCATATTTCTGATTGACCGACTTCTTGACAGTTCAAAAGTGCCTGTAAATGGTTTAATTGAAATAAATGCTTTGAGTTTTTGAGTTTTACGAAATGGTTTTGAGCATTTTTGACACAGGAGATGAATCCACGGTAAAAAAATACTACCGATATTTCTATTTGTGTATAACAAACAAGTTATGGTTTGCCTTTTATGCTGACTCTACTTATTTTATTTTGAAACGCTGCGGAACCATTTTGTTACTTATAATTTTTGAAATAATATGGGTAGTAAAAACTTGGAGCGCAGTGGAATGCATTCCTGGAGCGCAAAGGAACTACCCGTCTTGGTAATGTTTTATTGGGGTTTTCCATTACGAATTTCTCAGTTCCAGCCCGTAGTTTGGATTTGTGCTATAGTTATACATCTGCCTAGCCTTCAAGGAATACAGGCGTGATTTTATGTCATAAAAATATGGAAATCACCCAACGTTTTGCTGCTATTTCTTAAATTTTGTTTCTATTTAGTTAATTTACGAATTAAAGAAGCTGTAACAGTGTGTTCTGTCGTTTTAAAAAAAATAAGAAATACCTCCGTGAAACTGGAAAAACAAAACTGTAGTGCTATTCTGTAACCATCTTACCGTAAAAAACTTAGGTGAAGAGTGAGCTTGGAAGTGAGCTGTCAGTCCCTAGCAGCAGGTGGAACGACTCACTTCACCTAAGTTTTCACCGTGAGATTATTACAGAATAGACCGGCTGATATTAGTTTGAGAGCTACAAAATTTTTATCAAAGTTTATTCATTAAGAGTTCCTGGCTTGCTGGTAGCCCGCCAAATGGACTGGCAACACCGAACAACACGTGTAATATTCATAACTTAAATTCTTCTCTAATCTTTTACGACCTCCATTGTGTTATGATTTCCAAATATGTATTCATAAGATTTATATTGTATGTGATTTGCCTCAAATGTTTTTGGATCAGTGTAATCATGAAGTTTATAAAAGTATCTCATTTGACAGTTACTTCAGTTTAGTTGTTATTACTTTGTGTCCTTTCTCATCCGTAGCACACCTACGCCGACAGCGGGAGAAGTTATTTGCAATTTCCCACCCAAAAAAAAAACACCTTTCCTTATCAAGCACTTTACTCTGAAAATGAAGCCCAGACGCAAACTACATTTGGCTTGCCTTCTGTTCGGTGTAGTAAAATATCAGAAACCGGACCACCTATTCAACAAGTTAAGTTGGGTTACGAGTAGACGAGATTGCGGGAGAAGGCAATGTTCACAAAAACTCTCGACTCATTCTAAGGGTACAGCCGCTTTTAAAGGCATATTTTGTTATGCGGCTTCGATTAGGGTAATTAACACTATAGACGCTTTTAGACGACGCTTACGGCAGTACCACATGGATCCATGCGCAACGGAAACTAGACATAATTAATTTGAATGTTTCATTGCTATGAATCCTTGATGTAGTTATTTATTATTTATTGACGACCGTCCATTGTTTCTTGTGCAACCATACCATTTTATTTATTTCCTTATATAGCACTATATCATTATCTATAATTATTTTTAAACAAATATCTAATCGAGTTTAGTATTATTTGCTACACATCTATCTATTTTTATTTAAATATAAAACACTTACACACTATAAAACTGATTAACATCCGTAAGACGTCTTCATAACATAAGGTCCGGTTTAAAACCAGCGCCAAACACTATTTGGGTGACATTTATGCTGAACTGGCCCAATTTGGCGCAGCCGCGAGGCACACAATACTATTTTAAGTTAGTTTATTTTTTTCTGTTTTTTTGTTTTTGGGTGAATATTGTGTGCCTTACCTGAGTGAAATAAATTTATTTTATTTCTTTCAGTGTGACGAAAAGTAGATCGTCTTGGCTTAGGGCAAGACTTCTTCGTCTGTGGCTTCAAATCAATTGCATGTGTTATTTTAGCACTAATATTTGCCTTGTTATGAATCTTAGACATAAGACTCAGCGACTGCGTCACGTCGCCATTCGCCATGACGCTTTAAGGTTAATATATCAGCTCCCGAATCAGCCAGTAGTGCAGCCGAAGTTCTTTTATAAGTGTGCTCAGTGTAAAAATCTGTCTCGGACTAATATAAATCCTTTGCAATTTCTTTTGAAATTGCTCCAAATTTATTGATAACAATGGATGGATTTGTACATTTACCTTTTTGAAAGTTTTGGAAAAAGCGGTAATTTTTTGCATTTGTTGAACGGGGAACTTTATATTTGTTTACTGTTTCATAGAACTTCTTGTTTTTAGTATTGGTAATTTTTACGAGAAGCATTTCAGGTTTTTACATCCTTTGTTGTAATATCATTAAGCTCTTGACATCTGCACGCACCAGTAACACTGAATATTAACGCAACCTGTAAATAGATCAAATAGATAGACATGATACATTTAGATTTATAACGTTCAACTGTCCTTTGTTGGGTAACACAGGTACTTTCTGACTGGTGATTCTTTTAAAAACTTTTAAACATATGTTGGTGTAGATTAGATTTCCAACCAATATATTTGTTCGAGCGTCTCTTTAGAAATGCCGTAAGGTTTCAGTAGGTTTTGATAGTATATCAATATTATTTTTGGTCTTATCAGTATTTTTTAACATGGAATAAATACAATAAAGTGAGCTGGGCTTGTATTTATTTGCCAGTTCATTGAAGTAAGCCAAAATACGTTCTCCAAAAATGAACTGGGCATTTTTTATGTTTTTCCATTGTATGAAAGTTTCGTAGGCCGGTAGGTATTTCTCTCTAGATTTTGGTGGCAACAGGCTATCACGCTCGCGTTTCGTGCCTCGATTAGTATAAATCTACATAATGCTCTTCTTCCCTACGTGAAGTCGACATTTTTGATAATAATTAACCACATAACGAAACAAATTTAACAACTATTTATCGAAAATGGCGCGCTGGTTTTTTTTTTCCGCGTGCCGTACTAGCAATGCGCGCGCAGGTGTAAATAAAGGCACTGGAAAATCTGTTAAACAACCTATATAATAAACGCGATAATGTTTTGAATACGCACATTAAGGTTAATATGTATTGAAAAATATAAATTTGATGAAATATTATGTTAATTTGAAAAAAGCATGAAGTCACTTTGAAGAGATTAAAATAAAATCGGCCAAGTGCAAGTTGGACTCGCACACGCAGGGTTCCGTACCACCGCACCTTATTCAGCAAAAAATGAAAATATTTAACGAAGAATATTATTATTTTCCATCTTAATGAAAATCGCAAAGATAAATCTGTATTTCATAATGATACCTACTATGAATTCCAAAGTTATTTTTGCTGTTGCAGAAATCACCCATATTTAAATACCTTATATACCTTATGAATCGGCCATTTTAGTATTTGTTGATTATATATAGTACATGATATACAGAATTTTCAAATTCCTAACTTGCTAAGTTGTTGAGAAAGAGCTCGTACAAAAATGGTCTAAATTGACTCCTTTTACGACCCTCTATTTCATCATTTTTGAAGATAAAGAAAAAAAAAAAAATTTGTTCTCTCTCTACTCGATGAACTCTGAACAATGACACCCCACATGCCAGGGTTCGATTTTTTTTTCAAAATCTAAGGTTTATTGTATGGAGGATGGCCTTTTAATTTTATTAAATTTTTATTATTTGTAGAATGTGTAGCGGCAATAGAAACGCATAATCTGTGAAATTTTCAACTGTCTCGTGCTTCATCTCATGAACCGCAATAGTACGGCTCATGAGATAAAGCTCGGTGACAGACAGATGGTCAGACGGACAGCGGTGGCTTAGTAATAGGGTTCCGTTTGGCACCCTTCGGGTACGGAACCCTAAAAAGAGCAAATCTCTGTTCAGGTGAAAATGGAGAATGCTCATTTAATACCATAGGACAGTTTATACTAATTCTATGTATAGCACCTACTGATTTCTGCCCATGGGATTTTTTTACCATAACTAAATGCCCCTGGTTTGCTAATATCGTATATGGTTTTTTTTTTGGTATGGTATTAACTTGCTTTTGAGCGCTTGTCTTTGGTAAAAAGCTTCACCAAAGTCAATTTCTATTAAATTTAAATTCCATGCTGCCATGATAGTACTTACTAATTCCATCCTGCCATGTCATTACTCCGACTAGTAAATAGTTATCCATGGCGCACGCGTTCTTTTTACTTTATATTACAGCACTAGTGCGGTAATATAAAGTAAAAAGCACGCGTGTTTAATATACTGCATTATGAAATGAAATGAAATTGTTTATTCTGTAAATAGAATATAGCAATCACTTTTACAGGTCATAAAAAATAAACAAAAAAAAAATTGCTAGCTGAGTTCGGTGTTTCCTATCTGACTACTCTGAGAAGAAAGACCTCTCTTTCTCTCTTTTAAAGTCCAGACATAATCTTGGTCAGGCCATATGAGGACCATGTAGTTTAGTGTCTGAAATGGTCTTTTGAGGAAAGAATCACTCAGATTTGAGTGGACCTGTCCAGTCTGTGCAAGCATTTGTCAGTAATCGTGGAGCTCGACTCAGAACTTAAGGAGCTCAACTCAACGAACAATTCCAAAGAAAGGACATTTGGATAGGCCGCATAAAGTAATCAAACTGCCAGACTCAAATTACTGATTCAAATTACCTGAGAAAGAAAAAATAAAGAAAGAGGAAAATAATAAAAATAAAATATCCATAGTCCTCACATTCACAATAATTAAAACAATATAATACTTTACAAAGTAATCATGTTATTTTGTATATAATTTTCAACAATGTCAATATGTATATAAAACTGGTATTTTTAATGATTTACATAATAATTAAAATGTCAAATTTTATGGTTTTATCACAAGGCTTAGCAGAGTGAGCAATCCTACGCTTTTTTATCTTCTAAATAATCTGAAATTTTATAGTACCCTTTTTTACAAAGTTTGGTTTTAATACAGCTTTTAAATCGTTTAATGGGTAAGTTTCGAATAAAAAAAAAAAAAAAAAAAAAATGAACGAGTTGCCTACTCTGTGGAGACGTGTGCGATGTACAGCAAGGTTGTGTTTATTCCTGGTATTTAAACTATGAATATCGGTCATTTTCTTAAAATTTTATAAATTTTTGTGTACATACAACAGGTTTTCAAAGATATATTGTGAACCCAAAAGTGGTTCAATAAGAGCCAGTTTACGAGCAATTGTGTTGAAAAATAACTTACGTGACTTTCAGATTTTCTTATTCCTTATATTCTCCTTATTAACTGCAGTTAAATAATGGAAGAAAATGCTGTTTAGTTATTTAGAGGAACAGGGTGTACCTAAAGGTCACTCATACTCTATAGACAAACCGTCCTCCGATCAGACGGGTGTCGTGTCTGGCGGGCAACTGCCCAAAGATTGATTTCGGATAGTCTTATATATTTTCGTTCGCGCGGTAAACTCTAATTGCGCGATGCAGGATTTGTGTGACGTCAGGTATTTGATGCGTAGTTCGCATGTGGCAATGTAGATGCCGCCACAGTTACAATAGTGATGGTATCAAGCTCAACATCGCGTGGTGAACAAAATATTTCCAAACTAGACTCTTCGAGTAATCGTGCCGCGGGCTGTCACGAAATTTTGTCGGCTCTTTAATACTTCCCCGCACGCAGTTTAGGGCTGCTCCCGAAGAGAAATAGGGCACTGGCACAGAACTGTTGGCGCAAGGCAGAAGAGACACGCTAGTTACGAAATAAAACAACGAAATCCGAGGTAGTAGCCCGCTAAATTAAAATTTTCTTATGTTTTTGAAATTTGAAGGTGAAAATGTTCATTTCATAATTTTGTTTTACCACTTTGTTGGCGTGATTAATATGTACCCATGCTTCATTACAGCTTTCTAGTACTAACAAGTCGTGGACAGATGGAAGGACAGACATGGCGAAACTATAAGGCCGTATTCTCGGCGGCAGCGGGCGGCATAGCGGCGGTGGCAGGGGCGCGAGAGCGGTGCATTCAAATGTATAGTTTCATATGGAACTAACCTCGCCCGCCGCCTGCTGTCCGCTGCCACCTGCTGCCCGCTGCCGCCGAGAAAACGGCTTAAGGGTTCCTTGTTGACTACGGAACCCTAAAAAGACATGACGGCATGAAGAAACACATTTCTCAATTACCGTGCCACTTTAAGCATGTTTCTATGGGTGAAAATTTACAGCATAATTATGTCTCCCATATCCCTGAGAATATTGTGTCGGTCCTTCTACCAAACAGTACCAGTAACAGCCTGTGAAACATTCCAATTATTCTTTTAAAGAATGCAGGGTCAGATAAGCATCAGTCGGTCCCCCCTACATAGTCGGGAAAAGGCTAGGTAGACTTGACACAGGTTCACATTTAACTTAAACGCTCTCTCTAGTAACATGAGCTTGTTAAAAGTTAAGTATCAACAAAAAAAGTATAATCGCATGATAAGTAACGCCATTATTGAAATCCACTATCGTTTTCACCCGGAAATGGCGGTATTACGGGAATTCACGCTTTATTACTAACTGTTTAGGTGTGGAATCGCGTGCAAGTGCGGTCATTAGTCATTATTTTCATAATTTCGTTAATAGGTTTAATTTTGGAATGTTCTGATGTGAAGTTGTGTTTATATTTGCAAGTGTCTCGCCGACTGATCGAAACTTCACGTGACCAGACGGCTGGCTCGTTCTTTGGCCAAAGAATTAGCATTGCCATTCAACGTGGCAATGCTAATGCAAATTTGACGGCACGGTTGGCGCAGTGGTTAAGCGATTGACTGCTGCGCTGCGTGTCGCGGGTTCGATTCCCGCACGGAACAAATATTTGTATGACCTACAATTAGTTGTTCCGGGTCTGGCTGTTTGTGTATGTGAGTTTAAATGTTTGTAAACGCACCCACGACACAGGAGAAATTCCTAGTGTGGGGCAACGTTTAAAAAAAAAAAAAAAAAAAAAAAAAATGCTGCCAGTTTTCTGGGTACGTTTCTGAATGACAGTGATGCGGACGAATACTTCGACGCCTAAGTATCCGTTTGTTTTTTGTATTTATTTGTATAGTTAGTTAGTCATTGTATTTAGTACCTAGTGTAAATAGTTGATTGTGTTAAATATTGTAACACATTAAAAACAAAACGAATTATGAATAAAATACATATCTAAGTACAATGTTTATCATTACCTATTTTAGATCACTATGACTCCAGTGAGTCGGTCCGTGGTATGCGTAGTAGGCGTGCGTGTATGACCAGATGTATGAACGTAAACGAAGCAAAAGGTATATGTTACTATCGTAGCAGATGCCATTCCGTAGTTTCTGTCTACCTCTAAGGGAAGAAGGCGTGAGTTTATAATATGTAGTCGTAGAGTATAACTGTAACGAAGAATCGCTTGTTTCAGGATGTCAGTCGGTGTTAAATACCTACTCATAATGTAGGCGCATCTGGTTACCGAGCAACCACAGGATAATCCTATAGTTATTATGGAATTAAACACGTTAAGACATACGAAAAGCGGCTATTGTTTTCAACGAAGTCGCTTTTCGTGTGTTTATCTGCTCAGTGCTAGACAACACAATGGATTTTGATGCCTACCACTACCAATTAGAGGATTAATTCCGGAAGGTTAAATGTGTATTATATCTACTTTAATATATAGTTGATTTTAAACGGTTTTACAGTATTTAACACAATTGTCAATTTACACTAGGTACTAAATACAATGAATTATACAAATAAATACAAAAAAATAACGGACACTTTGGCGTCGAAGTATTCGTCCGCATCGTGGCTGTCATCCGGAAACGTGCTGTCATAGAAATAGTACAGAAATCTTGATGTTTTGTTATTTCACCCCATCAGTAGATTGCACATGTGCCAAGCAGAGGCGGTTCTCTTGTATTCTAATAAACTATTCCCTTTAAAAAGTACGATACAGTTGAACGATAGATTTCAAACCCCTCTGTGACGAGCACATAAAGTTGTAAGCATACCCATGAGAAAAGCCGACATGTCAATTTTACATATCATACGATTCCGTTCGATCCCAAGACTGAGCCAAATATATTTTGTATGAACTGAAGGTATTTGTTCTCAACCTGGATGTTTTGATACGTATTTGTATGTTTTCGAACAGATTCTATTTGAAAATGTTTTTTTTGATGACTGCTGTAGAAATGTTTTAGTTTTGACGTAAGTAGTTTCTTCTCGGTATTGACCGATAGTTGCTCCTTGGAACAGCTACACACCCATTAATAAGGTGGCCGCCTATATCAGATTCACCGTCATCACAGGCTTGTTAAGATTCATGGCTTCAATGAGCGCTACTATAGTGAGTATCGCTCATTGAGACCGGTAGGTACAGGTGCATATACAGTGATAGTAAGATATATTATCTAATTCTTAATCATATAGATAGAGCAGTGATAGCCTAGTGGTGTGACCGTTGAACTGCCAAGTGACTTTTCGGATTCATGTACTTAGTAATAACAAAAATATTTTCCAATTCACTCTCGATGACGTCCAGTGCGGTATCGATCAATTAAAACCTGGAAGTTTCATAGGACCTGACAGTATTCCGCCTTTTATTTTGAAACATTTCCATACAACTCGAAAATCTCACGAGTGACGTCCATACCTAAGACTGCCAATAAATCAGCTGTTGAAGGTTATCGACCTGTCACTATATTGTCATCTCCAGCCAAGATATTCGAAAATGATCTTCATAAATTTATATACTCCCAGGTTGAAAATCATCTGAGTAACAGCCAGCACGGTTTTAGATGCAAGAGGTCTGTTGATTCTAATCTGCAGACAATCACAGAGTACATATCAAAGCATCTTGACAAGAAGCGACAGCTGGATGTGCTTTATTTTGATATTTTATAAAGCTTCCGACAGAGTTAATAATGATATCTTGCTTCGGAAACTCAGCGCCATTGGTTTCTGTCCAAACGTACTTCGACTTTTAGCGGACTATCTCCGTGACCGCCAGCAGTTTGTAAGGCTGGGTATCTACGTATCTCGTTCCTACCATACACGCTCTGGTGTAAGTCAAGGGTCAATACTCGGGTCTCTGCTTTTTCTACTCATGGTAAATGACTTACCAGCCGTTGCAAAAATCGCAGATGACCTCAAACTTTATATTGCTGTCAACACCGTATCGGATTGCGAAGCTATGCAAAACGATTTAAACGCCATATATGAATGAGGAGTTCAAAATAAAATGGAATTCAATTCTTCCAAATGCTATGTAATGACCTTTGGTCGAATGCGACACCAAATTGATTTTTAATACAAAATAAATGGTACTAAAATAACTAGATCAACCTGCATGAAGGACTTGGGTGTCACATTTGACCAGAAGCTTACTTTTCATGATTACATTTCTACAGTTGCCAAATAATCTTTTAAAAGGCTAGGGTTTGTTCTCCGAAATGCCCGTGATTTTCGCAACGAGCATATAATAAGGCTCTTATACAGCACACTTGTCCGAACCCAGCTAGAAGCTAGTTCTTTTGTATGGAATCCGCACGAAGTAAAGAAAAACCACAAAAAGCATTTCTGCGTTTTCTTTACAGAAGAACTCTCGGATACTATCCCTACCTCTATCTACCAAGTACCTCTGAGGATGTCTGGGATATCATACTCTGGAGACCAGAACGGCATATAGCCAGGTAGGCATTATGCTCAAAGTGTGGAAGGGTATGACGGATGCGCCTGACATCCGTAATGAGCTGATTCGACTTGGTTCCCTAAGCCGTGTAAATCAAATAAATAAAATAAAATAAATAATATTACTTATTTCAAAAACGGTGAAGGAAAACATCGTGAGAAAACCGACATGCCTGAGAGATATATCTCAACGGCATGTGAAGCTAAGTCAGAGGCCCATGGGCGGCTTTAAAATACTGACTCCAGGTTAGTAACTAGCCACACGAAAGAAGAAATAGGTGTACCTAAGGGTACAACCCCGTCCCCGCCCACCATGCTGACTGATTAATATTTTTACCGCGAATATTCTAATATAGCTCGAATCGCAACTAGAAAAGAACAACCGTACTAACACGTCTTTGTTCATCTCTCCTTTACTCGATTCCTTTCAAAAACTTCTGGATATTTGTATGCTTTTTATTTTATTTACGGTACACTGTACATGAAATCGAAGCAGCAAGATAAAAGGCTACATGCAAGGGACATTCAATCTGCTAATGCACGCTTCAAGAGCACAATCAGACGACATATCGATACCAACTCGACACACACAACTCTAACAATATCGGGAAACTGTTATGTCCCACATACCCAAAAACCAATCACCAATGTCACCAATATTGGTTTATTTTACGACCATAAGTAAATGGAGCAACGAGCCTGTTTCCGCTACTAAGACAAACATTGAAGCCAATAACCCAATGTTGCTCAGTCTTTAACGGAAGCGTATTCCGCTTTATTGCAGACATTTTGGGACATGATTTATTCATGTTGGAACATGTCCAGATGTTTTTGGGACGTTTAGAGACATGTTGTGCTAATTCTTGGAGTGGTGAGGAATATAATGTTTTTGGGAATCTACTATTACCACAGATTAATACAGGTGTTCACTCCGCAAAAACATTTAAATAAAAAGCGACTCTTGCTACGACACAATAAAGTGCAATTCAGGTCGCACAGCGCTATTCATCTATAAGTTGCCTCTCTTTCTATCGCGTAACTCTTAGATCTTCTGACTTCGTTACACTCACTGAATTGGGCCAACAAATCGAGCCCGCCGCGTACTTGTAGTTTCATACCTAAAATGCGGAGTGGACCATCTGTATTAATCTGTGGTAATAGTAGATTCAAGTGTGTATATAAAGATGGAATCTGAAATTATTGGAAAATTTAAGCAGTTATTAGTTAAATATCAAATTGATGACATGGAAAAAGAAAAAGATCCTATCTCAAGATATTTTTTATATAATATGATTGAAACTGTTTCACAATTCAAATATCGAGAATAAGAGCATTATTTTTCCTCTCAACTGTGAGTATTTATATACCTATAGTATTTATGTTTATATATTTAAGCTTTATGTATTTATTTAAGTATATGTTAATTTATTACGTTATACGTGTAGGTTTATATAAATATTGTAGTTTAAGAGTTCGCATATTTATATTTTTCTCTTCTTGTTCTCACAAGAAATGTAGACAATAGGTCTACATTTCTTTCTCATTTCTCCTTTTGCAGGTCTGCTGGGGCTGCTGTCTCGAGATATATAGCGATCGCTATATGACCGAATTCGGTCTAGATGGTCAAAATTGCTTGACAAGCACGAAAACATCACGTGCTTGTCAAGCACGTCGCGTGCGTTTAGGGACGCTATTAGGACATTGCGAACGAATTCGGTTTTATAGCGATCGTTATCTATGTCAAGACTGCAGCCCCAGCAGACCTGCGAAAGGAGAAATGAGAAATTATTAAGAAATAAGCAGTACTTTTGTACTCATAATTATGTCGTATCTGTATCTATTTTACTGTGTGTACATAAATAATAATAAAATAAAATAAAAGGTTTTTTGGGAAAATTTATCATCTCAGGAGGGAATAAAACATTGTAGAAATTAGCTACCTTGCTGACTAATTAAAATAAGACAGTTAAACTATTATGTTGACTGATTTTGAACAACTAAACGCAGTGCGATACCTCAAATCTTTTCTAAACAACATATTATTTAGAACATTACAACCACGGGCGGTGTGCTTAGAACAGGGGTTCCTAACCTTTTAGCATACGCTCCCCTTACTTTCTTTTAAAATCACTACGCCCCTGAGTTGTTTTGTCGACATAAGCAGAAAAGCATAAGAATCTAAAGTGAGCGAAAGTGAGGTCGAAAATGTTTGCAATCCCTTGGATAGGTCAGATTTTCTTTTGATCATTCAAACAGAAATTTAAGTTACTTTGTCGAGTTTTGCTGAAAAACTCAAGAATTATGAGAATGCATAATGTAAGAGCGAGCAAAGCGAGCTCGAAAAATGTTGTACAATTTCGGATTCGTTACATTTTTCTTTTGATCATTCGTACAGAAAAAGGAGTTACTTTGTCTACATATGTAGAAAAATTAAAGAATCAAGAGATTGTAGAATGGAATAGCGAGCAAAGTGAGCTCGAAATTGCTCGAAAATTGTAGCACGCTGCCTCAGATAGGTTCGGTTTTCTTAAATTCATACAGAAGTAGGAAAACTTAGTTTTCCGACTCATGCAGAAAAGCTGAAACTCATTTTACAGTACCTACCTACAATATTATGAAACGTTCGGGTTTTGAAAACGAACCTTTTCTAAATCAAGAACATAACATTTAATAAACCTATAGTTTATTATTAGAGCCGCCGCGCCCCCCCATCGGTTACTCTACAGCCCACGAGGGGGGCGCGCCCCACCGGTTGGGAATCCCAGGTTTAGAAGAAAACGGTTTATTTTATTTAACCTACTTTACGTTGCATAAATCAGTTCCAAACTTTGTAGCACAGGTAAACCTTCACCAAGAAAACCTATTATTATTTTCGTTATAACACAATTTTTCCAAAGAAAATCCGAGCCACAATAATAACCAAATACGACAGAACTTTCAAAACGAAAACAAGCAAAGTTTAAAGTAAGCGGCATCTGTTTAACATTTACCTATTTATCTTTCACCCCACAATAAGCTGAGACATGTCTGTGAAATATACCTGGGAGTAGGGTTGCCAACCGTCTGAATTTGTCTAGACTTGTCCGGTATTTTGGCCCTCCGTCTGGATTTTGTCCGTCCGTGTCATTTGTTACGAATTTTCAACAGGAGGGGATTTAAAAAAAAAATGTTTTAGTTTATCTTGGACATTACTGATATCGGTGAAGGAAAATATCGTGAGGAAACCTGGACTTTATAGTTAACTAGCTTTTGCCCGAGACTTCGCAAGCGACTTCGCCCGCGTGGATGTCGGAAAATATCCCGCAGGAACGTACTGCCGGGATTAAAAGTACCCTATGTGTAAATCCAGGTTATAAACTATCTGTGTGCCAAATTTCATCGAAATCTATCCAGCCGTATGTAATCCGGAACAATATCCAGACGTTCGTCTAAACGGACGAAAATTCTAAGAACGATATTTTCGGCGTCAGACTCATTCCCACACTGTACAGTTTTGACTTCGTTACTATTTTAATAGCATAAAAGAGCTTGTGTGGTGATCGATGCTCGTGCCTTCTCTGTATGAGAAGAGGTCCTGGCCCTACAGTGGGACAATAATAAGCTGGTATTATTATATTTGGAAAATGTGTTTTTTTCTTCTTAGCTCTGTGGTTGGTATACAGCTCCATTTACGGCCCAAAACCAAGTACGGTACAACTTTTACAAAGAGTATTAACAACTCACACGGCTACTCATCAAGCTATTTCCAGTTTATGCTGATCTCGCATTGTATAGGATTTCCATACAATGCGAGGTCAGTTTATACTGGAAAAATATAGCTTGATGTGTAGACGTGTGTACTTCCAGTGCAAAGGGCAACTGATAGAAATCCGCCGACTGTCGAAACACGAAATTTGCCGACATTACGAAAATACGAGTAGTTGTACTGTAAGTGCAGCGGGTGTGTGAAAATTTTTAAGTGTTTATGTGTTGGGATAAGTAAGGTCCTATTATTATTAATATTTTAATAAATACTGACAAAAAGATTAAAATGTAAAATGCACGGACTTTTTTGCAAATGTCCGGCTTTTTGACCGGACTTTACAAATTTATGGTAACCCTACCTGGGACTGAACTCACCGTCGTCGCCAATTTATGCAGTTGACTTAAAAACGTTAGCATTATGCTGTCTGTGATATAAATTGTCATTCTTTTAAACGTTTTATGTCTGGAGTTAGTGACTCGGAGTTTAGACTCGAGTAGATTTTAAATAATGGTAGGGTATTACATTTTATTTTATATTTTCTTAAAGGTAAGGTTTAAAGTAATTAATTTCGCTTAGAACTTGTAATGGACTTCTTTCGTCATGTTTTTGTTTATATCTATACTGGCTTCAGCCCGCGACTCCGTCCGCTTGAAAATTGTTTTAACATAAAATATATCCTATGACACTCGGCAATAATACTGTAGCTTCTCATTCGTGAAATAATTGTTTAAATAATATTACTATTGTTTGTCTTATTTCTGCTTATATTTATATATAATTAGGTGTATTTATTATATTTATAGATTTTAATAAGTATAAATATATGTATATATTTATATTTAAATATAAAAAATCCTCAATTTCTCGTTATTGCCCCTACCACTGTTTGTCTCTACATCACCCAAAGGTTGACTGGTAGAAAATGCCAATGGCATTAAGTTCGCCTAAAATAAATACTAGCTTCTGCCCGCAACTTCGTCCCTTGCCCCCGACCCACCCCGTCGCATCGCATTGCCTGCCCGTGCTTTTATTTCAGCTTCTTAGCATTATTTCTGACTTTTTCTCTTTTTGCTCGGTTCCTAAGAGTACCAGCGTGATGTTAAATAGCCTAAAGCCTTCTTCAAGAATTCGGCTATCAAATGCGAAAGATTTTATTTCATTTTATTTAATCAGACTGGTAGTTCCAGAGATTAATAAGCGCGTTCAAACAAACAAAAAAACAAACTCTTCAGCTTTATTATTAGTATGTAAGTATATACCGGGTGACATTTTTAACTGACTCGTGAATAATATGGTGTGTTGTGTAAGTGGGGCAGAAGCCATGCCTGAGAATATTTGCTTAGTACCATTGAGATATAAAAGTCCCAAATATCCTTAAAAAAACATGAAAACTATACATCCTACGACCTATGCGTAAAACTAATAATAGCCAGAATAGGAGATAGTAAACGGCGTAGGCTGCGATCGCGCATGAATGAAAGTTGTACCTACGTGCGAGCGAGATGCACGCACATTTCTTTTGCTAGACAGGTACTAAGCGGCCGCTCGCATGGTACAGTCGTGTTTAAAACGTTTTCAAATTTTATTACTAAATCAACGCAATAACTTAATATCCCACTTACTATTAAAATAAGATAAACCTGATCCAAATATAAAATGTAACACAATACCCAAACATTGAAAAACTTACAATACAAATACCCAATTGACTTTTATTTTTGATTGATTTGATTGACTAAATAAGCCTCAGACCAAAAGAATAAGTAGGTAATAACCTGACACAATAATATGAAAACCTACATACAATGGCTACAATAATAAAACACAACAAAGACTTACAAATGAAACGAAAACAGTAACAAAGTCACGAACAAATTTAAAACAATCTGATCTTTTTTAAATAATCGAAACAATACTTAAATAAGGAAGAATACTCGACTGTACTTCCAAGCAAAATGAAAAGGACGTGCATACATGCGGGAGGGAGAACGTTGACAGAAGGTCGTTCGGTCGCGCCGTTGTTAAGCAATGACGGCGCGCTTATTTTGGCGTTCCGCGCACACACACGTACAGAGAAACTGGATGTGTGCGTGAGAGTTCATATACGAGGGCCGAGCAGCTGAGCGGTATTCACGGACAATGCAACTCACGCAACCGATCGACGTGACGACACTGACGCTGAAAGTATTCTATCCTCATTGATAAATTCCTCGCATTTAGTAGAGTGCGTATGATTTAAATTTCGAATTTTTTCATCGAATTATTCTTTTTTTATGTTCTGTTTTTATTGTTCTAGTATGAAAAGTTTACATCAAATGTGTGGATAAATTTAATTCCAGATTATTGAAAAAATTAAAAAAAACAAAAAGCTGCCATAGGCTTCAACTTCTTTCACCTATTATACCCTATTTTTTTTCAGACGGTATAAAATGTCATCCAGTATATATTATAGAAATATATATTAAATAAACTGGTTAATATGCTGTTTTAAGTAGTTATATCTATCATCTGTTACGTCAAACTTTGTGTAGCAGCTTTAACATGTAAACTACGTCGGTTGTCACATAAATATACGTGTATCGGTTGTTGGTAATTTTAAAGTCAAATTGTAGAGGTATATTTTGAGAATTCATCATTATCATCACATTAACCGCAAGATGACCTCTCCAGTAGTGGTCATCTTGCGGCTCACATTAGCCTCCTTTCGACAACATTTCGAAACTTTATATTAAAAAAAAACAGATGACTACACTAAACTATGATTGAATATAAACAGAAATCTAAAAAGTTTATGTCAAATGCAAAAAGTCATTCAGTTCTCTGTTTCTTTCTACCGTTGACCATCTTGCGAGTTATGTGTGTTGAGAAAAAGCTCCCATTCAATCTTTTTCTATAAATGCAATATTTGTCATATTCACCCATAATACAAAGGCAAAAACCCAGTTATAATAAACTGCTTTATTAACGAAACAAAAAATTTCGATACCGCTGCATAACTTTAAAATTGCAACCCAACACCAGTCATTACGCGCGATAAGTGTTCCAATAGCCCCGAGTTTACTTACCGAACCTCCCCTTTCAATTTAAAGGTTTAAAGGAAATTGAGTGGAGTAGGCAACATCGATACACCGATACGGAACAACTTGAAATGAAAACAATATATTGATAGGTAGAAGCGGATATGAAAGGGGGAAAAGAGGGGAGGGGGTGTTTGGAACTTTCAGTTGTTTTGGAAATAATATTATTTTGCTATGAGATGACAGATTATGAATAAAATCATCCCGGCTTTTGGAATAGTTAGACATAGTCCACAGTATCAGGCAGTTGAAGTATTTAATAAATTACCGCTTGAGTTAAAAAGCATACTGTACACAGACTTATTTAAGACGCAGACAACAGGCAAACGGTAAAAGTAGGCTTGACTTAAACAAAAAAATTGCCAAATCTATATAGTTTGTGGTAGCGGAAAAAATATATGTGAATCTCGAACATATTTCTCATAACTTGATTGTTACCAAAACACGTTTTGAAAAAAAAATCTCGATACAAATTAACGTTAAACTAACCCTTTTCCTTGAGTTCTAATCCAAAAATTCTGTATTAAATAGCAACGTACGTTGGTATTATAATTAATAACAAGAACGTCTTATTTGAATGCAGAACTTGGTTGGTTTTTATTACCGATTACTCAACTCATTTTTGAATAAATCGATAATTGCTTCATATTTTGCAATAAATTACAGCCGTTGTGTCATCGCGCTTCTCTTTCTTTTCTATGCAGTCCGACAGTGACCGCGGTTTAGCTGTTGTCAGCGTCTTAAGGCAAGGCTCAAAGCATTCCTGTTGGAAAGATGCCTGTATTCATTAGATGATTTATAGTCCTTCTCTTTAAACTGACATGTATCATTATTTGTCTATGGGTTATTTGTGTTTATTTTTTTTATTTTGACATATGGTCTTATAATTTATGTTTGCATGGTTTTTTACAATCTTGTTTATTTAAATAATATTTCGTAATTTAAATTGAATTGCATGTTGCTTAGTAATAATAATCTGTATCATCGTCATATTGTAATATTTGTGTATGTTTCATGTTGGATTATTTCGAACGCAATGTAGATTGTTACCGAATAAATTGAATTGAATTGATATTTCATTTTGGAAATATTTTTTGCGTGGCGGGTCTTGTTTTATCTGTCTTCTCTATTGCATAACAATTGAAATTTGACTTTTATGGTACTTCTCTTGTACTCGGATTTTTTCGAGTTTTTCTCGTAAAAAATAATGTAACTGTTCGTCGAATACGAAGAACAAAAATTTAGCTATTGTTTCGATTGGTCTAACCGTGGCCACGAGCTACACGCTCAAGCGACACGCGTCTTGCAACAGCGACTACGGAAAAAACAAATTAAAGAAGTTGTTAAGAGCAAGCTACGATTTGAGTTATCACGACGCATCTTGCGGAGCGACGTAACTAATAAATCTTGTTAAAATATACATCAAATTTTATTTTCACGGTTTTTAATGTTGTATTCGCTAAGAAAAACCTACATTTAAAATGAGCCCACCGCGAGGGCTCCCGTCATCCCATATGCGACTAGGTGAACCCTCCAGGAGGGCTCCCGGCACTGAACGTGCTAATACGCTAGCGGGTAAGTTTTCGATGACGTAGAAGTACAGGCGATGTAGAGGTACAGGTGACGAGCGTGCGTGTCGCGTGACGCAAGTTGCGTCGCCAGTCGCAAAGCTCGTGGCCATGAACAAGGCCTATATAGGTTATGAAAAAGTAACAATTTGATCTGCTTATGGTCTTCATCTACTACACCGAACATTATTTTACATTCTACAATAGAATTAACATAATTTTTTCGAAAAATTATTTATATTTAATGTATTTGGTTATGTGTTTGTGGTTACGGTCATGGTATGATCCGTTCTAGAGGGTGGAGACCTTTACTCATGGATTCAATTAAAACGTTATTACAGCATTTTTGATTAATGATACCGAACTTTCTTAAAAAAGAAATTAAGAAAAATGTTCTTCGTGTAATTACTTAAGTTTTTTACTTCGATTTGTGTGGACTTTAAAACTTTACTTTTTAATTCAATAAACTTTTGATGAGAATGTTTAAATAATATTTTTTTTAAATTGTTTTTTTGTTGTCTCAGTTAATAGCCCAGGATGCAGAAATAATAGTAATAAAACAATGGTCTTGAATTATTAAGTAAATGAAACAGAAAACTTAGTTATATGAAAAGATAGTCCTACAAAGATTTAAACAAGATCATAAGTATCAAAAGTTCTGTTCGCTCAGTTAGAAATACAAAACGCTACAGAACTTGGCTAAGGCACCTGTCCCACCGTAGGCGATCAACGAGACGCGAGTGCGTGACGGCAATGAGCGATTACTCGCTGGTAAGCGTCTGTCTGTTCTGTCCGCCAAAGGAGCGTCGCTAAGGGAGTACTCTTTTTGAGAGCGGTGCTACAAACGAGTATTCGTCGGCGGTGTGAACAGTTAGATAAACTATTAGTATTTATTTATTTAAATCACAATTACAACATCTTTACAGACTCATCCAAGGCGATGTTATAAGTCACAATGTCTACATTAATTAACAAATAATTAAAAAATTGAGTGCCCTGTAAGCAGAGTTACAAAGAATTGTATACTAAGTAATATGACAATTATTATAAACATGACATGTTTATAGAATAATTATATATGTATCTTTTACTTTACGCTTCTTGATCGAAAAAATCGTTGTCGCTAGTCGCTTACTAGTTGGCGGTGGGACAGGTGCCTTAGTACAACGTGGAATAAAAGAAACATCGGTAGTGGTCAGCGTGAAATAACAATTGAAACAGTTTAATTGAAGAGTTCAGTCAAGCGACTTACAGAGGAAGCTTTGACCATAGCCAATGATGCATTTTGTAAGTTTAGCTATTTTTTGTAAGTTAAAAAATTACATTATTCTGTACTATTATTTAATCATAATTTAAGTATTTTTCTTCTACAAATGTCCATAAACATAACATAACATCACGCCTGTATTTCGACGAAGGGTTCGGCAGACGTTTACCTATAGCACACCTACATTACGCCAGTTCAGTTTAAGTCCCATGAAATAGGGGGGGAGCCTATTGAAATCAACCGAGCACAAATCCAGACTTCGGGCTGCTACTGAGAAATTCCTGATGGAAAAACCCAATACCACTTTGCCAAACACAAATATTAATACTATTAATATTATAAATGAGTAAGTAACTCCGTCAGTCTGTTTGTTACCTTTTAAAAAATAGATTAAAAAAATATTACGTAATGCAAACTAAACAATTCTGTCGGGATAAGCAGGGTCTACGACGTAGCCGACCCTGCTACGGTTGCTACGCGGTTGTAGCAACTGGCTACGAGGCGCCTCTCGTCGATCTTTTGTAGTAGGTAAATCTTATAAGTTAGCAGATAAATAGAATGCATCCACAATTGTAATTACTTAAAAACGTAGTAAATACACGAGTTTTATGTACAGTTCTGACTCGTTCTGACCATGAATAAGGTTAAAATCCTAAAATTCAGAATAATAAAAACAGATTTATAATTGTTTTTACCACACAAACGCGACTGTTTACATGAATTTTGTGAGTGTACCAACAGTCCAAGCTATTTGTGCCAGTGTTCCAAGTCCAGACTATTTAATGGCAGCTCTGCACAATATCTCACCGTGAACGCGGCGCGACGTGAAATCGATTCGTTCAATACGCTACGTGTACTCGGAATGGACAATACTGGAATAGATATTGTGGAAATGGTGCACCAGTTTGAAGCATTGAATTTATTTGGAGTATCCTGTGTTATTTAGTCTTTGCGAAATATTGGTATTATTTCGTGAAATAATAATTGTAGAAAGAGAGAGGAGAAAGAAAGAACACGTGTTTATCGGCAAAATAATTGAGAAAGTATGTAAAATCAATATATGGTAAAAAACCACCTAAACCGCCGCACGTCTATCCGACAACTACCGCCTATGCGCCGTATTTTGCGAGTTGAGACTGGTCTGATCATACTCCACCGTCATTTTAAATCTTCAGCTCGATAATCCGCCGTCTACGGTCTCTTTCATGCAAATGACACAGTTCTATACTTCGCCGCACAGTCGTAAGCAGCTACTCTTTCGTCCATAATTTGTTGTTCAAATACACTATATACGCCGTTTTCAGTAATCCGTCTATGGTTGGGATTTTGTGGTGGTGGATTAGAGAGAGAGTACTGTGTAATAGTTAGAAAACTTCAAAACATTGTTAACAGTACGACAAAATTCAGATTTTTATTTCATAAAAAATAAATAAAATATCTTTAATTAAGACCTAAATTAGCCCATAAGTTGTTAGTGGGTAGTAACAGATTGTGCTTATATGCTATGTCAGTGTTGTTAGTTCTTGAATTAACTAGTTTAATTTAGCACAAACCTATTGCAATTTTTTATACTTGAACTTTAAGTTTCTAATATTCAACAGATTTTTATATCCTTAAATATTTTTTGGTGTGTAACATCTTTCCTCTCGTTTTCCTGCTATCTGTGGGGGTGATTTCGTGAAAAGGGACGGAAGTGTGTAACAGGAAACCGGGGAATCGCGCGCTATTTGATTTGACCATGAGCACGCGCGGTGCTAGAGTTGGCCGTCAGATGGTACCAACCCATTTTCCGAGAGGTTGGTACTGTCAGCCAAGATGTCAGATGTTAAACATCATATGCGACTACTGTAAGGCTCGCTCGTTTTTTTTACCCAACCAATCGTAGTTTTAGTAACGCGTTATAGCTAAAAAAATACCGCAAATTAATTTACTAAGTATGCTACTAACAAAGGAAGACATAGAAAACTCATGAGGGAAAGTGACCGAATTCTGGCAGATGCTCGTAATGTTATGATATGTCTCTATGAGAACAGAACATAACATCACGCTTGTATTTCCCCGAAGGGTTAAGCAGACGTCTACCTATAGTACACCCACCTTTCGCCAGTTATGTTTTAGTCCAATGTAATAGGGGGCGAGCCTATTGCCATCAACCGGGCACAAATCCAGACTCCGGGCTGCTACTGAGAAAAACCCAAATAACACTTTGCCCTTTGGCCTCTCAAAAATTATAAGATAAATAATAACCTACTATTACAGAAATAGAGCATTGTCTTCAATGTTTGGGCATCCATTAAGTGGTAAGTAAAAGCTATTATGAAAGAAAGAAAAAAAAAAGGTATATATTGAGACAAGCACAGGATACAATGTGGTAGTAGTGAATGATATCTCAGCGAACACCGAGACGACGTGAATGGAACTGTTCGATACGTTACGTGCGCCCAAGGAGTGCAGACTATTGGACATGAAGTTAATAATATTCGAAGCATACTGTTTTTATAGTTTGTTATATGAGGAGCTGTCTTGCTTATTTCAGAACTAAATTATCAAATTTTGGAATTATTATTATTTATTATTTGAAAATATTGTAAAACCAAATATTTTTAAAAGAGTAACCGTGGAGTTTCATGCCGGCTCTTCTCCATAGGAAACGACCAATTGGAAGCGTGCACCTAACTTCTGACGTTTCATAAGTGCCCATGTAGGTATATGTGAAATAATTTTTTTGAATAATGAATTTTGAAAAATAGAGGACAAGTTACAAAAATAGATTAACAGACAACTAATGATAGGTACAATAGCCTAATAAGACGCATTTCGGTGGTAACAAAAACCTCAAGTATACGTCAGCTGGTCTTTTATTCTATTGAAATTACTTACTACGTTATACCTTGGCTTGGTTATCACTGACGTTTGTACATCACGACTATTGTACATCGTTTTGAGAAAAAATAAACAAAATCTAATTTTAATCCATTCGCTTTTTTACCGTATTCAATTTATATATATATATATATATTTTAAATATGTATATTATATAAATATTTTAGTGTCAGATTATAAACTGTTTTTAAATTGTATGTGAATATTGTTAAATTAATAAAAGAATTACAGTCTAAAAAAGTAAAAAGATGGTGGTTGACGATTCATAAATGTACGATTAGTACTCCCTGATCTGTCAACAAACTTTTACCTTTCTACCTACACATTCTCATATACCTACTTAGTTCATGCTACTATACGACAAATACTTCACCTAAATGCCGAAATAGGGCCTATAATTTGATCGGTCTTAAATTACTATTTATTTAGTTATTTATTTATTTATTTATGAACTCATCATCACTATAATTACAGGAATTTCCCAATTCAATAGTGTGGCCATAATTACAGTTTTATTATTTCCCATAACATTTTCTGTACATTGCTGTTTTTGTGAACTCACTCAGAGAACAAGTAAAAAGATCTATGCTGTCTGCTACGTCGTTAAGTACACGCAAAGTACGCGTTACAGGGGCTTTACCCCGTAGATTGGTCCTACCACTGGGCACTGCCAATAGCCGTGGCCGTCGCCTTCGCAATACATAATTGTCGGGCACACACAGGTTTATTTCTTTTAATATACGTGGATTTGAAGTCTTGCCACGTAATAATTTTAAAATATAGGTAGCAAGAGCTATGTCCCTCCTTGTTTCCAATTTATTGTATCCCACCATGCCTATAACAAACAAAGTTGGATACATCATAAAGTTGGATGTTCGTTCTAATCCTGTCCTGTTAGAATTCTGTCCAGTGCAGTTTGATTATTTATGTATCTAGATGGAGTGTCGCACTGCAAAAGAACTAAAACAAACAGGCCAACATTTTTATACTTGTGTGCTTGACAGCTACGTCTTCCACTTGCGCCACGTAATTGTGCTTTTATAGTGTGCGTGCATTTAGCGGCCACCAGCTGGACACTATTTTTTGACGAGTTTATAACTTTGACTATCCATCTAGCTGGACATATTTATATCTTTGATCTGTTTTGTGACAGTTAAATGAACACGTTACGATAGTTTTGGTATTAAACTACGTTGCATAGGAGACACTTCACACACTAAAATTGGGATTGGGGTAAGCCGCGCCGCAGCGCAACGCATTGCATAAATCCTCCTTTATCATTTTCGTACATTTTCTATGAACCAACACACACAACAGGCGGGCCGCACCGCACTTTTTTGTATGAAAATGCGTTGCGCTGCGGCCCCTTGCGACTGTAATGTGCGCTTGACTTAAAAGTTATATTTATCATCCGACCCTCTGTAGGTATACCTACTTCATGTGTAGGTATCTTTTTGCGGTCCTCATCTAATCAGTTTTCTCTTTGAAGATCCACAGTTCAACTAAACGTCTTTTAATAAAATCTAATGTAATTATAGGTTTTTCCTATATGTTGTTCATGCAAAGAAGAAACGACATGATCGCTCAAGTGTTCTTATGCTCGTTTAAGATGATCTAATAAAATACATTATACCAAAGGGAAAGATGGAAGTCTTGCAAAAAAAAAACAAGATTTTCAGCAAAGGTAGAAAAACAAAAAAAAAACTTAGGCAGTATGGGGACGCCTGACGGGGTTGCGGTAGCCTGCCGGGGTTGCGGGAAAGTCCGAAAGGGATACCGTGGCTTCTGGCAACGTACAGGCAACGGAAGGAATACGGGTGGGTTTTAGTCAGTAAGAGTCTGGCACGCCCTCCCGCTCCGCCCAGAGCGAGAGAAGTTATTTGTTATTTATAAAAAAAAGGCAGTATGGGGACTGGCAGAATGGAAAACTTTAACTATAACGATAGTTTCTATAATACACCTTAGATATAACTATAAGTACCTATATACTGTTAACATTTTAGTCATGTCGGTCTTCTTTTTTTCGCGTGGTTAGCGACTAACCTGGTGTCAGAGTTTTAAAGCCGCCAATGGGCCTGGCTTCACATGCCATCGAGCATGTCGGTGACGCGAACACATAAGATTTCCCCCTACCGAAAATCGCACAACGTCCCTTAAGAAGTTTTCACATAAAAAAATTGCTACGTCCGAAATAACCAAATAACCACCCGATATATTTAAAACAAAATTTTAAATACGCAGAATATCTACGTAATAGCCTATCGCTATACCTACCGAGCCTCCATTTTGTTTGCTGGCCTTTTCAGAGCTCCGCACTGCCGCCGGCATACCGACTCAATACAAACTATTACAGATGTACAGTCATGTTGTCTATGCTTCTGATGTCTGTATAGTGAAGTATTATTTGAAAAGAGTTGTATTCTAGCATTTTTGTATGCATTATTTCTTCATACTCATGCTTACTACCAATTTCAATATAATAACTCAAATTGCTTAGCATGATCCTCTGTTATATCGAAAATACTGCGGAATTAATTTTGGTAACGTTGAAGATCAATGTTAAGTAGTATGATTGACGAAAACACGAATCCCTAAAACTTTCTCTGTAAAAAAAAAAAACAATGTTACCTCCAAACCGAACAATAAACCGCTTGTATTAAAAAAATACTTTAAATTAGATCATGAAACTTAGCCTGATAACTGAACTAACTATAAAGCAGATACTGTGTTTTTTTTTTAATTATCATTATTTTCCCTCTTAAAAGAAATTACCTACCTAAACTATTGGCGCCTTAAAGCCTTCTCCCCGACACTCAGTCTCGCTCTCACTCAGTCCGCGAGCAGTATCGTGCGTGCGATATAATGAGTGAATTTGACCTGAGGTATTATGGATTCTAAAGTTTGACAATTAATATTTACTGATAGGTAGGTACCTACAAAGTTTCTACGATTTTTTGGTGCGTGGCCAAAATCGGTTCTAAAGGCACCATCTTGTTTTTCAATACAATTTCTGTGACAGTTTCACAAATGTTTACCAACAACGAGTTCATCGAAAACAGTACCTGTATTTGATGTCGTCGGGCTTATTTTAGCTCACTTGCTTGGTAGGGTTTACGAGAACAGGTAATTGTGATGTGTTGGCAGGTTGACATCAGATTTTTATTTCAAATAAATCATAAAAAATGCAGTGTCATACACTGTGCCCAAACTGAAAGCGATTGTCGCTGAATTAAACTACAAATGTGATTTGATTGATCGCACTAGTACTTCATATTCATATAAACGAGCGCGACGATCGGGTAGGTACCAAGTTCCAAATTAGCCAAGTGTGGGAACTAACACAGACTAGTATAATATTCATTTAATATAAACACATACATGTTATTAAAAAGAATCACATTTCAAATCATATTCCGCACATTTAATAATTTTCCTTTTTTTAAATCAGGTACTTAGCTGCCATACTCAAACTAATTTAGGAATTACAAAATACCCATTTGTACAGACAGGTGAATAATTGTAGACAGTTGTGGACTTGTTGAGAGCTGAACGCAGACTGGGGCGCTCCACTAGTGAAACGCCTTTTTCTAAACTCTCGATTGCAGTGCGGCGGACCGTCACTGGACGGACGTGACGTCACTCTGCCTCCAAGTACCGCAGTAACCGGTATCGATAACACAAGAAACAAATAACTGCATTTTAATTCACGCAGGTGGTTTTATAATTTTAGAAAGTCTTACTGAAAATAAGAGATTTGTGAAGTACTTCTTGTACCAATTATCTAAAGTAAAATACCTACATACTATATCGGTAGATACTATCGTACATAAGTAAAAAGAAAAGCCAGTTTGGAAAAATTCTCACAATGGAAATCCAATCTACGTTTTTGTTAACACAAACGTATCGCGTTTTAATTGTATACTGAAAGGTAGAAGCACCAGTTACCCCCCTCTTCACATACTAACTGCTATAATTATTTTGTACTTATCGTTGCGTTGATGTTTCTTTGCTTCAAGGGCGACGAATGAAAACTGGAATGTTTTTGTTGTTTCTCTCTATATATCTATCTATGTTTTTGTTTTTATCTAACCATTGTCTCATAAATCAATTTAATATTGATTTGAATGAAGCTGTAGTGTTTTAGTGTGAGCCTTTAAAAATACGAAAAGAACTCTCACAGAAATCGCAAATAAGAACCAAAACCGTTTTATTGGCAAGGTTATCGTGTAATATGTATGAGTTAAATTACACAAGTATCGTTATCGTAATAACATAATACGTACATTTTCATTCGTTTTTTATTCATGTTTTAATATCAATGTATAATGGCATAACGATTTTATATCAAAGTGAGATGGTGAAAGCAAGGTCAAATCAGTTGAACGTGTCATACATCCCTAAAGGATGAGCTTTTAAACCTTTAGGCCGTTCAAGGATTATTCGCTACTACAAGCAAGCAATAAAAAAATAAACTTATTTTTTATATGTACAGCTATTCCAACAATAGTGTTCTCCACCCTCTAAAGTGGTGAACAGAACACAGCCACAGCCGCTCACCGAATTTATTCGAAGCGTTTCAAATTGAACCCATTCTACGGACACCTGTTCAAGTGGCCTTTTAGTTTTATGCAAGCACTCCATATCTTCATTTCCATATGTATTTTTAGTTTATTTCGTCCGTACCTATATTTTTTAGGCAACAATCATCAGGAAAGTGGTTTTGGCCGCAAACGTTCGTTAAGTCCACTTTTATTCCAAGTATTAATTTTAGTTTGTAGATTTTTATCTGTTTCATTTTCGTTTGTTTTTTCGGATTAACTATATCAGCCTGTAAACTTTCCAGCCTCTTTTCTTATAGAAAAGAAGCAACCACATTACAGCATGTACTTTCTATGTTTTAAACAAATTCTCGAGGCTGCACGTCTACCAATCTGCAGAGCCTTTTCCCAACTATGTTAGACTTTCACATGGAGCGACTGCCTATCTGACCTCCACAACCCAGTAACTGGGTACGATACCTCTTGGTAAGACTGGTTGTCAGACTTTCGGGCTTCTGACAACCCGTAACGACTGTCAAAGATCCACGAATGACAGCCGGGACGGCTTATCGTGCTTTCCGAGACACGGAACAGTCTCGGTTTGTAAAGGTGTCACCCATCTACGGACCATCCCCGGCAAGCTTAGCTTGACCTGGTAAATCGACCCGTGCGGCTGTTTACTTTGCCACGAGCCCCTCGAGTAGGCTGCACGTCATTCATAACAAGTCCAGTATAAGCTGGCCTCGCATTCTATTGAAACTCGTACCTAGGCCAGCTCAAGGTCAAAGTGTTACCAACCACGGTGTGGTTTACTGTACAATTCTGTTTGGCATATTATATATCCTTAACTGCACCAGTTAACCTCCCATTCAAACAATGAGGGTTTCTGAAATTATGTTCACTAGGTGGCAGCACTGAGACGTCACGTCCGGACAGCTGTCAAAAGCATCAAAGCGCCAATATTTTCTTTAGTCGCTAACTGAATGATAAACGAATGATGAACGTCATCATACATTTTGTATTCATTTTCTAAATGGAAGACCTCTTGTCAAAGTGACGCCAACTGGTGGCGTGAATTTTCATGAAAACCCTCATTAATCTTCTTTCCGTCATTCAAGCCACCAATGCCCAGTTTCTACGTCCCGCCCAGTCTCAACAAACGGACTGTCACCTTCCCTACACCTATAATTGAACAGAGCATCTATACGATTCTGACGGAGCGTAAGTGAGCCCGCCCACGGTTCACCTTGGCATTTCAGCTAGTTATGTGCCCTTTCCACGACCGCCGCGTTTTAGGGGCCCGCTAAAAAGGCGCTGTTTGTCAAGCTACGGTTTCTGCTTGTTTAGTAAAAGGTTCTTGTGTTGGTTTTTGGATAGTGTTGTGGTGAAGGTAATATTTCAGGTTGTGCATGTATTTTTTGTCGGCGGTGTGGTGTTGTAAAATTTATGATAGATCTATGAGGATTTCCTCGATAAATGTTGCGTCAATCATGTGAAAGTTGGGGTTCGAACTCAGGACTTCTGGCTCGCCTGTCTGCTTTAGCCGTTAAGCTATTCTTCTTTTTCCCTTAAATCAGCTCAAACGAAATGTAGGAATATTATAATAGGAATAGCTAATTCCATGGAAAAATGTTAACCTAGTTGATTAAAAAAAACTGCCCAAGTGCGTGTCGGACCACGCAACAATGACGGGTTCCAAAACTTAATACGATGTTCCAAACTTAACATTGTAGTTGAAGAACATGTTCATACTTATCACATCGATATACGTCACGGTTGTCCAACTGTAAATGTAAGTTTGTAATCGTAATTTGTGTATCGATTTTGTGTCATAAAACTACAAATTAACGATTTTCAGAGTGTTTCCATTAATTATGCTGTGAGACCTTGCTTCTTGCCAAATTTCATGATTCCAGGTCAACGGGAAGTACCCCATAGATTTTGATTTATTCGCAAATATTAAAATATGTCGCATAAATCAACTGTATTTTTTATTGCATTAACTTAGAAGCGTGTTTTTTTTTTTTGTTCCAAGGTATCGAAATCCTACGTATTTGATAGTCATTTCAACTTGATACCTCCGCGTGTTCCTGAGAAAAAGAGTCTTGGCAGACTAACAGACAGACAGACAACGATAGGACCATTTCCTATAAGGGTATAGAGAGTGCGATTGTCGCAACCCAGTGCTGGGCACGCCACAATTGCGGCGATAAGTCCCTTATTTGAGGAGTGGCTAGAGAGGCGCCACGGCGTCCTCACCTTCCACCTGACGCAGGTCCTTACCGGACACGGTTGTTTCGGGAGGTTCCTGTTTCGGATAAGGCGGGAGGAAATGCCCGGGTGTCATCATTGCGTGGATCGCCCGGAGGACACGGTGGAGTATACGGTGGAGGTTTGCCCGGCTTGGGCAGAGCATCGCCGTGTCCTCGTGGTAGCGGTGATCTCTGGCGTCCAGCCCTGGTCCAGGCCATGGTACGGAGCAAGAGGGCATGGGAGGCCATCACCTCCTATTGCGAAGCAGTAATGCTCGCGAAGCAGGAGGCGGAACGCGTGAGGCAAAGGCAAATTTCGCGCCCTCACGCCCCTAGCCGCCGCAGGAGACGCCCTGGGCGTCGGGGATCGCAGGCTGATTCCTGGCCACCGTAAGCGCGGGCTTGCCGTCCGATAAAGACCAAACCCGGCTCGATGGCGTGTTGTGTTACACGCGCGCCTCAAAGAGATGTCAGCAGAACTGGCGGGGTCCAATAGGACCGATATGCGATATGCAGAGACTTGAACAGCTGTTACAACATTTCATCAATAAACGGTGTATAGTTTGTGGTGATTTTAATATTAATTTATCAAAAGATGACTCAAAACGACATTCTTTTCTATCACTTCTGACATGTTACAACTTTCGACATTTAATTTACTCAGATACCTTTCGACGCAATAATTCAAGTTCGTGTATTGATAATATATTGACTAATATTGATGAAACAATTATTGAAAGTGTAGACACAGACCACAATGGTCTATCTGATGGGCATGCGGGCCTTTTTTGTACATTATCACTGAAAAAAGTGGCTTATAGGGAAGAGCAAAGTTGTATGTACATTGAAAGAAGATTATATAATGAAGGGAAAAAGTCTTGTTTTAGGCAAAAGTTGTCACAATAAAACTGGTGCGCAAGTACATTTATTGACAAACTCAGTAAACTACATTCTGACACATTTAATAAAAAGAATATAAAAATAAATATAAAAAATAGCAAAAAATCTAAATGGTTACGGGAATAAGAGTCGCTAGTAAAATGAAACGGTTTCTAAATTTTGTTGACAAAGATAATTGTGACTATTCAATAGTAAAATATCGTAGTAATTATTTTAGGGTATATAGGAAAGTAGTACGACAAGCGAAACGACTAGTAGCAAGAACGGAAATAAATTTAGCTCAGAATTCTGGTAAAGCTATTTGGAAAATTATAAATAGTAAAAGGAATCCTAAAAAAATATGTAAATGACAATTTGATACTTATGGACAATAATAAAATAGTTCATAATCCCTCAGAAGTTGCTAATCTTCTATTGGAAAAGTTTTGTAATAATTCGAATTGTATCATGAGTGACATTAATACAGCAACAGAGTATTTACAAAATCATGGGATAAGAGTACAGGAGGATATGGTCTTTGAACCTGTTACACCTATCGAAGTTTTCAAACTAGTTAAGATTATGGATGGTAAAAAGTCTTTTGGCCATGATGAAGTTCCTATGACTATCATAAAAGAAAACATTGACGTATTAGCTGGCCCTTTGGCCGATTCAATAAACGAATATGTAAATAAAGGTGTTTTTCCTGAGCAATTTAAATTAGCTAGAGTACTACCTATACATAAGAAGGGCTCTAAAACAGATCCAGGGAATTATAGGCCAATCTCTTTGTTGCCGGTATGTTCTAAAATATTTGAAAAAATTATGAAGATGAGGCTTGTTTGTCATTTGAATAAACACAAAATTATAACTGACCAACAATTTGGTTATCAAAATAATGTAGGAACAATAGATGCTATTGACATATTGATTGATGATGTAGTGAGTAAGTTGAATGCTAAACTAAAAGTAGCAGGTCTTTTCCTCGACCTAAGTTCTGCGTTCGATACAGTGGAACGTTGTATTCTTCTGAATAAGTTAGATTTCTGTGGCATTAGGGGAAATGTGTTGAATTTATTCAGATCCTATTTACATAATAGAACGCAGTATGTGGAAATTAAAAGAGTTCAAGAAGATGGGCATGAAAAACTACATCAATCAGACACAGTTATGATAAATAAAGGCGTAACACAAGGGTCAGTTCTAGGCCCTGTCTTCTTTATAATATTTATAAATGATCTGATAGCTTATTTATTATTTATTTATATTTATTTATATGAAAAGTATTTCAGATGATACTAAACTTGTAGTTTTTGCCGATGACACAAGCGCTATTATAGCTAGCGACAATATAGAAAATTTAGAAAACAAGATTAATTTTATCCTAAGTGCTCTTGAGAAATGGTTCACTATGAATCATTTAAAAGTAAATCTAAAAAAGACGCAATGTTTATTATTTAAATCGACCGTAAAGAACAACGACACTGTCAAAGTACATTTATTAGGGAATAAAGTGGATATTGTAGACAATGTAAGATTTTTGGGGGTAGAAATAGATGCAGTTTTAAATTGGAAGAAGGAATTGGAAGTGGTCACAAACACTATGAGTAGTGCTTGCTATGCTCTCAGGAGTCTTGGAGATGAATTAACCATTGCTCACCTCAGAATGCATTTTGCACTCATAGAGTCTAGACTTAGATATAGCATAAAGTTCTGGGGCAACAGCTACCAATACAATATGAATGCTGCTTTCGTTATGCAGAAAAGAGCTTTGAGAACTATGCTTCGCATTAAACAAACGGAGTCTTGTAGAGATAATTTTAAGAAAATGCACATTCTTACAGTACCATCCCTCTATATATCATCTGGTCCTGCTTGGTCATTTTATTAAAAATATCCATAAGTTTGAGACAGAAGAACAGATACATATCAGAATAAAAACGCCAAGAAAGGATCTACCTAATTTAATACAGCCTAAGCTTAATGTCGTTAAACATGCCTCAAGAGTGCAATCAGTAAATATGTTCAATAAATTGCCTGTAAAATTGAAAAACTATGAATCATAACGAATTCAAGAGAAAATTAAAGTCATTGTTATTGAAGAAATGTTATTACAGCATTGAAGAGTTTCTCAAAGATAATAGTCGTTCGAACTAATATGTGATTATATTTTAATGACTAAGTAAAATTTCCAACATTCTATCATGACATTACATCTTAATTAATTTTATTGACATACCTACATTTCTTTAAATTGAATTTATATTGATTTTGAATTAATATTAATAAGTAAAATTATTATTAGACTAATAGTCTTGTGACCAATGTGGAATGTAGTGTTTGCTTTTTTTTTTTCTTTACCTGTCTTTACGATGATTGTTTTAATTTTTGTGTTAAATTAATTGTTAAAAACCATTTTGTGTATTTGTTGTTAAAACCACTGTTCGATACAAATGTAAATTTGTTGATGAATAAATAAATAATACTGATGCCTGCCGGGGTTGCGGGAAAGTCCGAAAGAGATACCGTGGCCCCTGGCAACGTACAGGCAACTGAAGGAACACGGGTGGGTTTTAGTCAGTAAGAGTCTGACACGCCCTCTCGCTCCGCCCAGAGCGGGAGAAGTTATTTGATAATTCGCCACCCAAAAAAAAATTCTATAAGGTTCCGTTTTTTTCCTTTTAAGGCACGGAACCCTAAAAACTACTACTCATGGTGCGCTATACTTAAGTATTGCTACTATTGATGCTATTTTTAACCGACTTCTGAAGTTTGAGCTATTGTACGCATCAATAAATGTGCTAGCAGGGTATTCACTAGTTATGCGATTTCTTAAGGATTCAAAAGGCTTTAATTAATTATAATTATGTAGTATGTTGCACGATCTATCGATAAAATATCGTTTATTAGTAAAGCTTTCAAACTAATTGTCAATTCAGATCACTCTTGATAAAATGTTTTCCCAATAATATTTTGTGGTGTGTTTCTATTGGAAATATAAAATAAAAAATTTTCTTATAAAGCAGCGTTCAATTCGGTTTTTAAATCAAAGTCAAATCATTTATTTCAGGCCCTTATAATGGCACTTTTGAACGTCAAATTTACAAAAACAAATTGAATTGATTCTAGTCGCCCCTTCCAAAAAGTAGTTTTCGCATTTAGAAGAATGGGCAAGAAACTCCACCATTACTCTCTTAAAATGTTTTACAATATTTTGTATAAGTACATTAGTTATATAATTATATGTGAAAATGATGCACCTAGAATAAAATTACTATACCACAATAGGTAAAAAGAATTAAGATTTAAAAATGAAGCAACAACAGATAAATTAATTATGTGATAGATATTTACAAACATTGTAAAAGTAACGATTTTCCTAAAATTTTACAATTAATAAGTCAGAAATAATTTCGAAAATTAGAAATACGACCTTGTCACCAAGCAGCGTTGCTCAGTTCGAGCTTGGAAGGAAGATGCCAGTCCAATTAATAAAATAATTTTTTCCAACTTTTTTGCCTTTTAGTAGCATCATACCTTCAGGTGGGTGTATTATCAACAGCTAACAATCTCACTTATCCCAAAAAGTATTTAGGGATTACTTACTGCCCAAAAAAATTACTAACTGAAGCTTACTAAATCCTTGATTAATATTACTCAAAGATAAATTATCTACTACAAAAGAATGGCCTACACAGGACATCAAAACCCGCGCAAAAAACGCGTAACAAAACCGCCACAATCGGACAGTGGATGAATCATCGTTTTGTTTTCTATATTAAACTAATATACTCGTAATAAAGCTGAAATATTTGTTTGTTCGTTTTTTTTTGTTTGAACGCGCGATTTGATAGCCCAATTGATGAGGAAGGTTAGTTTAACATCACGTTCCGACCCTAAGGAGCCGAAATAAAAGAAAAAATATCAGAAATAACGCTTATTATTATTATGTCATTTATTTCGACCAACTAGGATCACAAAACATTCATATTATATATACATTATCAATAAAATAGGATACAAAACCACGGCAAAATACATAATAAATTAAATTGCATCAAATCAATTAAATCATGATAAATTTCATCAAATTAATAAATAAATTAGAATCAAATCAATCAATAAATAATAAATTTCATCAAATTAATACATAAATTATAATTAAATTAATAGACAAATTAGAATCAAATTAATCAAATGTCATCTAATTATAGGTATTATATTATACTGTCACTACATTAAGCATACAACAATGGTTAATGTAGTGACAGTCGAACCTCTCAGCCATCATCCCCAAGATGGTGTTGGAGCTGGCGCGGACCCTGCGCACCAAGGATGTGCACCGTTTCCGCATCGTCGCATAGAAGCAGTCATTACGTAATAGTGCTTAGTGAAAGCGAAATAAACCCTGGCGCGGGCAATGCTATGCGACGCGACGGGGTGGGTCGCTGGTCGAAATTTCACGCGGACGATGTCGCGGGCAAAGCTAGCTTATAAATAAAAAGGGAATCGTTAGATGACTTCCACAATGCCTTTATTAATTATGTAGGTCGGAGCCCCTTTTAATTTAATTTGTCCATTACTGGGGTAAATTATTTGGGTCTATTCTCGTGGGATCACTTGACGTGGCCTAACGTGTTTTCCATAATATGTTGAGAATTTGTGTGTTTATGTGACACAGTTTATGTTTTCAATCTACCTATATCTACAGCCTCTTTATTTATAAAAATGGGTTAAATGTCAACCAGTGAAATTGTATTAACATTTTAAAAACCCCCATCACAAACATTTCCTCATTTCTCTTTCCTACTCCATCACCAGACCCTGTTCATCATCTATCTATAACCTATTCATTGAGACCATTCCAATGACCCCAAACACGATACCCGTGCTGTAAATTGGTAAGGGAGTTGGGTATTCTGCAAATTCCAGGTGATGCTGCAGCATCATTTCAAGGTTACTATGTTCTTCTAATATCATTGAAGTAACAGAATACCATATTTCAAACCGATCAGGCCGGTGGAAGACGCTCACATCCATTCATCAACTAGAAAAGAGCTACTTAAAGAGCTACTTATACAAAATATTGTAAAACATTTTAAAAGAGTAACGGTGGAGTTTCTTGCCCATTCTTCTCCATACGAAAACTACCTTTTGGAAGGGGCAACTAGAATCAATTAATTTTTTTTGTAAATTTTTGACGTTCAAAAGTGCCTTATACGGGCCTACTTGAAATAAATGATTTGACTTTGCTAATAATATTCAAACGGCTGAACCGATTTTGATAAAACATGCCTAAGAACCATTGCACAACAACCTCCTTTCAAATAAAAAAACCGCATTCAAATCGGTTCACCCGTTTACGAGCAACGGTGCCACATACAGACACACACATAGCGGTCAAACTTATAACACCCCTCTTTTTGCGTCGGGGGTTAAAAAATGGTTAAGCAGATGTATGTTTAAGCAACGTGCATAAATAAACCCTTAATAAACTATTGAATGGATACTCTTTATTTTCACGGTAAATAAGTAGTATTTATATCTTTCTGATCGAATTTCGGTGCATACAATTATACAGGTACGTACAGTACAATCCCTCTTCAAGTTCAACAAGTTCTTAATGACGGCTTGGGTTATTTAGGTCAGATAGAAAGTTGGTTCATGAAACATCTGGTATTCAGTTGCATCTGATTAGATTGGAAGCCGACTCCAACATCGTTGGGAAAGTATAGGCTATCTATCTACCTGTATGATGATGAATTGATGAGATTCAGATCGGTTCTAATCTCAACCCTAACATTTAAGTTTACGCGGTTTTATGTAATTTCAAGGAAATTAGTTGTTACGCAAATTGACCACCAACTTAAATTGTCTGTATAGAGGGTGGCAGGGTCAGTTCAACGCAGGGGGGTTCAGAATCATGTACCGAATCCATGTTAGCAGGATGCGCGACGATGTACCTGCCACGCGGTATTTAAATCATATTTATTGTTATTTTAAGACTATTAAATATTATCCAGAAATAAACAACAACATTGAATCATAACTGTCATTTTTGACAGGTGAATCAATTGGCTATATACGGCAAATTGACGTAGTGCTCAGGGACACGGCGAGGCGCAGGCCTTGCGTTGCCCGTTTCATATTTCATACAAAATGTATAGGAACGACGTGGCGCAGCACATACACAACTGGCGTGGTGCGGGCTAGGCGACAGTGCGGCGGCGGCGCGGCGTCGGCGGCTTAGTCTACATGTTTACGCGGCGCGGCGACGGACGGTGCGGTGGCGGCTCGGCGACGGCGTTGTGTCCCTGAGCACGTAGGGTGTTAATTTGCTCCACAATTACTTTCCCTGATCTATTATTACAATATATACCCGTGGTCTCCTTAAGTATTAGTAAACTTTGAATAAGGTCACGACAGGAAACGTCAGTTTAATCATACATTTTGTAATAAGCTTGTCATAACTTTTCATAAGTTTCGAGTAAGGCACGACGGGTTACTGTGATTGTGCTATCGTGTTACCCAGTACGCCTATGTACACACGGTCGCTTTTAGGCGACGTTATTTTCCAGTGCACCGTATTTTCAACGCTCAGTTCAACGGCGATACTTGAAAATCCAGTGAACTTTATAAAATACGTTAAAAAAGGGCCCGTGCGTACGTAGGTAACGTAACACAGCTCAGATAGGCAGCCGCTCCATGTAAAATACTCGTATTTAGCTGCATCCGGTTAGACTAAAAGCTGACCCCAACATCTTTGGGAAGAGGCGCGGTTGATGCTGAATATGTATTCACACAAAAAACTAAACAAGCCAAACCGAACTCATGCCATTTCCCCACATCATCATTATCATCATCATTCATCATTTCAGTCGAAAGACGTCCACTGCTGGACATAGGCTTGGGAAGCTAGGATGCTTGGGGTAGCCCAAGCACCGCCACTTGGACCGTTTCTGTGCCTCCCACATCCAGTGGATTCCTGCGGCCTTTACAAGGTCATCGTTCCATCTAGTGAGAGGCTTTTCGCCATATACAACATGTAAAAAAAACCCTGTTTAATCCGTTAGGTATCGTACTGAGAGTCTATTTATGTGGGAGTTTTCAGGAAAAAAGAAAAAATAAATGCCAATTTTTTTTTCAATCTGGTATTAGGCATGTGGGGCGGACGGCCGTCGTTTAGCGGGTGTCTGCAAGTCATAACCTAGGACCCCTGTTGAAAATTTGCAAATTCTTAATGGATTTTAGGTAATTTTGGTACTAAAAATGTAAATTTTAAATATCAATAACTGTTTTATTTTCAATAATAATAAGATGTTTTATTACTTTTTGGTAATGTTTTTGCAGTACCTATGTGCCCCTTTCGGATCAGACAGTTTTTTTTACATATTGTCTACGAGGCTAAACCGAAACTACGATTCTTACATATCTGCTTCTATTTTCATTCGTAGGTACAGTCAGGAAAATTAATTGTACAGTAAATTGACACTCTATGTTAATTTGCCGTGTTATAGCCATTTCATACTGGCAAATGTGCGTTCAAAACTAGATATCCTAATAGATTAATTAATACCAGAATAAAAACGGAACTATATAGGCGAAGCTGTTATCCTATGTGTATTCAAATTTATAACAAGATTCCTAACCAAATTAAAGAACTTCCAATGGTTCGCTTCAAAAGGGCTTTACGTAGGTGGTTAATTGAGAATCCCTTCTATAATATAAAATAATTCTTTCAATTTAAATTTAAGCAATAATGTAATTGTACCTACCTATAACAAAAATTTGCATGTCATTATGTTATGATTAAATATGCTAAGCTACTAACATTATCTACCATTTTAAGAACTTTTGTAACCATATTTATCTGCAAATAAATCTTTGACTTTTGACTTTGACTTTGACTTTGAAATAATGACAGTTGTAATTTGAATATACGTACAATTTAAATTGGTAGTCAATTTACTTAACAATAAATTTCCCTAACTTTACATTTCACGATAAAAAAATCCCTTAGCAACGGCAATGATATTTTAATTTAAAATAAGCTGTGTTCTAACACTATTTCTTACTTAAACTTGCTTAAGTTAACCTTTCAGTATTCCGAAAAAATAAAGTTATTCATTGAATAGATCAGGATCACTTTATAAAGACTAATCCGTTATTCGGCGCCATTATGAATATTTCATGTCAAACAGAGAATATTTCCGAATGAATACATCTTATCTTTATTTCGGAATTTTAGCTTTATGCTGGGAATTGGACTATATCAGAATCTTGGGCCACAAAAGGGATGCATTACCATCCGCAGTTGCAGCTCGCGAAATTCAAATTTGGTTACGTTTTTTGCAATTTGCAGGTCAGCGTCAGGCTGTATCTTGATCAAAATACATTATTTATAATCATTGGAATCATTAATGCGTCTCTTTAAGTTAGATTCATTTGTTACATAAGAACAAATTTCATGTTGAAACGTTCATATGTAACAAGTCGTCGTGTTTGACGGCACGGTTGGCGCAGTGGTTAAGCGATTGACTGCTGCGCTGCGTGTCGCGGGTTCGATTCCCGCACGGAACAAATATTTGTATGACCTACAATTAGTTGTTCCGGGTCTGGCTGTTTGTGTATGTGAGTTTGAATGTTTGTAAACGCACCCACGATACAGGAGAAATTCCTAGTGTGGGGCAGTTTAAAAAAAAAAAAAATATCCTACATTCAAAACTCATAATTTTGTAAGTCAGAATCATCTTTAGGCATAATTTTCATATTCATAATAATTAAAAAACAGAACCATCATATCGTAGAAAGTTCACACAAAGTTGCAAACAAGCATACACCATGCATGCAGCAAGCATGCGGCATGCTAGCGAGCATGCAACATGCAGCAGGCATGGTTTGAATGTCGGTGTTTCATTGTCACGAACATAACACATAGCATAAGCATAATAAGCCGATAATAAGAGAAGGAGTGGGCCATAGCCCACCACGCAGGCCCAGTGCGGGTTGGCGGATGTCACGTCTTGGAATTTTTGGTCTAGAACAAAAAATCATGCTAAAAGTCATACCGGTTTCTTCATGATGTTTTCCTTCTGCCTTTTGAGAGCAGTGGTGATGAAATAATTTACACAAAGTAAAGTTCTTGCTTGGGATAGAACCCACGACCTCCTACCACGACCACGACCTACAACTCGTAAGACGCGGCCGTTATCACTGGGCCTCCGCTGCTCTTAAACTCCAAACTATAGGTACTTATTACTTTAAAATCCATTGCTGCGTTCAAATATTCGTTTTTGCCATCGCCAACCAATGACCTGTATTAAAACCTACTTATCCTACCAGTGATCATAAAAAAACTCAAAAACTACAAGAATTTATTACTAAGTACACAACATAATCAAATTTCCTTTCAATCCGAAATCGACATGAAATCGGAAACGAATCGACTCGATATGTTGAACATAAAAAATATTTTTTATTTTCTTTTTTCTGACGTAACGGGTCATGGTGGGTTAATAAATGATGTTTCGGTTCCCACTGGCCGTTAATCGAATAAAGTTTCTTTGGAAATATACCATGAATTTGTTATGACGTGAAAAATTGGAGATATTGGAACATAAACGTGGTGTTGGTCTATAATAATGTTCCTTTGTGCTCGATTGTCCATTACGAGATCTGGGAAGGCACGTGTATAGCCTTCCCATAGATCTTTACAATGAATTACTTTGCCCGACCCATAAAGAATCTAAAGGATTACCACAGGCTATATTTTTATGGACGTAAGAAAGCTACGGCCGGCGAAATGCATCCGGAGAGATGGGCAAAGATCATCACTCACTGGATGCCTGAGGGAGGACATTGCCGTCGAGGTAGACCGTGGCGAAGTTGGTGTGGCGATCTCATCATATTTGCGGGACCAACATGGCCAGAAATCGCACATAACAGAGAGATTTGGCAGAAAAAAGGGGAGGCCTTTGTCCAGCTCTGCGGCACAATATAGGCCAATAAAAAAATATAGCTAGAAACGTATAAAATAGTTTTACTTATGATTTTGTCGTTCCAGCAAACAGTTTCTTGGACAATGAAAGATAGTTCACATATTCTAACTCCGTTAAATTATATCAACTTGAACACACCTAACCTAAGCTCAATTATGAATAAATTATAATTATATCGTTACCATTATTATGATGAAAAAATAGTATAAACGGAAAATTTCCTATAAGTTGAGAAATACCCATTTTTGCAGGGTACCACAAAAGAAGCAATTACAGACTTTGAATAGTTACATAAACTGGCACAGTTCCTAAACCGATAATTTAAAATGGACACCAGAAACCGCATAACATTAAAAAAAAGATACTAGCAAACGGCACAAAAATAAAAAAGGCACAACCCATCCACATCAATTACAGAGATAAAGGCCCAAAGCAAAACAACAGCCTATAGCCATACGTACTGTCCCATTTGGCATCAGCCACCACTACGTCTGGCAGACTCCCAAATGCCTGGCGTAATGATGCCCGAGCTACGTCCCGCAGACGTTAAGTACGTTATCATTCTCCTAGTTCCGGTAATTAGATGTACTGAATCACTTTTGGTGATTTAATGACCCGTTTTATCGGTACTTTTAAGATGCAAAACGGTGGCTGTCGTCAAGGCACGAAAGAATATAATAACAGCCTGAAAATTGCTTCACTGTGGGGGAAAGTCTTTCCCTTGTAAAAAGAAGGAACACCACGCTATACCTACCCGACTGCTCCAGAAGGAGGGTTATGTTCGAGAGTAATGATATACACGTATGTATGTCTATTTCTTTGGCACGCTCTGTAGCCTAAACGGGTTAATGGATTTTAACATATAAGGTGTCGTTATAATACCAGCCTGTTACTGTCCCACTGCAGGGCAAAAGCCTCTTCTCATACATAGAAGGCACGAGCATTTATCACCACGCTTGCTCAAGACGGGTTGGCGATTTCAGACTTATATTAACTATAATCCAGGTTTCATCACGACGTTTTCCTTCACCGATGTAAGTAATGTCCAAGATAAACTCAGAAAGAGGTGTCCGTAAATTCGTCTTAATTGTGAGAGTGACATAGGCTTTATAATATTTATATATTGCATCTGCAAATACAAAAAAGGATTAGTAACGTGTTTTTCAATTTCAACAATGTTGGTATCAAATAAAAGCTAGCAATGATTCAATTCCAAATATACAAATAAACTTAAAAGTTTGAAATAACGTTAAATATTAAAAAAAAATGACCTGATGGTAAGTCAAGATGTGCTGAACGGTTCCTTAGAAGTAAAGTATTCGCTCGAAAAGTCGAGGTCACCGCGTTTTGGTGACTTCATTTCGCGAATCTTATAACCTATAACTAGCGGACAATCAAGACGCTTTCAACGATACCTCAATTGTCAAATTATCATCAGAAGTTTAGAGGTTATGAGGTAACAGATGAACATACATACATACTGGTCAAAATCATAACCCTCCTTTTTGCTTCGCCGTAGTCGGGTTAAAATAAGCCAATGTTGAATGTAATAAACATTAAACATTTACTTATTTACACTTCGACATGGATCGAATTTCGAAGTGGTTCTTAGCGAATAACATTATAGTTTAAACTAAAACCATGTGCCAAAAAGCTGGTATGTAGACCGCAGTATATTGCATTGCAATAATCGAATTTCATTCGGTTCACTTATTTTCGGCCCCCAACTGGGACAGTCTTTTATGAATGTAAAATTATGTAAAACGTTGATATTATTGGCACTCTGCCTTTGGTTTAAGAGGCAGTAACCATGGTTATGAAATCGGGTCTGAGGCTCTTTTGAAATGAAATGGAATATGATTTTATTTTCTGTTAATAGGTTTAAAACACTTTTACACGTCAATAATATTTTAAATGACTAAACTACTACGAGGTCGGCGTTTCCTATCTGACTACTCTGAGAAGAAACGCCGAAAAAAACTCAGAGGTCACAGTCTCTTTTAAAATCCAGACATAATCTTGGTCAGATCAATTATATGAAGACCATGTAGATTGGTGTCTAAAATGGTCTTTAAAGGAAAGAACCACACAGATTGAGTGGACCTGTCCAGTCAGTGCACGCATGTGTCAGTAATCGTGCAGCTCAACTCAGAACTTAAGGAGCTCAACGATTCGACTAACAAAACCAAAGAAAGAAAATTTTGGTAGGCCGCATCAACTACTCAAAGTGCTAGACCATGATTAAAACTAACTGAGAAAAGAAAAAAATACAATGACCCCACATAGTCATCACATTCACAATAATTAAAATAATATAATACTTTAAAAAGTAAGTATTCATTGTATGTATAAAAATTTTATCAATTTTAATGTATTTATAGAAATCCAGAAATAATCTTGATCAGATCATTTGAGGACCATGTGGAATTGTGTCTGAATTTTGAGGAAAAAACCTTTTTACATCAGCACCTCAAACAAGCAGGTTTTGCTGTTTAAAGATGCATCAATGTGGGCAAAGTTGACTAAAAGTCGAGATAACTTTGCGCGCCAACAAATTCGAACAAATGTTGAATAATAGTAAATTTGAAAAATCGTATTAAAAAATTAATTATTCGAAAAATTTGTCGCAATTGTCTCGATTCCTTAGGAATATCGGGATAAAAAAGTATCCTATGGTCCTACCTGGTGGTACCTAGGTCATGGTCTACCCATGTGCCAAATTTCATCCAAATCCGTTCAGCCGTTTTAGCACGAAAGCGTAATAAACCAACAAAAATAAACAAACAAACTCAGTTTCGCTTTTATAATATACATATAGTAAGGATGAAAGGTGATGAATGGTAGCTGTACAAATTGTTTGATAGTTTATGCTAAGAATTTTAGCTTGAAGTTAAGACTTTAAATAAATGTTAAATTTGTTTGCAGTAATGACATATCAAATTGAAAGTCGCCGTCATTTGATTTACCTTTTCTCGGGGAAAGCCTCATTTGATTCTTCTTTTCTTTAAAAAAGACGAAGTCTGCAAAATTTACACTGATTACTGCATCCCAAGACTAGTCATACAATAGAATATTTCAAATACGAACAACTCGAGTACTTTTTTCTTTTTCGTGTGGTAGTGTCTAACCTGGTGTCAGAGTTTTTATACCGCCCATGGGCCTCTGACTTGGCTTCACATTCCGTCGAGAAATATCTCTTAAGCTTGCCGGTTTCCTCACGATGTTTTCCTTCACCGTTTTTGAAGCAAGTGATAATAGTTCAATACGCACATGAAACCGAAACGTCAGAGGTGCGTGCCTTGGGTTCGAACCTGAGACCTATAACTTGGCAGTCCGATGGTCACACCACTAGGCGCAGAGCGATTTTCTCTCTAGGCTACTAACTAAACTACCATCCACTGCTAAATTGAACTACCCTTTAAACTTAATAATCAAAGTCATCAATATGAAGGTGCGAAGCCAATATCGCCAATCACGACCAACTCAGCGTGACATAGAGAAAGTTGGCAAAGTTACCTCATCTGCGCCGTATTAGCATATTCCAATAAGTTCAATAGAAAACGCTTTGAACTTCACCAGTTTCCGCTATGAGTAGTTCTTAGCACATATTTGAACTAACTTTATTAACTTTGGTTAATGATTGGTGCAACTTTCCCTCTGAACATTGGAAAAGGTTCTCGGAAAAAAGCTCGTTCGGTGCAACTATGACTAACGTTATTTCTATTTCTGGAATCTAAAATGTGATGTGTCATAGAAAATTACAAGAAGACACAAGAAGTTTCAACCTTGGGTTGAGACTGCATAGGCTAACTCATAACTTGTTGTTAAGTGAAACTTCTTACAGACCGTACACCATAACTTGTCCCTTGCATGATTAATGGCATCATTGTTTGTCAAGCTGATTTTAATATAGATTAAAACTACTAATCACATGACTGCAAAATTCAGTTTTTAATCGCGGCACGGGACAAGTTATAATGAACACACATTAGACGGATGCCTTAGTTGGACATTTCGTTACATGAGAGAGAAGAACGATGTAACTCTCTGTCTCTCACACAAAATCTCTCTTAGTCTTTATTTTTAAAGTTTTTATTTTCTATCACGTGTACAGTGCTGGAGGCCTACCACCACCTCTTTAAGCAGTATTATTTTAATATTACTTTAGTGTGGGAAAGAGATGAAGCTCTACAGGACGTATTGCTCCATCTCTTTCCCCCACTGAAGTAACATTAAAATAATACTGCTTAAAGAGGTGGTGGTAGGCCCCCCGGTCGCACAATTTTTTTTTTCTTTGAGTCACTTTGTACCGATCATATTCAAGAGCAGATGCTTGCAGAGAAGCTCCTTCATATTCTATTTAAATCTCTGACCTTCACACCAAACAATATTCCGAAGCTTATGATTTTATCGAAGGCTAAGTTCTTATAGGCATCTTTATTCATAGATGGACAACAATAATTCTTTTAGCACTTTGTCCTTTATCTAAAAGTCGCGAAAGCCTGAAATCTTTTCCACTCTTTCAAATAACAAGATAACAATACTAGCCGTTTACTTCCTCGCCGCCAGCGAAGCAAAGGATAAAAAAATAACTTCGTGATTTACGGCACTTTTACTTTTTCTTTGAAATTTGGGGTCCCCAGGGGACTTGGGGCTAAAAGCCCTAATTCGCTAAACGCCCTAAATGGGTCGGCTTGTGTCTTGTCATTATGATGTTTAAAAGGAGTTATATTTGTAGAGTAAAAGGTTAGTAGTTTTCTTCAAGTGTGGACAAAGGTAAGTTAGAACGCGTCGTGTTCGTGAACGGGCGCCGTCAGTTGAGACTGGTCAACTCTTATCTGCCAGGGCTTATTTTGAATCTTATATTTTTAATCGTTTTTTTTTTTTTTTTTTACATTGGTCTCACATATAGAAACAACAGGAGTAATGTACCCAGGATTTTGTTATTTCTATATTTAAAAGACTCTTTTGGAGTTTCTTGCCCGTTCTTCTCCATAGCGATCTACGTTTTGGAACGGGCAACTAGTTTCAACTTTCTGACTAGCTGACCGACTCTTTGACAATTCAAAAGTGCCTGTAAATGGTTTCATTGAAATACATGCTTTGAGTTTGAGAAGTAAGGAGGAAGTTTGGGACTCGCTAAAATAAACGCTAATTTTATTGAAATGCGAAAGTTTTTCTTTAAATCATTCTTTTTTTCTCGTACATCGGCACGAATTTAGGATTTTTATAAATAGATAACGGCTTATATATTTATAAAAATCCTAAATTCGTTCATTAACTGACAGATAACGCATAGCCTTATGGTCATAGCACACATTTCAACTCTAAAAGGGATCGTAACCGTATCGCCTTTTACCTCGCCGTCAACCCAACGTAAGCACGTAACCAAAGCGGATCGACAATTCCGATTAGTGTGCGTTGCAGTACGGAGTTTCATACAAAGAACATTTCGCCCGTTCTTCTCCATAGGAACCTACGCTTTGGAATGTGCAACTAGCTTCATATTTCTGACTGACTGACCCCTTGACAATTCAAAAGTGCCTGTAAATGGTTTAATTTAAATAAATGCTTTGAGTGTGAGTTTGAGTTTGAAATACTGATAGGCTCGAGTTGATACGGTGATGATCCCTTTCCGAGTTGATATGTGTGCTGTGTCCTTTAACCACTTGGTCTAAAAGCATGAAATTTTGCACAAGAGTTCTTTACTTCCCAATGGGGTTTCAATAGGGAATGAAAGTTCGTATGGAAGTCTGTAATTTTTGCCGATAAGTAATCCCATTGTACACAAGGCTTGTAATTGTCAGCCTATTAAATTCTTACTGTCGGGAATCAGGCTTCATCTCCGAGGAGGAAGCGGTTTGTAACCCACCACGCGAGTTCAGTGCGGGCCGGTGGACGCCATGTCATGTCTTCGAACTTTGGTTCTCTAAAAGAAAAAATTGTAGCTGGCCAGCAATGTGATAAAGCGGAGCTAACTGCTACATTTAGAATAAACGATCAAAGCAAATTTAATAGTTTTTGGCAGACAGGTAAATTGGCACAAACAGGGAGAAATCCCAATCGTTTTTCCCCGAAGAATTTAGACCTTACACACGAATGGAGCCGTCGTCGGCTCTGCTAGTGCAGAATAATCACTAGATTCAGATATTAAGCAATTATTTTATCCATGGAAATGAAACTAATTCACTTATCGGACTATTGGTTATTGCTTTTACGGGTATTCGAATATATATTTAAATATATCTATTTTAATAACCACATCAACGAAGCTTTTGTGTACTTGACGGTAAGTAATGATCAGGCCGAAGGTGGAAGCGAGCTTCACCCGGAATCCTCAACCACAGAGGAACTGGCTATCTTACTTTAACCGCCGAAACACAATAATGCTGTTAACATTGTTGTTATAGCGACAGACTTAGAAAAGATGGTGGAGCTAGCCAGGCAGACTTAGAACAAGCCCTACCACCAACCAAACCAAGCAGAAAATATTGCTCCCCCTGGGAATTGAACCTGGGACCTCTGGGTCTGAGACAGGTGGTCTAACCACCAGACCACAGAGGCAGTTAATATGTAGAGCAGCTATTGACGCTGAAAATACAAAAAAGCAACTTTAGAAAACGTTTAGGTCTGTTTCAAAACTACAATTTCCGAAAATACAGCTAATTCAGCATTAAACAGATCATGTATTCTTAAACCTGCCAAAGTAGCTTTTAATTGTAAGTGTTTTGAAAATAAACTGAGTTATAGTATAATATTTACATAATTTAAAAGCTAACAGTCTTAAAATAAGTAGATCAATAAATAAGTAGCTGTTATGTTTGAAGTCATTATTTCGTGGCCCTCTATCCCAAAATAAAAATAAACGGACTCACAATCAGAAAGTGGTAGAACAACAAAAAACCACACATTTTGGATCACATCCAAAACGGTACACCGGCAGAATCCAAACCAGCACACATTTACCGTATTTTTCTCACTGGCAACTCAGCGTGAAATCTTCAAACATTTATTTCATGTCACGGGCAGAATTGCGAGCTGTGGTAACGAGTATTCCGACAGAGCAGGGAGACGCCTCGGCGGCCGTGAGTGCTAGAGATCGTGTATTCCCGTTCGTTCTACTGCCGTCGTCCCATGGCAGTATCAGCACTTTCCATAAAAACCATACGTAACAAAGGGCGTCACCGTTTTTATTAACTTGTGAAATATACAATAGGTTTATCTTCGTTTTTATTTGGTGTTCTGCTTTTTTTTTATTTTGATTATTTTGACATGCGAACCTGTGCGAATAGAAACAGACTCCCGTATTTGCGCTCAACGCAAATCACATGGCACAAACATTATTAGTACTGCCGTCTCGCGGCGATTCCGTGCTCTGTGAGTATTCCAAATTGGCTCGATTTAACAAAACAAAGCCGGTGAGATACATTTCGATATTGGAATATATCCAAGAGCTACGTTTTGTTACTACAGTTTGGGCTGGAGAATTGTGGTTGATGGTAGCATTCGATATGCTGTTTGCGATTTATATAGAGACAATTGCACAATGAACTCTGCAGTTACGTTTTAGTGCAAGGAAAAAGTGGTTAGACTACAGCCAAGCGCACTTGCTGCCGCAACCGGCCGCAGCGCAACGATTTTTTATACAAAAAAGTGCCGTACGACCCGCCCGTTGTGTGCGTTGATTCATAGAAAATGTACGAAAGTGATGAAGGAGGATTTTTGCAATGCGTAACGTTGCGGCGCGGTCCGCTCAAATCTGTACTAGCCTAAAAATAATCAGATCTACGCGGGCCGCATAGAATTGTAAAAATCACTTTCTTACATTTTGTTTGACCCATCATACCGGCACGGCGGGCCGCACTGCACTCTTGTATTGAATGTGATGCGTAGCGGCCCGATGAGGCTGTAATGTACTAGCTATACGAGTATATTTATTTTAGCAGTAGAACTTCTTGCAATAAATTGTTAAACTGTAATTCGATAGTTTAGTTAGTTAGCAAGCTAGCGAAATACATTATAATTAGTTGTGTGTTGTTTTTAAAATTACATTTTTAGCATACTACGTTACTCTTAGTTGAAAAAAGATTCGATTATTCGTGCAATTTTCTCATTGCAAGGCAAAGACCTCCCTACAGTCTTAAAATTCTCTCCTGTCTTTTGTAATGGCAGCCCAATTCTTTAGATAGGAATCTAATTTGTTACGCCATCTCCTTCCACCGCGTAAAGGACATCGATCATTATAACAGCACCGCTCCAACGACGTAAATAATTTGTTATTCAAGTTAGGATTTTAAATCAAATGAATTAAAGTCTATTTTGCGTGTGACGGCTCGCGGGCAGTGAGCGGCCGGGGAGCCGTCCACTATTCTGTATAGGCTTCGTAAAATAGCCTTTAATGACTTTGATTTAAAATCCTAACTTGAATGACAAGTTATTTGCCGTGTCAAAGCGGTGTTGTTATAATGAGTGATGTCCTTAACTATCATTAAAATATTAGCCAAGAGTATAATTTCACAGATATTCATAACAATAAGGGATTTATTTAAAAAACGTTGCTTAAAGTTAAGCTTAAGTGAAGTTCAAACGTCAAAAATGTATATCGTCGCTGGAAAGGCAAAATTACTTAACCCGTGACGATATGGTTAAACAGTCGCTAATAATTATGTGATGACTAAGAGGCGTTTATGGTAGATTGGCCGGAGAAGGCAACACACAGAAAAAGTGTAGAATTCTGTGGGGGAGGCCTTTACAGTGCTCTAATAAGAACAATAAGAATACATTATAAAATTGTTGATTGTTACAAAGATGACCTTTTAACTATTAAACAATGAGAAGCATTTTACTTATATGGGCGCATAAGATTATTATAATGCATGCACGTATGTCGGTACTATAATAAATACACTAATACATACGGCTAAACGTGGCGATCGAACAAATCACAGCAATCACCAATCACGGCGTGATATTACCATATTTGATACGGTTCCAGCCAATCACGGTCGTTTGATGTTGTAACTATTCAGGAAGCTATTAGTTTGGCATGATTCATTGTGCACTTGAGCTAAAATTGAAAGAGAACTAGGTAATGATTCTTAGACATAATTAAGTGGAAACTTCGTAAAAAGGACCTGTCATTATATTTGAGTGATTTGATTAATTTTACTTAATTAAATTAACACCAAACATAAGTGTTCTCCGAAGGGTAAGCACAGGTGTACCTATATAATACCTACACCCACATTTCGCCAGTTATATTTAAGTCCCATGTAATAGGGGTGAGCCTTTTGCCATCAACCGAGCTCAAATCTAGACTGCAGCTGCTACTGAGAAATACCCTCTTCAGAATAGAAAGAAAAAAACTCCGCTGAAGAATAATTGACATAAGGAAAACGACATAATTCAAAACCAAAACGTGAATATAATCCTTTAACCAGCAACTGACATTATAAATTCAATTCAATAGTACGCTCTAATAAAATATCACTTTTATAACTATAAAGGAATACGTAAAATATTCCCTTTTAAATCTATGAGTGACAATCCACGTCTTCCATCCTCCTTACCAAAAAGGACTTCATTATTTGGATTTATATCTTCACTTATAGGCACATACACATTAAATTTGGACATTCTTGTCGTTTCTAAATTATTCGATGACATTTCTTGAACTGATGGTTTTAGCACGGTTATTTTGAACTGTGGCTTGGTTGTATCATCTTTGTTTTGTGGCTTCACTTTTTTCACTAAAGCGTCTTCTTTATGTGGTTTTTTGTTTTCTATATTTTTCGTGTCTGTTTTTGGTATGTTTATGACAATAGGACTGTTAGTGACAGCAGTAGCGTTTTTATTAGATTTTGTTTCTTCAACTTTAGTATTATCTTGCTTATCTTCTATAATATATACTTTGATACTTTCTGGAGTATTGGTTGCACTCATATTATTAGTTTGTGTCACACTAGGGGCACCGTTCACATTAAACTTCATGTTGTCCAAATGAATAATTGCCCCATTACAGTTTTTGATTGTTAGAGCAACAATTATTGCGTACCAACGGAACATTTTGCAGGGCTTACAAATAGTTGTAGAATGCGTGATACTGCGGAAAATCGACTACAAAGATGGCGGTACTTGCTTAGATTTCACGCTGATTCACATGCATTAGTTCCAATTTCAAAAACCAAATTAAAAAATGCCCGAGTGTAAACTCGATGTTCAATGATTACGCGCGATAGCTGAAGTATGTACCTACATGCATTCTGCGTTCTTATACTATTGTAAATTATGAAAGGTGGATGTTTTTTTTGTTTATTTTATTTTTATTGTTGGGCTTATTCTTTCGTTTGAAGTGAACGTACTCAGCAATTGAAAAACTCGGTTTTCCTAAATATTTTTATAATTATTGTTCTGTTGAGCTCCGGCGATTATTCATGACCGAATTCAAAAGAGAAGTCTCTAATCTTGTCGAATGCTGTAGTGGTTGGTTGTCGAAAATAATAACATCAATCAATCTGCCTAGCCTTTTCCCAACTATGTTGGGGTCGGCTTCCAGTCTAACCGGATGCAGCTGAATACCGTATTTGACATGGAGCGACTGCCTTTCTGACCTCCACAACCCAGTAACTGGGTAATACGATACCCCTTGATAAGACTGGTTGTCGGACTTTTGGGCTTCTGACGACCGTAACGACTTTTAAAGATCCACGAATGACAGCCGGCACCAACGGCTTAACGTGCTTTTCGAGGCACGGAGGAGTCTCGGTATGTTAAGATGGTCACCCATCCACAGACCAACCCCGGCAAGCGTAGCTTAACCTGATGGATCAAACCGTGCGGCTGTTATTATTTAGCCACGAGCTTCACGACAAACATAAAACGACATACATAATATACACACATATTTCCCGAAAGGTGAGGTAGAGGTGTACCTATAGTACACCCACATTTCGCCAGTTATTTATACGTCCCATGTAATAGGGGGCGAGCCTATTGTCATCAACCGGGCACATATCCAGACTTCGGGCTACTCAGCCATAGTGCTTGCGATCATAAGACCAACGAGGCTGTCGATAGGCTTTATAGGCATTTGACGGCAAATTATAAAGCTTGTAAACTTTGCATATTTTTAAGATTTACCATCACAAAATTAGTAGCGCAGTGGTGGCCTAGTGGTAACGGCCGCGTCTTTCGGGGTGTAGGTCGAAGGTTTGAAACCTGACTGGTGTACATAATTCTTTGTGTACATAATTTAATCACTACTGCTCTCATAACGGTAAAGGAAATCATCGTGAAGAAACCGGCATGTCCTAGAACCAAAAATTTGAAGTCACATGACATCTACCAACCCGCTCCTTCTTACATAGAGGAGCCCTGTGTTCTAGCAGTTAGAACATTATTAAAGGCTGATTATGCATCTCAAAATTATGTCAATACGTCAACATCTTCTTCTTAAACGAATGAATAACTTATTCATTCGTTTCACTTAATTTGCAAGCAGCTTATTTCTCGTAAAGTTAAGCGATGAGTTGGCGTGTAATCGGCAATTAAAACGACAACTGTCTTCTTGGAAATAATATTCATTTCTAGGAAAATTAAATTTAAATAATGTAGGTATTGTATATTTATCAGTTTTTGAGATCGTGAGTTTCGAGTAATGTATATGTAACTAATACTAGCTTTTTCCAGCGGCTTCGCCCTCGTGGAGGTCGGAAATGATTCCACGGGAACGTACTACCGGGATAAAAAGTATCCTATGTTCTAACGCAAATCATGGTCTACCCACGTGCTAAATTTCATCCAAATCTGTTCAGCCGTTTTAGCGTGAAAGCGTAACAAACAAAGAAACTCACTTTAGCATTTATAGTTTTAGTTAGGATACTTTGGATAAAGTGTTTATAAATAAAGAGTAATATAATATATGTATATTGTATATGCTTGGGCAATCCTTCACTACACCAATATTATTATTTATAAGTACTTCTTTATTTATGCCGCTGCGTTAAGAGGGAACAGGGCCTGCGAGGAATTTGAAAAATATGTATTTGAAGAAATTATTGCCGTCGTGTTACCTCAAGTCTGCCCCGTAGAGTGCGACAGGGACAGCTGCAGCTGAGACCGAGACGAGATCGACGTTTCATATTCCCCTTTTTTCTCCTCGAAAACTGAGCCGATTCAATTATTTTTTAAATTTAATTTATAAGAAAGAGTATGTCTAGGTTTCTATCATTTTCTTTTATGTTAAAAACTTTTCGAATTTGTCTAGTAGTCCTCTAATCACGGCGGTAATAATTGTGCATTTTTGTAATTTTTGGAGGGTCATATTTTCTTTACTAATAAGTTGCTGAAAAAAAGGAAATAACTGGGACGTGTCTACAGAAGACCTTGATTTTATGAAGAAAAAAAAAAGATTGCTCTAGAGGCATTATTTAGGAAGAAAAAAGTGGAATACATTTGTATGGAGAATTGCAGGCCCTTTTCCCTCTTAATGCCATCCATCAATTATTGCGTCCTTCTCAAATCGTTCATCATCTACGAGCCTTGGGATGACGGATATAAATTACTAAGAGAATACTCGTAATAAATTAACATTACCTACTTCACATTGGTTGAGAAATCATAACTTACTTTCAAAACATTACCCTATTTTAGGACTTCGCCGCAGTCGGGTAATAATTAACTACAACATACAGTACGACACAACTTAGATGTAGAAAATTTCCATTGATGATCATTTAAATTTTACGAATGTTTTTGGTTATATGACTTAACAAGTTATTGCGTTTGCGTAAAGATCATTTTCACCTAAAGCAGTAATAAAGATTGGAAATTTTGAAAGTGCACTCAGTTCGGATGGTGATTAGATTTACGAAGCTTGAGAAGCATGACAGCAATCACAAATAAACAACTGTACAAAGATCTTTGGGCGCGCGAAAACCGGAACTAACGCCGCCATCTTGTTTATCAATACAATTTTACAAAAATGTTTACCAACAATGCCTCCTTATCAATGACAATCAAACGCCAAAAGGTCTATAAAGCACTGTAGATTGTAAGGCCAATGAGGATTTTTATGAAAATTCACGCCACCAGTTGGCGCCACTTTGGCAAGAGGTCTTTCATTTCGACAATGAATATAAAATATGATAACGTTCATCATTCTTTTCATTCATTCGTTCATCACTCAGTCACGGCTGAAGAAAATATAGGTTTTGACACTGTTGACAGGTACCCGGTCCTGACGTCTCAGCGTTGCCAAAAACTCTGAATAAACCCTCGTTTTTGCCGTCTTTAAAAACTGACAAAACAGTTTTTAGTTAAAACCTAACCTCCTACCTCGCCTAGGTATAGTAATGGAACCTTGTGAATATTGGTCTACAATAACGTTATTTGTTTGTATATGTGCGAACTTGAACTCGCACAAGAAGGGTTCCGCACCACCATACATTATTAAGCAAAAAAATGAAAATACTAAACGAAGAATATTATTATTTTTCATCATAATAAAAATCGCAAAGATAAATATATGTTTCGTAATGATACTATGAATTGCAAAGTTATTTTTGCTGCTGCAGAAAATCACCCATATTTAAATTAATACCTTGTGAATCGGCGTTTTTGGTATTTTTGATTATATATAGTATATGGTACATGATATACAGAAGTTTCAAATTCCTAACTTGTTTAGTTATTGAGATAGAGCTCGTACGAAAATGGTCTAAAAGTGCCAACTTTTACGGCCCCATTATTCATCACTTTGAAGATAAAAATAAACAAAAATTATATTTGATCTCTCCTCGGTGAGCTCTAGACAATGACACCCCACAAGCCAGGGCTAGTTTTTTTTTTAATCAACAGTTTATTGTATGGAGACCCCCCTTTAATTTATAATTTAATTTAATTTTTATTACTTTTTGTTATAGCAGCAATAGAAATGCATAATCTGTGAAATTTTCAACTGTCTACCTATTACGGTTCATGAGATACAGCCCGCTGACAGACAGACGGGCGGACGGACAGCGGAGGCTAAAACCATAACCCGCCAATTAAAAAACTAAACACTGTCTACGACAATCTAGAGACAAACAAACCAGAAATCTAAAACTAAAACTAACTTACAAGTCTTGTTGCTAACTGTACAGTGTACAGCCAAGGAAGACTTGATACGAACTTAGAAACACCCTAATGAGTCTTCAGGAAACTCGTCAAGTGGTTAGCTTGGCGGTGATTACTAAATAACATAAAGCTTGTATTCTCGGAAGGGTTAGGCAGAGGTGTTCCTCTAGTACACCTACATTTCACCAGTCATGTTTAAGTTCCATGGAATAGGGGGCGCGCTTCTTGCCATTAATTGGGCACAAATTCAAACTCCATAGCACATACACATGGTCATGGACCTTAAACATAACTAGCGAAATGTGGGTGTACTATAGGTACACCTCTGCCCAACCCTTCGGAGAATACAGGCGTGAAGTTATGTTATGTATCAATTTGCTTAACAATTAATTTTCATGACTGTTTCCGAATTACATGCCTCTCTGTATTAAAGTACCTAAAACCACCCTTTTCGCTTACGTCAGCTGCTTCACGTTAAAAAGGGAGCAACTAATGAGACCAACCCTACCAACCTCGTTAAAGGATTTGCTCTGCGCGGATTACCAAATATTCTCACAGAACTAATGCTAACTAGAACGCGCAGTTGATTGGCTCTTCATCAAACATGGATCGGAAATGCGGGAATCATTTCCAGTTATGTATTTGCTGTGTTCCAATTAGTGTTGGTTCACACTGTTGTGAATGGTATTTACTTAGTTCTCGATTTGTTTTGACTCTGACCCTTTTTTCGGAAGAGAATAATTGAATAACAATACTCTTGATCAGCAATATGCAGCGTGACACTGACGTTTATTTTATTTGTTATGTTTTATGTAACTTATCACAGGCTATTCAAGTATAATGTTTTTTTTTCTATTTCTAACATTTTTATACAAGCATTCTTTTTCACGAATATAAACGCTTATACTTTTTTACGAAAGATTTTAAAAATTAAATTGTAAATTATGAGTGGGTGAATAGTTCCTTTTTTTTCTTGCAGGGGTATGGACGCGGTTCGCAAAGTTAAATGTAACACATTTTTAATTCCATTGACAGCTTTATCCAATGATAGTCTGTCTTTACGGTTATTAAAGCGCTACAAGGTTCTTTTGGCGCGTGGCCGAAATAGGAACTAACGCCGCCCTCTTGTTTTTTCAGTACATTTAAACAACAAATAATGCTTACCAACAGCGCCCCCTTGTCCACGTCATTCGAGCGCCAAACAATCTTTATAGCAGTGTACTTTGTGAAAGTGTTTTTTATTCTAGAACTAGAAACAGTTCGCCAACTTAAGGCGAAAGCGTCAGGGCAGCCCGCGAAATTAAACATTTCGTACATTTTTGCAATTTGCAGGTCAGTATCACGTTGTATGTTGATCGGCCATGATGATTGATGGTTCGCGGCCATATCAAATATGGCTTTACAGAATTATAATCATAAAAATCATCAATAAAACCCTCTAAGTTAGAATTGACCTCAAAAGTCATGATTTCATGAAATAGTCAGTCATTCAATAGGGTAATTTGAAATTAGACAGTTGTATTAATGATTTTAATATCATACATTATATATAAATACATTATATATTACGGTTGCAAATTTTATCTTATTTTGATCAACATATAACCTGACAATGACCTGCAAATTGCAAAAATGGCAAGAAAATTTGAATTTCGAGAACTACCTTAGCGCATCCCCCTTAACAAAAATGCAAAAGAGGTCCAAGTCTGTATCAGTTTAGCATTAGCAGTGCTCTGTTTACTTTTAATTAGCGGCTGTTCACTCTCGCCAGGTTTGTGTTAAGGAGCCTGTTTTATGTTTCCTTGTTTAGTTATTAAACTAAGTTTTAACAGCAAGGATTTTGTTTTAGTTGCAGAAAGTTAGTTAGTTTAGTTTCTTCTCTGTTTTGTATGATAGCTGCTACTCTTAGCGCCTTTCATTTATCGCATTAAAAACATAAGTATGAAGGCAGGTGATGCCGTCTCGTTTTGTTCCGAAGTTACTTCGTATAAACGTACAACACATATCAACTCGGATAGGGGGTAGGCGATTATGTAACGATTTCGATTAGTGGGCGTTGCATTAAGGAGTTTCATACATAGAGTACTGAATGGCTCCAGTTGATATGGTGACGATATGTGTGCTATGACGTTTATTGAGATTCCTTTAGAATGATACTGGCTGATTATAGCCAGTCACTCTTATCTGAATTCGAAATTCGAAAGTCTGTGTGGCGCGAGAAAGTCAAAATTTTGTTTACCAGTGTTACTGTCACTCTAGCAGAGCGTCGCATCGATGATTGTAGTACGTAGATGATTTTTGAAAAGGGTTAATAAACTTCTTCCTTTAATTTTAACTGTTTGATGTTTTAGAAAATTTGGTAACACCGAAAGGTTTATTAAAGTAATAGGTACCCAATGGATCGGTGGCGGGGATCTCTCGCGTCCGGCCCTGGTCCAGGCCTTTTCAAAAATCATCTACGTACTTGAACTTTGATACCAGTTATCACGGTTACATCGAAAGGTCTGTTAAAGTATTAGGTACCCAATGGATCGGTATTCGAATTCTGGGAATTTTTCAAAAATACACAAAAGTAGGGTTTTCTCGAATCACAATGTGTCACAATATCACGTCCTAGAAGGAATACGTCAAATTACAAGTCACCCAGGTTTTTAGGTAGTATAACTTAATATCATACCCAGGTTTATTTTCAATGAGTAAAAGCAAAACAAAAGGTTAAACATAAATTAAAACTAAATCCAATCGAATACCTTAATGCTTTTAACTAATTGGGTATTTAGACAAATATAAAGAAAATGCCTGAAATATAATTATAATATTATATTTAAATTTACTTTAAAACAAATCCTATTAAAAGCTTTGGAAAATTTTAGTTAAACTGAAATAAGTTTTCATTTACGCACCTACTTAAATAAAACAAATTAGTTTCCAATGAGTTTAAAGAAGATACTTTTAAATGTCAAGTTGTATTTAAAATGTTTTAAATTAGCAGCTGTTTGAGATGGTATGTATTTTTGTTTTAAATTACAAATTGAAGTTCATTTTCGTGTTTGTCTGTGTGATTGCGTTTTTCTTGTAAACTCCGCAACGGATATGGGTGCGGTTTATTATCGTTAAGAGAATTTCTTCCAAAATGTTTATGTGTAAATTACATGAATATTAACTTACATAAAATAACGAAACTAAGATATTTTGTCAAGTCGCATAAACTAAATTAATACTTATAATCAGAACTTGTTGAATGATGATTACTTACATGTACAGCACCTACATTTTGCAATAGGAGTTAATGTACAGTTTGTCTAAAATCTCCAATAGCATCGGTAAACAATTGTCCATGTTATGTTTCTGACATGAATCACTGCAACGTCAATAGACCAGCCGTCACCAGCCACCAGAAAGAGAATTACTTTGTCCGTACATACGATAATTAAAATCTCAATGACTAATTCATTTAGGCAGATTTTTTTTAATAATTGTTCTCCTAATTAATATTATAAATGCGAAAGTGAGTTTGTTTGTCGCTTTCACGCTAAAACGGCTGATCAGATTTGGATGAAATTTGGCACATGAGTAGATCATAACCTGGATTAGAGTATAGGATACTTTTTATCCCGATATTCCTACGGGATCGAGACGAATGCGGATGAAACCGCGGTTCGCAGTTAGTATAATATTATACAGGGTGGCAGGGACATTGACGCGAAAACTGTTACCATGGATTAAGTACATGATTTGAAACCCCTGCTTTGAAATTTTGCGTCGGTTATTAAAAAAAAAATCTGCAGAATTCTTCAAAATCACGTACTGAATCCATTGTATCAGTTTTCGCGTCGATGTCAAAGTCAAAGTCAAATAATTTATTTCAATTAGGCACAAAAAAGGCACTTTTGAACGTCAACATTTACAGAAAAATAATAATTGATTCTAGTCGCCCCTGCCACCCTGTATATTATAAATGTAAAAGTTTGTATATATGGATGTTTGTTACTCAATTACGCAAAAACGGCTAAACGGATTGAGATGAAATCTGGTAGACAGATAGTTTCTAACCGGGATTATCGCATATGATACTTTTTATTCAGGGGAAGTACGTTCCCGTAGGATAATTTCCGACGATCAAGCGGGCTAAACCGCTGGCAAAAGCTATGGATAAGTTAAAAAATAAAACTTCAATTCTTCCCTCCATCAAAACACGTCTGCTTTACTTGAACAGTGATAAACATAGCCCAGGCAATCTCCCTTGTTTTATTAACACTATCAGCTTGGAATGACGTTGATATTTAATGAGGGGCGCCGGGCAATTTGCATGCAAAATAAATGCTATCTTGAGTTTGGCGAGTACACCTGTGGGCTCGTGACGTCATGTTCGACAGGCCGCCATACTGTATGTTTGGGTTTATAGAATTACAACATTCATTTGTTTTCGGAACTGACGAGTGGATAACGATTTGTGTGGAACAGAAGTGTTAAATTACTTTTTCATTACGTTGTTTTCGCAATTTCTCCCCAAGGGTAGTCAGATAGGAAATGTCGACTCCATCTGCTTATTTTTTTTATTTACAGAATAAACAACTACTTTTCATTTCATATGACGTTCTAGAGCCAAATCTCGATGTTATTAGGCTACTTATTAAATAATAAAAAAAAAAAATCTTTATTTCTCCAAAAACATACAGAGTTTGAAATACAGTGTGATATTTGGTTTAAAAAATACATTTATTATAGTTTATGTTGCAAAATCTGTACAAGAATAAAATTCACTACCTCTTAAGCTAGGGTATACCTGTATTGTAAGAGGTAGTTTACGGTCTATAATCAACAAAAACTTATATCTCAAGTGGACTGTGTCATTCTACTGTATGGTAATAATAAAGTAGAATTGTATGTTGTGTGTTAGTGTATGTGAGTGGTGTGTATGTGTAAGTGTGAGTGTATGTGTGTGTGTAGGTGTGGGTGTAGGCGTGTGTGTATTATACAAGAAAGGTGAGTAAAGACTCCGTGTAAGAATAATCCTTAAGGAGCAGCCACTCTGTTACTTTAGATTTTAGTGCATTTGAGTTTAGTTTTATAATATTGAGATGCTTGTTAATGTTTTTATAGATATGGGTACTTAGTATATAAAATTGATGTTTGGCGAAAGTGGTCTTATGTTGTATATTTGGTGAAACGTACGTGCATTTGTTTGTAATATGAGGAGGAAGGCCCGCGTGCTTTCTAAGGGTGGATTTCAGCACATAAAGCTGACGGACCGTAAGTACTTTACAGTCAGAGAAGAGTTCAGTTGTTGGATACCGGTAGGGTTTTTTCGTCATGACTTTAAGTATTGCTCGCTGTGCTCTTTCCACCCTCAGAAATCTAGTCTTAGCCGCACCGCCCCACGTAGGTATGCAATAACCAATCACTGATTGGCATAGTGCGAGGTACACCATTTTAAGAGTTTTTAGGTCGGCGGATTCTCTAAGAGACTTAAATATATGTATAAGACGTAAAGTTCTGGTGGTGACGGCGTCAATTTGTCGGTCCCATCTCAGTCCGTCGTCTATGTGTACTCCGAGGTATTTAACGGTTTCGGATCTAGCAAGCGGAGGACAAGTGCAAGGGGTGGACGAGTTTGTGCAGGAATGGGGAGTTATAGTAAAAGAAGGAGATGGTTTAGCATTTCGACGTATAGCAAAGGGAATATAAGTAGTCTTTTGTAGGTTTAATGTAAGAAGGTTCGAGTTTAACCACATCATAACTTTAGCCATGGCCACCTCCGCATTAGCTTTCACAGTGTCCCAAGAGATTCCGTCTACAAGAATTGCAGTGTCATCTGCGTAAGCGTAAATCTTACCATTTGGGAGACTCAGTCTACAGAGGTCATTTACGTAGATCTGAAATAGGGTGGGGGAGAGGATCCCCCCCTGGGGAACACCATAGGACACGAGAAACTCATCACTTAGGTGCGTATCAATTTTAATGGATTGCTTACGGTTTTTAAGGTAATCCTTAAATATTTCTAGCGGCGGCGGCGTATTAAGACGTCAATGTGAAAAATATAAAAAATAAGTTTATAAAACAATAGCCTGACTACGGAAAAATAAAAGTGACCTTAAAGTACGAAACAAGAAAATATTTCAGACAGAAATCAAGACATAGGTACAAAAATGGTTGATTTCTGTCTGCAATATTTTCTTGTTTCGTACTTTTAAGATCACTTTTATTTTTCCGTAGTCGTGTTACAGATTTAAAAAAAAAAAAAAATTTATACTTTTCTGTTATAACGCTTGATATACGTTACAACAACGATAATGAGAGTAATACAATCAGTAATTAATCGAGAAAAATATGTGGCCGAGTATTATATATACATATCTTTTATCTAAATAATAATATTCAGAGAAAAAATCTACAACTGAACAACCGACCGACCACTATTTTTATTACCTACTTTTAAACAAAGAAACCAAAACAAACGAAAACAATACTACCAAACGACTTTGTGAGACAGAACACGAATGAGGAAAATATGTAGCTGAGTATTATGTATCTTTTATGTAAATAATTATATTCATATTGTTTTCAATATACTTTATATATGACAGTATGACATGCCATGATGAAAAAAGAAATAAATGTAAGTCGAAACAAAGAGGCCACATATTTAGCACCTTCGTCTCAAATCGTCTAGTTGTCAAGTTCCGAAGGCTGTTTCGGTTTTACTGTTCCTGTCTTGGTATTAAGGTCGTGTCATTACAAATCGTTACTATTTATTAAGATTTGATTAACTGCGCGTTAGTATCATTTTATTTTATTTAATCATGCTTTTTATTATTGTATAATATGTATTAATTTTACAGCTGCGCCGTACGTAGCGCAGTCTCACTTTTGCTTGTTTTTTAATTTAACAATTTAAACATATTTATTTACTTAGACAATACGATATATATACATATTTATATCAATGAACTCGTTAAGACCTTTCTTTTGGTATCAATTATGGCAATTATTTTTCGAGGTCTGAAATTTACGTGTATAGTCCACTATACCATTTTATCATTTAATCAATTATAATTTTAATAAGCTATAAATATGTTATGTAAGCCGTTTTTTGTGCATGTGGTGTTAACCAGTAATTAATTGTTGCACTTGAATATGTTACTCTTGTTATTAAATCAGAAATGTATATAGTGTAAACAACTTTTGGTTAACCTAAAAAAAAAAAAGAAAAAAATATATATTTAGGGAGAATTTATATAGCCTATGTCACCCGTACCATTATTTCGAACTGATTGATACCTCATTTATTAAAATCGATCTAGTAGTTTAGGCGCTATGGTGGAACACACGTAACAGCATACATACATATACTGCTAATATCATAACCCTTCCTTTTGGCGTTGCCGTAGTCGGGTGAAAACAACGAGATCACCCTATAGCCCCTGGGGTACAGTGATCCCAATGCTTGAAAGACGGATTTGTCAGAACATTTTGCCATCTATGTGAACGTTTTGTCCTCGTAAATGAAGCCCTGTACGTCACCCCATTTTCAGAACAAATAAAATCAAAACACCACACGAATAAAAAAAAACAGAATGGAATAAAAAACAAGCGAATACGCAAAACAATCTCGTTTAAAAAATGTGACGTAAACGAAAACAATAGATAGGACTGTATTGTATTCACAAAATTGGTTCATACCACTCCGATAGTGCTGGCCAGTTTAATATTTAACGGGACCGGGATATAAAAATACGGGACTTGCATTTTTAAAGCGGTTTATCGATTCCGTACCGAACGGCGCTGAAAAGTTCCAGAGGCTGGGTTTTAAATGTTAAAGAGAGAGAGAGAGCGGTTACACACACATGCTTGCTGCTCTTACACGGGTTGCTTAAAAATGTAAGTATATGGGTTAGGTTGGTGTACAAGTTTTCCTCAAGATACCTTGGCTTATAGGCAGTGTGTTCTTATTTAAGGAAACCGTTTGTGTAGCTCCGTGCTAACTTTTTCAACTAAGAACTAGATCCCTCAGGCGCGAACTTTTGCTTCTACTTCCAGAGTTATTTGGAGTTTTACGAAAACAAAGTTTATGCTAATTCGATGTTTAAGGGTACATAATAAGTTTTTTTAAAAGACATCCAACGTCTATGTTACCAAGAATCAATCTGTTTAGCCTTTTCCCAACTATATTTGGGTCGGCTTCCAGTATTTAGCAACTGCTGTTTGTAGCAACTGTCCATCTGGCCGTAACTGGGTAATACGATACCCCTTGGTAAGACTGGTTGTCAGACTTTCGGGCTTCTGACGACCCGTAACGACTGTCAAAGATTTACGAATGACAGCTGGGACCAATGGCTTAACGTGCTTTCCGAGGCACGGGGTGTCGGTATGTAATGATGGTCACCCATCCATAGACCAACCCCGGTAAGCGTAGCTTAACCTGATGGGTTGCGGGAAAGTCCGAAAGGGATACCGAGGCCCCTGGCAACGTACAGGCAACTGAAGGAACACGGGTGGGTTTTAGTCAGTAAGAGTCTCCACCCAGAGCGGGAGAAGTTATTTGATAATTAAAAAAAAAAAGGTTTGTTATAATGCTGTTCAAAACCAAAAGTATAGGCTACCAATACCTGAAGCATAATTCAAATCAGTACATAACAATGCGAGTTTACTAACTCGCATTATAGTAAACTCGCATTGTACAAAACGCTTCTCTAAAGGAATTTTGAATCGTTCTCAATTCATACGTTGTACAATGCGAAATATATTAAACAATTAAGATATTAATTTTGTAGGCATATTTAAATAGTGAATTGAATGTGTGAAGTGAATTTTCGCTCGCATAATTGTTATTTGAATATGTGTAAAGGCTGAGGTAGGTACAATTATTCTTAGATAATTTCTCATTGAACATGACGTAACGATACCAATGTTATATATTTTAATCTCATCATCTCATCAGCATTGGGCCTCGCCCAAGCACGCCGTTATACGCAGGTCATGGACTTGGAATAGGACATAATGTTATCTATTCTAATCGAATCCAATGATACCCCCCCACTCAAACGACTTCTACTCCTACTCCTTCAGTGTGCACGCGGTTCGGTTGTGGAATTCACTTCCGCCTAACATTAGGGACTGCCAAACTGTCGCAGTTTTTAAAAGAAGAGTGAAAGAACACTATCTTTCCACTTCGTCATAGTTGCACATTTTGTATTTTTTATTATATTATATACTATATTATAATTATTAGTATAAATATTTTAGTGATATTTATTTTAGAAGTATGTTTGTAAGTATATTGTATGTTTATTTTAAAATTAGTGAATAGTTAAATGTTTTTATTTTATTTTCTCTTGTACTGTTACACACGTTGTCTAAATCTCTTTTTATCCCCATTCCTATCGCAGGTATGCTGGAAGAGATTTCTTTAGAAATAAGCATCATCTTTGTACGTATTTTTCTGTTCCTTTTTCTTGTCTGTTCATATGTGCGTACATAAACTGTTAAATAAATAAATAATATAAAGATAAAAAAATTGTTGGTTTGTATGTAGGTCTCTCGTCATCTTTTTTTTTTTTTTTTGGTGGCAAATTATCAAATAACTTCTCCCGCTCTGGGCTGAGCAGGAGGGCGTGTCAGACTCTTACTGACTAAAACCCACCCGTGTTACTTCCGTTGCCTGTACGTTGCCAGGGGCCACGGTATCCCTTTCGGACTTTCCCGCAACCCTGTTTCTTAGATCATCTTAAACGAGCATAAGAACACTTGAGCGATCATGTCGTTTCTTCTTTGCATGAACAACTTATAGGAAAAACCTATAATTACATTAGATTTTATTAAAAGATGTTTAGTTGAACTGTGGATCTTCAAAGAGAAAACTGATTAGATGAGGACCGCAAAAAGATACCTACACATGCAAACCCACCCGTGTTCCTTCCGTTGCCTGTACGTTGCCAGGGGCCACGGTATCCCTTTCGGACTTTCCCGCAACCCCGGCAGGCATCGGTCCTATCGGACCCCTTCACTTGCTGACATCTCTTTGAGGCGCGCGTGGAACACAACGCGCCGTCGACCCAGGCCTGGTCCTTATCGGACGGCGAGCTACCCATTGCTCACCGTCCGCTGTCTCTCGTCATCTTCGGAACTACTGATGCGATTCCGATAATTCTTTCACGAACGGGAAGCTACAGTGTTATCGAGTGTCATAGGATATAGTTTGTGTTAAAACAAGAAATTTCACGCGGTCGCTGTGGCGGGCAGAATCTAGAGTGTAATAATTAAACTGTGAGTGTGTAGTTCACACACAATATTTACGAATAGAATTATACCAACATATCTCTGGTCATAGCAGATATTACGCCAGAAAGGTGAAGAGATAGCAACAGTCATATTCTAGCGAACCATACAGAAATATATTAAAATGTTGTTTAACCTTTTAAAAATGTGAAAAAAACATTTGAACCCGAAACCTCGCGCATGAGAGGCGAGGCCTAAAACCATGGTCATCACGACATTTTTAAATATTAGCATAAATGAATATTTATAAAAACATTTAAAAATATATAAAACTAGCTATTGCCAGCGGCTTCGCAGTGTGCATGTCGGAAATTATCCACGGAATTATACTACCGGAATAAAAAGTATTCAATGTCTTATTCCAGGTCATGGTCTACCCATGTGCCAAATTTCATTCAAATCCGCTCAGCCGTTTTAGCGTGAAAGTGTAACAAACAAACTCACTTTCGCATTTATAATATAAGTTAGAATAGCAACCCAAGCTATAAAAAGAGAAACCTTACAATACGAGCCGTGTCCAGAAGTACAGCGCTCTGCATCGAGCCCTTGATCCGTTGCTTAACGAGAGCCTCCCCAGGTGTTGTACGATTATTATTTTAACTTGATGTTTTCCCACTGCTCGGCTGTTCTTTAGATTACAGCATTTTTAGGGTTCCGTACCTCAAAAAAATACGGAACCCTTAGAGGACCACTCGTGTATGTCTATTCTTACCCATATTTATTCTTAAGTCTCAACAATCATTCAGTATATAACTGATTTTCGGTCTATATTTTCTTTATAACGGAAAAACAAAAAGAATAACAGAAACTGACAAATAACACTAAAAGCCAATTATCGAAATACATAAAACTGCCCAAGAGGAGGGAAGACAAACAAAGCCAAGTTTGACGGGAACATATAACATGTCACCACTTGTCCGCCTTGAGGAAAACAGGGGCTGGGCGGGACTGTTGACAATGTACCTACGTGGAAATGTACAGAGTGGAATGGACTGGATAATATTTTTGATATACCTATATAAGTTATATTATATTAGTCAGCTACTGACAAGATCGATCCTGCCGTTTCAGAGATTAGCCGAAACAGACTGACAGTTTTTTTAATAATTGTTTTTACGGTCCCGTACCTCAAAAGTAAAAAACGGAATCCTTATAGGACCACTTCGTTGTCCGTTCGTGAGTCTGTCAAGACCCTTTTTCTCAGGAACGCGTCGAGGTATCAAGTTGAAATTAATATCAAATTTATGGTATATTGCAGTTCTAAAAAATCAAGCTTCTAAGTCAACGCAATAAAAAAAATACGGCCATTTATGCGATATATTTTGATACTCGCAAATAAATTAAAACCTACAGGGTACTTCCCTTTGACCTAGAATCATGATATTTGGCAGGAAGCACGGTCTCACAGCACATATAAAGGAAAAAGTCCGAAAATTGTTAATTAGTAGTTTTATCAAACAACATTTGTTTTTGCGATTACAAACTTACATTTGCAGTTGGAAAATTGACCGTGACGTATATCGATGTATGGGAGAATATGTTTTTCAACTACAATAATTTATTTTTTTGGGATAAATTCATCCCAACAACAGAACCCTTCACACACGCACTTGGCCGGTTTTTTATTATAAGTAGGTACCGTATATACTTTCATATGCATTTAGTAAAAAGTTGTTATTTTGACATTACAGACACTTCAATCAATTTTATTTATTTGTATGTATACATCGATGGCTACTAGTGTTGAAGATTTCAGGCAATCAAACCGGGGTTTACTTGTTTTGTTTTCTTTAATGCGATTCAGTTGTTTCAGATCAACATGGAAATTAAATAGATATCGCAAATGGCAGGTTGGTTAGTTTTGAACCCGCACCCAGTTAATCCATAGACTATCACCACAACACACCCTTCTTATCATAAAAGTTTTATTTTATGTTAAAGTTACGTCTTAATTATGGAGATTAAGCGATATTATGGGGCTATAAACGGTTATTATCATTGGGCGAACGATCAAAGCAAACTGAAGTGGCAGTGGGCTAGCCATGTTTGTCAAAGGACCGATGGCAAGTGCAGCAGACGAGTCCTGGAGTAGAGATCGCGTATCAGCAAGCGTAGCGTGGGACGCTCCCCAGCTAGATGGACCGACGATCTTACGAAAGTGGCTGGGACAGACTGGATGCGGAAGGCGGAGGACAGGGTGTTGTGGCGCAGCCTATGTCCAGCAGTGGACTGCGATAGGCTGAGTTGATTGACTGATTGAACGATCAAAGTACGTTATCTATTAGGTTGGGGAAAAAGTCTTTTCGCATTATAGTATGTATGAACTTGTAATAAAATCTCTTTGGCTATACTATGTGTATCTGGCTGGTTTTGGTATCATTGAAAGTTTAAATTTTAAAGAACATAATTCCAAATTCAAATTAGGAAAATGTGTGATTTTTATTTGTTTTTCGTACTGTCAAGATGAGTGAATCTAATGAAGAAATTCGATACATTTTAAAATTTTACTACAAAAAAGGTAAAAATGCAACGCAAGCCGCGAAAAAAATTTGCGATGTTTATGGACCTAGTGCAGTGTCTGTGAGAGTAGCACAAATTTGGTTTAAGCGTTTTCAATCCGGAAATTTTGATGTCAAAGATGCACGTCGCTCTGGTCGCCCTATTACGGATAAAATGGATGCCATTTTTGAAAAAGTGGAGCAAGATCGGCATATTAGTAGTTACGACGTAGCTGAAGAACTGGGAATTGACCACAAAACAGTTTTGGCGCATTTGAAAAAAACTGGGTACACAAAAAAGCTCGATATTTGGGTACCTCACGAGCTCACTGAAAGAAACCTAATGAACCGTGTACTCATTTGTGATTCTTTATTACGACGTAATGAAACCGAACCATTTTTGAAGAAGCTGATAACTGGTGATGAAAAGTGGATCACGTACGACAAGAACGTGCGAAAAAGGTCGTGGTCAAAGGCCGGTCAGGCTTCACAGACTGTGGCAAAACCCGGGTTAACTCGCAACAAGGTGATGCTGTGTGTGTGGTGGGATTGGAAGGGCATTATTCATTATGAGCTGTTACCACCAGGCAGGACCATCGATTCTGAACTCTACTGCGAACAACTGATGAGATTAAAGCAAGAAGTTGAGAGAAAGCGGCCGGAATTAATCAACAGAAGGGGTGTGGTTTTTCATCATGATAACGCTAGACCTCACACATCTTTAGCCACTCAGCAAAAATTAAGAGAGTTTGGCTGGGAGGTGTTAATGCATCCGCCGTATAGTCCTGACCTTGCACCTTCAGATTTCCACCTGTTTCGGTCTCTTCAGAATTCTTTAGGCAGTGTCAGGTTAACATCACGGGAGGACTGCCAAAACCACTTGTCGCGGTATTTTGATCAGAAGTCCCAAAATTTCTATAGCAATGGGATCATGTCCCTACCTACAAGATGGCAAAAAGTTATCGAACAAAATGGTACCTACATACTTTAGTTAAATGTAAACATACTATGTTAAAAAATGTTTTGAATTTTCTTAAAAAATACGAAGAAACTTTTTCCCCAACCTATTATAAAGCTGAACAGCAATGTCAAAAAGCGCTGTGTTTAATTAACTACTGGCTGTTGCCCGCAAATACGTTTGCGCATCATTTTTAACACCAAGTAGAATGCCCAAAAATATTTATATGGGCTTAAAACTCAGACTCGTTTTTTTTTAAACTTAGGCGGATTATAAGGGCCATCTACATGTATGCTACTATCGTACATATAAGTTTTTTTAATCGACTCACTGCTTTGTTAATTTTGGAAGATGGGTATGGATCCACATCTTTTATACATACAAAAATAATTTCGGATCAAAGGTAAACAGTATTCGTTGCTACATTTAGAAATAAATACAATTATTATACTAGTCTGTTTTATAACTTTTTGTAACAGGTACGCAGAGATCCCATTCGCCACCGGCGGTGCGTCAAAATAAAATAATCTAAAGTTTTGTAACGTAACCTCTGATAAAGGTACTCGTTTGTTTTTATTTATTACAAAATGTTCCCTATCTCTGTAAATAGATGAATGAGTGTGGCCGAGGCTGGGCTCAATGCCCAGTAGGGGGCTACTGGAAAAGCCTATTGTCCAGCAGTGGACTGCAGTTGGCTGGTAAATGGCTGGTAATTGTGATTTTTGCAGCCATCAGAGGTTTTTGCCCTCAATATTCTCCGTGATAAATAAGGCTTTGTGTTTGTAAGACTGTATAGATAGGTATGTGTATGTGTGATTGGATCTTAGGACCTAATATCTACAGCGTGTTGACATTTGGTCTACTATATTGAACCCGGGTCCTTGTGCTCGTAAAACCGCAAATTGAATTGTTAGACGCCTTTCAGCAAGATTGACTAATGTTATTGGGAAGAATACTGGGTATGAAGTCCAATCTGGGAAATAAGCTGATCGACTATAAACGGCAAATAATCACTGACGTATCCAAAATAAATGTAGAAGTAAATATGTGCAAGTTAGAGTAATTAATAGGCCTTTTTTCTGTGCTATTTTATTTGCTTAGTACTAATCCACCTATCATGTTCCCTCGACTGGGACACAGGAGGTAAGGAAGGTTCTTCAAGAAGGAGTGGGCTGTAATCTACTTCGCGGGCCCAGTGCGGGTTGTCACATGTCTTAGATCTTTTGGTTCAAGGACATGCCGGTTTCCTCATGATGTTTTTCTTCACCGTTTTGAGACTCACGTGATGATGACATTATTTACACAAAGTAAAGCACATGCCTGGGTTCGAACCCATGACCTGCAACTCGTAAGTCAGAGCCGTTACCACTGGGCCATCACTGCACTAGAGAAAAACAATAAATTTAAAGACAGCAAAATGCATTTATTGGCATTACAGCAAAATAAATACACTATAAATATAAAGTAAGGCAAAATCGTGTAACTGCGTTGTTTTTCTAAACTACGAATTTAGAGATAATAGTTTAACATAATAATTAAAACCTTATTCTCCTATTTATTAAACTTTTTGAAAGTCTGCAAACGCTTATGGTAATAACAATTTAAGTACTTTTAATATTATTCTTGCTAAGAATTTCAATTCAGGGTTTAATTTAATTAATTATTTATGAACGTGTTACTCGTAACAATGGAAATTAAGTTAACGAGTAAAAATCTTTCAGAAACTAATCGTTTAAAGATACTTAAAAAATAAAACTATGAATCTCTAATTGATTGGATTAATTCAATAAGACCATGTTGCCTGATCATTGACAAGTCGTCCTATACAAAATTACTAAACAAAAAAAAAAGAAAACAAAATACTCAACTCTCAAAAACAGATCAAAAGTTCAAAACAAGATCACTTTCAAGCATTGATCAGCAGATTTTTTTATTCAATCTCAGATTTGATGAATATTACTCTCTTTTTGTGGCAGTCGAGAAACAACTCGACTCAAAGTAAAGCATTGAAATGTGAGGATTATAAACTCATATGCAATGGCCAAGGGAGATATTTCTCAGAGTTTAGCAGGACTATGAATAATACACCAGTGGACACTGTAACCGGACATATTTAGAGCGGAATTATGCTCTGGGGAAGTAATGTATCTTATGGCAAATTAATGGAATTCATTACAATACGAAAGCTTCCTAATTTGAAAGCCATTCGTTTGCAGCTCGGTGCGAGCTACGCCGTAGCAGAGTGGGAGCTACGCCGTAGCGTGATGCGTAGCAAGATGGAGATGACACTGTAGGGTTGACTTTCATATTCAATGCCTAAAATAATTGGATTGGTCAGTTTTGAATTTTGGTTTTCTCACTACTTAATTAAAAAAATAACTGCATTCATTCACTGACATACAACGCACAGAAGCTAGAAATTTTGTACAAAAGTTCTTTATAATTGAACGAAAAAAATTATGAATGAGATGAATTTAAAAACAAAAACCTTCCTTAAAGAAGGAACGTTTTTAATTCATCCCTAAAGGGGAAGGAAGTTTGTAATTTTTGCACGGCACGCGGCTTGTACAATATCCACTTATTTTCAGACTCGAACGGAAAGAATAAACAAACAAAACGCCAGTCAGTCATTTATAAGGAACGCTTGAAAACAGACATTGAGCAGGCGACGACCTCGTCTCCTGAAACTTTGCAAAATGTCAAGATTTTAATTTAACGATAAAATAGAAAACTTCATGAAACGGACGACAACCCTAGAACGTATTAAAATAATTTTGGAAGCATTTCTAACACGATTTCTTTTTTTTTAAATTGTTATCTGTTTATAGTTATGAGGAACACTTTTCGTGATACCATTCTAATTTCTGTTTTGAAAATTGCCATTTATTTTGAGTGTGACGATACATCTACAGCACTAGAACATTTATACATACATGTATTTTTGGCTTAGCTACAGTCGAATAAAATAGGTAAAAGTAGTTATTTGTAACCCGTTTCCTATAATTTTTTTTTTTTTTTTTTTTTTCAAGTATATGCACACAGAACATTTTCTAAAACCCATTACAAAAAAGTCTTAGCCTAGGATCACACGGGATGCAAAAACTTCACCATAAAACTAATCTTATGCGAAGCTGCAACGTTGCACTCCAAAGAATTTGTACCTAAGTGCAAAATATACACGTCGGAATATTTTTAAGCTTCTCATCTCTAGAAGCATTAGATCCTAGGCAGGAAGCTCGGAGAGATGTGCTATCCCTAAAAATATTCGTCTACTTGTATTATTTTAGAATTTTATACCGTAAAAGGGAAGGTCTGAAGCTATACATGGTATCGTCGATAATACTATACTAAACACGAGTTCTTTGATGGAATTCATAGAACTGTATGTACGTACTTGCATGACCAGCACGCTTAGCATCACTACAATAGAAACGGGTTTTGTCGAAGGAAGAATAAACAAAATGACATATAAACAATCACCATCTGTCATTTTGTCTATTCTTCCGTCGACAAAACCCGTAAAAAGCCCGTTTCTATGGTTGTCATGCTAAAGTAGTATGTAAGAATGGTAGCAAGTTCTGCCTACCCCATGGGAACTGGGAAGAAAGCGTGAGTCTATGTATGTATGTATTTATTTTTGGTTTAAATGATTGTAATAGTGTTTTAGAACCTTTGAATAATACAAGTAATCGTAATAGTAGGAGATATATATAAAATAAATAGTAATGACGGTTGATGGCAATAGGCGCGCCCCTATTATATAGTCCTCCAGACCGTATTTCGGCCACGGCGGCCAATCTCAACGGAGACTAGTCTTCGAGGCGGGAGATATTGTATTGGAGATATAGTGCACAAGTGTGTGCGCAGACACAGATGCACTCTCTCTTTACTCATTCTCTTTCTAATAGTCCGATAGGACGGCAATCCGACACGAGCGGAGAGAGATCAGCCGGTCTATTCTGTAATAATCTCACGGTGAAAACTTAGGTGAAGTGAACGTGAAGTGAGCTGTCATTCCACCTGCAGCTAGGGACTGACAGCTCACTCTGAGCTCACTTCACTTAAGTTCTCACGGTGAGATGGTTACAGAATACCACTGCAGGTGCAGGACTTAACGTGCGCACCGAGGCACGGGGGTATCACACCGCCGACTTTCAAACTCCGGGCTGTTATTAAGAAATTCCTAATGGAAAAACCCAATAACACTTTGCACAACCCGGAAATCGAATCCAGGACCCCCCGCTAGCAGTCGCGCTTTCGACCACGAGACCAACGGAGCAATTACAAACATTGTAAAATTATACGATATTCTAAACATTTTAACAAGTAATAAGACAGTGTGTTAGGTCAAAATTACAGTTTACGTTTTTTACAATTTGTAGGTCAGTAGGTATCAGGTTATACGAGTATCTTGTTCAAAATATGATTCATGACCGTAAAAAATATGTATTTACAAGGTTCAGCATTACAACGTTCTAAGTTCGAATTGTCTTATTGAATGACTATACTGACCTATAAATTGGAAAAAAAAACGAAAGCAAATTTAAACTTCGCGGGCTACTTTAGCGCATCCCCTTTAAATGCACTCAAGTACAAATTACAGCAACAACCAGAAATTATTCACTCTACTGAAAACAATAAAAAGCCACCTCTTTTTGCATATAACAAACCCTGTAGTGCCGGCTATCGCGTGAGACACTGCGCGTTTACTGCATTTTCCGTGACCGGCCACAAGTGCGATGACCTCAAGCGAAAATAGCCTCAGCTAGGGCGGTTATGAACGTCAATTTAGCTTAACTGGTAGTTATTTCTAGATACGGATTGGGAAGATTATTTTGGTGTAATTTCGACAGGTGCACCGGCAGCAGAGTTTACAATATTGTTGAACAGGAGAAGGGTTTATTGTTAAGCATCGAACGTTTTCAAAACAGCGTTACTAGGTTATAAGTATGATTCGCTTAGTTTTATTTAAAGGTACAAAAATGCTAGGTTTTCATTATTCAATTGACATCACTTAAATTATTTACACGTGGATGTATCCACAACTTATTAAACTGACAGAAACTTACATCTACATTTTAGAAATAAGTGTACTGAATGTTTTACAATTAGCATTTTTTTTTTTTGTTTTATAAAAAGTAAAATGATAAACGTACTAAAAATATTCCTCTCTACTTAATACCGTGGCGAGAAAAGGGTTAATAGACTGTCTGCTCCTGTGGTAAATACTCGAAATTCTACGTTTCAGATATTCGAAGATGGTTCGCGTTTTGCTCGAAAGCTGACGAATACTGACAATATTCCCACGGTATTACCTGTAGACACATTTTAAACGATTTTCTTGTATGACATAGAATGTGATATTTAATTTAAAATCTGGTTCAATATTAGGAGTCAGACGGTGTAATATCATTGTCATGTATTTCAATTACATGAAAAAGTGGGCAGGTAGGTCCCACAAAGTAGTGTATTTACATTGTGGTAGGTCATGTGTAAAGTCAACATTAGAAAAATATATTATAAAAAAGTCAAAAAAAACAAAAGACATCCAATCGACAGAAATTCACGATTGCTACCATTGATTGAATATTACAAGAAGTTCGGTAAAGGTTAGGCAAAAATATACACGATCAATGAACTGAAAGAGAACCATCACTTAACTTGGCTTAACATACAAACATAATCCAATTTATCTTACAAACATATTACTAGCATACCTAACCTCAACGCAGCGTAAAACAAGACTTGTACTGCGACGGTCCCATTCACCTACTGACGCTAGTCAAGTCGTTGACCCGTATCGATGGCCGCCCAGGCCGTTAACCTCACCTGTGACGTAAACGAAACCTAGAAAGCACTGTTTTTCCGCAAACTCCGCTGCCGATTAACTTTTTAGTATCCAGTAAAGCACGGTATCTATTTTGACTGTGTTCGCAAAAAATAGCAGCTTTACACGAATCTGATTCGATCACGGAAAATTCAGTTATGGATTGTTTTTTTCCTGTTTTCTTTGTTGGTTATTGGCGTGAAATAAAAGAGCTGGCAATGTATTAGTATGGTGATTTTTTTCTTCGTAAAATTGGAATGGAGTAACGCAAATGCAATTGTAAGGAAGAAAACAAAAGGTAAATTGTTTATTCTGCATAAACAAGACGCACATTACAAAAGAAGACATAAAATACCGGAATAATCGGAAGTGTGTCGAAAGTTTTTCATACTAGACAGTCATAAAATTGAAAAGACCAGTTCCATCGTCACAAAACAGAGTGATCACGGGGCTAGCATTATCGTTAACTTGAATGCAGCAGGTACAACTTAGCCAAATGGCAATACTGCTAAGAGACACATTGTGACTGTGAAGCCACACTACGATACCTCACGGGGTTTTATGTTTTAACAAAATTATAACCGTGAGTAGATTTTTCTTTTTTCACTTGAATATAGATTTCTATGTTTTTTCTTGGTACCTATATTGGCGTGTGGTAGCAGACGTATAGCAAATAATTTAATTTAATGTTTTGTGTTGCGTAATGTAAATTATTTTACATACTATTGTATAGAATCAAGTTTTTCTAACTAGACAGACAGCTGTGATGCTAGGAAGTTTGTTGCACCACTTCTTCTTCCCAGCTAAAGCACTAGGAAGTGGTGAAGGGTCTGTCTAATGTAATTTTGACGTTCGAAAAGTGCTTATTCTCAGCCTAGTATGATTAAATGACTTTTTAATATTTTCAATTTTTTTATTTGTGCCCAGATAGCAATAGGCTCGCCCTATATTACATGGTACTTGAAGCATATCTGGCAAAATGTGGATGATAGGTGTACCTCTAATGGAATAAGAAATGATTATTATTCTTAAGTTTTACCTGCACCTCGAATGTCCACCTACTGGGCTCATACAGTATAAAATAAAACGAAGAAGAGTACCATCGACACGAAAAGAAGAAGATTGTTAATACAGGCGTGATATTATGTTATGTGATAACTATGTGTGCAACATAATAATTGCGACTACAAGCGACCGTAAACTAAAACATAAAGAAGTCGAAACGACCAAACTTGCTTAGAACGTCTAGTATTTCTAAACTAACTGACCCTGTTGTTCGGTCTCCCGCAAAATTGTGAGCGTGATATGATTAGCCGATATGGTCAATTAGGTCACTGACTTTTGTAACTGGTCGTTCACCCCTATTTTGTAATAATCTAGACTTATAGAGTAGATTTAGAGACATCCTCATCATATATAATTATGGTACAGCCACCATACTGTTCTTGATTGACGCTAATGAAGAAAGGAAGAAAGAAAAAAAATACAACATGAATTATTCAGCACAAACTCAAAGCATTTATTTCAGTTAAACCAAGCACTTTTGAATTTTCAAGGAGCGTAGGTGTAGTAGGTTCCTATAGAGCAGAACGGCCACGAAACTCGATGGAAATTCACACAACTTTCTTCGGTCTTTCTTGACCACAAATTGTAGACTTGTTGTTAAAAAGACTTGTAATGAAATCCTGGTTTTGGATCATTTTCGGAATTCACACATTAAATTCCAAGTCAATTGATTTAATTAACTGTTGTTAATTCGTTCACACACAAGAGCAGTGGTGGCCCAGTGGTTACGGTCCCGACTTACGAGCCGTAAGTCGTGGGTTCGAACCCAGGCAGGCGCTTTACTTTGTGTCAATAATTTCATCACCACTGCTCTCAAAACGGCGAAGGAAAACATCGTGAGGAAACCGGCATGACATCTACGAACCCGCACCTGGGTCCACCGCGTGGTAGATTACAGTCCACTCCCTGTCGAAGAGAGCAGGCCTGAGTGCCAGCAGTGGAAACATTATAGGCTGATTATGCTATAAATTCCTTCACTGATTGATTTGACACACGTGATTTGACGACAGCACTTTTTTTTTGTGTTTCTTCATAGTCAACAGTGGCCCTATTAGTGAAGTTCGGGCGTTTTGGGGGACTATCTTATGTAATTTTGACGTTCAAAAAGTGCTGGTTCTCAGCCTAGTTCGAAGTAATGACTTTTGATTAGGATTTTCATAACGTTATGAGTGATTGACAGAATGTCAAAGAGTTTCCGGAACCAATCATACTGAAAAAAAAAATCTTCAGGATTAAAGTAGTTATACTACTTCGAGTTCCACAAACCCATTGAGTCCGCCCACAGACACGATAGTCCAAATCCAACGTTACATAAGATGGCATGTTATGTAAGCAATCAATACAATTTGGAAGTATGCCAGTATTATGCCAGTATTACCAAAGTTCCAGACAAAGAGGGCAACACTGATTCTTAACAGGCATATCTTGTAGTGTTGCTTCTTGTGATTTTATACTTGGGAAAAAAAATATAGTACTTTTTTGTCGCGTTTCTTTTCTACATCAGTATGTTAATTTAAGAAGTGGTAAATCAGCAACGAGATATTGGGATTGAACTGTCCAGTTTGTAGTCCATTCTAGTCTATCAATTAATCAACTCGTATCGCAGTTCACTGCTGGACATAGGCCTCACCCTAGCTGCGCCACAATACCCGGTCCTCCGCCTTGCGCATCCAGTCCTTCCAGTCAATAGTCTAATCTGATCAATGAATATTCGTCTAACCAAAAACTTTTGGTGCAGTATTAGGGTCCCCAAAACTTATTTATATGACCTACTCTTTGGTTCAAACCAAAATACAGTCATAAAGATATTATAAATAAAATGAGGAGAATAAAGTAATGATGTTTTTTTTGGAGGTACACCTTTCAAAATGATAACCTTTTAACCCAAATGATCTGGGAAGGGCTTATTTAAAATATAGGTATAAATGGAATCATCGATACGACGAAGTATGCATTAAGTCCGCATATGTACCACAACTATACCAGAGTACCTACATGAAGTTTAAACGAACAAAACAATCAGTCTGCTGAAACCTTTCTTAAATCTTTATTTAGTTCCTGGGAATAAATTATCTATAGTATTGCTTCCCTCTTTTGGTAATAAAAACATGAAATATAAAATTACATTCGTCTGAATAAAAGGTAAAGTGATTCTGCAGTCGCACTCGCTGAATACCCTGCTACACGGCTATCCGGCTATACGGCCACCCGGCTATACGGCCACCCGACTATCCGGGTCACGCATATCTGCATAGGGTAATCCGAGCGGCTCTAAAAGGCTTTCAACTCGAAAATGTTGCAAATTTAAAGCGTGTTACTGCTATACCAAGTAGTGTGATGTAACTACCAGTAGGTAATACCTACTAGATATAATGTAGAAAACGTAAAATGTATTAGGAAGTTCAAAAGTTGGAAAATTTTGGCTATTTTAACTTCTAACTTGTGTATATGTTAATATCAGACGTAATCTCCTTTACAGAAAGTAAAGGAGATTACGTTAGCAGAAATGTCTGTCAAAACATTTGTCAGTAAGATTGATTGCTCAGGGGGCGCCAGACCTCTAAAGCTCTTTCCACACATATAAGGACCGGGCCGTGGCACACACAAGGCAGGTAGGTACTGAAGCTCCGTCAACGGCCCGGACACATACGTGTGCGACCGAGTTCATATAAAATGTACGCACCGATAAAAAAAATTGAGCCCCTGATGGGGCACGGTCCTTGCACGTCCCGGGCACGGCCATGATAACCGATAGTTTAATTAAAGCTTCTGGATCATGGAGCAGGCCTTCGAGGTTAATTCGTAACACACTTACAATGGCAATGCCTTTCATTTTGTCAGTTCAACATCATTCATTGCGATAATTACGTTTTTGAGCAGATACATTTTTGAAACATATGAAGCAATTTCCCTTAAAATCTTGAGATTGAAAGTGTATAACGCAAATAAATAGATTGGATTAATTAACAAAGAAACATAACATAACATCACGCCTGTATTCCCTGAAGAATTAGGCAGAGGTGTACCTATAGTACACCCACATTTCGGCAGTTATGTTTAAGTCCCATGTAATAGGGGGCGAGCCTATTGCCATCAACCGTCATTACTATTTATTTTATATGTATCTCCTACTATTACGATTACTTGTCTTATTCACAGGTTCTAAAACACTATTACAATCATTTAAAGCCAGTCTTTCCCAACGTGGGCGATAACGCCCCCTTGTGGGCGCTGCAGGCCTAAAGGGGGGCGGTAAGAGACCCAGAAAAAAAAGGGGGCATTGTGTAGGGCAGTGATGTCAAACCCCCGTCCCATGGGGCCCTTAGGGCCCCACGTGAGATATTTCTTGGCCCCACTTATCAGTTAAGAATCCCCACTTTTTTGTGTAAAAGGCCCCACCAGTCGTTTGAAATTCCCTCTTTTTGGTGTAAAGGGGGGCGTTAAGAAATAATTTATTCTTAAAGTGGGCAGTAGACAAAAAAAGGTTGGGAACCCCTGATTTAAACCAACTCAGGACTTATGAACTAGGTAGGTAATAAATAGATATATAATATAATAGGTAACAAATTCAGACTCCGGGATACTGAGCAATTCCAGATGGCAAAACCCAATAACATTATGCCCGACTCGGGAATCGATCCCAGGACCTCGTGCTCAGCAGTAGTGCTCGCGACCACTAGACCAACGAGGCAGTAATTTTAATTAATTAACAATTAACGCGAGATGGGCGGACGACATTGTATTACCATCACGGATAGAACCTGGATGAGGCTGGCACAGGAACGTGGGGATTGACACAAGAAGAGAGAGGCCTATGTCCAGCAGTGGGGGAAGTCAGGCTCAAACTCAAACTCAAACTCAAAGCATTTATTTCAAATAAACCAATTACAGGCACTTTTGAATTGTCAAGGGGTCGGTCAGTCAGAAATATGAAGCTAGTCGCCCATTCCAAAGCGTAGTAGGTACCTATGGAGAAGAACGGGCAAGAAACTCCACGGACACTCTTTTAAATAAAATAAAATGGTTACATAATATTGGTTACATCATTCATATTGAAGTTATACATGTGAGAACGATGCAAAACATTAAAAGCGTCCGTTAGAAATAAAAATATAAATAAAATTAAAATCGCCGTGGCAGCTAAGAGATGACCAGTCCCTGCTGACGGCGCCCGTTCACGAACATGATGCATGGATTAGCACCATTCAGCTCAACCATTTTAAAGGGAGCTAAATGATCCAACACACGCGCCACCGCCAGCGAGACATTAAAGTGAGCATGACATACTCTCAGCCGCCAGGGCACATTCAAGTCAATGAAAGACATACCCAGTACCTAAATGGTAGCTTTATAGTCGGTACATAGTACTCACACATGTGCTATGCAATTATACAATGCTAAGACATTGAATTTATACAATGCAAAGATAGTTTTTCAAATCTTCAGGCTATGTATGATAATAATGATGAACGCAATTAGGGTCATTATGTCAGATTTTAAATGTCCGGGGTCGAAAACAGATGTCCTGATGGACTGCTAAAACGTGCCTGTGAATTATGCCTAAAATCAAAACTCCTTTTCTAAGGCAACTCAAATGACACAGAAGTTTGAACAAGAAAGATTTCACTGCTCCTCTTCACATAATAATAGCTTGGTCACACCATTTGAACAGTTCTCTGAACAACTGAAAGTTTCCTCGTTATTTCTCAGTCGAATTTAGGACAATTTATATTTAAAATCCAAAGTCTACGTGATCGTACTGTGAACGATCTACTTCGGAAGTATTCGGGAATGAAGCCCAAGTGCCTGCCAAGAATTGTGAGAAAATATTAAAGTCCCAGGATAGTACATTTTTAAAGTAAATTGAGACAATATTACAGTGAGATTTTTTACGAATCTTGCGTGAGTAATTCGCGTGGTTTGTCGTTTTTTAAGTTGTGGTGGCTGAAACACTTTAAATTAAATAGTACGAGAAACATACATTTACATAACATAACGCCATTGTTCCTCTGAGGGTTGGTCAGAGGTACACCCACATAAGAGAAAATAAGAGACAGTATGATACTATTTCCACTTTAACTGAATTCAAACAACAAACACAATACTTAGAACTCCAACTATCCACATATAGGTAAGATCAAAAGACAAGTTTCTAACATTCTTAGGGCGAAATTCAGTAATAAAACTGAACGCGTTTGACGCCGATAGCACACCTCCGCCGCGAAACCATAGCAGCGAAACCGCAGTAGTTCAATTCAAGTTCCGAACTTGAGTAGCGGAACATGACGCGAGCCAGCTGAATTGAACTACTCCAGTTTCGCTGCTATGGTTTCGCAGCGGAGATGTGTTACCGGCGTCAATCACGTTCAAGAGCTGTCAATGTCAATATCCCACAACAATATTTTATTTTATTTTGTTACCTATGTTTTACAAATGACTGAACCTGACTTGATTTCTGTTCGTCTTTTTCGGGTGACCACTGAAAATAAGCACTGTGCTGTGAGTCCCCCATAGCACAGCATCATGCTGAGTGGACGCCTTCTTGTCACAGTCATGACCTGCAGCTGCCGACTATTTCTGTTGTATACAGATATATTTTGTTTTCTGCTTACCTACTCTTGTCTTTTTGTATGCATGAGTTTCTGTGATTTCTTTCTTTCTTTTCACTGACAGCTTTTCAATACTCAATTCTTTATTGCATTCCATATGTATTACATAGTTGGTATAGACAAGTAAAAGATCAATATGGACCCTATCGGGCACAGCAACATTAGGAGAGAGGAAGAGGGCATTAATTAAGTATTAGATGTGTTTAATTGGATGTATAATTATTTATATATACATAATTATACATTATTATTATATATTATTAAGTTTGTGCATATAGGTTTAATTTTCAACACGGTTTAGATGTGCCGATCGCCCATAGCAGAGTTTTGAGTTTGAGTTTGATACCTTTTATCTACCTCATAGTCAACATTAAAATGTCATTAAAGAATGATCGCCAGAAAGACGAAGTTTGTACCTAATAGCAATTGCTTGTCTTGATCCTAAATCATCTTACATATATAAAACATATTATATGTATTAAACTTAGATTAACTTATTTCTACATTTAATTACTTTAGAACAAAGTGGTTCAGATTACGGTTTCAAGATAGAATTAAAGTTTATTAATTACATTTTAACTTTCATCTGATATAAACTCTGTGGGCGGACCCAATAAATTGATATAAGGCATAAAATACACTAGCTGTGCCCTATGTGACCGAGGGTAAAAAAAAAAATATTGAAATTTTTAATCTTATGGTTTTAGCGCAGTAACGGGTTAGATATAAAGATTTATTATACATAACATCACGCCTTGCATTCCCCGAAGGGTTGGCCAGAGGTTTACCTATACAAACACGCACTCAGACACACCATCAACCACTCGCATTTGTACCACGTTGACAATCTTTCCTATGTGCTTCAATGGGGGACCTGGAGTTCTAAAATACAGGCCTAGGCTTAGTTTAGACTTCAGATCTCCTACAAATTACAAAATTTTGTCAAAATAACTTAAAAATGTGAAAAATGTGGTGGAGATAAATACATTTATTTTTATTTTTTATCGTACACCCACATATCGCCAGTTACGTTAAAGTCCCATGTAATAAGGGGCGAGTCTATTCCCATCAACCGGGCACAAATCCATACTACGAGCAGGTACCGAGAAATTCCAGACGGAAAACCCAATAAAACATTGCCCGACCTGGGAATTGAACCCGGGACCTCATGCTCAGCAGTAGCACTTGCGTCCACTAGACTTACGAGGCAGTAATTATTATACTTTCGTAAAAAAACAGTTAGCTTATAGAAGTAGTTAGAAAAATAACGTAAAATACACAATACCTTAATCCCGAAAGCTGTAAAACTTTTCCTTAAAAAAATACATACAAATTTCAACCAAAATCCCTATTCCTCTTGATTTATTTGTTCAAGAAATAAGATATTTAGCTTCTTATGATCGAAGTTTTTCACGTCTTAGTAGTCTTCATCTACCTCAGGTACTTTGTCTCAGGCAATGGCTCGTGAAATCGCCATCTCTTATTCATGAAGTGACTGAAGAATGGCTGTCTGTCATTTGGGGCAGCCAAATGATGAATTCAAGTGGTTTTCTCTTGATCTGACGGGGGTCAATGTCCACGCTTATTTGTTCAATTTCATGGAACTGATAGTGGTGGATGTTGATTAAAGTTTAGTAAAGTGTTGTCTCTGACATGTATATAACACATCTGACAATTTTTATTTTTATTTTGAGTATAATCATTTTGTAATGATATTTTAATAATTATTTAATTAGATTAACAATCATACAAATATTTACACATCTTTTTTTCTTTTGGGTAGGATATTATCAAGTAACTTCTCCCGCTCTGGGCGGAGAGGGAGGGTGTTTGACTCTTACTGACTAAAACCCACCCGTGTTCCTTCAGTTGCCTGTACGTTGCCAGGGGCCACGGTATCCCTTTCGGACTTTCCCGCAAATATTTGCACACCTTAGTAGGTAATGATACAGAGTACTTTATAGTTATTTGTAATATCTATTTATACCTACCTATATTAAGGCTCGTGCAGACCAGTGCAACGCGACGGCGCGACGCGACTCAAACAATACAATTTCTAAGAAAACTTCACGGTTTAACAATAACCGATGTCGCGTCGCGCTGTCGCGTCGCGCTAATCTGCACGAAGCTTTTAGCAAATAAATAATTTGATTTGATTTGATTTGCAATGCGTGGTCGTATTTTGAGCAAGTTTGTTGGTATGACTTATTGAAATGAATAGTCTTTATTTGCATGATTTCACGTGCGTGCTCGCATGCACGGTATTTGTTACCTATCTACTAGCTGTTCACAAAACTTTGCCCGTCTAGACTAATGGTAAAATCTAGACAGAGAACATTGTCTATAAATAAATAAATAAACCACGGTGATTAAATATTTTTAGTGATGGGGAAAATAATAACAGCCGCACAGGTCGTTCGAAGGTTAATCTACGTTTGACGCGGTCGGTTTGTGGATGGGTGATCCGTCCGTGCCTCGTAAAGCACGTTAAGCCGGTGGTCCCGGCTGTAATTCGTAGATTTTTTTACAGGTACGGGTAGTCAAAAGGCCAAAAGTCTGACAACCAGTCTTACCAACGGGAATAGTGTTACCCAATAACTAGGTTGTGTAGGTCAGATACTAGACAGATTGATATTGATTGGATATTTTTTGTGAATCAAAGGAGTTTTCAGCATGTCACATGGCACGATGAAGTACTGATATGTAGATAATTGCCTGAAAAATAAACAGAAAGCTAAACAAAGACAAAAGTATGTAAAAATATACAAAAAGAAAACTTAACAACATAATACATCACTCAAGTCTTGTACTGAACAAAAACCGCATTTTCCGCACAAAATTAAAAATGAAACGTAAAGCGAACCGCATGAGGTACAAACAAGACGCTGGAGTGCGGTTTACGGCCTGGCCGCAATAAAAAGTGCGGCCAACTGCGGCGTGGCCGTTTTATTATCTAACCTAAGATGCGGGGAGTGGGGAGTTAGGTACGTCAACATTGAACTGGTCGGTATGGAAAAGGTTTTTCGATGTTTCAATGCCTAGGTCAAAAAATGTTTTACAATGTTATTTGGGCATGGTTCACAAAAGAAGAGGTCTATCTCAATAGTGGGTGGCATAAGGTAGTCGATAATGATAAAGATGAGGTAGTCATGGAGGCACAAAGGTCTAGTTTGTACTTTTAGTACATTATGATACAAGTATGCTGTGTTGGTCATTACTTAAAAGGCGGTCTTATTTGCACGAGCCGCAGGCGAGCGCGATAAGGTAGCCGAGTGTGTAATGATCAATGCACACGCGTTTCATTTGACGTTTTTCAACACACTTGCGAGGAAAAAAACAGACTTGTTGTAAGAACTTATGCTACAATAACGTAATGCGCAAGGAAGTGATTTCGAAGGGTAGCCGTTATCGAAATCGATAAGGAGGACTATATATAAAGATGCTACATTTAGATTTATAAAGTTCAACTGACCTTTATTGCCAGGTATTGACTATCTGGAGCTTCTTTTAAAAACTTTTGCACGTTGTTTGATGACAATACTTTAGATTTCGTATCAAAACGGAAACGATAACAGCTATTTATGGAAAATGGCGCGTTAGTTTTGTTTTTTCCGCTAGCGATGCGCGCGCAGGTGTAAATAAAGGCACTGGCCAAACCGCTGAACAGCCTATATAAAAAATATAATAAACACAAAATAATATTTTGAATACGCAAATTAAGATTAGTATGTAGTGAAAAATATATAATTTGATGAAATATTATGTAACGTTATCATATTTTATTCATTTAAACAGTAGGCATAAAAAAGGCAAGAAGTACCTAAGCACAATGGTCCACCTGAAGGACCAAATGCGGAAACCAAACCCCATGACATAGAAGGCCAGAAGTCTCTTTGATGAGATTTAAAAAAACGCAAATCTCTGCTCGGGTAAAAATAGAGAATGCTCATTTAATAGTATAGGATAGTTCCATGTATTTAAAGTCAATTTCTATTACAAATTCCATGCTGCCATAATAGTAGTTGCTAATTCCATACTGCCATGTCACGTTTAAAAATTTGACAAACAACAATTGCCGCTAGAAATCGTCTATGGTTTAGTGATGCGGTAGTATAATCTTTAAGTTTTGGTGCTATCGATGTTACGATTTTTTTAGTAGTGTTTCATCAGTATTTCTTATATTGAGTAACTTTCAAATAAAGAACAAATCCATTGAAATATGTTCCTATAATAAACCGTGAAAACGAACAAGATATGAATACAATACAATTTTGCGCTCGTTGCAAAACGCGTAGTTACATACTATAATCGAAATAAATTTGATGAAAATATTGAAGACTTAAAAAACATTAGCACGCACGGGTACCTACTTACGTTTGGTATGTCAAAGATTATAAAAACATTGCATATGCTAACCAAATACGTACCTGAAAAATAATAGGAGACGAGCTTACAGCTGGTGTAGCTCTGGAGTCACCAAATGGCGGATCGCGGTCCGGTTTCGGTCGGGTCGGGTCCCCATGTTACCTATAGACCTACGACATTATTTAATAAGAAAAAAAAGACCGCATCTTTAAACGCGGGCTAGCTCCAACGGGATCTTGAAAATCCTAGCCGACAAACACGATTGTTGTCAGTATAATAATTATAAATACCTTAAATTGGTTTCTTTTTCAATAAAGGAGTATTAAATACTCCTTGAACAAATAGTCGATATTTATTATGTCACAATCACTGGCATTTCAATGACAAGATAAATTAAGACCAGATAAAAAAGGATGTCGATCACCTATATAGTCACCGACCTATAGTCGGTCGTTTGACGTTTGTAAAAATTCAAAATCCATCCCAGTTTTCGCTTTTATTGTTAAATATAATAGTTTAAATAAAAGTTAAGAAATACGCATAGGATTTAAAAGTGGGTGTGATAATACGTGTATCCTATTCAGTGCGTATTTAATTAGTGACACGTAGATATCGCGTTCAATTCCCAGGCAAGTTTAATGTTATTGCTTTTGGCGAGTCGCGACCAAATCCAGATTAGTTATCTGTGGCAAACATTACCGCACTAGTGCGATAATATAATTGAAAAGCACGAGTGTTTAATGCACTGCATTATGAACCTGAAAGCGGTTCAATAAGCGCCACTCGCCACACACACGCCAGCGAGCAAGTGCGGCATCTATATCGCCACATGCGAACTACTCATCAAGACTACTACAAGACCTGGCGTCACACAAAATCCTGACGTCACACAAATCCTGCATAGCACAACTAGAGTTTACCGCGCGAACGACATATATATGACTATCCGACATCAATCGTTGGGCAGTTGCCCACCAGACACGACACCCGTCTGATTGGAGGATCCTCCCTTTTCTATAGAGGATGAGTGAACTTTACACCCTGTTCCTCATACCTCTAGAATAACATTATCCTCTTGACAAATCAAACGGACTTACCTACGTCAAAGTGATACCTACCTATTATAGTGAGGAAACCTGTACTTCAAAGAACGAAATGATCGTGAGCAAGTCTGGAGATGGTTCAGGAGAGGCTTCCACACCAGCTAATCATGATATTTCATTACTTCAAAGATAGACTCTTAGTTGAACTAAATTACCGAACACTCCACTTCCCAAGCAAGTCTTTATAAGCTGTTCTAGACGTCAATAAGCTTAGTGCTATCCAGACAAAGTTGCAGCTCAAGGAAATTAGTTTGAAACACGATTTTGCAACATATAGGCTTCGCTGAGTTCACGCGCACTGATAATGTCTGCAAGTAGTGGGTGGAGTAGCGAGGTGAAGATGCAGACATTATTGCCATCAGTATACAGCAAATTGACTGCTTCGTTTCTCAAGTGGTCGTAAGGACTGCTGAGCATAAGATTCAATCCGTGGAAATGAAATGTGTTATTGGGTTTTTAAGCGGCGATTAACAAATTCTCAATAGCAGATTTAAGTCTGGATTATACGAGACATAACTTGCTAACTATGAGGGTGCGTTTCCACTGACGCGGAGACGAGCGGAGACGTGCAGAAATCGTCCAATTACAGACGAGTCGAGAGACGCGATGAGGATTGCAACCATTCTGATTGGTCGATCCCTGCAAGTCTCCGCTCAGCTCCGCTCGTCTCTGCTTCAGTGGAAACGCACCCTGAGTGTCTTCCACCTCCTAACTTTAACTGCAGTAAAAACAGTCATAATATTTGAGTAAGCAGAAAATCGTTCAAACAAAAAATCCTCCACAAAAAAAATTACCATTGTCCTTAGCACCCCAAAGAGCCATACGGTTCATTAAACGTTTATGATCATCCAGTTAATTCAAGTATAATTATCTAGAGCCTTTACCAAGAGCCTCTCAGGTTAATGAGTCATTAACTCAAGAACAGGTTGAACGTGAGTTGCTTCGACTGATTTGTGATCGGATTTAGAAGAGCTTAGCGGTAACGTAATTACATCGAATTTAGAAAATGTTGGACCGTGTTTAAGTTGTCCCTGGGTCCTGACGGATACCTTTTTGAGAGTGGTGACTATTTTTAGTAAAAGGTTTTTTTATTTTTATTTCAGCTTTATATTTAGAATGTGTCAGTAGGTCCTGAGGGTTTACACAAGTGGCAATCACTTTCAAACCGTTTCATATATGTGTCGTGGCCAGATCTTCGAATTGACCATTTCATGAAATGGCCAGCTAACATTGACCATATCGTTTAAACGTCAGCGTTTAATGATATGTCAGTCGACGTTTGGCCATAGCATTAATGTAGGGTATCCATGGTGTGAGGTGTAGCAAAAATAACCAAGTAACTGCGACCAACTTGGAAGTAGCGCTAGCCGGCCGCTGTCGCAACACCGCTCGCTTCGCTCGCTCGGCCCGCGCGCGTTTGGTCACAGTTCTAACCTAACCTAACCTATTTGGTCGGGGTGCCACATAAGCAGCGTAAATAAAGTTATAAAAACTAATTTTATGTGCTATGTTGTATTTCACGCCACGGCAGCGGCCGGCGAGCGGTACTTCCAAGTTGATCGCTTTCCATAATATCATATTTGGAAACCCAGTAAAAGTCCATCGACTTTTGTTTGATTTGTTGTATGCCGCCGCCATGATGCACAACAAAACAAAGTGACATCAACGCCTCTACCGATGAATAATCTAACTATTTTACGATATGATCACTAATGTTTGGTCACATCATGATGTAGTCGTGCGTTTAACTGTTCATATCGTTAAACGTTGAGTATTCAATGATCTGACCAGGCCACATCATGATGTGACCAGTGGTCGATGTTCATCATGAAATGATCAATTTTAAGATCTGGTCACGACATATCTACAACGACTTTCAACAGGATTGACATATATTGTCAGTGAAGTTCACACAGTACGGAAGTCAAAAATGGCTAATTACTACTGGCAACACTGCGATAGTCACCAAATTACTTCAATGGAAAAGATTATTGGGATTTTCATGGGTTCAAATCATCACAGAGTTCATTTGTATTAATAATTAAACACAATATGGCCTTAAGCGTAAGTTACATTCATTTCATAAAATTTTTTCACTCTCCTATAAAGTAGCCATTTTTGACTTCCATACTGTTAGAACTTTACTGACGATATAGCTTTTTGGTAGGTCAATCCAATATATTTTTGACTTTTCCAACTTCGATAACGCTGATAGAAGCTCACTTCCTTTATGCCCTCTGCTATTTACTCGACTTCTACATGGAATTACACAGGGAAGTGTTTTATTGGTATACATACATCCAGGCTCTTTTCTGAGAAAAACAATGTGTTTACGGTAGAAATAAACTACTAACCTAAATAAACATATTCAAAATTCAAGTCTTTTTAACCGACTTCCCAAAAAGGAGGAGGTTATCAATTCGGTTGTATTTTTTTTTTTTTTTTTTTTTTTTTTTTTTAATGTATGTTACCTCATATCTCCGTCATTTATGAACCGATTTTGAAAATTATTTTTTTATTTGAAGGGATACACTTTCCGATTGGTCCCATTTTTATCAAAATTTAGTTCTGATGATGGAATCCATGAGGAATTGAGGGAACTCTTCAAATATTATAGGCACACACATAGCGATTTAGGTATTTTCAGCTACAAGTTAAGCATTTGCATTCAGAAACTATCATTTAGTGAAGTGGAACTGATGAAGAAGACCACAGATTGCCATCGGAATTCCTCAATGATAGGTATTCCACGGGTGGCGCCATTTATGAACCGATTTGGAAAATTATTTTGTGATTTGAAAGGATATATACGCCCAGATTGGTCCCAATAAAAAAAAAATCAGTTCTGATGATGGAATCCATGACGAATTAAGGGAACTCCTCAAATATTATAGGCACACACATAGCGATTTAGGTATTTTCAGCAACAAATTAAGCATTTTCATTCAGAAAGTATTATTTAGTGAAGTGGAACTGATGAAGAAGACCACAGATTGCCATCGGAATTCCTCAATGATAGGTATTTCACGGGTGGCGATAAGATATCTCGATTAAGATAGTTAAGCGACAGTGAAGCACGTTTAAATAAATAATTCTGATGACCATCGAACTGATCTGAAGATGAAGCCGGAAGGACGGCACCGGAACTCCATAAAACAATGTATCCTAGCCGTGTTTGGGCTTATTCGAATTGCCATGAGATGTACTCTGGCTATAAATGATTTTAATGGTAATATCCCGGCATCAAATTGCGCTACTTGAGTCGTATGTTATGTGTGGCCTTGATAGTCAGAAGACAGATTTTGTAGCCTCGTTATTTCCGTCAATGATCTGTGGCCGTGTGGTCGCTTTAATAATTTGTTGGCGTCCAACTCTGATAAAACTATGCCTTCCAAACTTCTGACACGACTAAGCGCGACGTATATTTGCTCTTTTGCAAAGTTTTTTTTACCAAAGTCGATCACAGCTCTTTCGGGGGTGGTAGCCTGTAATTTATGGACTGTGACCGCCCAGCTTAATATTAGAGGCAGCATACGCTCCACATCTCCGTTACCCTTTGCCACCTGGAACGTAGTGCTTGTTGGTGGTATATGGGTCTCACTTTGAAAACTTTAAATTAGCATATCTTTTTATTGTATGAGACGATTGCAATGAAACAAAAACTAAATGTTACATCGTGATAATATTATATTTACAATTTTAATAAGACTGTAATTAAATTTCAAAAATGTTATTTCTGTTAAATTGAATGTAGAAAAATGTATTCCAAAATGTGTACCATTTTGGGCCAATAGATGTCATTGAGATGCAAAAAATTTTGTAACCCCCTTTCTACACTTTCAAGCCAGTTTTGAAAAATGTATATCTTTATTATTACTTAGATAAGTTTATACCACGTTTTCTAAACCAAATGAATAATATCTTTCATACAAACCGTATCCCCCCTTTTCACCCACAAAAGGGGTAAATTTGGGGCAAATGCATTCTGCCCCATGGCATAGATTCTTCCCCACTAGGGTTGGCAGTGTTGGCACCTTAGAATTTGTGGTAGGTATGTTCGTATTTTATATTTGATTGGAAAAGAAAGAAATTTATATGTAAGTAAAATGTAACTAGGACTTGTATTTACTTAGATTTTATTTTATTTGTAACAAATCGTGTAATTAACGTATGATTTACAACCCGATTCCTTCCAGAAACAACTAGTAAATAAAAATTAATAATAAAATAATAATACCAGCCTATTACTGTCCCACTGCAGGGCAAAGGCCTCGTCTCATACAGAGAAGCACTTGCTCAAAACGGGTTGGTGATTTCACACTAATATTAACTATAAGTCCATGTTTCCTCACGATGTTTTCCTTCACTGATGTCAATAATGTCCAAGATAAACTCAAAAAGTTCATATGAATTGAAAAAGTCACATTAGAACCCACAACCTCATGCATGAGAGGCGAGACCTTAACCTCTGGGCCATCATAACATATTAAATTACCAAAAAATATATATTTTACTTAACTATAGGTACATTTCTTTCTTTTCCAAACAAATATAAAATACGAGCATTCCTACCTACACATTTCTAAGGTGCCAACCCTAGTGGGGCAGAATCCATAAAGATTTTAGACTAGTGGAATCTGCCCCACCAAGTCGAACTAGTGGGGCATATTCCACTGAAAATTTTTAGGCATTCCTCTTTGCCCCACCAGCGGGGCGCTTGGAATGATTCGTTAATTTTTGAAAAATCTTTTATGTTTCCATTATTCGACTGGTATACGAATTTGTGCGGGGTAGGTATAAACACAACTAAAAAGTGAAAAATAAAAACATTTTTACAAAAAAAAAACAACCGACTTCCAAAAAAAACACTTAAAAGAGAAAAATAACTTGAATTTCGGAAGTCGGTGGCAAAAACGAAAATACAGATCCATATAGTTATATTTTAAGATGGTTCGCAGTTCGCATAGTTGAAGCCGTGATATAGTTATATCCCTAGGGAAATAGTTATGAATTACTTTCATATATATTACGGTAGGTATATTTTACTATATAATATGTATCTAATAAAATACTATTGTTTTTTGCCACCGACTTCCGAAATTCAAGTTATTTTTCTCTTTTAAGTGTTTTTTTTGGAAGTCGGTTGTTTTTTTTTTTGTTTTTGTGTCTGTATGACCGCGTTGTTCTTCGAAACACGCTTCTACGTAACGGCTTTTCATGGGGTTTCACCGTAATTTAGAAAGTTATTTATTCCGGTAGGTTTATGCGTATTACTTGGAAATGGATGGGGATAGAGAAAACGAATTTTCCGAGAAATGTGACCTAGCTAGAACAATTTTTCTTCCTCTATTACAACTTTCATCGAAATCGTTATAGCCATTTTCGAGAACGTGATTCCAAATATATTTACAAATATTGCTCATTTAATAATATAGGATAATAAAGAAATGTCGATGTTTTGTCAAGTACAACCATGCGAAGTGGGGGCCCACATATCTAAGACAAAGTACGAGCTAAGTAACATTTATAGATCTCGTCCTCACATTCCTCGGTTTAATTATTGCAGGTCGCTCGGCATTCTCTATGTACGTAGCCTTTTTCGAACATGTTGGGTCGGCTTCCAGTCTAACCGGATGCAGCTGAATACCACTATTTTACATGGAGCAACTGCCTATCTGACCTCCATAACCACAAGTTAGATAAGCATGAAATCTGACATAGAATAAAAGACAGAAAAATAGTCTGATTGATTTAATTTCAAGGTACATAAACTCCACTTAACAGAGGCCCTATCACGAACGCGCGAAATAAACGTAACGTCAATTACAACGATTTTTGAATCGAAAATACAACAATCCTTCGTATAGCATTTTGATGTTTTTATGGGGCAAGCACAATAAGTACACCCATAGATATGACTAAAGTCTCACACCGTTTGTCCACCCGCCACCGACAACGGGACGTCAACAAGAAACGAGATTATTCGAATCGAGCGTGACGGCGGCGGCGGGCGGTGTGCGGTGGACACGCGGCCATTGTAAATGTATTATCGCTACTTCAGCGCCGTCACCTCGTTCTCGTTGACGTCCCGTTGACGTGGCGGTGGACAAACGGCCACACGTACGAGACGAGTATTCAATTGACATAATTTTTTTCGAATTTACGTTAGGTTAACTCTGCGCGTTTGTGCCAGGCCCACAGTACAAAAGATAATTTACTCCGTGAATTTGTAAAGGGACGTAAAAATATATATATTTTTGGGTCGTCCTTCGTGTCCGTCAGTCAGGGCGAGATTTAACTTAATTCTTTTTTATTTTCTAAAAGAAAAACGTCTGGCCCACATCTCTTGGCCTTCGGAGACAGATATTTTATGTTTTACTGCGATAATAGAGATTCCACTTTGAGACTAAATTTTTTCTTTTTAGGTTTGTATACCCGAAGGGTGCCAAACGAAACCCTATTGCTAAGCCTCTGCTGTCTGTCTGTCCGTCCGTCTGTCTGTCAGCGGGCTGTAGGTATCTCATGAACCATAATAGGTAGACAGTTGAAATTTTCACAGATGCTTTAATTCTTTTGCCGCTATAACAAAACAATAAAAATTTAATAAAGTTAATAATTAAAGGGGGTCCCCATTAAAGGACCCCCTTTAATTATTAACTTATAAATTTTTTTATTTTTTTCCATACAAGAAACGTTTTATTTCGGCGTTTTACGCTTGATTTTAATACGGTACTTATAGCCTTACTCATAATACGGTTATCCCTTTGTGTGTGAGTCCGACATACTGTTTTGTGACCTAGGTACTCACAGACCTATTGCTCACAGCGATGTAGGCAACTATAGTCTGTTTGCTTATTTTATTAGACCGCATATTATTCATAAAAGCCCACCACATCATCATCTGACTAGCCTTTTCCCTACTATGTATGGGTCGGCCTCCAGGCTAACCGGATGCAGCTGAATACAAATTATTTTTAACAAAGAATAGTAACGATAGTTATCATTCTTTGTTAAAGGGATGAAGTTTTCGAGTGATTACTGCCAGTGCCTGACTAGGTACCAATTTTTGGCTAAGCGAAATTGTTGCTAAATGCTCTTATCTTATCATATCTCTTATGTGCCACGGCTTATTTTAATTTAATTTATTTTTTTATTTTATCTTTTTATTACGGACGCTTTCTACATTGTTCTCACATGTATAATTTCAACATGAATGATGTACCCATATTTTGTAACAATATTATGATTTAAACGAGTGTCCGTGGAGTTTCTTGCCCGTTCTTCTCCATAGGAACCTACGCTTTGGAATGGGCAACGAGCTTCATATTTCTGACTGACTGACCCCTTGACAATTCAAAAGAAAGAAGAAAATGGTTTATGGAAATAAATTATTTGAGTTTGAGTTTGATATCTTGATGTAGGTACCTAACATAAAAGTTAGCTTTCACCTAAAAAATCTACTAATTTCGCAGAAGAAAGCAGAAACTGATGAAGTGCTAAAAAGAAACGCATTGTAAAAGGTCCTATAACAATCTTTTTTTCGAGCCATTGACTCAGTCACCACACAATATTTTTCAGATCAATTCACAGAACCTAAAGCCTATTTGTCAACAATAAACATAGCACCTCGAAATAAAATAAAGTCGAAAACAAACAAAACCCATGTTTACCCTCATTTTATTACACGCCAATAACTTTTATCAGTGCGTTTAAACCGAAATATAACTCTTATTCCCACTCACAAATCTACCGAATTTATCGCGAACCATTTCAGATATTCCTTACCGAAATATCAACCATCTGTATGAAGCTGTTACCAACCAAAACAACATCAATTATTTAAATCGTTTTTGATAACTGTAGATAAGGTTTTCACAAAATGAGCAGAATAATAATTGTTTGAAAGATTTTTATTGCTGTTGTCATAGCAAATTGTTGTTTAATTATTGTCGTTTTGGGAATATCTTTTATCTACGGCTCGATAAATAACGAGTATTTACAAAACAATTGACACTATAGCCCATGTGTCCGATGGGATTATAACGAATTTATATTCAAACTTTCATCCATATTTCACCCTTTTGTGACATGAATAAAAAAATCCTTCCTTGTTGCTCACTTTTGTAATAATATAAGGAACTGCAGTGCAATATTTCATGCATCTGCAACCCAGCGTGCAGCGGTTTAGTGCATGTCAGTAAATTAAATGAATGATTTTAATATTTTTTATAAAGTAGATTACACGGTTCAACCAAAATCATGCACTTTGATTTGAACGTAATCGATAAAATATTTATGTAGATACACAAAACAATTCAAAGCCGTCACTGACACATTTCAAATTTAAAAAGTTTGAAAAGTTATGGCCTAAAACCTTATATTATAGCGCCTTCTACCGGCATTAAGTCGAGACAAAGACTTCGCTCCTCGTCGGTCGCTAGGGAACAGTAATAAATATAAATGAAAGAAGAGAACCCATTACCGATAGACAACTAGCTGCTTAAGAGAACGTTGCCAGTGAAATAATCAGAGATAAAAGTATCTTGCGGTCTGTATCAGGTCTAGTTTCTTTAGACAATCCAATTTGTAGCTTGATAGAAAATGTCCATTATAATAAATTTGTTATTTCCCTCGCAATAGTTTAAAGTTTGTTGTTATCTAAACTAATAAAAGAAAAGATTTTATTTTTTGTATGTTTGTTTGTAATGAATAAACTCAAAAACTACTGGACCGATTTTATAAATTCTTTCACCAGAAGAATGCTATATTATCACTGAGTAACATACTCGTAGGTTATAAATTATAAACATATCACAAGGGCGAAGCAACTGGCGGAAGTTAGTTATCAATAATGAGAATGGATTTATTAATTCCTTTAATAAATCCAGCAGCCTAATTACGCAACACATTTTATTTTTGATAGCAATTCTGAATCGAAACCAAGTCCAATTTATATTGCATGCCATATTTGGAATTACGATAAACATTTTTTACCAATCTACGGAAATTGAATAGGGTGGTACGTATAAATTGGCTATAATTTATTAAAAGACACGTTTTGTTCCACCATATAAGCATGATAAATTTTCATATTATTGTGCTATAATTTAATTTTGTTCTAATTACAACTGATGCTCTACTAGTGCTTATAAATGAAAATGTACAATAATTGCCGAAAAATGAAAAACCAATTTTTAAAACACTTTCTACCAAAAACTACCATAATTGAAATACGTAACAAAACGTTTTTCTTTTCACGTTTTTGTTATCTGTGGCCAATGACAAAATCGTAGAAAAGCAGTGTTGTCAACTTAGAGGGATTTCCATTAAACCTGGGGGTTTGGACACCCCTACTGGCGAAGAAATGTTGCTTTTAGTGGCTGGTGGTTTAGTCTAGTGGTTAGTTTAATTCAATTTTTAGAAAACAATACAATCAATTACTAAAACTTTGACTCGAGAAAATATTAAAATAACAAGATAATGGCATGTTTTTTTGTTTGTCTAAAACCTGTGTCAGTGATTTTTCGTTTTATTTCTTTCAAATGCCGAAACCACTGCAGATTCGAACGCTGATTTGGAAAGAATGTTCAGCATGATGAATATATTGAAACCAAACAAAGGCTCCGCCGAGTCGAGATCGCAAAACGACGTCATTTCAAAAAATTAAATCCCTCGGGTAAATACTACCGGGATAAAAAATCTGCCGTTAAGCCATTATTATGTATCAAACAAACATCCAAACATCTTCACTAACTTTTTCATTAATCATTGTGATGATGTTTAAAAAAATACTTTGATTACCTATGCTATGTTTTATTTTCATTCTCAAATCTTCAAATGGACCTCCAAAACAGCGACCGAATGTCGGTAACAGAAAAATAAAATAAAAAAATTGTGAGTAATCCATTTGAAATAAGATAAATAAGATTTAAATAAACCGTTTTACAGTCCTGTAAAAAATGTCTCATCTTATTAATGGAGTATAGTTTATTTCTGGTGGTTTGAAGAACCGCTGCTACTGGAGTAGACATGGGCTTTTTTGGATTTTTACACAAACGGTTAAATATCCTATTTCAGATTATTAAATCGTTTTCAAAATCCATTTTTAGATATCGATTTCAGGAGAGGCTCCGGCTCGCAGTTTTGATCATCTCTAGTAATATTATTCGGTTGTAAGTACATTGATCAAAACTATTCAAACATAAACAAATACTGGCTTACGCAAAGCTGCTCCGGCCGTGGTTTTGTGAAATCGGTTTGTCTAGTTCGGATTATCAATACGATTCGATTTCTGACTGAAATCGGATTTTAAATTCGTTTTTATGTATCTGACGCATGTCCTATAGTGGACTTAGGGAAAAAAATTGGCAACACTGAATAAAAGTTGAAATAACCTCTGGAACGACGTGTTCAGTCGATATATAGCCTGTCTAAAGTATACCTTTGCTCCTCCAATCACATCAGAGTATAAGGAAAAGAACAAGAAAGGCATATAGCATCACATGTTAAACATCATTCTTTGAAGTCTGTTGAGAATACGCTATCAACGATTTTGTTTATATTTTGATTTTGTTGATTTCGGTAATATTTTCGTCTAAGCATTGTTTTGCCTTGAATGTTTTCAACATACAAAATTATATTTACTATTATCATACAGAAACATGGCTTACTTAGGCTGTTTTGCTCAATAGCAAAAAGAACCTAAGTCGATATTATCACTCCAAGTAAGTAAGCCAATATAAATACCTTCGTATCTCATTAGATTATTGTAGCTGTCCTGTAGGTACATTATTGGTGGGTCTACATACGGACAATCATTGCTTTGTTTCGTAGACAAGCATCTTACGTGAGGTTACTATGTCCGTCAACCTCACCCGCCCCTAAGATATTTTTGTACATAAGTAGATGCTGAAATAAACTACAGCAACCACTAACCATATAACAACAAACTACAAAACATATTCATAATATTTTTACAGACGGTGCTAGAACTGAAAATACAAGAATAGAACTCTACCCAACATCAATCTTGTCAATTTCCTAACAAAGAAGTTGAAGTTGCAAACATAGATTGGATAACCTATCTTCTGTATTAATCATTGAAGGTAAGCTTTTAGACACATAGTTATGAATCAAGCGTAGCAACTCACTTAATAATAAATTTATGAATGTATTTCCTTGACCGAACTTTCTTCATCATAATTATATTTTATGTATACCTAACTAATGTTTACATAATTTAGTATTACAAAATATCTGGAGACTGAAAAATCAGCCCTAAATAAAGAAGAAATTATACAAACAGCAGCAATGACTAGGCTGATTGCTTTTGTCCAGCCATGGGCCTAATGGAGGCCTAGTTGATATGCCTACTTTACTTTGCAACCTAATGTTTAAGTACTTTATTTGAGCAGAAAATAATATCATTTTGTTTTAAAATTGTACAGTTCCTGCGTTCCAGTGTTTCAAATACGAAGACATGAAGGCAGCATGAATGATGTCGCCCCTGCTGCGTTGCCTCACTCTTCTGGTACTTCAGTTTTCAAGCTTTTCAAGTACAAAAGTAGAAGATTCTTGATAGATAATATTTTTTTAGAAAACTGTTGAGTCTTGTACGACAGCGATATAAATGTATGTTCCTATTTTGTTGATTGATAACAGTGTAAACTTTAATAAAGTGTTTTAATTATGAACTATAGAGGTACAAATAAAAATAACTTGTTATGAAATACTTAAGAATTGAAAACTGTTTTTTTATTTTTATAAACTGATAATTTATTATTATAATGATACTATTTAGAGGTATTTACCTTTTTTTTTTTTTTTTTTTTTTTTTTTTTTTTTTGGGTGGGAAATTATCAAATAACTTCTCCCGCTCTGGGTGGAGCGGGAGGGCGTGTCAGACTCTTACTGACTAAAACCCACCCGTGTTCCTTCCGTTGCCTGTACATTGCCAGGGGCCACGGTATCCCTTTCGGACTTTCCCGCAACCCCGGCAGGCATTGGTCCTATCGGACCCCTTCACTTGCTGACATCTCTTTGAGGCGCGCGTGGAACACAACGCGCCGTCGACCCGGGCCTGGTCCTTATCGGACGGCGAGCTACCCATTGCTCACCGTCCGAGAGGTATTTACCTTAATTAACATTCATTAGGTCTCGTTGGTCGAGTGGTCGCAAGAGCTACTGCTGAGTATGAGGTCCTGGGTTCGATGCCCGGGTTGGGCATAGTGTTATTGGGTTTTTCCATCTGGAATTTCTCAGTAGCAGACCGGAGTCTGGATTTGTGCCCGGTTGATGGCAGTAAGCTCGCCCCCTTACATAGGACTTCAATATAACTGGTAAAAATATGTGGGTGTACCTTTTACAGGTACACATCTGCTCAACCCTTCGGGGAAACAAGGCGTGATGTTATGTATGTTCATTAGGTTTCAGTAAATAGAGCGAAATAAATTATGGTAAACAAAAACAACTGTTTTATTATATCGCTATGACCGCATTTATTCACATTTATGAAATATTTGGAGATGGGGCAAAAAGAAATTGGAAAATAAGTAAGGATTAGTGAAATTTAATGTCTTCCTGTGGAATTCGTCATGGAATATGTATGTACTGCTTGCTAATTTTTTATGTAAACGCATGAGAGAGTTTAAATTATTCCTGAATAATTTAGTTGAGCTTGACATCTGAAATATAAAAAAAAGAATTGTAAGTAAATCCTCAATATATTCCATGATCCATTACATTCATCCACGAATTCTAATATGCCTCTCCTTTAAACACTTCAATGCACAATCTATTTACTTTATAGAACATCAATATTCTGCTATAAACAACAATTAGGTGCAATGACTTTATTTAAATGCTTAAAAGTTTATGTTTGATGGTGCATTTCATATTCACCAACATAACATTGTTGCTGTGCTAAACACACATTCAATGTTCAACATTAAGAAATAAAATAATATTGATATAAAGTAGGTACCTTAAACAGACAATGATGTGGAAATAAATCTATGTATGGTGGTGTGGTGAGTATGTTCATCGAAGTTCTTACATAATCCATTGACATACAATGCTTCAAACTATGCTTGTTTTTGTTATATTTGTTTCATCTTGTGGCTCATGATAAGTTTGATACAGTACGAGGTACGAATTTGTCTTTCGATAAAATGACCAAAATACCTCGTTTCAGAAATATCATAATATAATATTATTATGTTTAGTTTAGGTTGTAAGCACTTGTAACAGAAGATAACTTGGTCAGTCACTTGGTTCATTACTTTCACAATTATTATTAAAAATTGACCTCGCTGCTTCGATATTTAGCATACCACTAATATTGATTTATCATTGAGGTTTTACACTAAAACACATTCACAATGTATCAAAACGATGTTCACTTACATCATTTCGTAATAATTAAAGAGTAAATCCCAAAAATGTTACAAATAACATCAAATGCGACGAGTACAGTGCCTTCATATTACATTTGACAGAAGAAACAAATTACTCGTTGATTTTAAACCAACGGACCGCTGTCAAATCGGTTACGTAATTCGAAAAATAGCCTTTTTATAGGCTTATCGTTCACTCTTTAGCGTCTCAAACAGAGTGCAGTTGATATCACAGATTTTAGAGTTACGTAATTCGAAAGTTGTAAAATTTTGCAATTTGAAGTTTAAATGATTACAATTCCGCTCAATTGTATATCGAAAATGTGTTGCGTAATTAGATAGCAGTTTTCTTTCCACAAAAAGGAGAGCTAGTTATCCGTCTTCTAACACAATAATAGGACTATACAGCATGTATCAGAATGGTGTGGTCATATTTAAGGATATGGTACAGACCATCAAACTGGACACCTTTCTCCTTGGGACTAACAACATTTTTTTAGTTTTTTTTTAATAATTAAAAATTAATCAGCCTTCTCATACATTTGGGTGGAGTAGGTATTAAAGTTTTGTATGGGACAGTTTATAATTTTCAGTTAGCCTTTGCTTGTCGAAGCGGACAGACGTGTTACTTATCGCGCTGTGAATTTTGTCTAGTTTTTGAATCCTAGTACCGCGATTGGTGGCCGGTCAATTTTTCGATTCCTTGTCGCACTTACAGTGTTTCCATCGGTGGTTTACGCCCAGTGGGTGGAGTCGGAGCAGGATAGCAAGTTTTTGTGAGTTTACACTCCAGGTAGTGTTTAATAACTTTTAAAACTTTTAGTAATATTTTTACACTTGCTTAGGTTCGAACCTGCGACGCGCGGACTAAGAGCGTCACAACGCTGCGCGCTTACGCACTCCGCCAAGCGACCGACTGCCGCGCGGCCCGAAATTGTTGTTCCGGATCAACTGCGAACAGGATCTCTGCTTTTTGCTTATTATTTATTCTTTACTTTGTTGCATCACTGGTCAACGATGCCTCGTACAGTACGTTCACCTCCTATAAGATCTGCGTACACCGAGCCCACCCTGGATACGCAATCAGAACCCGATCTCTCTGCTAACATACAAACTTCACTAGTGACTACTGACCAGTCAGCTAACATTACAGCAAGACCTGGCAAACGTTTCCGAGGCAATGAAAGTTACGAAGAGCAAGATAAATTTGAGGAGTTGAAAAGTATGCTGCTGTCTTGGAGGGACGATCAGGATGTGATCCTCAATAAATTAATGACAGAGGTTGCTGAACTGAAACAACAGAATCGTGATATTCAAAAGTCTAACACAGATATAGAAAAATCGATTCAGTTCATTAACGCTGTCTACGAGGACATGAGAACCCGGCTTGAAGCCTTGGAACGGGAACAAAGTGGGTTTGAGCAGCGTCTTCGTGAACTGGAAAGTCGTGGCAGTGTGCAGGCTATGGCTGCGTTGGAAGCCAAAATCGACTCATTGGAGCAGCATGCTCGCCAGTGCAATATTGAAATTTGCAATTTGCCAGACAAGCGGAATGAAAACCTGATGACTATTATGGAATCAATTGGATCGACTATCAGTTATCCTGTGTCTCAGAATGACATACTGTCTATTCACAGAGTTCCACATGCGCTGCAACAGGACAAAAAACCTAAGAACATAATAGTTAAATTGAAATCTCGGATAATTCGTGATAACTTCCTCAGCGCCTATCGTAAAAAGAAGAGCATCAAGTCGGATGAACTAGGAATATCGGGCACTACACATTCAGTGTTCATCAATGAGCATCTTACACTCAAAAATAAAACTTTATTTCGTAAGTGTAAAGAAGTCTCCAGAAAACATGGTTTTAAATATGTTTGGGTTAAGAACGGCACGATACTTGTTCGGGAACGAGATGGTGACTCGGCCTACGCTATACGCTCCGAAAACGACCTCAAAAAGATCACTGGAGCTGAGAAGAATAGTGGTTAAGCCACTTTCTTATATCTCAATTAAATATTATAATTTAATCTCTTTGTCGTCTATGCTCCATTTTTGCGTGCTTTTACTATTTGTGAATGTGTTACTTGTCTGTGTTTTTAAGCTATTACTTTTGGATGCTAGTGTTTTTTGTGTGATTTTGAGTCAGCAGTTGCTATTAGGGAGTATTCTTCGTGAATGTCAAAGTTATCCATTAATATTATTGTGTATCCATGTTACGTTAAAACTGCAAAAACGGTCATTTCTATTTGCAATAGGTAAAATATTCAGTTTGTGCTATTGTAGTTGTAAAATAGGATTCCATTATTCACTCAGCCTGTCAATTTTATGTCTTAAAACAAATCATTTTACTATATTACTTTGTTGTTGCAAATTCACCTATGGCCACTAGCAATATTGTGCTATATTATCAGAATTGTAGAGGAATTCGTACAAAGCTGCATACACTGTACATGAACATTATGTCATGTTCTTACGACGTCATCATACTTTCTGAAACCTGGCTCATTCCTGCTATTCACGATAGTGAGTTCATTGACGATCGCTATACAGTTTTTAGATGCGATCGCGATCGATCAGCAACAAAAAAGCGTGAAGGAGGAGGCGTTTTAGTGGCTGTACGCCGTGACTTGCGTCCCACTGGGATGTCGACACAATTTACCCATGCTTGCGTTGAGCAGGCCGTGGTTCAGTTACCGGCAACTCAGTCAAATAAGCGCCATATCATCAGCGTAGCGTATATTCCACCGCGAACTCCTGATGACATATACAAGCATTACCTAGACATGCTACAGTGCATTGCTAACGATCCCGCTACCGAGTCATTTTATATTGCAGGAGATTTTAACTTACCCGATATCATTTGGTCGGACCAGGGCTATCACTCAGAGGTGAATTCTGCGACCTCCAGTGGTCAGCTTCTTTTAAACTTTATGTCTTCCATTAACGGTTTACAATATAACAAGTGTAAAAACAATCTTGGGCGAACACTTGACTTGTTTATATCCAACGCAGACTGTCATACTATACCTTGTAGCTCGCTACTGCAGCCGGACGCCTATCACCCTGTTTTTTCCATAATGACTATTCTCAATATGACATTTGTCCCTATGAAATTCCACTCAGTTCCTAGGTATAACTACCATAAGGCTAATTATCCTGACATTAACGAGCAAATTACTAAAGTAGACTGGGAGAAGGAACTCTCCGGTCTGCCCGCTGAACAGGCCGTCAACACGTTCTACGATATTTTATACGGGATAATCAGACTACACGTTCCATTGACTTTAGTTAAAAATTCACAATTTCCTGTCTGGTTCTCACCATCCTTAATCCGTATTTTTAAAAACAAAGAACGTGCATGGATTAATTGGAAAAAATATCATAACCTATCTGACTATGAACACTTCTCTAACTATCGCAAATTATTTCGAAGAGAGTGTGACACCTGTTTCGGGAATTACATTAGTTCGGTTGAAGATAGTATCCCGAAAAATGTAAAGTATTTCTGGAGTTACGTATCTAATAGGAAGAGCAAGGCTAGCTTCCCAGCCAACATGCACCTCAAAAACTCCTCTTCCGATAACCCTACGGATATATGTAACTTGTTTTCGACCTTCTTCGCTTCTGTTTACGAACCATCTACTTTTGACCCTGAGAAATGGCAACCTTCGAACAATTGCGGTGACAACTCATCTTGTATATGTGAAATCTATCTCTCTAAAGGTGTTATACTTAGGACACTCAAATCTCTTGATTCTTCTAAAGGGGCTGGCCCAGACGGATTGCCACCCGCCTTTTTCATCAAAACTGCCGATAGCATTCATGGTGTTCTGTATTTAATTTTTAATAAATGTTTAGGTGAGGGGGTTTTCCCGGCTGCATGGAAACGAGCGTTTATTACGCCTATTTATAAAAATGGAGACAAAGAAAACGTCGAAAATTACCGCCCCATTTCAATCCTCTCCACCTTGTCGAAACTTTTTGAGAAGCTTGTGCACGGTGCTTTATATCCTCAATTTCATCGACTGATTATACCCGAACAACATGGTTTTGTTAAACGGCGTTCTACAACTACTAACCTTATGATATTTACCAACTTCCTATTTGAAAACATGGATCACCGCGTCCAAGTTGACGCCGTGTACACTGATTTTCGGAAGGCTTTTGACAAGGTGGATCACATGCTTCTTTTGGAAAAGCTGGCCTTTAACGGAATTCGTGGGAACTTGCTGCGTTGGTTTGTCTCATATATTTTTAACAGGACTCAAAGAGTCGTTATTAATGGCTACGAATCTGAAGTCGTTACTGTAAATTCTGGAGTTCCACAGGGATCCATTTTAGGACCTTTTCTTTTTATTATCTACATAAATGACATTAAAACATGTTTCGTTAATGCTCGTTTCTTAATGTATGCAGATGATATAAAAATATATAAAACATGCAAAAATATCCAAGATTGCCGACTCCTCCAAGACGATCTTACCAGACTTAATAACTATTGCAAAGAGAACAAGCTCTTCCTTAGTCTCCCTAAATGTCATAGTGTATCATTCACAAAGAATAAGAATAAAATTAATTTTATTTACTCCATTAATAATCAACAATTAAATGTAGTAGATTCCGTTTGCGACCTAGGTGTTATCATGGATTCGTGTTTGCATTTCAACCTGCACATTGATAGTATAATAAATAAGGCTTTTCAAATGTATGGCTTCGTCATGAGATCCTCAAAGGAATACAATAACAAATTAGAAATGATACAGAAAAAATTCTTGCGTGGCATGAACTACAAATGCTTTCACTCGAAGATTCCCTACACACATTTATTACGTAAGTACAACATTCTAAGTCTACAATCTAGACGATTACTTTTGGATGCAATGATGCTGCATGGTTTGTGCCACAATAGATTTGACTGCACTGAAATTACAAATAAAATATGTTACACGGTACCCAGAAATGTAATCTGGCGTGGGACTCGCGTGCGTGGGGCACGCGAGTCCCACGCCAGATTACATTTATATATATTTTCATATATTTTCATATATTTTCATATATTTTCATATATTTTCATATATTTTCATTTACTATTCCACGTGAATTCATGTAAGACCAATGCCGGGGCACGAGTACCTCTTCGACGCCTTGTGGAAACTTATAACGCACACTTCATGGACATAGACATTTTCTTTTTCTCTAATAAAAAATTTAAAACTCTCGCTATCACTTCATTAGCATCAAAATTTTAAACTAGCACCTAATTCGAATAATTCACAACAATATTCTTAAAACCAGTTTCCGTTTTTCACTTATTTGATTAATCCGTGGACAATAGTGTGGGTTATAATGTTTAACTATTTATCTTAAGGATATTATTGTATCGCCTTAACATGTAACTGTTTTTTTGTCCCTAATAAATAAATAAATAAATAAATGATAAGTTTGATACAGTACGAGGTACGAATTTGTCTTTCGATAAAATGACCAAAATACCTCGTTTCAGAAATATCATAATATAATATTATTATGTTTAGTTTAGGTTGTAAGCACTTGTAACAGAAGATAACTTGGTCAGTCACTTGGTTCATTACTTTCACAATTATTATTAAAAATTGACCTCGCTGCTTCGATATTTAGCATACCACTAATATTGATTTATCATTGAGGTTTTACACTAAAACACATTCACAATGTATCAAAACGATGTTCACTTACATCATTTCGTAATAATTAAAGAGTAAATCCCAAAAATGTTACAAATAACATCAAATGCGACGAGTACAGTGCCTTCATATTACATTTGACAGAAGAAACAAATTACTCGTTGATTTTAAACCAACGGACCGCTGTCAAAACGGTTACGTAATTCGAAAAATAGCCTTTTTATAGGCTTATCGTTCACTCTTTAGCGTCTCAAACAGAGTGCAGTTGATATCACAGATTTTAGAGTTACGTAATTCGAAAGTTGTAAAATTTTGCAATTTGAAGTTTAAATGATTACAATTCCGCTCAATTGTATATCGAAAATGTGTTGCGTAATTAGATAGCAGTTTTCTTTCCACAAAAAGGAGAGCTAGTTATCCGTCTTCTAACACAATAATAGGACTATACAGCATGTATCAGAATGGTGTGGTCATATTTAAGGATATGGTACAGACCATCAAACTGGACACCTTTCTCCTTGGGACTAACAACATTTTTTTAGTTTTTTTTTAATAATTAAAAATTAATCAGCCTTCTCATACATTTGGGTGGAGTAGGTATTAAAGTTTTGTATGGGACAGTTTATAATTTTTTCGCCATTACGCGGCTGGTAAAGTTCTTCAGTTTGATGGTCTGTACCACATCACGGCTAAATTTTACCACACTAATCTGATACATCCTGTATACTCAACTGTGGGCATTGGCTCAATAAACACTCGCACATAAAGAAAAAGTAAACCTAAACCCAAGGGCACACGATAAAAGCCCAATAAATTATAACTTCCACTACACACTTAAATGCTTTGCAAGAAAACAAGAGAAAGTGAAAGAGTCAGTAAGTAGTAAGTAGTATAAGTCAAGGAGTTCTATCTAATAAACTTATGTAAATAAACTTTATCGTAACTATCGAGTTCGGTTTGAACTGACGCCGATGAGCTCTTAACCTAATTACTTTTCGAGTTTCAGTTTGCAGAAATAACTACATTGAAAGAGGTCTGTTTGTGTCATATCTACATTTTTATTGTTTTAGGCTTTTTATTGGACTAGGACGGTCCGCAACGAGCTTTAATTTCCTGAAAACTTGATTCGTTTACCTAGTTTTTTTGTAGGTACAAATTATCTTTGGAAGGAATAAGCTTATCTGTCATTATTCTTAATCATATCGTTCTTATTCTAGGTGCATCGTCTTTACATATAATTATATAATTGATGTATACAAGATATTGTGAAAACATTTTAAAAGAGTAACGGTAGAGTTTCTGCCCATTCTTCTCCATACGAAAACTACCTTTTGGAAGGGGCGACTAGAATCAATTATTATTTAAATGTTGACGTTCAAAAGTGCCTTTTTTGTGCCTAATTGAAATAAATTATTTGAATTTGACTCTGACTTTGACTTAATTGGTATCGAAACACTTGAAACTAATAATACTTTTGGGTTCTGGTAATTTTCTGGGAATTGATGGTGATGCGTTTTCATCATTCGTATTCAATGATCATGGAACTTAATCCCTACTTCTTAGTGAGATATTAATCGAAATCATCTTCGATCTGCCCGACATAGTTGCCTTTCCCAACCATGTTGGGATCGGCTTCCAGTCTTACCGAATTCAGCTGAATGCCTGTATTTTACATAAAGCGACTGCCTAGCTTACCTCTACAACCTGATTACTAGGTAACACGCTTCGTAACCTGTAATATAGTCTAAGAACCAGCTTTACCAACAACCAGGATCAGTCACAAGCTAAAACAGAATAAATTCATTCCCCAATTAAAACCATCTTGCAATGATCCAGAACAAACAATACTTTAAATTGCGTTGTAACTTGTAACTTGGCTCCTAAATCAGATTGCCTCCGTCATCGATCTCCGAACTTTGCCCAATTTTCACAAAGTTTTTTTGATAAGTAAATCTAATTATAACGATCTGTTTTTCCTGAGAAGTTGGTCTTGTTTTCACGCCTTTTCGATCCTACAGCGGAACTTTTATTGTCAAAGAGGTTGACTCTTTGACAATAAAAGTTTTTGTAAAGGATATTTGCTCTACGGAGCACTGAACCGGGTTGACACATTTTTGTAAGTGCTCAGCTACCCTACGTAGCTTCGTAGTTGTTTGTAGAACTAATGTCAGTTTCGGTAGGGTTTGCTTTTGGTTTTTTTTTTCGATCGTTAAAGACTTCCTCTACCCAATGATATCAAATTAACCGCCCAAGTGCCAGTAAGACTTGCACACGAACGGTTGCGTACCGTATTAAGATCGAGAAAAAAACGCCGAAAAAAACACGTTTCTTGTATGGGTAATTATTAAATTTATTTAATATTTATTATTTGTTGTTTTTTTTTAAATTACAACTGTCTACCTTTTACGGTTGATGAAATATAGCCCGCTGACTGACGAAAGGACGGACAGCAAAGGCTTAGCAATTGGGTTTCGTTTGGCACACTTCGGATACGGAACCCCGAAAGGCATTGAATATAAAATAATAACCTCTTCCTTTTTTGAAGTCGATATAAAACCACCTTTACCATAACTGGTGCAAAAATGGCACGTCATAGTATCTCCACAACAAGAGAAAAGCTCAAAACGTTATGATATCAATATAATCTTCTTGTCAAGACACAGTAAGTCTGAACAACCACGCCCAATTCATCTGACACCTCACATGTGACACGATAATAAAGATTATGTAACATGGGCGAAACGTCTCGTACGCTATTTTCCATTGTTGTGCTGATGTTTGAATAATAAGGGATTTGTAACCGCTTTAATTATACTTTGATATCTTTGAGTTTTGTATATTTTCAATATGAAGTTAGATCACAAATGAATGGTACCTTTCGGTCTTTGATGTGCGAAATGATGTGAAGGAAAAACTCTCCCGATTTTATAAATGCTTTTTAAATATACAAAATATTGAAGCCATTTTTTTGCTTGTCTTATTTTGGAACCCAATTTTTTGCTTGTCTTATTTTGGAAGCCGTTTTTTTGCTTGTCTTATTTTGGAAGCCGTTTTTTTGCTTGTCTTATTTTGGAACCCAATTTTTTGCTTGTCTTATTTTGGAAGCCGTTTTTTTGCTTGTCTTATTTTGGAAGCAGTTTTTTGCTTGTCTTATTTTGGAACCCAATTTTTTGCTTGTCTTAGTTTGGAAGCCGTTTTTTTGCTTGTCTTATTTTGGAAGCCGTTTTTTTGCTTGTCTTATTTTGGAAGCCGTTTTTTGCTTGTCTTATTTTCGAAGCCGTTTTTTTGCTTGTCTTATTTTGGAAACCGTTTTTTTGCATGGCTTATTTTTTTTTATTTACACAGATTTCACATTACACACGTACAATAAAATTCCTCCTTTATTAGTACCGACGCCGAAACCTTATATCGTTATCTTTTATTTTATTGAATTCTACTGGATTCGCAATCTGTAGCGTAAACCTGTACCGCAACTCAGCTCAATAATAGGTACACAGTTTGATCATCATTCTTAAGTATCTACCATCAAAATTCTATTACGGTTCTATACTTTTTTATCGACACGTAACTTGAAAAAAAGGAAAACAAAACAATGAAAAACCACAGTGAGTCATTGTTTCACGACCTTTCCAAGTCATCAGCGAAAAGAAAACAAAACAAAACTTTCCATAATAATTATAAACTCATTTAAGTCATTAACGTCAACTTGGTGACATTGAAGTCAATGTCGTGCCAAAATCAGAACCTTCCAACCGCCACACGGAAATATAGTTAATATACGAAGTATAAATTAGATACAAAAGGTCGAGTTTACACGGACAGAATACATCTACTTAATTCTCTCAGGTACTAACAACATTATTGTAGCGCGTGGACAAAATCGGACCTAACGCCACCGCCATCTTGTTTTTTGAATAAATTTCAAGTGACATTTCACAAAACAATTATTGAACAAATATTGCAATGATTGTTTGGTCAATGTCAGGCGCCAACAGATCCTTGTAGCACTCTAGTGAGGCTGAGGGCCCGACTGTGTGCCGTAGGTACATACATTAAATACACTCTCGTGAAGGCTCTTATAATACAGAATACGATAGACATGACATTATATGGACAAGGCATACGGGTTTGTCTGTTCTGCATAGTGACGATACTAGTGTACGTCCCGCGCTGTTTGCGCAATGAGTCCAGATACCTACGATAAAAGAGTGTGCATGGAGTTTCTTGCCCGTTCTCCTCCATAGGAACCTTCTACGCATTGGCAACAAGCTTCATCTTTCTGACCGATTCGTTGACAATTCAAAGTACCTGTAATTTGATTTGGTTTGATTGGAATAATTGCTTTGATTTTCAGTTTATTATATCTGAAGCGCCCAAAAACGCTCTGAATTCACTACTTCCTTATTAACATTTATTACGTGAGGTGTAATCATGCAATGCCCTTTCAGATTAAGCCTTCTGTGTTCCCATGTTGTTGCCGTCTCACAACTTCTCAATACGGCCCCCGATTTGCTCGGAGCGTCACGCGATGGGCGCACGACATCAACCGATTTCAAATTATTTGCTACAAAACTTACACACGGAGAATTATTATTCAAAATTGGACGGCTCAAGGTCGTGACGTGACAGAACTTGCTCGAACTACAACGGGCAGCGCCTTGTACCCGCCACGAGGTTGGTCTTTGTTTTTTTAATGTAATGTACTTTCGACCTTTTGGCAAACAGTGTAGAGTAGATTTTGAGGACAGGAAACTGCCTCTCTACTAACAAAAGGCATATGAATTGAAAGCTTTTTATAGAACTAGCTTTTACCTTCAGCTTCGCCCGCGTGGATGTACAAAATTTTCCGACGGGAACGTAGGACCGGGATAAAAAGACCATAATCCAAAATCCTATGACCTAACTCAGTTAAGATCTCCGAAATACGTTCAGCCACTAACGTGTTTTTTTTTAGATAGATAGGCAGGGTTACTTTCGTATTTATAATATTATTATACACACATAAAAACTTCGCCATAATTTTGAAAAAAATTTTTTTTTTTTTTTTTACGGTAGTCTATGTTATAATTTCTTCTTATTTTTAGATCCTTTACTTAAAAAAATAGAATTAGAATATAGAACAAATAAACAAATTCAATTGCAAGATAAGGGAGGAAATGGTAAATTTTCATCTGTTTTCTTAAATAACTATAAAACTATTACTATAAAATTATTAAAAAAAAAATTGAGACCCTCACGGCAAAACTTTGTTAATTTTTCTTATTAGCTTCCCAAAAGTAAACCCTTTAAACCCCCTGCACATAACAACTTATAACTAATAAATAAATAAAAATAACAAAATTATATACTTACTTAACTAAAATTATTGAAAAACTTGAATATAGCACCGAAAAATTCATCCGCATTGCTGTCGACTGGTAATGTACCCAAGAGACTGGCCACATTGCCACGTTATATGGCAATGCTTAGTCAGGGCCCAAGGGTCACGGGAAGTTTCAAATAGCCGTTTTGAGATTTCATTGAAGAGGCCGTGAGCACTCGGACCTCACGGCCCGAAGGTTTCAACCCCAAACGGCTCAAAAATATAATTACCTGTAAGCTTATTATACTTACGCCGCTTGAGGCTTCTGCAGCCGTAGCAGCAGCACTAGCACAGCACGCCGAGCCAGGAAGATGGGATGGCGCAAGAGTGTCGACACAGATTGCATCCCACACTATAAGCCTACCCACCTTCCATGGAGATAAAGACATGCCGTGCGGTCTCTTGCCTTCCTCGCGTGCCAAGCCATTGGGTTCTAATATAGCTGGAACGCCGGCGGTAACAAGAGCTCGTCGGATGATGTCGTTAATGTTCGCGTGCCGCGCTAAGCGACCCGCACTTCGGCTGCAAGACAGGCCGTGATGTCCGAGGCTGTGGACAACTTCGCCACGGTGATAGCGATGAGGAGAACAGCAAGGAGCAACCCCTTTAAATCATTTATTCACATTACACATCCGTGTTTGGGTCACAGATATACATATGTGTACCAACCAGAGCAAATTGGCTTTGACAGACGGACAGACAGACACACAAGTGATCCTATAAGGGTTCCGTTTTTCATTCGGACATACGGAACCCTAAAAATACAGACTTGTATAAATTATGTACCCACAATATTCATACAAGAAGCTATAGTAACAAACAGTAGTGAAACTATAATACTGGCGGTCAGGGTTTAATTGTATTGAAACCCGACACGAAACTGAAAGGGCACGGTTCAGATTTCGACAAAGAGACCCAACCTTTCCCTCGGTAGGTGTAAAACTAATTGATAGATACCTAATAGTTACTAAAATATTCTTGTTTCAAATACTAAATATGTGTGTTGGATTATCTAATTACATGGTTAAATTTTGCCTTTTTATTAGAATAGAATAACTAAATTGTCGTTTTGCAGTGGCTTCTCATGCATGAGGTTGTTCAAATCCTGCCAGGGCTCCTAAATCAGATTGCCTCCGCCATCGATCTCCGAACTTTGCCCAACTTTCACTAAGTTTTTTTGATAAGTAAATCTAATTATACGATCCGTTGTTCATGTGAAGTTGGTCATGTTTTCACGGCTTTTCGATCCGCGACTTATTTTTTTATTATTCATTTATTTCGGACAGAACCCATATAATGTGTTAGTTAGTAACAATTTTCTTATGATCTATGTTAGTAGGTACATAATCTAATAAAATATCTATTTACAATTTCCCTGTAACTAATCCCACCCAGTGTGCCTGTATGGGACAGTCATATCGGGATGCAATCATTTACAAAATGGTGTTGGTGCTACCGCGCAGTCTGTGGAACAATGACGCCACTTTCTTGCGCACTATAGCGTGGAAACCGTCAACGCGCACATTTGCGAACATTTGCGACGCACTACAATGCCGCGGCAACCCCAACAGCATTCTGAAAACATTATTATACCGAACCCACAGGCAGCTCGAGTAAAAAGACTGGCTGAGAATTTTGGTATCGCTGGCTGGAACAAACCAATAATCTGAAATATGGTTTAACTTTTGTTTGTTCCAGCCTGCAATACCAAAATTCTCTTAATTATAATGCTTATTTTTCTCTTTTTAGTTACCTATGTGTTTTTGCAGTCGGGTTTTTTAGATTTTTTATTTTATTTTCAGCTTTTTAGTTTTTTATCATTTCTAATTACATTTATACATATAATTTGTGTATATATATTTTTGTAATCACCGTTTAAAAACCTTCATTTTGATACCCCAATCGATAGGTTTGAAAAATTTTTTTTTGACATACATTTTGGCGCCGAAAATCTGCCATTTTGATTTTTAATAATTTTAATATACCCAGTGACACTTGCGCAATTAAGATGAATCTAACGACATATCATTCATCAAACAACATACACACACACTCATACATACAGGTCAAACACAATATCCTCCTTATTGGCTTCGCCGCTGTTGGATAAAAATGACATACTGTTCGTCGGTAAGCGCATCGCTTGAGAACGGCCAGACCGATTTGGCAATTTTTTGTTTTAAAATGTTCGTTATAGTCCGAATTAGGTTTACCTACTTCGCGGATAAGACTGTCCTTTCTTGTATGGATATTTTGTATGACTTATTGAGACTTGGACAGGACGTCTGCCGGGTCAGCTAGTAGTTAATATTAAGCTGAAATCACCAACCCGTCTTAAGCAAGCGTGGTGATCAATGCTCGTGCCTTCTTTGTATGAGAAGAGGCCGTTGCTCTGTAGAGGGACAATAATAGACAGGGGAAGAAAAAAAACGGGAACCTAAACGTAAAAAGAAACATTTAATGACGACCATACACTTCATTTCTGCGCCTTTCATCGAAAGTGAATGAATGAAGCTTGTAATATTGCAATAATGATCTTCTATGATTGACCTCAAAAAACTCAAAGCATTAAAACTAGAGCTTTGGTTATTCACTCAAATTTGAAGACTTATCAAAAGTGAGATCGAATATCAAACAGTTTTCAAGAACTAAAAACGGAGGTTACCAAACAATTTAATTGAAAAAAATCTTAAAATATTTATTATTGATTTTTCTTCGAAATATATTTGCCATTATTTGCTTATTAGGCGCTGAGCAGACGATGGACAATTTGCCCGCGGACAATTTGGAATCGTATGGAAATCCCGGAATTTTATCCTACGTGCGTGTTAGGTTTCCATTATACGGTTCCAAATGGTCCATCGTCTGCTTAGAGCCTAAGGCTACCCTGAAAAGAAATACTCCAGTATATTTAAAACGAAAAATAAAGAATCTGTTACACTTACGCGAAAGCCTATTCCAGTAACCAGTCGGTTATCTTTTAAAGTGAAGGCACGTGAACATATTCGTCAGAAGTTGACAGAATCATACCAGCGCTGATTTGCTGGATTCGTTTTCTCCTCTACCTATCGTTATTTCTCCTGACTAAGTTTATTTTGTTTATATGTATGTATTTATGTATTAGTATTTATTATTTTTTGAGTTATCTATCAATTATGTTGCACCTGCCATGTTTTGTCTCTGCATCACCCTAAGGTTGACTAGTAGAAAATGCCTCAATTTTTTTTGTGATCTTTTTTTTGCGTCATGTTTACCGCAAATAAACGTATTTTCTTTCTTTCTTTCTTCTTTTATGTACAGTATTTTTTTACTTGTGCATAATGTTTTAATAAATAAATACATTTCCGCTTAAAGACGGTTGCGCGAAAGACCAAGACCCTACATCAGTTAGGTGCTAAACGATAAAGTTTAAAACTGAAGTTCTGCTAAGTTACTGTTTTCCCAGACGATAAGCAATTGTGTGCAAACTTTATGTAAAGTGCAGTTAAATGCTAACTTGTGTGGTATCCAGCTAAGTAAGCTATCCAAATATCCTTTTAGAAGACGGTTTAACTCTTCGGAGAAGAAACGGTAAGTATTTATTAAACTATTTTGAATCGTTATAAGTACACTTGATGCGCCCCGCGGTTTCAACTGCATAAGTCTCGATCTAGTAAGAATATCGGGATAAAAAGTATAATATGTCCTAACCCAGTTCATGTGCGAAATTTTATCCATATCCGTTCAGCCGTTATAGCGTGAAAGCGTAACAAAGAAACAAACTCACTTTCGCATTTATAATATTAGTTAGGATTGTGCAGAAACAGAATGATAACATTATCCGAAAAAAATACAGCTTTCAATTATTATAAGCCACTCTATTTAAGCAGTGCCGGATTAGAAGGGCTCGCGGTTTAAATGATAACAGCAGCACGGGTCGATCGATGTTTAAGCTACGCTTGCCGCGGCGCGGCGGGTTCATGAATGAGTGACCATCTATTGCATATCGAGACCCCTCGTGCCTCGGAAAGCATGTTTCTCCCGGCTGTCATTCGTAGATCTTTGACAGTCGCTACGGGTAGTCAGAAGCCCAAAAGCCTTACCAAGGGGTATTATGCTAACCAGTAATTGAGTTGTGGAGGTCAGATAGCGTAGGCTGTCACTACATGTAAAATACTGGTATTCAGCTACATCTGGCTAGACTGAAAGCCGACTCCAACATAGTTGGGGAAGGGCTGGGCAGATTGATTAACCAGTGTCGGTTTCTAATTCGAGTTTTTATTAGACGGTAGATTCGTATATTATATGCCGAACTCATCTAGCAAAATTATTTTAATATGACGTGTAAAAGTGATTTTAATATCCTATTTACAGAATAGACAATTTCATTTCATTTCCGTAGGTTTAGGTTTGATCCGCCCCTAAGACGACCTACTGACCGAAGATAGTACTTACACGTTGATACGATTAGAACGCCGTATTTTCCCATCTACCATAATTTATTATTCACGAGATTGCTATTAAAATGAGAACATACCTAATTCGATTTCTAAAAGCCGTTAATATTCTTGCATTATAAGATTTGAAATGTTGGTTACCCACTGAAAAACAATCGATTTCTCGTAACTTTACCTTTATCAAAACCAAACTTAAGAACAGACAACAGAATCCAATCTAAGTTTATCAAACCAACAACAGTTGTTTAACTAATCCATTAGCTATATTAAAATCAAGAAGCCACAAGAATAACGACTTACAACCCTTTAACACAGAATAGTACAGAAGGTCAGCTCCATACAACGAGCGAAAACATGCGCACGCACACATAGAGGCGTCCGTACGACGATCTCAAACGAACTCCAGTCGCGAGCGTGGTTGCGAGTGCGAAGTTAAGTGTCTAATATCGCAGTGGTAGCCCGCGAAATGTTGACGATTTGAATGACTTATTCATAAAATCATGACATTTGAGAACATATCTAACCTAGAAAGATGTATTAATGATTCTAATGATTATAATTCTGTAAATACATATTTGGTATGGTCGCGAATCATATTTTGATCAAGATGCAACCAACCTGTCGCTTTCGAATTCGAAAATTCAAATTTCGCGGGCTACCACAATGGTTCCACCTTAAGCCGACATTAGACACTTAACTCGAGTGAATGGTTTACTCAAGTCAAGGTTCATTTTTGTTTCATTCCACGTTCACATGACTTCGACAAAATTATATAGGAATAAACGATCACCCGCTCCTTATCTTTCTTTTTCGATCATTCGGTAGTCGAGAAAAATGCCGAAATCCAGCATTGTTGGATCGGTTCACTAATTAATTACATTTTTACTTTTGATTCATTTTGTGTTCAGACGTCTCGCTTCGAGTGAAAGATGCCGAACGAAAACAATCAATCAATCAATCAATCATTTATTTTGTTAAATATAGGTATGGTTACATATAGTATATTGTCTAAAATATGTGCACTATGTTTTCCAAAATATAGGGTAAACATAATTAACATAAACAAACGATTACAATTAAGGTGGCATGCCAATAGATTGTAAAAGATTAATTTTAATAAATATATTAAAAGAATAATTCAATTTAAAATATGTCAGACAAAAATGAACAAAGGTTGAAGCGTCTGATATTTTATTTTACACTCGCCCTACGTGAAGCATGTCTATTTGTGCGTGCGTTTTCGCTCGTTTTATGGAGTCGACCTTCTTTACCATTCTGTCTATGGTAAGCGAGTCGCCTTTCCAACGTCCTCCAAACTTCTTGGTACCCTCAAATTATTGTGACGTTACATGATTTATGTGAGAGGTGACTTGGAGAGTAATTTAATGTTCTGTTTAACAAAACAAAGCGAGTTCAGAGTTGGTGAAGAGCGTCTTTGGAGTTTAGTTTAATTTTAGAAGTGGATAATTCTGAACTCGGGGAAATATATTGAATTATGTCACTTTTAACCAACGATCGCCAAACAATGGTTAGTTTAATTACGAGATTGGATTTGTGTCTTTATGCCTATTGTACTAACTACAACCAAGATAAAACGTTTCTTGCAATCATATAATTTTATACACACAAAATCATAGATAGGTATTCACATTCCACAGCTGAATATTAGGCTTGTCATACATACTCGTATAAATATGATCGTATGACACGATATACGACTTTATATATCCTCGTCCTACCCATTGTGATTTAAAAATCACAAAACATACTTCACGGTTCCTGCCCAGCTAAAATATTGTAAAGTTAAAAATTCTGCCCACTGTCCTTCAAAAATCACATATTCAAATTTCGCGTCTATAATTTGTATTTTCTACTTAGCTGTCGTTTTTGAAGTTTTCTGTGATTGGTTAGGTTATAACCAATAAGTGAACCTTTAATCTATTCGGGTAATAAACAACAGATTAACGCCAGAAGCCATTCACGTGTTAAAAATGGAGTCACGTCGGAGAAGAGGTATGTTTAATCTCTTACTATCATTTAGATCGGTGGCTTTTCTTTATTAAAAATAAATAGGATTAAAGTTAAATAATCAATACTTTGACTTTTGTAACTATTTTTGATTTTCGTTAATAATTGTATTTTTAGTAAACATAAATAATATTATGTGATTCAAAAATCACATTGGGCAGAACTTTTTGGTAAATTGTGATTTTTTCGGAGAATTGGACGACGAAGCCATCGGCAATTTGTTAGAAGATTCCGATATTGGGGACTTTATGAAGTCAATATATATAATTGATATTGAAAATGAAATTGATGAAAATTGACGATGATTGCAAAGAAATTGCTTTGCTGATTTCCATGCCTAACTATTTTTTTTAAAGGATTTGATTTTTCAAAGTTTATAAAAATTAAGAGAAGGTTTTGTATTATTTTTATTTTTTGTTTGAATTGTTTAATTATTTTTAAGTCCAGAGATGCTGCAATAAAAGTAGATACATTAATTACTAAATAAAGAGATGAAAGTTCAAGACTAATTAAGAATACATAATAAATAACATAAAAAGTTACTTTTGTTTTATTTACCCAATTGTACCCAGTGTCTTTTATGAAGGACAAATAAAATACAGCTGATTATGGTTATTCTGCCCAGTGTACTGTAAAAAGAACAAAATGTATGATTTAAAAAATAGCGTGAATCGTTTCATTATGATCTATTTACTTCCATAAAAAAATTAAAAAAATATATATCTTATGCATGACCTTTTTTTTTGTTCTAATTATTCTGGGCAGGAAGCTCTTGTAAGATTTTGTACTTTGTAGAGAACAGTGGGCAGAATTACCAATCAGGTTCTAATTTGCTTGGGCAGGACGAGGGTATGACAGTGATTCACAATTCACATCACTAATAAAATAAATGTCGATATTGACAGTCCTTACTTCTTGCCCGAATCCCTCAGATGCCCACCAAAACTTTAGATGGCTCTTTCTTTGAATAAAAAACGCTAATGAGTTAGTAACCTAATAACATATTTCATTCAAAAGTAACCTAAGGGTATTATTATAATATTAATGGTAAGGGTTTTACCTTCCCTGAATCTTTCCTTTAAGATCTTGAAATTAAACGAAAACAGTGTTTCAACCCTTCTGCGTATGTTGTAAGTATAATTATTGGGTTGTGCTGACTCACAGTAACTTGAGGCTATATTTTATTTCGTTGTTGTATTAAGACATGTTCATTTTGTATGTGGTTTGGAAACAAAGTAAGGTAGATAACTTATTACACCGCTAAATTCTGCATTAATGTTTTCATTGAGGTTTTCACCGATGTGTTTTTGATGCAGATTTGGGCCGCCGCACCATCATCCAACTGCCTTTTACCAACTCTGTCGGGGTCGGCTTCTAGTCTAGCCGGATGCAGCTGAATACCAGTATTTTACATAGAGCGACTGCCTATCTGACTTCCACAGCCTAGTTACTGGGGAATACGACCCCTTTGATAATACTGGTTGTCAGACTTTCGGGCTTCTGACAACCCGTAACGACTGTCAAAGATCCACGAATGGCAACCGGGACCGAAAATCCTCATCAACATCACTTTTGTACATTTTGTATGAACTATCGCACACTACAGACTGGCCCCACCGTGCGTTTTTGTTTTTGAAATGCGATGCGCTGCGACCCGATGTGGCTGTAATGTGCGCTTGGCTTTATACGTCAATTAGATAATGTTTTTAAAATGTTAGAGAAATTGTTTTCATATAGGTATTCCTATATGAAAACAATTTCTCTAACATTTTAAAAACAATTTCTCTAACGTGTTAATCCTACACATAAATGGCTATTGTTTTTAAATAAAATTAAATGACACCCGGTGAATGGTATATTATCTAGAATATTCCTGACTACATTTGGTAGACACATTTTCATTATCAGGACAAAACAAAGCCCCGAAAAAAAAAACAACAATAGTGACAAACGGATAAGTGATCGCTGTATGTTATTGCGAAAGAAAATTCCTATGTTTTCTTTGTCATCTCGAACGAAAATTGCAAAACACAATACAATAAAAATCCTTCATACCCCAGATTTATTTTTATAACATTGTTATTTTTGTTCAATTCAATTTCGGCGTTCCGATCGATCAGTCTCTAGTTAGATAGTCATAATCATAATCATTTATTTGTCAGACATCGGTGGAGGAAAACATCGTGAGGAAACATGGACTTATCCTAACTATAATATAGGTAGGTATATTACAAAGTCGAAAGTGAGTTTATTTGTTTGTTTGTTACGTTTTCACGCTGAACAAATTTGGATTTTTAGTTTATAACCTGGATAGGGTACTTTTAATCCCAGTAGTACGTTGCAGTGGGACATTTTCCGACATCCACGCGAGTGAATCCGCGGGCAAAAGCTAGTACATAATATTTTCATAAATGAATTGGCAAGGTACTGTCATCGTATAAATCTTTTAAATAGTTCCCTGAGAGATTCGCGACCGCGACGTAATCTGCGTTCGCAATTTATTTGCATGTAAACAAACACGAGTTTTAGGAAAAACTGTAATGCTTACACATAAGGTTCAGTTTGCGCTACAACTTCATAATTTTTACGACTTTTTCAACAATACTAGTCTGTCTAAAATCATCTTTATTTACCCATACATAAAGCTGATGTTTGTTTAAATGGCAATAACATCAATTTTACCTTCGTTGTCACTAGTACCATGATGCACATAGATGATTTATAGTTCCATGATGGAACTACAGATTTTTTTTTTATGACTAGTTCCATTTTAAAAGAATCTGAAAATAATGGAACTAATGTTGAATTTGTTATCACAAGTTCCATTTTTAAAAGAATCTGAAAATAATGGAACTAATGTTGAATTTGTTATCACAAGTTCCATTTTTAAAAGAATCTGAAAATAATGGAACTAATGTTGAATTTGTTATCACAAGTTCCATTTTTAAAAGAATCTGAAAATAATGGAACTAATGTTGAATTTGTTATCACAAGTTCAAACAAGGATTTGAATAGACCTTAGATTATAAATGGCTCTGACAGCTCAAATGGTCATGGAAAATGGAACATGGTCCATACGATGGCTTGAGGGTGATGCTCGTAGTATCTGTATGTAGTCTGTAGTGATGCCGGTGACAAATGACATTTTGTTGGGCAATTCTTTCGCTTTCGTATGACGCACCGTAGATGTTAATCGATGAGGCGAACTAACTTAAGAATCAGAAATTACTTTTGATATTTAACAAATCTCCAGTGAGTATATTTTAATTTAACTTAAGTCGAATGTAGTCATGATTTATAATACGTTAAGAAGTTTTACGAGGCTGTTGGTTCTTAGGATAATAATGTATGGCGTTATATATCCTTTACTGTCAATGCATGCGCAACACAACGACGGTCCCCAAATATAAAGTGGTACAAAATAGGTCTGAGGGCTAGGCAAATCTTTACATTGCCAGTCTTAAATTCATAGATTTGGCAAGAAGCTTTGTGCTAATGATATTGTAGCTTATGCCAACATTAAGTTGACAAGGCCAAATCCTTCGATGTAATCGAATTCAATATTTTTATTATAAAAGTGTCATTGGCATAATCTCGGAACCCTGAGGTCCCGGACCTTTGGAAGGCGTACGAGGGGCTGAAGTCAACTCGCTTTTAATTAAATTAGGCACCAACCGACGATAATCCCTGAACGCACTATGCAAGTGCACCCAAGGAAGACCCCCGTTGGTGTAGGACTATGTACGGCAAAGGCCTACTGTCTCTCCACTTTTCCAGTTCTACTGATTGCGGTTCAATCCTTTATGTATGAGTCCAGCTCTCATAATATTTGACGACCATAACCCCAATAACCTTCAGTTAATATTACCAAGCACTGGCACATATGAAACGTCAAGATTAAGGCAACGTGTTCCTAAGTTTGACCACAGGCCTTTGCCCACCAGTAAGATAGTTAATTTTTTGTCCACAGGAGTATACAAATGATACATATAGGTCATACATGTAGGTATTAAGTATAAGATAATTCAAATCCAGGAAGGAAACACGGACTTATAGTTAATATAAGTCTGAAATCACTAACCTGTCTTGAGCAAGCGTGGTGATCAATGCTCAGGTCTTCTCTGAGATGTATGAGAAGAGGCATTTGCCCTGCAGTTGGACAGTAATAGGCTGGTATTATTATAAATTAGATACCTAGAATAATTGTGGGCCCCAACAACCTTCTTACTTAAATTGCTCTTGAAATAGTACTCATGGTGAGTACTATTTCAAGAGCAATATAAGTCATTGCGAAACTAAGTTCTAACTAATTCTGAGTTATTCTCAGAACTTGGTTTATAAGTTATTTACAGAACAAGTATACTAATGAGTCGTTCTTATTCGGTCCTTACAGGTATTAGCTTAATTCAGTTCTTACAACCCTATGGTTGTTGGTTCGTTGTTCATGTACTCTAATTATGCGCTACACGAACACATGAAGTATGGTAGGAGTGAAAGTGCCAGGCTAGCTCGCGAAATTCTAAATATATATAATTAATTTTTCTTTTTTTTTTGCAATTTGGTGGTCAGTAAAATATGATTTACGACCGTAACAAATATGTAATTACAGACTGAAAAACATCAATACAACACTCGAATTTTGCGGGCTACCTTAGTGCACCCCCCTTAAGCCTCTCATTCTATTGAGAATCCGTAACTACTACGCTAGACTATCTACTAACCTTTGGGTCAAAATGAAAGGTTTCGAAACGAGGTGCCTATTTGTTTGGGTCAAGATGTTTCCTTAAGAAGTACGTTAGGTACTTAACTGTGTGTAACGATAATGGATTGACCGATAATCTCACTAGATTTTTTCTACACTTGTCAGAGCTCTATTTGTTTTTATTCTAAAAGAAGTAGTAACCACCAGTAGCCAGTAGCAGCGCGCCAGTAGTTGTATTACTGTTTGCTCTGCACACAATACTGTGAAATAACATCACGCATTACGGCACACAACACAATTTAGGATTTAACCAAATCAGTTACAGTTTCTTCATCGCAGTAAGACAGTACGCAGCAGCATCAAAACAATTTTGTCTGTTACATTTGCATAAGGTAAGTAAGGTCCGGCGTTTCAAAATTTGCAAAAGATGTAAATAACAATGGCCGCTCGAAATTGTCTATGGCTTAGCGATGCGGTCGTATGACTTTTAAGTTTTGGTGCTATCGATGTTACGATTTTTTTAAGTGTTCCATCAGTATATTTTATATTGAGTAACTTTCAAATCGAAATCCTTTTTTTTTTGTAACTCCATTGAAATATGTTCATAATTTAAACCATGAATACGAACAAAGATATAAATATGTGTTCACGCATGATGTTGACAACCTGCGTGTTGCTATCACATAAGCCGTAGGCGCTCTTCTACCTACCTAACCACCTACTTACGCATTGAGAATCAAAATTATCAAGTCACCTTCGGACAGCCAATGAGAGGTCCTCAAGGCATGTCATCGAAGAACCACCAATAGGAGCAAATTACGAAGACTCCCGAATGCTTCTTCGCGGAAAGTTATAACACTCGGTTTTTCTTCAACTAATACATTCTGAATCGACCTTGCTCTGTATAACTGCTTTCTAAAACTTTTAAGTCAAGACGAGTTCGTATTTTACAAGTCGCTAACTCTTTTACAATAAACCAATTATATTCTGGAGAAATAGTAGAGTTAATAGTACGTATCCCAACACCTGACAGCACTTCATTGCTAGCATATAGCCGGACTATTTACGTTTGCGAGAGCTTCCGTTTTGCCGACAGAGAAGACCAGTTTGGGGCTCACAGGCAATAATAATTAGGTAGGTAACATAGCAGGCTGTAGATAATACAATATTTTGTATTACACTTACAAGTGTTTAATCTAAACCATTGTATTATTCTACCTGTGGATTGGAACTTGGACTTAACGACGCTTTTAAATTTTCTGAAAAGTACCAGGAAACAATATTTATCAATTTATTTCGATTACAGTCTAACTACTTGTCTTGTGCAACAAGTGCAAAATATGATTGCATATTGTTTATGCGTTATGCGTCTTCCTCTTCGAATTTGTGGATGCGGTTGAGTATGAAATGATAAATAACAGGTTTTTGTATTTTTAACCAACTTCAAAAAAGGAGGAGGTTCTATGTTCGTCTGTATGTATTTTTAATGTATATTCGTCGATTTCTCTGTGATACTGAGCCGCTTTACGTGATTCTTTTTTCATTTGTTAGATGAAGCTTGCGCGTTGGTCCCATATTATTTTATTAACTTTGCATAGGTAGTTTTTGAGTTAGCTTCAAAAATACTTCTTTTTTCCACATATTTTAAGTGGAAGATGTTATAATAACTTCCTGTCAGTGATTATATAATGTCGATGATAAACAGACCGCGTCTTAAAGATCCTAGACGAAAAGTATTAAATACTCCTTGTACAAATAGTCGATATTTATAATGTCGATCACTAGTATTTCAGTGACGAGATAAACTTAGACGAGATAAAAAAGGATGAAGGTCGTTTGACGTATGAAAAATTTCAAAATACAGTACAGTACAACATACAGTTTTCGGTTTTATTGATAGATATAATAGTGTATTTAAAAGTTTAGAAACACGCACAGGATGTAAAAGTACGTGTGATAATACGTGTATCCTACTTAGTGCGTATTTAATCAGTGACACACAGATATCGCGTTAAATTCCCAGGCACGTTCAATGTTATTGCTTTAGCGAGTTTAGTTCAAGTATCAAGTTACAAACGTCAATACAAAAGTGACAGGTTTTCTCTATAAAGTGTCACGTATAGACGTCAACGAACTTAACTCGAGTCCCTACTTATTTACATACTTAATGCAAAAAGCCAGTCGATTTAAACAGAATAAATATTCAGTTTTGCCAAAATAAAACGTTTTGTTTCAAGTGGCGGCATCGTTGTTTTCATAGACAGATAGAGTATCTAAAGCCAGTCTTAACTAAGTTCTGCTTACAAAAATCCAGCTAGCGAGAAATGACAAAAGAAAAAAAAATACCTTCAAAAGGCATTTTTTCGCGATAACGTCTAAAAAATTCAGACAATCCCGGCGACAACACAAAGACTGGAAACTCGATTAATATTAGAAGCGTCTGAAATCGATTGGGGACTAGTACAAAGGAATCAATCGACGCCATTGTTGTTACAATGGTCCCCGCGCGGCCTGGGTCATTGTGCACTACAATATGATGAATCAGACCTGATTTATAAGGGTAATGATACGTATACCTGGGGTAATTCCGGAACCAGGAAAATCCGGACTATTATTAATGTCAAGGTTTTGATATAACATAACATAACGCCTATATTCCCCTGGGGGTGGGTAGTAAAGATGTAACACCCATATTTCGCCAGGTATGTTTAGGTCCCATGTGATAGTGTGTGTGTGTGTGTGTGTGATTGGGTATGACTAATGAGATGACGACTAAGGACGAATTTCACCAATGTAACTGAACGATCACACTTAAGGTGATGATAACCGACTTTTCATACTGAAGATCACACCTAAACCAGAGTGTTAATGATTTGGAAAAAATATACATCACATTGATTTTATGCTGAAGATCACATCTAAACGAGAGTATTAATGAGTTGGAAAAAATAAATGTTAAGTTAAAGCATTTTCTTAATAACTCAATATGTGAATATTTTAGATTATGTTTATATTACATAGTGTAACTCATTTGTAAAGTTATGTCTAACGCGGATAAAAAAATGAGAATCACGCAAAAACTATCAAGTTTATTTTGCTGAAACTTTCACTATTTTAAAGATAATTTAATTGTCTATCTTTTAGTATACGCGTTTTATTAAAATACTTTTTGATTAATTTATAATAAATTAATAATGCGTCTAATTTGGGACAACGCTCCTTGATGGGCGAGTCCTATTACTGGCTGAACGAACGACGCAGTGCGTGAGCTCAGCACAGAACACGCAAGCTAACCAACCATCCAAGGCCACTTGCATATATCGGCGTCTTAAACCGCGTTCAAGAGCTATAGGTGTCATCATTGTAGTGAAATATTCACACTGAGAGGTCTTGAATGCGGTTTAGAGAAATACCTATGAAAGAAGAAGACGTAGTTACTTCGCCGACCCCAAATAAGGTGGAATAAGGGCAGGAGAGTGATGGTGACAACCGAAAAGAAATTCTAACTCTGTGCTGCTTCTGAGAAATTCTTGATTAAAAAAAAACAATTACACTTTGGAGAAGCTATTAAAAAAGTTACGTTGTTTAACAATCCGTTTTGTAATATAAGAATCGGGAATAAAGGTACACAATGACCGAACATACCCCTCCTATGGTAGCTTCGTACAAGTTGCAAACTAGCACGCTAATCTGTTTAGGTACACCCTTCCCAAGGTCCGTTTAATTTTAGATCTGTGAGGCCCTCGGGGCCTCCTCTGGATACTAATACTTCATAAAGTTTCGAATTATACGTGTCATAGGTTTTAATAAATATTTTTAGGAAGTGTATAGATAGAGTGTGACATATAAGTAGTGGCGCTGTCTCGGGCCGGCTAAAGTGCCGTAAGTATTGCACTGTCATTGTCACTGTCACTTGTTATTTTGTTTGATTGTTGAGGTTATTTCACCGCCTTTTGTATTGATTGGTCGTATTCGTTTTAGATAATTATATCAAAAGTCGCTAGAACAACTGAATTTACGAAAAATTAAGTAACAAATTAAAATGTCAGCAAGGACATTTCTAACCTAACCTAACCTGTTAGGTTAAAACGGTGACCACACAGGGTACTAGTCGAGCGAACGCAGCGAGCGGTGCCGCGGCAGCGCCCGGCGAGTGCCAGGGTCCGTTTAGGCACAAGAGAATGTAATGTTTTGGGAATGTGGTGTTTTACAGCGAACTAACCTCAACAATCAAACAAAATAACAAGTGACAGTGACAATGACAATCCCGTGCTTACGGCACTTTAGCCGTGCCGAGGCAGCGCCACTATTATGCTGCTATCGGCACTCTATCCCTTTCCGATAAAGTGCCGCTAGCGGCACTCTATACACTGCCATATTATTGACTCCTTTATTTCATAAATCCACTCATAAAATACATTTACATACATTTTTAAATTTTAGAACATAAACATATTTATAAAAAATAGGAGCCTACCGGCGGTCTAGGCTCCCGAGAGAGGAACCTCCTAACAATACGAGCCGTGTCCAGAAGTACCACCTCCTGAATCAAGTACTTAATCCAGCTGCCCAACGAGAGCCTCCTCAGGTGTTTAAATATACACTGTAACGGTACCATGACTGTTAAAAGAGTATCGCAAAGTTATTATACTTAAATATCTCTTGCGGAAACGGTATATTTAGACCAGCTACCAAGCTTGCTTTCTGCCTAATCATTATATAATTATCATAAATTGTAATAGCAAACTTCGTACAGCTCATGCCGATACAGAAGAACCAGTAAAAACTAAGCCTTTATTCTGTTGCCATTACCATAGACATTCTAATCGAAAAGTAATGTTAGGCATACTGAAAAGTAAGCGAAGTGAGTTTATTTGCCAACCCCTTGACATAATTTCAGTCATATATCATCGATCGACATGAAAAGAAAGTAACCTGTGTAAGGGATGATTTATGCCAGACCGTGTTTGGTGTGAGCCGTGAGATATCAGACCCGGACGAGGCACAGATCCTAAACTTCACGAACTTTTATATGAAGCAGTTCATGCTAAGTTCATATAACACCGTGCGGCACCCATGTCCTGCATGATTTTATTTTCTGTAAATAGGTTTCTACAAACATTTTTATACGGCAATAATAATATTTAAAAACTAGATGAGGTCGACGATTCAAATAGAAAAAGTCGGCAAAGGTAGAGGTCACGGTCTCTTTTAAAGTCCAGACATAATCTTGGTCAGATCATGTGAAGACTATGTAGATTGGTGTCTGAAATGGTCTTTTGAGGAAAGAACCACAAAGATTAAGTACACCTTAAACACAGAAAAAAAAATACAATTACCCACATAGTCTTCACATTCTCAATAATTAAAATAATATAATACTTTAAAAATGCCCACGTAGCACCCACTCTCATGAAGATTGGAGACGATACACTCGAAATTGTAGGCGAGTATGTTTATCTAGGACAAACTGTCCGCCTAGGTAGGTCCAACTTCATTAAAGAGGTCAATCGTTGAATCAGACTCAGTGTTCGGGAAGCTACGCAATATATTCTCGTCCCACATACCGCAGTGTCTCTAGACGAATGTCTTTGACCAGTGCGTCTTGTCAGTGATGACTTATGGCACTGAAACGTGGTCGCATACAATGGGCCTTATAAGAAGGATCAAAGTCACCCAAAGAGCAATGGAGAGGGCTATGCTTGGGGTTTCCCTACGTGATCGAATCAGAAACGAGAAGATCCGCAGGAGAACCAGGGTAACCGACATAGCCCGAAGAATTGCCAAACTTAAGTGGCAATGGCCAGGACATAATCGCAGAACAGATGCCCGATGGGGCCGAAAGGTTCTGGAGGTGCAACCGCGTACCGGAAGACGTAGCGTTGGAAGGCCTCCCACTAGGTGGACCGATGATCTTGTCAAGGCCGCAGGAATCCGCTGGATGCGGGAAGCACAGAACCGGGCGAAGTGGCGTTGCTTGGTGAGGCCTATGTCCAGCAGTGGAAGTCTTTTGGCTGAAATGATGATGAATGATGAATACTTTACAAAGTAAATACTCATGTCATTGTATTTATAAAATTGATCAACGTCAAAGTGTTTATAAAAATCTAGATATAACCTTGGTCAGATCATTTGACCATGTAGATTGGTATCTGAAATGGTATTTTGAGGAAAGAACCATACAAATTTGAGTGGACCTGTCCAGTCAGTGCACGCATTTGTCAGTAATCGTGTAGCTCGACGAACAATACCAAAGAAAGAACATTTGGCTAGGCCGCATAAAGTACTCAAACTGTGGCGATTATCATTAAAATTTGCTGAGAAAAAGATAAATATATAAGTAAAGCTCTCATTCCACCTGATAATAGGGATTTATTCTATTTTGACAGCTCATTTAACTATTTTAACAGAATGGACCGGCTGGACTGGTCTCTATAAATCGTTCAGACACGGATGCGGCTTGCGCTCGTGACCGTCTATCATAAATCATACCTAAATAACTAGAAAAATCTTTGGTCAGACCATACTATGAGCAATGAAAAGACGAACGAATTGTTGACCAACCGCTTTGCAATCTGTTCACGGGCCCTAAGACCTCAAGTTTTTATCTCTGAGAGATTTATTCCTGTCAATACAATATACAATTATTTCATTGTGCTCACAACAGCTCAATTAGATCTCTTGCAAATGCCAATTTTGAAGTGATTTCAATTTGACTTCGGCGTTACAAATTGGCTTACGAGAGCTATTCAAATATTAGACCTCCACAGTGTAATCTAACAGTTGATATTAAATTATCAATTGCTACGGTACCTATCACAGGGTTTGGATTGAATAGTAAAAAACCACCATTCAAGTAAGTTCAGTGGTCAAATTTTAATGAAAAGTTAAAGCGACAATAGTATAATATAACCTCGTACTGAAGAGCAAAAGGTTGTCATGTTCGAATCACACTCCGTTGTACTATTAACTCTTTACTGTCAAAACTTCGAGAAGTAAAACTTAAAAATGCCATAATCACGACATTGGGGAGATGAATTTGATGATCTTTCTTTCTTTCCCGACAGCATGTGAAGCCAATTCAGAGGCCCATGGGCGGCATAAAAACTCTGACACCAGGTTAGTGCCAAACCACGAAAAGGAAGAACGAAATTGATGAACGCAGCGTGGTTATTAATAGAATTTGTCCCTAATTGGAACTTTTTCTGAATGGCGGGTGAATTTATACCTACTTTTCTTTTACGTTCACTATTGTTATATTGAATGTAAAAGAAAAGTATGTGCAGCAAAAACTGACAAATCCACGAGGGTTTCGAAAAAAGCATACCCTTTGCGTACATGTCTTCTATGCTAGAAACTAGGAAAAAAACATATTTTATGGTGTTTGACTAATCTTAGTCGTCTGTTATGACATGCCCTCAGGGAAAAGTGGTGGCGTATTTTCTGGGATCAAAACGGAATTGAAATCACGTGTACCAATAACCTCACCCTTTTCATCGCTAGATAATATTTTAGCACGATTCCATAGCCCCTTTTGTGACTATGACATTTTATGCCAAGGGTACATAATGTACCCATTTGTACCGGGATGTATCCCTCCAATGCCCAATGAAAAGCCAAGTATTCACTAGCGAGCTAGTGCTAATATGTTGAGTGTACGGGGCATTCACGAGACGCTAACCATACAATAAGAATGACATCGCATTTTGAATCGATTATCGACTGAATCGAGATTAGTCATTGACGATTCTTCTTATCCTAATAAAGAATACCTTTTCGCATGGAAACAAGACACACATCAGACATACATCCTGAAAGATATCCGTATTATGGACATATTATACATACGCCATTTTTCGTGAGCGTGTCAATAAGGTCATAAGATTTTATGGGTAAAGTAAATAATTTAAAAAGAAATCGTATTTAATGACGATATGGAAAAAAACGATTCGTCAGTGTGAATGTCTATTTGGGCTTACAATAACAGATTACCAGTGAGTAGCTTTAAGGGCTAACACCCATTCTTCTCCATAACACAATATGAAACAAAAGGTAACAGGGATGACATTATGATAAATAGTCCACGTTTGTGTTTATTCATAGTATAACATGTCCTTTGATGGACAGGAATGAGGCATTTCGCGACATGTTAAACATGCTTGTTATGCTTTGTTCAACATGTTTGGACTTGTCTGCGATTAGCATTTCGTCGGCAACAGGAGGGTTGAAATTACTTTTTTTTAACCCTAGCTCACTAACCTTAATTTCGAGTAACGTTATCACTAACCATTCGTAAATTTTACGACGGATTAAAACATCAATATTGATTTAATCATCTTCATTTATGACACAAAACTACTTTATTTAGCAGTCTTAGTTTTCTCTTTATCCATTATCATAATCTGTTTTAGAAAATCCTACATTAAACAATGATTGCTCACAGAAACTATATGCTCCGTGCAAATCGATTTTATGAAACCCTTGCAGAAGTTCGTAGTCATACGACTTGTTTTTACAGCTGCAAGTTTTGCGAGTTCTGGGAACTTCAGAACCTTCCTGATCTAGTCTAAAATTTTCTAGATTCTCCGAGATGATTTACTTCAAATTTCGTTGCTAAGTTATTTTGGGTCACTAATGATGCCAATGATGATGATGATGCGGAGGTCGGGATCTAATCAAAAAACTAAATGCGCAAGATACACGTCGTTATTTTGACGAATGGTTAGTGATCCAGGGTTAAGGTAATGGTAAATTCATTTGAATGTTGCGTCGGTACTGCACGATTATATTACAGGCTAGGTAGAGTGACGATCTTCGTAGGGTGGCTAGTAGCTGGATGAGAGTCACCGAAAATCGAGTTGAATGGCGTGAAATAGCAGAGGCCTATGTCCAGCAGTGGACTGCTCTTGGCTCATGATGACTGGACGATGCTGTCATTTTTTAAGCCGTCAATTCCGTTTTGTAACGTCTTAAAACTTAGGACCTAAGTCCGGAAGATTAGCACTAAAGAAATACTTAAAAAAATATAAACAGGATAAAGGGGACACCAAAGGAAAGGCCGTACTAAGGATTTCAATGATATGTTTATTATCCTTTTCTTTATGTATTGGAATGAGTTTATTTTTATTTTAGCACGTTTATAGGTAATTTTATTTACTTACTTAATAATGGACAACATGATTATATTTTAAAAAAAACAAATGGTATTTACAAGTACTCAACCGTAAATACAGACATCCATTAAAATTGTTTAACCTCTAATCCTATATACCTACCTACTTGTCTTTTGAGCAAGAACTTACTCTGACAGAGGTTACAATTAATTATTAAAGCTCTGATACACCTTATGCATAATATTAATTGGGTTCAAATCACCTTGCTTTGTGTACAGCTAATATTTAATGCATGCTCGTTATAAATGTTGGTTCCTTTGAAATAAGATGAATATGATTAATAATTATTATAATATTCTGTACTGTGTCTCAATTAATAGCTTTAATATTTAGCGGTAAAGGCTATATATATATAGACTATTGCAATTTTATGAGACAATTTGTAAACTATTGGTAATATGGAGGAGCTTTAAATAAAAAGGCCAAACTAACTATTATTCCTAAAAAATAATAAATTTAAATAAATTCCTTCTTAATTTCATTAGTTTCGAAGTAATGTTTATCTGTATACGTAACAGTATCAAGCATTTAAAAAAACACGTTTAACTCGACGAAACTCCCAAACTTTGTGAGAGTCTTTGAAAATTTAATCAAAAGCCGTTTATACTGGGTTGTCAAACAAGTTGAGACACGTTTAACGGATATAACCAAAGATTTAAATCGCTAGAATTGCCCTCATCGTTCTTAAGGTAACAAGCCTGTATGAACCATCATTTTGTGCACGGTGACACCTAAATGAGTGCCTAAATAAAAGCGCGCCAATGTATTTTCGAGAGTAATGGTGGCTCAGAGTATTTGGAATGGCTCAAAACGCGATACGCCGATAAAAGTTTTAAAATAACATTTCACTTAAAAAATAAGCACATAAGTAGGTACTTCAATTTGTAATTTGGCTCCTGAAAACATATCCAAACGTAAAAACGGGACTCGAAAGCTCTTTAAAATGGCGCACGATTTAATAAAAATGAACGAATTTCGCTCAAATATATCGTCATTCTACTTTATGAAAATTTAAACCGTGAGTCGGTATCAGGTCATCATATTTAAGCCTTCGGGGACAGATAATTTTCTATAACGTACGAATTGTACTGAAAATGTTTTAACTTTGCTCTCAAAGGTTATCCAAATTTATGCCAAAGCTATCTAGGGCCTCATAAAAATATTTTATATTTTTTAAATTGCATGTTCGTAGTAATATTAGTACTTTGTACTGATATTTCGCTTTGCGAAAAGGTCTCGTGTGACCAGAATATTGGAAACTACTTACGTAAGTATTGTGTGGTAGCTTTCTTTGTATGTTTTCAGATAGTTTCATTCTGTAAATAGCTTTATAATATTTTTTTATAATACTTCGCTTGCATAATACTTCTTTAAGGATGGAATTTTGAATAGTATACTCCTTCCTTATTTAGCTCGTGGGCACATAATAACATGAGCTTCACGGGTCGATCGAAGGTTAAGCTACGCTTGCTGCGGTCGGTTCGTGGATGGGTGGACTATCCATTACATATCGAAACCCCTCCGTGCCTCGGAGAACACGTCAAGCCGTTGGTCCCGGCTGTCATACGTAGATCTTTGATAGTCGTTACGGGTAGTCAGAAGCGCAAAAGTCTGACAACCAGTCGTATGTATCGTGTTGCTCAGTAACTGGGGTATGGTGGTCAGATAGGTAATCGCTCCATAAAAAACTGTAAAATACTGGTATTCCGCTGCTTTGGGAGCTTTAGCTGCTTAGTTGGGAAAAGGCTATGCAGATTGATTGATACTCATTCCTATTAAGTACAGTTATTACGATGGCATAGGTAATTAAGAGAAACTTGCCTTAAGCTGAAGGTAAAAAATAATATGTGAAATTCTGTACTAAATGTACAAATAATAAAATATTTTCTCTCACAATGGTTTTGTAGCACTTACAGTTTTGACCAATATGAATTCACATTGTGAGAGCTGGTGCCGCAGTCATAGGGTATGTGGTGAATGGTGGTGAATGTGTAGGTGATTGGTGGTGACCGCGAAGGTGAATAGTCGTGAATGTGAAGTTAATTATTTGAATACAAGTGTCTGTGTGAGCACAAGTGTCTGTGTGAGCATTGGAAATTGGAATTATGGAGCCATAAGAACATACAATATCGAAATTCGTAACAAATATGTGGAAGGGGGATGAGAGTTATGTAATTGTGTGAAGCAGTTTTTCTGTGTCATTATAGTTTTCGAATATTCAGTCACTTTTTGCTTACAACTGGGTTTATATAATGGATAAATGTTTTGACTCTTGTTAATAATATTATAAAGATAATCTCCTAATTAATCGAAAAACTTGTGGGCCTGACTTGACCGGAAATATTCAGTTCTGCACACAGAACCCTTTCTTCGTTTATCCTTCAACAGATCCGAATCATAAACCAACTGCGAGTGCTTTTTGAGGACAGTATGCAGAACGAAAGTTTGTCTTATAGACAGTACATCCCACTTTTTGTACAAGTCGACTGTAGAAAAGCGGAAGGAAAGGCTCGTAGCAACCTTAAGTATAGCACGTTGAGCTCTTTCCGCCTCTATCAAGTGCGTTTTAGCAGCACCTCCCCAGGATATGATGAAGTAGTCTATAAGCGACTGGTATAAGGCGTAGTAGACCATCTTGATGGTACGAAAGTCGGCTACGTGTTTTAGACTCTTAAAGTTGTAAATGAGTTTGCGCAATCTCGTTACCAGGACGTTTATATGTGGTTTGAAGCTGATGAATTGGGCCAATATAACTCCAAGATATTTGATGTGATCGGTTCTTTGAAGAGAAGGACATGTACATGGTTGGTAGGTTGATCAGCATGTGTGGGCCGTTATAGAAAGTGAACGTGGGGGTAGCGCGTTCGATCGAAGTGCAAATACTATGTATTTGGTTTTTGTGACATTGAGAGTCAGCATATTACTCTGTAACCAATCAACAACCCTGTTGAGCCCCTGGTGAGTCACTCCAAAGACCTCATTCCAGCTATCACCACTAAACAAGACGGCCGCGTCATCAGCAAATGTAAAAATTAGGCCATTACTAAGGTGGAGTTGACAGAGGTCGTTGATGTAAATCAAGAAGAGGGTCGGGCCAAGTATGCTGCCCTGAGGCACTCCAAAAGTTACTGGCAATTCGTTACTCACCCTATAATCCTAACTTACAGTATCCAGTTAGTTAGTTAGGTAGTTCTGAAATAATTTTTGGGGAAGACCTCGGACTCCCATTTTTTCCAGTTTGCCCAATAAGTGTGGAATAGAAACTGTGTCGAAGGCCTTTGCCAAGTCCAGGAAGACCATGAGACATTTCCTTTTTTATCCAAGGTGGTTATGACCGAGCTAACCAATTCGTGTACATTGGTAGATTTTTTGAACCCAACCTTTCCGGAACCCAAACTGGGAAGATGAAAGAAGGTTGTTAGTCTTGAGGAGCCTAATAAACCGGTCATTCATCAGGCGCTCCAGGACCTTTGAGAGCGATTTAAGAATAGAATAGTATGTTTGTGTTTAATATAAAATTAAAAGTGTATTCATACAAACCAACATTTTGCCTTCTTATTATTTCGTGGGTCTTTTACGGGTCGAAGGTAATTTTTAGATTATTAAATAAAATAATTAGCAGCCATGATGGTAATAACTAGACGTCATGTGCCACTAGATGTCACTAAATGATTAATATTGCCACTCTCTGCCATTCTTATTTTTCTGTGTACTTCGTAATTGGCGTAATTTTTATAGAATAATAATATTGTTGTCCAATTACAACAATATTATTGTAATGACAGCTCTGAAGCTACCTTATCCTACTATCTATACAAATAAATAAAATTGAAGTGTCTGTTTGCAGTGTCAAAATAACAGCTTTTAATTAAATACAAATGAAAGTATATACAGTAGGTATTTATAACACAAGAACAATAAAAAAAATTGTTTGTCTGTCTGTTTAATCTGGCTAATCTCCAAAACGGCTGGACTGATTTTGGCGGGGCTTTTACTGGCAGATAGCTGATGTTATACTTAAGCTAACTTTTTTACGATCTACACGTAAATAAATAAATAAATTCTAAGGTAAACTATAACAACTCACAATATCTCAAACACATTTGTCTCACCGCGTCAACTAATGAATCGTTTTAGCAACTCCAATGTCCGACACAAGTGTCGTTTGTGTCTACACCGAGAAGCAATCAGTTTCTCAAGTGTTGACTGTACGACACTCCTTAGAGCGCTATTCTGTCTGAACACTATTTTAGAAGCTTCGAGCTAGATATACAGGGTGATTTTGAAAAAAACTTTTCATCCATGAATTGAAAATAGCCTGTCCACTATTCAATTCAATTCATTTATTAATTTTGTGAACATAGGGTAAAATTAAAAAAAAAAAATGTTTTACAAACAAATGTCAGTCCATATTACGTCCCGCCAGAAGACTATCATAGAAGGCTATCATAGAAGGCTGTCATAGAAGGCTATCATAGAAGGCTATTATAGAAGTCTATCATAGAAGACTATCATAGAAGGCTATCATAGAAGGCTATCATAGAAGTAGTTACTGTATATTTTTTTGTATATTATATGTTGACTAGCTTATGCCCGCGACTTCGTTCGTGCGAAATGTCATGTCCCCCGACCCACCTCAACGCATCGCATCGCCTACCCGCGCCTACTTTGTTTTCACTGAGCGTTCTTTTAGACTTTTTTTCTTTTTGCTCGGCTCTTAAGACCTAGCGTGATGTTAAATAGCCTACAGCCTTCCTTCCTTTCAGAATTGGGATAATGCAAAAAGATTTTTCCAAATCCGACGAGTAGTTCCAGAGATTAGCGTGTTCAAACAAACAAACTCTTCAGCTTTATTATTAATACCGAAAGATGTTGAGATTATAATGAGGTAAGCACTATTTCACATTCAGAACGATAGAAAAGAACAGAGGATCAGCTTGGAGAGTTGTCAGACGGCGTCATGATGTTGAACGACTAGCATCAAATTATTCTAGGTATGATTATAAGTCAATATAAAATACGCTTTTATTTATTCATCCCGATAATGTAAGTGCGTAGCGCGCTTTCAGTACTTATAAGAATAAGCGGCTATTATGATAGTTGCAGCTGTATCTTCTTAGAAATCAGGACACCCTAGTGTCACTACCATAATTATTTTGCTTCGAGATACTTACTTCAATTAGATGTGTGGCGGCATCTACATCGCCACATGTGAACAACGCATCAAAAAACTGACGTCACACAAATCCTGCATCGCGCAATTAGAGTTTACCGCGCGAACGACATATATATGACTATCCGACATCAACCGTTGGGCAGTTGCCCGCCAGACGCGACACCTGTCTGATCGGAGGATTCTCCCTTTTCTAAAGAGGATGAGTGAACTTTACACCCTGTTCCTCATGTTTCTAAAGATGCATAGTTACCGAAAAACTTTCGATCAATCGCCCTCCTGCTCATTCCTCATTTTAATCACTATTTTTACTGCTAAATAATGGCTATTATCGTCTGTGGGCTGTTTCATCCTATGACCTGATGGATATTCTCGTCAATTTGACCTAAAATAATAATAAAAAAAACAGGTAACATCGAAAAATTCAGAAAATGTTGAAAGTGACGTAAAGCGCGCGTCAATGTCAAACCGCGGGGCTTAAAAACAATAAAACGTCTCATTTTTTTAAGGCTAGACCGGTCTTCAAAAAATGAGACGTTAGACGTTAGACTTAAGTAACTTCTTTCATTGCTTCAAGAATATCATTCATCTAGATTTTAGTAGAACATTTAAGAAGCGATACGCATCAAGCTTATGTGAAGTGAACTGTCATTCCACGAGGAATTGACACTATTGACAGCTCACTGCACTATCACTTCACTTAATATTTCACGGTGAGATTTTTGCAGAATAGATCGGTTGGTATTCAAGCGAATTTCCCAGTTCTCGTATGAGGAAATATTATACTAACTATATTATTTAGTATAGGCATCAAAAAACAGGCAGATTTATATAAGCCCAGTAATGTGACAGTACCTACAGTAAGTTAGTCCAGCGCTGACTTGCAACTGAGCTCGTGTGATACTAGTTTCACAGTGTTGACTTCGCGCCCTCACGTCAGTCCAGCTGACTAACCTACTCGTCTATTTTAACGGCCCCCGTAGCTTCCCTCGCCTGACTTACTGCCGATCTCGTCTACATGAACCCACTGACTGGGTCCGAAATTCAGTCACTGGGTCAAGTCACTACCATTTTGTAAACCAGGCAAATTATAAAAAGTACAATAAGTATCTTCCTTAACCCCTATTCACTTCTACAACCAAGATTAGTAATTGGTCCCCTTTTTTTTCCGTGGGAGGCATAAAATTGAACCTAATTGATTAATATCGCGTGGGCAGAACCATCCATTAATTGACCAGTATGACAGAATCAGAGGATTCTATCATACTGGTCAATAATCGTAGCTATCCCTTGGAGTAAGGTATGACGTCACTCTCGGTACCTATTTCAGTATTATTTCTTTTGTTTTCGAGTATCACTCTCGAAACCAGACAATACTTCAAATAACTACAAGGTATTGCACAGTCTAAACACTTATTTTATAGTCAATTTGACCAACTTAAGTGTTTAAACAAGTAACTTAATTAGTTGTTTAAACACTTAAGTTGGGCAAATTGTCTGGGGATCAGGATTCATGAACATAATTTGTCTGAAATAATTTGCCATATAAATTAACTGTTATTTAACTGAAAGTAACGAAACAAGCCTAAATATTCAAATGCACTGTGAAATTTGGCAAAATTTAGGTTGTAGTCCAATGGTTAGCGATAGTGACCTTAAACGCTACGTCCATGTTAGACATGGACAGATAAGTTCCCAAACTGCAACGCAATAGGTAGATAATGCAAATGACACCTGCGACCTAATCATCTCTATTCATTTATTATCTTAAAAAACATAATGTATTAAAGCCTAAACTTGCAGGGAATAAAGTAAGAAAACCATAAAACGTAGAATCAATCAATATATCGATCCAAAGCGTCGCTCTGTGAATATTAAATGACTTGTCTGAACCATCCCGCTTACTCGTACAACGAATCATAATTCTACAACATTCATAGATTATGTACTTTACATAATCATATATTATTCTCGTCTACTTTACATAGAATATGTATTCATTGTCTGAGCGTCATGTCTTTGGGATACCGAGTGTATTGGGATTCCCTTGATGGACACAATATTGTTGGATTTTGAGATGGAAATTCTAAGTCAACTCCAATGTCTATCGAGACTTGAATAGCATTCAGTATGTTGCAATAGGCAACGAGTTCGTATATATTCAGCATAGAATCAATTTTAGAAAGAACTGACGGTCTATTTGAGAATGACATAATATGTTATACATTAGTACTTACAATCATCCAAAATTGAAAATTATTTGGCAATATATATCGTAGTGTGGAATAAAATACTTTTACAAAATATGTCGTTCAAAAAGTTCACTTACCATCATACACCACTCCTCGGACCAGCTCGTCAGCTTCAAACACCGGATGGCTAAGCGTCAAGTTAACGTCACTATCTTCGTCACTGAGTGTGACAATATCGTCACTGTCACTCGGGATTCTCGCGAAGGCACAAGCATCACTGATATCCACCGTCGTTGCACTCACTACCTCACTCACAGTCGTTACTTCTACCACTTCTTCACTAGTCGTTGTTTCATCGTAAACCTCTGGTATATCTATAACTTTGTCATCTGTTGAAACTTCTTTATCATCAAGTTGAGGTGGCCCTGGAGACCTGCCCGGAGCAGGGTCACCGTTCGGCAAACTCAATGTCGAGCTATAAGGCAATGAAGCTAAGATGACTATCGTCATCAGAAAATTTATTGAGATCCTGTTCATTTTGAATTTGGTCGGCTTTTTCATGTTGCTCTTCACCGTCTGACATTGCATTGGTTTTCGGTATCTTGACATCAGAAGGTTGTTTGCTGACATTTTTATGTGGAGTGGATTCTGTGCCTTGACTTTTGTAGCACTGAATTTTGTTCTGCCTCGTTCATGTTTTCTTTCAAAGATTATCTGTGAAAGACAAATATGTTTATTAGTACATTCAGGGTACTGTGTTGGTAGATTTGATGTTACGAGAGCCTAATTAATGTTTAGACTCAAAATTCACATTTCAAAACTTCAAAGAGAGAAGATTTGACAGGCACCGCTCATGATTCACCGACACCGCCAAATTGATTAGGTACCTACCAATCTGAATGCTTGCTCTACTTAAAACAAAGTAGGTACTTATGCCTTGATCTGACGTTATTCATTAATAATTCAACTCAGCTACTACTTTAATCTTCATAATTTCGAATAACAACAGCCTTAATCAATATTATTTTCACAAACATGTTTTTAAGGGTAGTAGTCTCCGAAAAAATATTTTCGGAAAATAAAGAGACTAATAGATTACTCTTGGCATGCTTTGTGCCAAGCCGGGTTCGCCCTAGAAACCTATTTATCAGGTACAATAAAGGCCGCGGGACAATGAAAGCTATTGAGGGGATAATGGGAAAATATTTTTCGTTGACTTTGATTAGGGTATTCTATTTAAATGTTGCTCTTTGTGTTCCTTGAAATATTATTCAGAAGGTTTTTTATGTTCGTTATTAGGTATGTTGATGGATTTTTAAATTAAAAATTTACACTTATTCATTGTTTTAGTATCGATTCTTTGACGTAGATACCGTGCATTCTTTGAATCTATTATCTAGTATGTATCTAGGTATAATTTGGTACTAAAATAAGAGGTAATAAAATAATCTTAAGAGCTAGACGCTCTCGCGGCGACAGAAACGAAAGTTGTCGACACCATTTTGAGTTTTGTATTCACAGTAACTTCTTGAAATTGAGCATCATTATGATGAAAAAAACTACTTGTTTTGACGTGTTGACTAAGGCAAGTACCAGTCGACTGTAATTTGAGATTTGCCGTGAGATAGCACGTACTAGTTGAAGGGATGTAATAGAATAATAAGAAGCTATAAAAAATATCGCTTGCACTACGCACAATCTTTACCAGCGTTACGGTCTAGAGTTTTCACGTAACCCTTATTTAATAAAACCCGTGGTCCCGCGATGTTCGCTAAGGCTTGACTATAAATACTGACGATTGGATTTCAAGATTAAAATGGAGATGTGATGTCATAGGATATTGTGTTTATTTTTGAGATGCTAGGTTGATCTCGGATATTGAAAAATGGATTAAGTTACGATCTTTTATGAGATTTAAAAAAGAATACTATAAATCGTTTGGTTTTTGTAGATTTTATAATATTAATTCGTATAATACATAATCCACAACTCAAGATTATGTTAAAACTTAAGCGGCTTAGTTTTACCACGCACACCTAAGCTTCCTTCGGGGATACCAACCACACACACGTACATTAGGAGGAAGTTCCTGAAAGCTCCGATAAAGCTTACCAATGGTCCACCTGTGGCATATTCCGTGGGTAATTTTGCCCAACATACACGTTGCAGGCAGAACGTGACCACTACGTGCCACACATTGCCACCTTTTCCAAAATACCTTTAGACATATAGTTTTGACAATTAACATAACATAACATCACGCCTGTAATCCCCAAAAGGTTAGGCAGAGATGTACCTATAGTAAGTTTTCAGTATAATAATCAGTGATCGGAGTAGGTAGAGCTATTTTTTGTACTTGCGATACGTTGTCTTAATATGGACACTCCCGGAATCCCGGGATTTGAAATATATATTATTAAATAACTTAGAAACTACTTTGTAAAAAGCTATTCACGTCTTAAGGAATTATGGACACATATCCCCTCCTCCCCTCCGACGGGTAAGTATAAGACGGACACGTTTCAGGTTAATGAAATTAAAAACTTTATTTTTTTAATATATATTTTTTCATTTGCGTAACAATTTTTTTTCATTACAACTAGTCATGTCGCGCGTTACACTTGAGCGGCAACATCGCGCGTGCATTGTAAATTAGCAACGCGTCGCTGATGTTAGTTTGACAACGTCGTGCGCTCACTACCAATACATAAGACAAGCTTTCTTTTATCCTTGTTAATAAAAAATCAATTAATATTTTTTGAATCCCGGAGTTTCAGTAAGAATCCCGGGGAATGTCCATATTAACATCAACGTTTGCGGTCATTGAACCAAAATAGCTCTACCTACTCCGATCACTGATAATAATGCTTTTCGTTGGGAATGTTTGCCGAGGCAGGCATAGATAGTTCTGAGGCTAAGATGCGCAAAAGAACGGCATCCCTAATGCGTAGGATACGTGGAACATCCTGAAGGTTATTGTGGAGACGCTAGACTGCCCTTTTCTGATGTACTGGTCCCGTAGACATAGCTGCGGGCCAGGTGCAGAGGAAAGATATTTAAATTTATTTTGATGTAGAAGATAAATTATGGCCATGTTTTAGTTTAATGTAATTTTAATTCAATTCTGATTTAATTTTGATTTAATTTTGTTTTTATTGTAACTTAATTTACTTTTGATGTAATTCAAATTTAATTCTGATTTTAATATTGATATTAATTTAATTTTTGTTTTTGATTGAATTGTTTGTGATTTTAATGCTACCAACTTAGTTTCTAAGTTCTAATACTAATACAATATGGATGTTTTCCGAATTCAATAATTGAATTTTAATTTGAAAAGTACTCTTACTTTTCGCCAGCTATGTTTGTGTCCCATGTAATAGAGGGTATCTACATAAGTGCTCCTTCTGTGCCACGCCACATCCCGAGAGTAACTTAGTAAGTTTGCCCTCTTTTAGGACGTGACCACTAAATGCCATACACTGCCACGTTCCCAAACTTCCTAGCGCTCATCAAACTTAGAACTGGCATAGCAACGACCTCTGGTCACCCTTAACACAACCACACACCAATAAAACTAAGTGTAAAGTTGCACACTTAACTAATTAGGATCCTTGATGGGCCTAAAGTAATGGAAATAAAACATTCGGCGTTGTTATAAGGTTTGTATACATATAGGTACGCACGTTTTGGTACTAATGGCTGTTTGTAGTATCGAGATGATCTGTATATTTATTTATAAATGATTTAATTTATTGCTTCACGTTACTAATTGATATACTATCCATACTAATAATTATAATTATAAATGTGACAGTCACACTGTCTGTCAGTCTGTTACTATACCACGTCTTAACGGCTGAACGGATTTCATCGAAATGGGTTAGGAGATAGGATACTTTTATCTCGGAAGTACGTTTACGTGGGTATATTTCCTGACCTCCACGCGAGCCAAGCCGCAGGAAAGAGATAGTATCATATATTTTTCACAAATTCTCTTCATGATCCTGCTATTAATGTCTCAGTTAAATCTGTGAAACTTCAACTAACATTCGGTTACCACAAAGGTAATGTAGGTATTAAATGCCTGCTTTATACGATGGTAGTGACTGGACCCAGTCAGTGGATTCATGTAGACGAGATCGGCAGTAAGTCAGTAAGACAGGCGGGGGAAGCTACGGGGGTCAAAAATAGACGGGTAGGTTAGTCAACTGGACTGACTTGAGGGCGCGAAGTCAGCACTGGACTGACTGTCAAATTACGGGGCTCGTATAAACCTGCCTTTAGGGAAAGCAACTAGGAATATAAAAAAGTTTGAAGATGTGTACAAGAATTTACAAAATTCTATAAAAAATATCAGAGGTTTGATAGAAGCATTCATCCATCCATATTGTTATTTATTTACTAGCGACTTGAAAGAAATCTCAATGTTTTGTCAAGTCGTAAAAACCCCCTGGCTTTTAGGAATTGACAAAACATTGAGAGTTCTTTATTCGATGTAAGTTTAACATTAATGTACTATAAACCATCCAGAATAAATTCTCTAAATGATGGTGAGTCTAAGATTAACAGAACTTAGAAAGTTCCTGCCTAAAAAACAGGGACCGTGCAACCCCGGTTAAGAGTTAAGCTTTTCGAAAGGGTAAGCCGTTTATGAGGTTACCTTTATCTGATGTAACCCCTTGAATGGGTTCTGTGCTCAAAACCCATTAAAAGGGTTATCTCTTCAATATGGATAACCCATTGAATGGGTTCTATATCTAAAACCCAGTGAAAGGGTTACATGATAACCCATTGAATGGGTTCTATACTTGAAACCCAGTGAAAGGGTTACATGATAACCCATTGAATGGGTTCTATACTCGAACCGCAGTGAAAGGGTTACCCCTTCATTATGATAACCCATATAATATAAGGGTTTTGTTCGGGTTATCATATGGTTTTTCATATGGTTTTACGGGTTATCATATGGTTTTCCCTCTTCTGGTAGAAAGATGTGGGCTGTGGACTTTGGGCTAGTTTTGTTAGTTATGATGTGACTTTACCTCCAGACTTGATGGAGTGACCTGAAGGTGTACTTCGGTGACTGCTACTGGTACTCCTCGACGAGTAGAATTAGATGTGCCGAGTTTGGGCTCGTTTTGTTAGTTATGACGAGACCTTACCTTTGGACGAGATGGAGTGACCTGTAGGTGTACTTCGGTGACTGTCACTGGAACTCCTCACGAGTAGAACTAGGTGCGCCGAGTTTGGGCTCGTTTTGTTAGTTATGGCGAGACCTTACCTCCGGAATTGATGGAGTGACCAGAAGGTGTACTTCGGTGACTGCTACTGGTACTCTACGACGAGTAGAACTAGGTGTGCAGAGTTTGGGCTCGTTTCGTTAGTTATGATGAGACCTTACCTACGGACTGAAAGGAGTGACCTGAAGATGTACTTCGGTGACTGCTACGGGTACTCTACGATGAGTAGAACTGGGTGTGCCGAGTTTGGGCTCGTTTTGTTAGTTGTGATGAGACCTCACCACCGGACTTGATGGACTGACCTGAAGGTGTACTTTGGTGACTGCTACTGGTACTCTACGACGAGTAGAACTAGGTGTGCCGAGTTTGGACTCGTTTTGTTAGTTAGGATGAGACCTTCAGTCCGACAGCATCTCGTCTTGGTTTTGGCATTATAGCGATTGTTCAAAATTCACAAATACGCACTGACTAATAAATACCTAATAATATCGCAAAAGACGTCCGAGTTCAAAAAATCAAACAGCAAGAATGACAATTGTACGGTCCCAGCAAATGCCTGCAATAAAGTAAGTAACAAGTCCAGACATGAAAAAATCATAATATTATGTAATTTCGATATCCAGGCAGCAAAGCTAAAATAAACACTATATTACATGCAATAATGATCATAGATCCCTGTTTAGAAGCCGCTCGGTAAGTAGGCACAAAGGCGCCGCCGCCGCGGCCGCTTAACGCGTGCTATTCCATTTTGCAACCTATGCCCATCATAGAGAGATCATATTAAATTGCTCCGTCAGTCGGAATGTTACGCTGTTATCGTTTTAGGAGAGTTGAAAGTGTAACCCTTTTGAATGGCTTAAATTAAGCCGTTCAAATGGGTTACCCACATCGTATGGGTTTTTAAATAACGGCTTAGAAAAACCCTATCGAAAACCCTTTCAATGGGTAACGGAAATTTGAATGGCTTAAATTAAGCCGTTCAAATGGGTTACCCACATCGTATGGGTTTTTAAATAACGGCTTAGAAAAACCCTATCGGCTTAAATTAAGCCGTTCAAATGGGTTACCCACATCGTATGGGTTTTTAAATAACTGCTTAGAAAAACCCAATCGAAAACCCTTTCAATGGGTAACCCAAATGGTCCCTGCTAAAAAACAACGAATTATTAAAATCACATTGGTAGGTACTTGTCAAGCCCGAGCCTGCAACTTCGGGAATAAAATTGATTCCAATATTGCCGAAATTTATTTAAAAAAAAACCTTTACCTTGCGTTTTTTTTTTGTTTTTTTGCAGATGCAATATATAAATATTATATAGTCTATGTCATTCCGACAATTAAGACAAATCTAGCGACACCTCATATGTTAAAATCCATGAAACCGTTTAGGCTACAGAGCATGCCAAAGAAACAGACATACACACAAACTCTCGAAAAACATTACCCATTACTCTTCCTTCTGGGGCAGTCGGGTAAAAAGAGACTAGACTAAATGTTGTGATAAAATTCTAATTCAAAATTCAAAAGTCATTTATTCAAACTAGGCTCACTCGCATCACTTTTCGAACGTCAAAAGTACATAAGACAGTCCCCCAAAACGCCCACCCTTCACCATTTCCTAGTGCTTTAGCTGGAAAGAAGAAGTGGCGCAACAACTCCCCAGCTGCACAGCTGTCTGTTTAGTTAGAAAAGATAGTCTAAATTACGAGTTAAGTAGGCTAGGCGATAGCTATACCGTGATAAACAATAAGTGACCTAATAGCACAGAAAACAGGACAACGATACAGTGTGTCCACTGTACTGCGTATAGCTGATTGGCGTCACGTAACGACGTTAGTGGTCAAGAAGCAGTTTATCCTCATGCCTTCTCACTCTCGGGAAGATCAACAGTGTAGGAATGATTCTAAGGTGAAAGAAAATACAGAAAAAAAAAGGTTTGGGACAAATACAAACAATAAAAAAAACTATCTGGCTAGCCTTTTCCCAACTATGTTGGGGTCGGCTTCCAGTCTAACCGGATGCAGCTGAATACCAGTATTTTACTTGGAGCGACTGCCTATCTGACCCCGACAGACCGGCTTACAGTATAGACTGGGTGTCAGACTTCTGACTATCGGTAACGACTGTCAAAGATCTACGAATGACAGCCAGAACCGACGGCTGAACGTGCTTCCTGAGAACCCCCGTTTCTCAGGTTTCTATATATTATAGATGGTCACACCCATCCACGAAACGACCGCGGCAAGCGTAGATTAAATTGACCCGTGCGACTGCTGTTTTTTAGCCACTAGCACCACAAACAATAAAAAATGGAACATTAAAACCAACAAAAAATTATGAAAAAATTGAATTATGAATGTCACAATGACATGCAAGCTACTTGTATTCTTCTGTACAAGCTACAGGCATATGTATTACGTGAATAATAGCCAATGAGAAAGAAAAGTTGGTTTATTTGACACAGAAACACATGCCAGATAAATTAAACTACTACTAGAATCAATGCAATTTTTTTGTAAATTTTTGACGTTCAAAAGTGCTTTATAAGGCCCTATTTGAAATAAATGATTTGACTATGACTTTAAAGCGAATAAAAAAACATAGGCAGTCATGGGCACAGTCGACAGAAGTGAAAACTTAAAACTATAAAATATCTCTGGTTTTTTCACTGCTGGCCACGGGCATCACGTTTTACTCATACCTACAGATAAACTGTTAACAATAGCATGTCGTTGACGTTAACCCATAAGATTAACCTATAAAATATATTAATGATACAATAATTATTAATAAATAATATAACAAAAATAATAGTCATTTAAAATAGCAATAAATTAAATAAGTTAATAAATTAAATAAGTTACCATTCCACATGACGAGAACCTCGTGAAAGCTGAGAAAGAGAAACAAATAAAAATATCTCGACTTAGCACACGAGGTTGTCGACATGTGGAATGTGTGCTCGGCTATCATTGTGCCGATTGTCTTAACGGCCAATGACCTGATGGCCGAAAGCCTCGACCAACATCTCTCGAGGCTCTCGTTAGGCGGTTGGTTCAAGAGCCTGATTCAGAAGGCAGTACTCCTCGATACGGCTCGTATTGTGAGGAGGTTTGTGTCTCTGCAGCCCTAACCACCGGTAGCTTGGACCCTGTTCCCGACACCGGCGGAACACAATTTTTTTTTTAATGCTTTTATATTTTTTTATTCTAATATTTAAAAATATAATTTATATGTATATATAGTGAAATAAAAGAAAAATTAAATAATATAGCAATAATAATTATTCAAAGAAAAACAATTTATACAAATGAATAAACAGAATTATAATACATATGTACACGTATATAAAATAATCTAAAACATTTAAGTACATTTTGCAGATAAAATAATACATAAGTAAATAGATAAGCGAAATATTTAGTATCTTATTCGCGATCTCCTGACTTTGATTATAACATGTAAGTTAAAACTTGTTCCCACAAAAACAACATCTCGTGAAACAGGACTTCCTCTCTCCTACCCTTTGCTTTGCCCTACAGGGTTACCACCTAAGTACACTATGGTAAAGCAATAAAGATGTTGAGTATTGAGATTTTCCCAAAAATCGCTCAACTCACTTCAAAAACAAAGCAAAGCCCAGAACAGAAATATTCGGCAGCTGCACGTCGTGATTGTGACAAGAATGCTTCCCACTCAGCTTGATTCTGTACTATGGAGGACCCACAGCAATAAAGTGAGTGCTTAGCGAGTAACCTGCTAAGTACTACCGCCATACATTGTAGTTTTAAACCAACAATAAGGTACTGGCTAGGACAGTCGCCAACTGTTGAGTCTGTAGATAATGAAGGATAATAATAGACTTGTGATAATTATAGCCCATCCGTCGTACTAGCTGTCTGTGGTCACGTAATTTTATGATACTTACTAAGATCTAGTTTGATATCCACGATTTATTTTTATCCGATTTCGCCTACTGCCCAAAAAAGGGGAATGTTTTTTTAAGCCATTTTGTTCAACAATACCTACAGGTACATATTTAAAAAACAAACCTGAGTAAATAAAAATAAATGAATCTGTTAAATATTTGTGAACGCCTTGAACGCAACCTCTGTTAGTTCACATTTTTGTTACTGAAGGCTCTGCTCTCTCTCTCTCTGTCACTCTCGTCTATGTGAAACTCGTAACCGTAATTTATTTAATACATTATACTTTTTATTCAACAAGTCTTCTCTTATTGCACCACCAATAATCCTTTATGGTAACAGAGCGTGGTTGCGATCCATGGATAAAAAGTATAATGTACTAAAGATATTACGGTTAACAGAGGTTGCGTTTAATGCGATCACAAATATTTAACAGAATCAATTGCAAATCCTTGCCACAGGAAAATAATACGAGGATACCTAGGCAAAGCTTTGTAATTCCTATAGTATGATATTTTCAATTTAAATGAATACATGCAATTTAAACGGGGTTAACGTAATGGCATACCCACATTACATCTTTACTCGAAGAAGAAATACAATTTGAATTATCAAAATATTAATCAACGAGGTAGCTGTTGCCCATGACTTGGTCTGCAGGTATCCAGGATAAAATTAGCCTATGTCCTCCCAGGTCATGGTCTACCCATGTGCCAAAAATCCAAATTCATTTTAGCGTGAAAGCATAACAAACAAACTCACTTTCGCATTTATAATATTATATTAGTTAGGACAACGTACAGTACAATCAGCAGCAAAAAGAAGTGATGAAGTTTCATAATAATTTCATCAACGACAATGTAGGTGTATATTGTCTGTTTTGATTGGTTATTTATTTACATTTAACAAGTATATTCATTCGATTATGGTCTCTGGTTGATATTTGAAACAAAGTTAATCTTTTATTACCTATTTCATAAATAATTTATTCCGTTGACGGTACCTAAAACAACTGATCTTTGACGTATACAATACAATCTTTATTTTTAACACAGCATAAAAGTCCGTCGCATTAAATTTATGTTTATTCAAACATCGGACTTGAAAACAATCGCACGTCATGAAAGTCGAAACGGACTCTCGATTCGAAACATTTGAGACGATCACAGATAACAATTACGTAGAACTCCAGCAATGTGTTAAAGATATCATAAGGAAAGAAGGATACGTGTCTTACAACGTCGACAAGAAAGTGTTTACACCAGATGGTGGGAGCTTCCTCGGAATTCTGTGCAAGGTTGATATTGAAGGAGAAACAGCTACAGAGAAGAAAAAAACCAACATATTCATGAAGATCATCACTCCGGACGTACAAATGACTATAATATCTCTGCCCGAAGCTTACAAATGTGAACTTTTTGTTTACGAAGAACTGTCAGGAATATTCACGGAGCTGCAGAACGAAGTATACCTACCAATCGAACAGAGATACAAATTCGTCAAAAGCTACGACGAAAGCAATCCAAATGTGATTATTCTAGAAGATATGAGCAAAAAAGACTTCAAAACTAATTTTCGCATGGACATAATCACATTACAATACGCCGAAATGGCAATCGCAGAATTGGCGAAATTCCACGCGTTGTCCTTCATCCTAGAGTCAAAGCGCCCGAAGTATTACGAAAGAAAAATAAAAACGATCAAAGCAACGTTTAGTTTCGACGAAGATTGGGACGGTTTTGTACAAAATATGTGCCAAATTACGTTAAATTATTTAGACGAAGATAGTCGGAGAAGGTTGGAAGATTTCATTCCCAAATTCAATGAAAAATATCGCAAATATTTGGAAGGTAGGACGGCGAGACTCTGTTTACGTCATGGTGATTACCGACCAAACAATATATTGGTGAAACAAACTGTAAGTATTTACTTTCGTAATATTTAATGCTTTATAGCATTAGTTTTGACAGTCCTAGAAATTAATAATGTCGACCAAAAAAGTTTTGTATTTGAATCGATGGATACAGAAATACGATCATTAATACATACTTCATAATCAGCCTATGATGTTACCACTACTGGGACGCAGGCCTCCTCTAGGTGAGAAGGTGTAAGCCGTAATCCACCACGCGGGCCCAGTGCGGTTGGTAGAAGTCACATGTCTTCGAATTTTTGGTTCTAGGACATGCCGATTTCCTCAAAATGTTTGAGAGCAGTAACGATGAAATTATTTACACAAAGTAAAGCGCTTGCCTGGGTTCAAACCCACGACCTACAACTCATAAGCGGGGCCATTACCACTGGGCCACCACTGCTCGATTATTAATACTGGTAGTTTATTATGCATCAATTTCTTTTATCGGCATAAAACAGTCTAATTCAGCAGAATACTTCATTGTTGTTGTTCATACTCTATATCGAATGGTCATAAGTCAACTATTGCTGATATCTATGTAAGGCCAATGTCAACTATAATTGAAAAAGATAAAGATATATTTATTGCAACTGTGGTTCTTGTTTTTAACGTAACATTATTAGGCTCAATATCTAAACATGTCGTAAATTACAAATAGCTTACAAATAAATTACATACGAACATTATTTAAAAAAAAAAAACTAATGCATGTTTATAAAATACATTATCAATTAATTGCGGCGGTAACTGGTTGTAAACTCGAATAGCACTTACATATGTAGGTACTTTTATATTATATCATGTTTTTAAGAGCAGGTATTTTAATATTTATATTGCTTGCGAATGTTACTCTTAGAATCAGATTTGAAATTAAAATATTGCATATTATTTTTAACAATTAAACATAATTTTATTTAAGTATGACAAATGCCAGTCAGTGTAAGGAAGCCCTCCGTTCTGAAAACTTCTTTTATTGTTAAAAGTGGCTGTAGTTATGTGAATTTTATCAGGTGTGTACCTATATAATTACACGTACACATGTACGTGTAATTGTTCCTTTGTAAACTCGGTCAACATCTTTAACAGCATGACGGATTTAGTGTGATAGGAAATTCTTATTATTAAAGCTAGCCAACCATACCAATGACTTATAAGAAAAGGAAAACCACATCACAAAAATTACGATCGTTATTAATGGTTTAATTGCCAATGCGAAAAAGCAAGGGATCCGATGTGATGAATGGTTGAAAGGAACAAGCACAAGCAAGCTCTGTATGATAAGAGGCCTTTGCTACGTAGTGTAATCTCTCGAATATAGCTCTGTCAAGGTTAATGGCTGATTAGAAGTTGTCTTTCTTTCTATCATCCAAATCTTCTTTTTGCCACCTGTTTTTAACTCCGTTTCACTAATCCTATTCTGTGACCTTCCTAATTCTAATTCATCGTTTTCTTTCAGAACGGCGTTGTCTCTGATATGATCCCGATTGACTACCAGCTCATCTGCTACGGATGCCCTGTCTTGGACTTCATCTACTTCATCTTTTCATCAACAGACCAGACCTTTAGACGATCTAATCTGCTATACCTCAAGGATTTGTACTACGATAATCTGAGACGGTTCCTGAAGCATTTCTCCTTGGATGCTAGGGATATATACTCAAGAAATGACTTCGAAAGAGATTACAAAGGAATGCTAGATTATGGCCTAATCATTTCTATTCTATTGATACCTTTGCTGATGTCTTGTGACAGCGATGTTAATATAACTAAGGAACCGTTGGCAGGTCTCAGTGTTAGTGTAGATGATCTGTGTCAAGAGAGATTGGTGGGAATCGTGCAAGATTTTGTTGAGTGGGGTTATTTGTAAGTTTTTTATTATCGAATATTTATTGGAGAATATGTACGAATATATTTATGATTTGTTAAAGAGTTAATAGTTACACCAAATAAAGGATGACCTACCAATATATTTAATCATATCAACGTATTCATTATATCTATTAAGTCAATGTGTTATTTATAAGAACTATAAATATAGGTAATGACCGAATTACAATGAATTTAGGTTTGTTTATGAACTTGTAAACAAACATAAATTCCTATGTAATTCATCAATGTCTATACTTCAATGAATATGTAATCCACTTTAGCCATTTCATGCAATTGCTGGAAGTGTAAATTCTATTTTATTCATCTCTTAAAGAGCACGAGAAATGTTTAAAATGGCTAACATGTCGGCTTTTAGTACTAAGATGTTATCATTTATTAAACAGTGCAATTAAAATATAAATTTCGTACACATATTTTCAATTATAATGGTATAAATGGGATCAAGGTAAGTATTATTCTCCATCATTATTGTAATTCTTTGACAGTTGTATGACATGGCCATGGCACGGCAAAATGAAATGGGGTGTCTTTAATTTCTTAACAATTAATTTCCCTGAATATGGTAGGCCACATTAACGCCCAAGTACCATAAAATACACTTTTACCTATCTTTGAAAAAACTGGTCTCTGATACAAGGAAAATAACAATATAAACCAATATTATAAAACAAATAGCAATCACAATATTGTTCGCAAATTTGCTCCGACCGCCACGTAAGGGGAAAAGGAAAGAAGTCTTTGAACCCTACTTATCCCCTAGGGGGACGCAATGTAATAGAAACCATCGTAACGAACACAAGTTCATTAAAATAATTTCGTTTACGTTATCCTATTGTTTACAAAATAATGTTTTTGGACGAAAATCTGTTAAAAGGTTTAAGGAAAGTAAATTTGTTAGAAAAATGTTTTTTTTTAAATAAAATCTTAATATTTATTATAATGGTCTGAACTAATACTCAAAATATCGTTTGTGGTGACTTCAAATAAAATGTACTAAAGGAACACTCCGCGGTTTTGTTGTTCCTCTTTTCGTCTCTCATGACGAAAAGAGGAACAACAAAACCATTTGGCACTTTGGGTCTATCCTCATCGACAAAAATCTATCTGAGAGTTTTCCCAATTCTGTTGGGGTTGACTTCCACTCTAACCGAATACAGCTGAATACCAATATTTTACATGGAGCGACTATCTATTTGACACCTCCATAACTTATTCTCATCGATATCCACCACAAAATCTTTAACGGAATAAATCTAATTAATACAAGCTCTAAATCGGTCTATGTTATAGTCTAGTGAAATAAAACAATAAACATCAAATACATGATATTTATTAATCAAAGACTTTCAAACGATTTCTTCAACTCCATCAAAGGTAACCCCACTGTATAAAATCGTCGACAGTACCACGAAATCGGTCAGTGAATCTGCTATCAATTTTAAAAGATAACGTTGACAGCGCTTCACTTGTGACATCAGGCGCATCGTCTTCAGCAGCAAACAAAAACGGAACAAAGAAAACGTTTATCATCAAACCAAAATCTAACTTCTCTTTAAAAACTCTCTCAAATTCCTTTCTAGGAAAAATCTTTCCGATATCCAGTGCAAAATAACCCAGAAACGTTTCCATAGCTTCATAATACATGTCCTTTAGGTTTGACAGGTGATTCATCCTAAATTCTTGGTCAGTTCCGTTGAAAATGAAGTACAGAAAGTCCAGAACTGGACATCCGTAGTGACTTATTTGGAAGTCAATCGTTGTTACTTCTTTTAGGTCTCCATCCTGAAAGCAATAGTTCTTTGATAAACATTATGAAAACAACTTTAGATTCTTATTTTCATAACATACGCCTTGTTTCCCCGAAGGGTTAGGCAGAGGTGTACCTATGGTACACCCACATTTCGCCAGTTATGTTTTAGTCCCATGTAATAGGGGCGAGCCTATTGCCATCAAATGTGCACAAATCCAGAATCCGGGCTGCTACTGAGAATGTCTAGATTGAAAAACTCAATAACACTTTGCCCGACCCGGTAATGGAATTCAGGACTTCATGCTCAGCTGTAGCGCTTACACCAAACCAACAAGGCGTCTAATAAAATAAAATTAATATGAAATCTTTAAGTTGTAATAGCAACCAGGGACAAAGGCAACAAGGTGATGATGACAATGAAATATTTAAGTTCTAACTAATATACCTTAATAATTATAAAGTTTTAACTTACAACTTCTTTAGCCATGACATTATTAAGTTTATAATCGCCATGACAGAGAGTGCCAACCCCCGATGTATCATTCATATACTTTGGATAATCGTCCACTTTCTCCAATATTTTCTGTCCTACTTTCTCCTTTACATCATCTTCCAAACAATTGATGGAATAATCATACATGTTTTTCACAAATCCGTACCAGTCGTCTTCAAAAATAAAGGGTTGTTTCATCGTTGCAATGTTTTCCTTAAAATACTCAGGGTTTTTTTCTTGAAGGATAATTGAAAGAGCGTGAAACTTGCCAAGCTGTTGTACACACAGTTTAGCATAATTTAAAGTAACTGTCTCCATTCTGTTATACACTTTGAAACCTCTCTTTCCTAAGTGTTCAAGAATTATAGATCTTGGATTGCATTCTTTATAAGTCTTGGCTATTTGGAATCTTTCATTATATGGAATTCCAGCTTCATCTTGCAGCTTCGTAAAGATATTAAAAACTTCTGTATAAATAAATGCTTCTCTGTTAAACACCTCTGACACGGAGTAAATTTTCATTTGCCCGTTTTCAGGTATGTTCTTGACAAATATATTTAGTTCTTTATCACCATCAGTAGTCTTTCCTTTTACATCTATTTCATATAGAACACCCATAAAACCGCCACCAGTTGGCGTCAATTTCTTGCTTATAATTTCATAGGTTATAAATTCCTCACTTTTTGCTATGCTTTCTATCCATTCTTTCAACTTTGGAGGTAAAATCTCAACAATTATATTCTCTTCACTGAGATTTTCCTTTGCTTCCATTTTTTATGAACATTGAAAAAGTGTTGATTTCAACGTTATTTACAAACTCTGGTACTCGTTTATCAAATCTCAGATTAATGATAAAAAACCACAAGATAAACTGCAGATAAAAATAATAATCTTTAAAAAGTAATTCACTAAGCAAATATTCGTATCACATATAGTACACAAAAAACATAATATGAAAACACTAACATGCAAGCAGTTTATAAACAATGATTATACCACACAACGTGACTCACGAATCTATGAAACCGGAATGAGCGAAAAGGACGCGTGCAATACAGACGGTGAGTTTCGGAATCATTCGGTTGTCTCCGGAATCGCTCGGCCATGGTGCGACTTCATAGTTTGTCAGCGCTGGGCGCTGTACCATCACACAATTCATTTCATTTTCATCACTTTTTCCCCGACTACGCCGACGCAAAAAAGAGGGTTACGATTTGACTGGTATCTATGTACGTATGTATGTATGTTCATCTGTTACCTCATAACTTCTACACTACTCATCATAATTTGACAAAATGAGGTATCTTTGGAAGCGTTTTGATCCGCTGGTTACAGGCTATGTGTCGTCACATTAAATTAAATATGGCGCCCTACAGACGACATAAAGACATGAAATTAAAAATGAGTATCAAATGAAAGGACTTAATTAGCACATTTTAAAAATATATATTATAACCCCAAAACAATTTAAATAAAAATAAAAGTTATAAAACTAAAACCCAACTACGACAAAAAGTCATCTAAAAAGGTATATACAAGACATCACAGACAGACTAATTAAAAATCCGGTGTCACATTTTTTGTCGTGATGTGACTTTTTTGTCGTAGTTGGGTTTTAGTTTTATAACTTTTATTTTAGCATTAGCAGATTAATACGGACCATTATACGGTATTTCTATTTTACGGTATTAATGCAGTCATCTATACATAGACTTTAGCGATCAGTAAGGAAATTATTAAAATACATATTATTTGAATAATTACCTTCGATTCTTCCCACGAGTTTACATTAAATTAAAATTAAATATTTTATTTCAGTCCCATAAATATAGTCTATTTGGTTAGTATACACATGACTTAGAAATGAGTTTTAGTACCTACTTACATATACCAGAAAAACAAAACAAACTAGTCATTAATACGCCACAGGGAAATGTTGCATCCAATGTCCCAGTATGGGGCTGTCCCACCTATGAGCTATAGTTTTCAGGATGCTGTTGGGGCTGGCGCGTACTCTGTGCATAATGGAAGCGCAATGCTTGCGCATAATGGCGTGAAAGCCATCTATTTTCGCCTCTCTGAACATGCCGGAAGCACTGCAGTAGCGCGGCAACCCCATCAACACCCTGAACTATTAGCTATATCTGCACATTGGGTATTTAAATAAAACAGTAAAACAGAGAACACATTTTTATTTAACCCATCATCCAATACTTAATTTACATTTCAGCAAACATAACATAATTTAAATAACACCCCACTCAATATAATCGTCGACAATCCCTTGGATTCTAGCTTTATACTTGTCATCAACTTTAAAATTTAAACTGGCCATTTCATTCTTCGTTATATCAGGAATATCGTCTTCAGAAGCAAACATGAAGGAAAGAAATATGAGTGCGAACATAAGACCATAATCCAACTTATCCTTATATTCCTTTTCAAACTCATTTCTAGGATAAAACGAGTTCACGTCCATGTCAAAATATTTCAAGAATTTCGTCATCGTCTCGTGATACAAATCTTTGAGATGCGACAGATGAGACCTTCGGAATTCTTTGTCTGTGCAGCTAAAGATGAAATAAAGAATGTCTAGTATAGGACATCCATAGTGCATCAGTTGATAGTCCACTGGTATTATTTCTGATACTTTTCCATCCTGCGGATCAATAACAAAGTTTCAAAAGAAATTGCTCATTATGATTTGGATCATAAACGCACAAATAATAATAGAGTATAATTCATTATAACCATAAAACGTATAAAGTTAATGCTTCAATAAATAAGTCTTTAATAACTTCATATGATAATTACCTAGTGAAGATTAGGGAATACATTCTAATAGGGTATGTTAACACAGAAATAGTGAAAAATACTTACAATCATCTTCATCAGTATATTGTTAGGCCTGTAGTCACCATGACACAAGCTTCGCTTGATCGCCTCGTCATTGTAATGTCTCCCGAACCTTTCCGATATGCCTTCAGTAAACTTCTCGACTCTCGCCTTGACATCTTTATCAACATTATCAATCGCAATTTTTGTCACGCTCTGAACAAATTCACTCCATTGTTTACCAATATTGTAAGCTGGTTTCCTGGTTTTAATCTGCTTCTCGAAAAAATCTGGATATTTCTCTTTTATCACGAAAGTGAGCGCATGGAATTTGGCAAGCTCTTGTATGGCCATTTCAGCAAACTTCAATGACACAACATCCATTCTGTGGCCTGTGGTGAATCCTTTTTTCGATACGTTTTCCATTATTATCACTTCTGTGTCACTTTCATCGTAACTTTTCACCATTTTGAACCTTTCATCGATGGGTACTTTTGCTTCTTGTTGCAGTTCTTCGAATATCTTCGAAAGTTCTTTGTAGGTAAACAGCTCAGTTTTATAAACGTCAGTTACGGATATGATTTGCAAATCGCTCTCACCTGGTATGACACTTTTGACGAATATGTTTAATTCTTTATCACCTTCCTTTGTTTTCCCTTTTATATCAATTTCGTACAATAACCCGAGATAGTTACCACCGTTTGTGCATACAGATGTCTTTTCAATGTTACATTTTGTGAATCCTGTTTTTTCAACAATTTTGTCAATAGACTGATTTAGTTTGTTTGATATCTCTTTTGGACAAATGTATTTGTTTTCGAACTGATGGTTTTCGGTACATATTTCCACTTGCATCTTGACTGGACACAATCGAATGGCCGTGAGTAAAGTAATATCTTGTTTCCGTAACACAATCTTACATTTATAACAACATCATACCTACCTTAAGGTCTATCTACATTGGTATTAGGTTTGTAACAAACCCTTTTTCTTATAAATCCAGTTTCACCAATTTTCACAAAGAGATATGTTTCAATGACTATGCTTATATTATTTTTAGACTATACATTTATTTACACTTCTCTAACTGTATGAATCCTCAATACTTATGTTATCAGGTTATGTACCAGGCCTTTGAATCAGACAGCGATCGAAAGCCTCCAGAGGTTTTGGTCGAAACTTTTAGCCATTTGTATTTATGATGTTAGAAACGAGAAAGTTGTGCTCTATACGTACCTATTCAACCAATAACTCCAAAGAACCACGCAACGATTACCATTCCAATAACCTGGTTAGTATTATGTGGATACATTCGTGTGGATTAAACCTTACAATGACTTTTAGAACACACTGTTTTCCCAACAAGGAATTAACTATTATGTTCCGTAGACAAATGATGATAACATAATCATTGGATGCATTGTACTTCAATCAATAGCGTTGTATTATCAAAATTATATGAATACTCTCCTATTTGAGTGGCATCCTGCAATGATAAGAAAAAAAACTAAATATATACCTCTCATGTAGGTACAGGTCAATATTTAGCCAGTACTTAGGTACCTGTCCCACCGCTGGCTATTACCGAGAAGCGAGTGGAGCCAGCAACTTTTTTTTCTCTCTTTATTTATCCTCATAGATACGCTACGCCTGGGAAGAACTGAGGGTTATGTCAGACTTCTACCCATTAAAACCCCACTGTTCCTTCTAGTACCATGAGTCGGAGCCCGGGAGATACTTGCACATTCGCCGAACCCCCGACTGGTATCAACCTGCCATGCTTAGCGGGCCCTATCTCCAAGTGCGGCCAATCCCACGACCGCCGTGGCACAAAGCGCGCATGTTATACTGCGTGCCTCCTCTTTGAGCCTGACTGCTCAAGTGACGACACATTTTTTGCAGCCCAGTCCCTTCTTAGGCTGTCTGTTCACTGGAGCGGAGGCGAGAGGAGAGGAGCGGAGCTGTGCCAATATTAACCAATAGAACCTAAACTCTGGAGCGGACTTTAAATTCTATTGGTTAATATTGGCACATCTCCACTCCTCTCCTCTCTTCCCCGCTCCAGTGGCTCTTGTCGGTGTGACAAACGAGAACTCGCCGGCAGTGTACTGTCAGCGAACAACTATTAATATGTGTATCTCTTTTACTTACATGGGACCTACAATCTCGCTGAAGGAACGTGTAAATTCCTTCAGCGAGAAAATCGTTGATAGCTAGTCGCTTCCTCGTCGGGTGGGACAGGTGCCTGAGTTGTGATATTCTACAATTAATATTAGCTTTAGAATCTGGAAAGTTAGTGGGTTCGCTGTGATAGAATCGGAGATATCTTTGGCACATGTGCATTAATTTGATATTTATAACGTTTTACTTTTTTTTGTAGATTTTCATGATAGTTTGAGCAAACTAGTCGTAATAGCCGCATTGTGAGCGAGTAGTTAAGTATACTATTTTAGATTATTATAGTATAATTATAGCATATTTTGAAGCATTTTATGTCAATGGGTTATGTAAGGACATCGATGAACATACTCACCACGTGGTGTGGTGAGTATACATAGATCTATTTCCACATCATTGTCTGTTTAAGGTACCTATTTAACATCAAAATTATTTTATTTCTTAGTGTTGTGTTTCTTAATGTTTAGCACAGTAACAATGTTATGTTGGTGAATACGAAATGCACCATCAAACATAATCTTTCATATATTTAAATAAAGTCAATTGCACCTAATTGTTGTTTATAGCAGAATATTGCTGTTCTATAAAGTATATGATAGATTGTGTATTTTTTGAATTGTGGGATGTAAAGACAAGCGCTCTGTTGCTAAGAAAATGACAATATTATGATTGCTATTTGTTTTATAATATTGGTTTATATTGTTACTTTCCTTGTATCAGAGACCAGTTTTTTTGATACAAGGAAAGTAACAATATAAACCAATATTATAAAACAAATAGCAATCATAGTATTGTTCGCAGATTTGCTCCGACCGCCTCGTAAGGGGAAAAGGAAAGAAGTCTTTGAACCCTACTTATCCCCTAGGGGGACACAATATAATAGAAACCATCGTAACGAACACAAATTAATTAAAATAATTTAGTTTACGTTATCCTATTGTCTACAAAATAATGTTTTTGGACGAAAATCTGTTAAAAGGTTTAAGGAAAGTGAACTTGTTAGAAAGATGTGTTTAAAAAAAATATTATCTTAATATTTATTATAGTCTGAACTAATTCTCAAAAGATCGTGTGTGACTTTTATCACAAATTTAATTTATTAAAGACTTTCAAGATAGTTTTGTGTATTAAATATATTTGACTCTACTACTTTGAAAAACTTCAAATAAAATGTACTTAAGGAACACTCCGTGGTTTTGTTGTTCCTCTTTTCGTCTCTAATGACGAAAAGAGGAACAACAAAACCATTTGGCACTTTGGGCCTATCCTCATCGAAAAAAATCAATCTGAGAGTTTTCCCAATTATGTTGGGGTCGGCTTCCAGTCTAACCGAATGCAGCTGAAAAAAACAACAAATATAACAAAAAGAAGCATAGTTTGAAGCATTTTATGTCAATGGGTTATGTAAGGACATCGATGAACATACTCACCACGTGGTGTGGTGAGTATACATAGATCTATTTCCACATCATTGTCTGTTTAAGGTACCTACTTAATATCAATATTATTTTATTTCTTAGTGTTGTGTTTCTTAATATTTAGCACAGTAACAATGTTATGTTGGTGAATACGAAATGCACCATCAAACATAAACTTTCATATATTTAAATAAAGTCAATTGCACCTAATTGTTGTTTATAGCAGAATATTGCTGTTCTATAAAGTAGATATATTGTGTATTTTTTGAATTGTGGGATGTAAAGACAAGCGCTCTGTTGCTAAGAAAGTGACACACGGATCTGATGAGAATAGAAAAGTTTTCTATCTCACTCTTGCACATCAAATTTACAATAGTCTAGAATATAAGTGTTTAAGGGACAGGCCTATTAAAATTTGTGGATGGATGTAATGGATCATGGAATATATTGAGGATTTACTATTTTTTCATTTTTATATTTTAGGTGTCAGGCTCAACTTCATTATTTAGGAAAAAAATTAACTCTCTCTCATGCGCTTACAGCAAGAATTAGCAAGCAGTACATACATAAGCCATGATGAATTCCACAGGAGGACATTAAATTTCACTAATCCTTACAATATCTTTTCCAATTTATTTTTGCCCTATTTCCAAATATTTCATAAATGTGAATAAATGCTATTGTCAGTTATGGTTGTAGCTGTAACAGTTGTTTTTGTTTACCATAACTTATTTCGCTCTATTTATTGAAACCTAATGAACATATATACATAACATCACGCGAAGGGTTGGGCGGAGGTGTACCTGTTACAGGTACACCCACATTTCGCCAGTTATGTTTAAGTCCCATGTAATAGGGGACGAGCCTATTGCCATCAACTGGGCACAAATCCAGATTCCGGGCTGCTACTGAGAAGTCCCAGATGGACAAACCCAATAACACTATGTGGGCATAGTGTTATTGGATTTTTCCATCTGGAATTTAACTCAGGCATCGAACCCAGGACCTCATACTCAGCAGTAGAGCTTGCGACCACTAGACCAACAAGACCTAATGCTTGACAGTTCATTTAGGTAAATACCTCTTGTAATAATCAATTGTCGGGTGTTTTAAAAAAAAAAACATAGTATTCAATTCTTAAATATTTCAAAAACAAGTTATTTTTATTTGTACCTCTATAGTTCACAATTACACACAACAACACTTTATTAAAGTTTACACTGTTATCAATTAACAAAATATAGGAACATGTATATCGCTGTCGTACAAGATTCAACAGTTTTCTAAAAAAAACGATCATCTTTCAAGAACAATCTTCAGTTTCTACTTTAAGTTACCTGCTGCGTTGCCCGCTGCTCTGGTAGAGCAGCGGGCAACGCAGCAGGAGCGACATCATTCATGCTGCCTTCATGTCTTCCTAGATGAAATGTCTCAGGAACTCTACAGTTTTAAATCAAGATCATATTATTTTCTGCTCAAATAAAGTACTTAAATATTATGTGGCAAAGTAAAAGCATATCAACTAGACCTTCATTAGGCCCATGGCTGGATAAAAGCCATCAGCCTAGTCATTGCTGCTGTTTTTATAATTTCTTCTTTATTTAGGGCTGATTTTTCAGTCTCCAGATATTTTTTAATACTAAATTATGTAAAGATTAGTTAGGTATACATAATATATAATTAAGATGTAGAAAGTTCGGACAAGGAAATATATTCATAATTTTATTATGAAGTGAGTTCCTACGCTTGATTCTATGTGTCAAAAAGCTTACCTTCAATGATTACGGAATTGATCCGTTTGCATTCAACGCATACAGACGTGCTCATCAATGCATAATCATCAATAAAATAAATTAACTCTTGCATAAATAGTGACCTAATTTCAGTGAATTAGCGTGTTATACAAATAAACAATATAGTGATAAGTCAAAATAATGAACTGAATCATATATTTTTACCTAGTGTCGTTCTAAACCGGGGTTCTGTCCCCACGTGTGTGCGGATGCGGGGTGAATCAGGTGGTGGACATCTCGTTTCGGGTCGTGGGGGCTTATTTAACGGACAGGGCCATCATCTACCCCAGTCACCAGGGAGAGTGGAACCGGCGAGAGATGTCGTGCGGTGTCTCACAGGGTTCGGTCCTGGGGCCGCATCTGTGGGACATCGGATACGACTGGGTGCTGCGCGCCGACCTCCCTAGTGGCGTCAGCGTCGTTTGTTACGCTGACGACACGTTGTTCCTGGCGCAGGGGAGGTCGCACCAGGCGGCGGCCGAACTACCGACACACGGGGTTGCGACAATCGTGGACAGAATCCGGCAATTGGGACTCGACGTGACCCTGCACAAATCCGAGGCCATGTGTTTTCATGGAACGCGCCACCATCGGGTTCCCAAATAACGGTAAGAGGAGTTCACATCGGCGTCGAGTCAACGATGAAGTACCTAGGACTCGTCCTCGACAGCCGGTGGAACTTCATGGCAGCACTTCCGACGTTTGGCACCCAGACTGGAGCGGGCCGGGGCTGCTTTGAAGCGGCTCCTGCCCAATCTAGGGGGTCCAAACGCCTCCTGCCGGAGGCTATACGCGGGGCTCATGTGGTCCATGGCCCTTTACGGGGCACCGGTTTGGGCGCGTTCATTGAGGCAGCGGCCAGCCCGCCGGTTGAACGCGTCCCAGAGGGTCATGACCACCCGGCTGGTCCGGGGGTACCGCACGGTCTCCGGTGAGGCGGCGAGACTCCTTGCCGAATTGCCGCCATGTGATCTATTTCCGCTTGCATCTTGACTGGACACAATCGAATGGACGCGAGTAAAGTAATAACTTGTTTCCGTAACACAATGTTATATTTATAACAATCTACATCTAGGACCAAGTTTGTTCCTCATTTACATTAATGATCTGTGTTCACTAATTATGGAGTGTTCATTAATCTGTGTTCATTAATGATGTAACAAACACTTTTTTTGTAAATACAGTTTCCCCAATTTTCACAAAGAGATATGTTTCGATAACTATGCTTATTTTTTTTTAGACTATATGTTTATTGATGACTATGCCTTTTTTTTAGACTATACGTTTATTTCCACTTCTCTAACTGTATGGATCCTCAATAGTTATGTTATCAGGTTATGTACCTGGCCTTTGAATCAGACAGCGATCGAAAGCCTTCAGAGGTTTTGGTCGAAACTTTTAGCCATTTGTATTTATGATGTTAGAAACGAGAAAGTTTTGCTCTATCCGTACCTATTCAACCAATAACTCCAAAGAACCAATAGAATTTAAACTCTGGAGCGGATTTAAAATTCTATTGGTTCATATTGGCACATCTCCACTCCTCTCCTATCTTCTCCCCGCCAGTGGACAGGCAGCCCTATGGTAAGAACTAACAACTACTAACGAGTTGGCGAGCAACGAGCAGCGAGTGCGCGACGGTGACGAGCGATTACTCGCTGGTATGCGTATGTACCAATCGAGTGTCACTCAGCGAGTGTTCTGCCCGCCAAGCGAGCGTCGCTGAGCTCTCTTTGATAGCTCTTGTCGGTGTAACAAACGAGAACTTGCCGGCGGTGTACTATCAGCGATCAACTATTAATATGTGTATCTCTTTTACTTACACGGGACCTACAATCTCGCTGAAGGAACGTGTAAATTCCTTCAGCGAGAAAATCGTTGATAGCTAGTCGCTTCCTCGTCGGCGGTGGGACAGATGCCTGAGTTGTGATATTCTAGAATTAATATTAGCTTTAGAATCTGGAAAGTTAGTGGGTTCAATGTGATAGATTTTGATGATAGTTTTAAACTTGAGCAAACTAGTCGTAATAGCCGCATTGTGAGCGAGTAGTTATACTGTTTTAGGTTATAAATCTAAAATCAGTACTTCATGACATCAGGAACCCTTGGAAATTGTCCACTGGTTAGACATTCAAGTAACCTTAAAAATATAATGACAGTATTGGTTATTTTTTAAACTTTTAACTCCGCTGCCGCGAGAAATCGTGGCACAGCGGACAGAGCTCCGGCGTGATCTCATGGCGTCATGGAGAGTGCGATTGTCGTAACCCAGTGCTGGGCACGCCACTATTGCGGCGATAAGTCCCCTCTTTGAGGAGTGGCTAGAGAGGCGCCACGGCGTCCTCATCTTCCGCCTGACGTAGGTCCCCGGACAGGGTTGTTTCGGGAGGTTCCTGTTTCGTATCAGGCGGGAGGAAACGCCCGGGTGTCATCACTGCGTGGATCGCCCGGAGGACACGGTGGAGCATACGGTGGAGGTCTGCCCGACTTGGGCAGAGCATCGAATAATAGCCTTTTTAGATGCTTATCGTTCACTCTTTAGCATCTCAAACAGAGTGCAGTTGATATCACAGATTTTAGAGTTACGTAATACGAAAGTAGTAAAATTCAGCAATTTCAAATTAGAATGAAATCAATTTGTCTAATTCAAATTCAAAAAATTCAAAAGTCATTTATTCAAACTAGGCTGAAAATCAGCACTTTTCGAACGTCAAAATTACATAAGACAGTCCCCCAAAAACGCCCACCCTTCACCACTTCCTAGTGCTTTAGCTGGGAAGAAGAAGTGGCGCAACAAACTCCCCAGCAGCACAGCTGTCTGAATAGTTAGAAGAACATGATTCTATACAATAGTAATAATTTACTTTACGCAACACAACGCACACTTGCTGCCGGTTACTCAGACAAGATTAGTATGATCAATTTTCGAGGTCGCTAGCTGACCATATATTACAATATATTTCATAAAAATAAAAAACAAAAACTGTGTAAAGAGTAGATTTCGTCAATAATAAACAAAATTTAAATTAAATAAATTGACTTATACAGTCAAATAAAATGAACTAAACAGTTAAATTAGTATGGAGTAGTATAGAGCTAGTCCCAAGCCTTTTTGTCGTCTAAGTAATCTTTAATTTTGTAGAAACCTTTTTGACATAGTTTGTGTTTAATAAATGATTTAAATTTATTGAGGCTCAGTTCTTTAACATGGATTGGGAGTTTGTTGTAAAAACGTATACTTTGGCACTTAAATGAATTACTAATTTTTTGGAGCCTAGTCCTGGGCACAATAAGTAAATCTTTGTTTCTAGTATTTATGCTATGAATGTCGCTGTGTTTAGAATATAAATTAATATTCTTTTTTACATAAATCAGGTTCTCAAATATATATTGAGATGCGACTGTCATGATATTTATTTCCTTAAATTTATCCCTCAGTGAATGCCTACAACTTAGGTTATAAATTGCTCGAATGGCTCGCTTCTGCAGCACAAATATAGTCTGAATGTCGGCTGCATTTCCCCACAACAAAATGCCGTATGACATTACACTATGGAAATAACTAAAATATACTAATCGAGCTGTTTCTACATCAGTCAAATGACGAATTTTATAGACCGCGTAGGCTGCAGAGCTTAGCCGCTTCGACAATTTGGTTATATGAGGGCCCCACTGAAGCTTTGAATCCAAGGTAATACCTAAGAACACAGTGGTGTCCACAAGATCCAATTCCGCCCCATTTACTAATACATTGGTTTTCACCTGCTGAACGTTAGGTGTCAGAAATCTAATACATTTAGTCTTTTTCTCGTTTAAAAGTAAATTATTAACACTAAACCAATGCACTATTTTAGAGAGAGCGTTATTTACATCGTCGGTAACTGTCTGTTGTCGCTTAAGCTTAAATATAAGTGATGTGTCATCTGCAAATAACACTATTTCGTGACTGTTCTTTACAAGGCAAGGTAGGTCATTAATATATACGAGAAATAAAAAAGGGCCAAGAATTGAACCCTGAGGAACTCCCATAGTGACAAGGGAACCCGGGGATCGCTTGCCGTTAACGTCCACTCTTTGGATCCTATTATCCAAATAAGAAATAATAAGATCCAAGGCAGTGTTTTTAACACCATAGTGATGCAATTTCCTGACCAATGTATCATGAGAAACACAATCGAAAGCCTTAGATAAGTCACAAAAAATACCTAGGGCATCATGTGACTTCTCCCAGGCCTCAAAAATATGTGCAAGAAGCTCAACACCAGCGTCGGAAGTCGAGCGACCCCTTGTGAAACCGAATTGTTTACTGTTTAATAATTTATGTTTATTAAAATGTCTTTGCAATTGATCTAGCATCAATTTTTCAAATATTTTACTAAAGGTGGGAAGCACAGAAATTGGTCTAAAGTTCGTGGGGTCTGATGTGCTGCCCGATTTAAACAAAGGTATTATTTTACTAGTCTTCATTAAGTCAGGAATTACACCACAGTCAATACATTTATTAAAGATAATTGCTAATTCAGGCGCTACAGTGTTGATTATGCATTTTGTAACCGCTACGGAATTTCCCCACAGATCAGCCGTTTTTTTTACATTGAGTGTATTGAAAGTTTTAATAATATCTCGAGCACTAGTCTCAATTGCTTATCGAAAATGTGTTGCGTAATTAGATAGCAGTGTATTACTATTTCATGAAATGGTTAAACACTTCATGGAATTATCAATTCTAAGATCAAAGCAATGCAAAGACATTTTAAATAATTCTGCCAATAATTTGGCAGCAACTAATGACATTGATTATCATTTAAATTAGAAATTAGGAAAATAGAGGAAACCTCTTGCTTAATAAATGAAGGAAATTTAAATACTGGTTTAATATCACACCCATCAAATTGTAGTAACCGAAATAAATGTAATAATAATATTCTAAAAATATTAACAAAATATTTTATAACAATATATACAATATTATATAAACATTGACATTGTTGAGTATAACATACAAAATGATATGATTACTTGTACAGTACCTATTATATTATTTTAATTTTTGTGAATGTCAGGTCTATGTGGATATTTTTATTATTATGTTTTTTCTTTTTTTTCATTGTTTTTTTCTTTGTCAGTTAGTTTCAATAATGGTCTGGCAGTTTGAGTAGTTTATGCGGCCTATCCAAATGTACTTCCTTTGGTATTGTTCGTCGAGTTGAGCTCCTTAAGTTCTGAGTTGAGCTCCACGATTACTGACAAATGCTTGCACTGACTGGACAGGTCCACTCAAATCTGTGTCTGTGTCTTTTCTCAAAAAACCATTTCAGACACTAATCTACATGGTCCTCATATGGCCTGACCACGATTATGTCTGGAGTTTAAAAGAGACTGTGACCTCCGAGTTTGTTTCGGCCTTTCTTCTCAGAGTAGTGATAGGAAGCGCAGAACTCATCTATCTATTTTTTTTTAAATATGTTTTGTAAAAGTGATTCCAATATCCTATTTACAGAATAAATAATTTCATTTCGATAATATACGAGTAATTATTATGTGGAATTGAACAATATTAATAACAGTTATCTCTTTTAATTCAGGGAAGTAGCTTCGGACAGTTCGTAAATAAACAGATAATGTAGAAAATACATCTTATCACTTAGCAGTATAAACATGGGATAACTAATGACGATCATAAAATTCTGTTTTAATAAATTCTGAGTTAATTATTTGTTGGTATATTGGTGTGTGCTAGGTGACAATTTAATATATACTATTGTACAGAATCAAGTTTTTCTAACTGAACAAACAGCTAGCGAGTTTGTTCCGCCACTTCTTCTTCCCAGCTAAAGTACTAGGGAGTGGTGAAGGGCGGGTGTTTTTGGGGGACTGTCTTATGTAATTTTGACGTTCGAAAAGTGCTGATTCTCAGCCTAGATTGAATAAATCACTTTTGAATTTTAAATTTTGAATCTGGCCACGACATCACATATTATGTGACTTGACTAAGTACTTCACTGCGTTCCGAATCATGCACGATTCATTGTTTTATTTTATTTTATTAAGGCAGTGGATATAATATCAGCAGCCTGTCGACTTCAATAGACCGTGAAAGGGTAATGTCACACGTCTATTAGGGTTGCGGGCAAGCCCATCGTGCCCACAACGGTGGATCCGCGCTTGCGACTACGGCGACGCAAAAAACAGGGTTATGGTTTTTGACCGGTATCTATGTATGTATGTATGTTCATCTGTTACCTCATAACTTCTTAACACACCCTTTACTAAGAATAATTCCATCTGTAATTTCAATTACAACCTTAACTGTATCCCCTTAAATAATATATCCGTAGTGAAGGATCTAGGTGTTCTCTTTGATGGTAAACTGTCCTTGAACCAGCATATCGAAGCCATAGTCAATAGTGCTGTTAAAATGTATGGATTTGTGATGAGATCATCAACAGAATTTAAGCGTACTTCAACCTATCTCTGTCTGTATAAGACGCTCATTCGCTCCCAGTTAGAGTACGCGGTCCCTATTTGGAACCCCTTCTACCAAAAGTACGTGGCTGAAATAGAAAGGGTGTAGTACATAGCACGGAGGTACTTGCGCTGGGCAAGTACCTCCGTGCTATGTACTACAGATGTCATGGGACTAAGACTTATCTGTCATACTCCCAACTTCTTGATAAGTACAAGCTTATCAGCTTGGAGAACCGGCGTAAATACCTGGAGGCAAGCGTGCTTCATGATATAGTCCAGTCATTTTGATGCCATTGATTTGACGAGTAAGCTGTGTTATTCTGTCCCCCGTACGGTTCATGTACGTCAGGTTCGTGCACGTACTCTGTTCGCGCTAAATTCTTGTCGTACGAACTCTGGCTTACGCTGCCCTATTCATAGAATGTTGGAATCCTATAATTCAAATTTCATTGATATTGATATATTTGCATGTACAAAAAATAAATTTAAATCTAATATTATAAATTTTTTATCTTAATTGTAATCTTAATATTTTATTTATTTATTGCATAATTTAAGTGAATGAAATTGTTTTTGATCTGATTTGGTTTTGTAGCTATAGCTAGCCTTATAGTACTTAACTTATTTATTTGTTTCAAAATATGTGATAATTTTGGTAATGCTCGTCTAGTGGCAACCAGAGGTTGCCACTAGACGAGCATTATCCTTTAATATGTTCATTATCCTTTAATATTATGTTCCATCCTTTAATATGTTTAATCTGCGGATAATGCAGTGGACTGCAACATTACTACCGAAAATTTTGTTAACCTTATGTATTATATATGTTGTAGTTGTTTATTATCCCTTAATAAATAAAATAAAATAAAATCATAATTTGACAAATGAGGTATCGTTGGAAGCGTCTTGATCCGCTGGTAATAGGCTATGTGGCGTACCATTAAATTGAATATGGCGACCTATAGAGGACTTACAGACATGAAATTAAAAATGGGTATAAAAAAAATGAAAGGACTTAATTAGCACATTTCAAAAATATATATTATAACCTCAAAACATTTTAATAAAAATAAAAGTTATAAAAATAAAACCCAACTACGACAAAAAAATCATCTAAAAAGGTATAAACAAGACAGACAAATTAAAAATCCGGTGTCACACTTTTTGTCGTGACGTGAAGTTTTTTGTCGTAGTTGGGTTTTAGTTTTATAACTTTTATTTTAGCATTAGCATATTAATACGGACCGTTTTACGGTATATTTTACGGAATTAATGCAGTCATCTGTACGTAAACTTTAGCGATCAGTAAGGAAATTATTGAAATACATATAGTATTTCAATAATTGCCTTCGAATCTTCCCATGAGTTTAAATTAAGTCTTTTATTTCGGACCCATAAATATAGTATATTTGGTTAGTATACACACGACTTAGAAACTAGTGTTAGTACTTACATCTACCAGAAAAACAAAACAAACTATTCATTAATACGCCACAGGGAAATGTTGCATCCAATGTCCCAGTATGGGGCTGTCCCACCTATGAGCTATAGTTTTCAGGATGCTGTTGGGGCTGGCGCGTACTCTGTGCATAGTGGAAGCGCAACGTTTGTGCATGACGACGTGAAAGCCATCTATTTTCGCCTCTGTGAACATGCTGGAAGCACTGCAGTAGCGCGGCAATCCCATCAACACCCTGAACACCCTGAACTATTAGTTACATGTCTGCACATTGGGTATTTAAAAAACAGTAAAACTGAGAACACATTTTTATTTAACCCATCATCCAATTTTTTTTAATATACATTTCAACAAAGATAACATAATTTAAATAACACCCCACTCAAGACGATATTTGTAAAAAAATTAGTAAATTCGCATATGTTCTTTATAAACTGTCAAAGACTGTCAGCCTAGAATCGGTATTAACGGCATATCACGGTTATGTTGCATCAACACTTAGGTATGGCATAATGTATTGGGGTAACTCAGTCGATAGAGAATTTGTATTTAGAGCTCAAAAAAGATGTATCAGATCTATGTGTGGCCTAAATAGCACCGACAGTTGTCAACCGTTCTTTAAAAGCCTAAATATTCTTACCCTACCATCATTATACATCTACGAAACTAATATATTTGTCAAAACACACATGTCGCAATACAAAATAGCTTCCAAAAGCTACTATAGAAAGTTACGCGACAAAAATAAGTTAGAGCTCGAAATAACACATGGCAGAACAGCCTTAATGAATAAAAGTACTTTCTGTATGGCCACAAAAATATTTAACAAGCTGCCTGAGACATTAAAAGCATTGAATCTGGACAAATTCAAATGTGTACTTATGAAAGTTTTAATCGATAAATGTTACTACTCAATAAAGGACTATTTGGATGACAGTTCTATAATCCCTCCTTCAGATAATAATCATTATATTTGACATTATAACTTTTACTGTTGACATTTTGGATTATATTCTATTGTTTTTGTACTTGCTTATATTTTATTGATTACATTATAAAAATATTTAATTAATTTACTACCTATTTTGACATTTGTATTAAACTACTATTTTTTTTTTTTTTTTTTGACATTTCTGTTTTATCTTAATTTTTTATTGTTGACATCTTTGAAATATTTAATTAATTTGGTATTTGTTTTGACATTGTAGTTATTATTTGAAACTTAATTAATTGTCAGGGGAATATTATATTGCTTTACCCAACACTAGCTCATTTTATAATTTAAATTTGATATTGTTAATTAAATAACTGAAATTAATATTAATATTTGTACGCCTAATGGCAAAACATAGAGAACTTATAAAAATGTAACATCTCACACACCTGTGTATCTGTAACCTTTGTTTACAAATAAATGATCTGAATCTGAATCTGAATATAATCGTCGACAATCCCTTGGATTCTAGCTTTATACTTGTCATCAACTTTAAAATTAAAACTCGCCGGTTCATTCTTCGATACATCAGGAATATCATCTTCAGAAGCAAACATGAAGGAAAGAAATATGAGTGCGATTATAAGACCATAATCCAACTTATCCTTATATTCCTTTTCAAGCTCATTTCTAGGATAAAAAGAGTTCACGTCCATGTCAAAATATTTTAAGAATTTCGTCATCGCCTCGTGATACAAATCTTTGAGATGCGACAGATGGGACCTTCGGAATTCTTTGTCTGTGCAGCTAAAGATGAAATAAAGAATGTCTAGTATAGGACATCCATAGTGCATCAGTTGATAGTCCACTGGTATTATTTCTGATACTTTACCATCCTGCGGATCAATAACAAAGTTTCAAAAGAAATTGCTCATTATGATTTGGATCATTAACGAACAAATAATAATAGAGTATAATTCATTATAACCATAAAACGTATAAAGTTAATGCTTCAATAAATAAGTCTTTAATAACTTCATATGATAATTACCTAGTGAAGATTAGGGAATACATTCTAATAGGGAATGTTAACACAGAAATAGTGAAAAATACTTACAATCATCTTCGTCAGTATATTGTTAGGCCTGTAGTCACCATGACACAAGCTTCGCTTGATCGCCTCGTCATTGTAATGTCTCCCGAACCTTTCCGCTATGCCTTCAGTAAACTTCTCGACTCTCGCCTTGACATCTTTATCAACATTATCAATCGCAATTTTTGTCAAGCTCTGAACAAATTCACTCCATTGTTTACCAATATTGTAAGCTGGTTTCCTGGTTTTAACCTGTTTCTCGAAAAAATCTGGATATTTCTCTTTTATCACGAAAGTGAGCGCATGGAATTTGGCAAGCTCTTGTATGGCCATTTTAGCAAACTTCAATGACACAACATCCATTCTGTGGCCTGTGGTGAATCCCTTTTTCGATACGTTTTCCATTATTATCACTTCTGTGTTACTTTCATCGTAACTTTTCACCATTTTGAACCTTTCATCGATGGGTACTTTTGCTTCTTCTTGCAGTTCTTCGAATATATTCGAAAGTTTTTTGTAGGTAAACAGCTCAGTATTATAAACGTCAGTTACCGATATGAGTTGCAAAACGCTCTCACCTGGTATGACACTTTTGACGAATATGTTTAGTTCTTTATCACCTTCCTTAGTTTTCCCTTTTATATCAATTTCGTACAATAACCCGAGATAGTTACCACCGTTTGTGCATACAGGTGTCTTTTCAATGTTACATTTTGTGAATCCTGTTTTTTCAACAATTTTGGCAATAGACTGATCTAATTTGTTTGATATCTCTTCTAGACAAATGTATTTGTTTTCGAGCTGATGGTTTTCGGTACATATTTCCGCTTGCATCTTGACTGGACACAATCGAATGGACGCGAGTATAGTAATAACTTGTTTCCGTAACACAATGTTATATTTATAACAATCTACATCTAGGTCCAAGTTTGTTCCTCATTTACATTAATGATCTGTGTTCACTAATTATGAAGTGTTCATTAATCTGTGTTCATTAATGATGTACTTGTAACCTTTGTAAACATTTTACTGGAAATAAACATTATTATTTGTATTACGTTTGTAACAAACACTTTTTTGTAAATACAGTTTCACCAATTTTCACAAAGAGATATGTTTCGATAACTATGCTTATTTTTTTTTAGACTATATGTTTATCGATGACTATGCCTTTTTTTTAGACTATACGTTTATTTCCACTTCTCTAACTGTATGGATCCTCAATAGTTATGTTATCAGGTTATGTACCTGGCCTTTAAATCAGACAGCGATCGAAAGCCTTCAGAGGTTTTGGTCAAAACTTTTAGCCATTTATATTTATGATGTGAGAAACGAGAAAGTTTTGCTCTATCTGTACCTATTCAACCAATAACTCCAAAGAACCAATAGAATTTAAACTCTGGAGCGGATTTAAAATTCTATTGGTTCATATTGGCACATCTCCACTCCTCTCCTATCTTCTCCCCGCCAGTGGACAGGCAGCCCTATGGTAAGAACTAACAACTACTAACGAGTTGGCGAGCAACGAGCAGCGAGTGCGCGACGGTGACGAGCGATTACTCGCTGGCATGCGTATGTACCCATCGAGAGTCACTCAGCGAGTGTTCTGTCCGCCAAGCGAGCGTCGCTCGCCGGCAGTGTACTATCAGCGATCAACTATTAATATGAGTATCTCTTTTACTTACACGGGACCTACAATCTTTTATACGTTACTTCAGGGAGAAAGTCGTTGATAGCTAGTCGCTTCCTCGTCGGCTGTGGGACGGGTGCCTGAGTTGTGATATTTTAGAATTAATATTAGCTTTAGAATCTGGAAAGTTAGTGGGTTCAATGTGATAGATTTTGATGATAGTTTTAAACTTGAGCAAACTAGTCGTAATAGACGCATTGTGAGTGAGTAGTTATACTGTTTTAGGTTATAAATCTAAAATCAGTACTTCATGACATCAGGAACCCTTGGAAATAGTCCACTGGTTAGACATTCAAGTAACCTTAAAAATATAATGACGGTGTTGATTATTTTTTAAACTTTTAACTCCGCTGCCGCGAGAATTCGTGGCACAGCGGACAGAGCTCCGGCGTGATCTCATGGCGTCATGGAGAGTGCGATTGTCGTAACCCAGTGCTGGGCACGCCACTATTGCGGCGATAAGTCCCCTCTTTGAGGAGTGGCTAGAGAGGCGCCACGGCGTCCTCACCTTCCGCCTGACGTAGGTCCCCGGACAGGGTTGTTTCGGGAGGTTCCTGTTTCGTATCAGGCGGGAGGAAACGCCCGGGTGTCATCACTGCGTGGATCGCCCGGAGGACACGGTGGAGCATACGGTGGAGGTCTGCCCGACTTGGGCAGAGCATCGAATAATAGCCTTTTTAGATGCTTATCGTTCACTCTTTAGCATCTCAAACAGAGTGCAGTTGATATCACAGATTTTAGAGTTACGTAATATGAAAGTCGTAAAATTCAGCAATTTCAAATTAGAAAGAAACCAATTTCTCTCAATTGCTTATCGAAAATGTGTTGCGTAATTAGATAGCAGTGTATTACTATTTCATGAAATGGTTAAACACTTCATGGAATTATCAATTCTAAGATCAAAGCAATGCAAAGACATTTTAAATAATTCTGCCAATAATTTGGCAACAACTAATGACATTGATTATCATTTAAATTAGAAATTAGGAAAATAGAGGAAACCTCTTGCTTAATAAATGAAGGAAATTTAAATACTGGTTTAATATCACACCCATCAAATTGTAGTAACCTAAATAAATGTAATAATAATATTCTAAAAATGTTAACAAAATATTTTATAACAATATATACAATATTATATAAACATTGACATTGTTGAATATAACATACAAAATGATATGATTACTTGTACAGTACCTATTATATTATTTTAATTTTTGTGAATGTGAGGTCTATGTGGATATTTTTATTATTATGTTTTTTCTTTTTTTTCATTGTTTTTTTCTTTGTCAGTTAGTTTTAATAATGGTCTGGCAGTTTGAGTAGTTTATGCGGCCTATCCAAATGTACTTCCTTTGGTATTGTTCGTCGAGTTGAGCTCCTTAAGTTCTGAGTTGAGCTCCACGATTACTGACAAATGCTTGCACTGACTGGACAGGTCCACTCAAATCTGTGTCTGTGTCTTTTCTCAAAAAACCATTTCAGACACTAATCTACATGGTCCTCATATGGCCTGACCACGATTATGTCTGGAGTTTAAAAGAGACTGTGACCTCCGAGTTTGTTTCGGCCTTTCTTCTCAGAGTAGTGATAGGAAACGCCGAACTCGTCTAGCAATTTTTTTTTTTTTTTTTTATATTTCTTGAAAAGTGATTCCAATATCCTATTTACAGAATAAACAATTTCATTTCGATAATACACGAGTAATTATTATGTGGAATTGAACAATATTAATAACAGTTAATTATCTCTTTTAATTCAGGGAAGTAGCTTCGGACAGTTCGTAAATAAACAGATAATGTAGAAAATACATCTTATCACTTAGCAGTATAAACATGGGATAACTAATGACGATCATAAAATTCTGTTTTAATAAATTCTGAGTTAATTATTTGTTGGTATATTGGTGTGTGCTAGGTGACAATTTAATATATACTATTGTACAGAATCAAGTTTTTCTAACTGAACAGACAGCTAGCGAGTTTGTTCCGCCACTTCTTCTTCCCAGCTAAAGTACTAGGGAGTGGTGAAGGGCGGGTGTTTTTGGGGGACTGTCTTATGTAATTTTGACGTTCGAAAAGTGCTGATTCTCAGCCTAGATTGAATAAATCACTTTTGAATTTTAAATTTTGAATCTGGCCACGAAATATGCACATATTATGTGACTTGACTAAGTACTTCACTGCGTTCCGAATCACGCACGATTCATTGTTTTATTTTATTTTATTAAGGCAGTGGATATAATATCATCAGCCTGTCGACCTCAATAGATCGTGACAGGGTGATGTGTTGATGGTTGTGGGCATGCCCATCGTGCCCACAACAGTGGATCCGCGCTTGCGACTACGGCGACGCAAAAAACAGGGTTATGGTTTTTGACCGGTATCTATGTATGTATGTATGTTCATCTGTTACCTCATAACTTCTTAACTTCTTATCATAATTTGACAAATGAGGTATCGTTGGAAGCGTCTTGATCCGCTGGCGTACCATTAAATTGAATATGGCGACCTATAGAGGACTTACAGACAAGAAATTAAAAATGGGTATCAAGGACTTAATTAGCACATTTCAAAAATATATATTATAACCTCAAAACATTTTAATAAAAATAAAAGTTTTAAAAATCCGGTGTTACACTTTTTGTCGTGACGTGAAGTTTTTTGTCGTAGTTGGGTTTTACTTTTATAGCTTTTATTTTAGCATTAGCATATTAATACGGACCGTTATACGGTAAATTTTACGGAATTAATGCAGTCATCTGTACGTAAACTTTAGCGATCAGTAAGGAAATTATTGAAATACATATAGTGTTTCAATAATTGCCTTCGCATCTTCCCATGAGTTTAAATTAAGTCTTTTATTTCGGACCCATAAATATATTATATTTGGCTAGTATACACACGATTTAGAAACTAGTGTTAGTACTTACATCTACCAGAAAAACAAAACAAACTATTCATTAATACGCCACAGGGAAATGTTGCATCCAATGTCCCAGTATGGGGCTGTCCCACCTATGAGCTATAGTTTTCAGGATGCTGTTGGGGCTGGCGCGTACTCTGTGCATAATGGAAGCGCAAAGTTTGCGCATGACGATGTGAAAGCCGTCTATTTTCGCCTCTGTGAACATGCTGGAAGCACTGCAGTAGCGCGGCAATCCCATCAACACCCTGAACACCCTGAACTATTAGTTACATGTCTGCACATTGGGTATTTAAAAAACGGTAAAACTGAGAACACATTTTTATTTAACTCATCATCCAATTTTTTTAATATACATTTCAACAAAGATAACATAATTTAAATAACACCCCACTCAATATAATCGTCGACAATCCCTTGGATTCTAGCTTTATACTTGTCATCAACTTTAAAATTTATACTGGTCGGTTCATTTTTCGTTACATCAGGAATATCATCTTCAGAAGCAAACATGAAGTAAAGAAATATGAGTGCGAACATAAGACCATAATCCAACTTATCCTTATATTCCTTTTCAAACTCATTTCTAGGATAAAACGAGTTCACGTCCATGTCAAAATATTTCAAGAATTTCGTCATCGTCTTATGATACAAATCTTTGAGACGCGACAGATGAGACCTTCGGAATTCTTTGTCTGTGCAGCTAAAGATGAAATAAAGAATGTCTAGTATAGGACATCCATAGTGCATCAGTTGATAGTCCACTGGTATTATTTCTGATACTTTTCCATCCTGCGGATCAATAACAAAGTTTCAAAAGAAATTGCTCATTATGATTTGGATCATAAATGCACAAATAATAATAGAGTATAATTCATTATAACCATCAATCAATCAATCAATCAATAGTCTTTATTTGTAAACATAGGTTCCAACAGTGTGCAAGATGTTACAATTGTTATAATTATAGTTTCTCTGTGTTTCGCCATTTGGCGTACAATAAATATACATTTATGGGAGGCTTTTGCCAATTAATTATCTTAATTTATAATAATTCAGTAGTATCAATGTCAATTTATATACATATTTTTTAAATAATATATTTAAAAAATATGTTTAATGTAATTTAATAAAAATGCAATAGATAGTATTTGGTAATGTCAATATTATATATAAGCCATACATAGCCAGAAAACGTATAAAGTTAATGGTTCAATAAATAAGTCTTTAATAACTTCATATGATAATTACCTAGTGAAGATTAGGGAATACATTCTAATGGGTATGTTAACACAGAAATAGTGAAAAATACTTACAATCATCTTCGTCAGTATATTGTTAGGCCTGTAGTCACCATGACACAAGCTTCGCTTGATCGCCTCGTCATTGTAATGTCTCCCGAACCTTTCCGCTATGCCTTCAGTAAACTTCTCAACTCTCGCCTTGACATCTTTATCAACATTATCAATCGCAATTTTTGTCATGCTCTGAACAAATTCACTCCATTGTTTACCAATATTGTAAGCTGGTTTCCTGGTTTTAATCTGTTTCTCGAAAAAATCTGGATATTTCTCTTTTATCACGAAAGTGAGCGCATGGAATTTGGCAAGCTCTTGTATGGCCATTTCAGCAAACTTCAATGACACAATATCCATTCTGTGGCCTGTGGTGAATCCTTTTTTCGATACGTTTTCCATTATTATCACTTCTGTGTTACTTTCATCGTAACTTTTCACCATTTTGAACCTTTCATCGATGGGTACTTTTGCTTCTTCTTGCAGTTCTTCGAATATCTTCGACAGTTCTTTGTAGGTAAACAGCTCAGTTTTATAAACGTCAGTTACGGATATGAGTTGCAAAACGCTCTCACCTGGTATGACACTTTTGACGAATATGTTTAGTTCTTTATCACCTTCCTTTGTTTTCCCTTTTATGTCAATTTCGTACAATAACCCGAGATAGTTACCACCGTTTGTGCATACAGGTGTCTTTTCAATGTTACATTTTGTGAATCCTGTTTTTTCAACAATTTCGGCAATAGACTGATCTAATTTGTTTGATATCTCTTCTGGACAAATGTATCTGTTTTCGAGCTGATGGTTTTCGGTACACATTTCCGCTTGCATCTTGACTGGTCACAATCGAATGGACGCGAGTATAGTAATAACTTGTTTCCGTAACACAATGTTATATTTATAACAATCTACATCTAGGTCCAAGTTTGTTCCTCATTTACATTAATGATCTGTGTTCACTAATTATGGAGTGTTCATTAATCTGTGTTCATTAAATGATGTACTTGTAACCTTTGTAAACATTTTACTGGAAATTAACATTATTATTATTTTTGGTATTAGGTTTGTAACAAACACTTTATTTGTAAATACAGTTTCACCAATTCTCACAAAGAGATATGTTTCGATAACTATGTTTTTTTTTTTAGACTGTACGTTTATTGATGACTATGCCTTTTTTTAGACTATACGTTTATTTCCACTTCTCTAACTGTATGGATCCTCAATAGTTATGTTATCAGGTTATGTACCTGGCCTTTGAATCAGACAGCGATCGAAAGCCATATGATATATATATGATATTCAGAGGTTTTGGTCGAAACTTTTAGCCATTTGTATTTATGATGTTAGAAACGAGAAAGTTTTGCTCTATACGTACCATCGAGGAAGTTCATATCTATACACCGTAAGGACTATTTCTGCTTGCAGCGCTCGGCCGCTATAGAACCAGGACGGTAACAGATGTAGTCATCGTGTTCACGGGATTTTGTTTTCAAACTGCTTAGATATGAAGTTCTTCGATAGTACCTATTCAACCAATAACTCCAAAGAACCACGCAACGATTACCATTCCAGGAATTAACTATTATGTTCCGTAGACAAACGATGATAACAAACGATGATAACATAATCATTGGATGCATTGTATTTCAATCATTAGCGTTGTATTATCAAAATTATATGAATATTCTCCTATTTGAGTGGCATCCTGCAATGATAAGATAAATCATGTAGGTACAGGTCAATATTTAGCTAGTACTTAGCATTCATTTGAAATTTATAAAGATTTACTTTTTTGTAGATTTTGATGATAGTTTTAAACTTGAACAAACTAGTCGTAATAGCCGCATTGTGAGCGAGTTTTTTATACGGTTTTAGGTTATTAATCTAAAATCAGTGCTTCATGACATCAAGAACCCTTGGAAATTGTCCTACAGGTAACAGGTAACAGGTACAGGTATTACTTGAATGTCTAACCAGTGTTAGACATTCAAGTAACCTTAAAAATATAATGACAGTGTTGGTTAATTTTTTCCAATGTCACAAATAATACCTAGGTCTATTGTTTGATAATACCAGTACATCTAAGACCAACGTAACGGGTCACCTGTAATTATGAACCACATTATGAACATACGTATGAATAAACGTGACTCAACAAGTGAACAATTTTATTTCATTTTAGACAACTTTATAACCAGTAACTGGGCTGTGGAGGTCAAACAGGCAGTCGCTTAATGTAAAATACTGGTATTCAGCTGCATCCGGTTAGACTGGAAGCAGACCCCAACATAGTTGGGAAAAAGCTGGGCAGATGATTATGAGTTTACAGGAATGGGCCGGGCGAGGAGTGTGCCTATAAGTTGCGAATAAAATTATCTACTAAATGACAATCTGGGATCCTTAGCTATTACTCTCAATTTTGTAACAACATTATGATTTAAAAGAGTGTCCGTGGAGTTTCTTGCCCGTTCTTCTCCATAGGAACCTACGCTTTGGAATGGGCAACTAGCTTCATATTTCTGACTGACTGACCCCTTGACAATTCAAAAGTGCCTGTAAATGGTTTAATTGAAATAAATGCTTTGAGTTTGAGTTGAGTTTGAATAGCTATTTATTCGACAAAAAATAATATCTGTATACTTAATACTAGTAGTTCTGCGAAAAGTAGACCTCGCGAGCACAAACTTTTTTGCAACAATTAATATACCACTAAAGTTATTTACAACGGGGTATTTACAATGTTTTTTTTTTAAAAACATGGTCAATGGCATAGTAGCGCCATCTAGTGACCTTATTGTAAAACTAACATTAATATTGGTTTTAAAGCCTCGTTTTAGAGAATTCTTAAAATCGTTTTCAGAATTCTCTAGTTTTGTGATGAGAAGGTGGTCCTGGTGCTCCATCAATCCCTACCTAGTAGTTAAAGGGCCACTGGTAGAAATCTAAAAGTGAGCAATTTACTGCATTTTGAAGAGCTGTTCTGCTCATCACGTCGACGATCTACATCAGATGTTCACCAATTTTTTATGAGACCAACTTAAAATTACTACCTTTCAAATAAAAAAAGAACCGTCGCAATCGGATCTCATAAGGCGGAGATAACCAGTAGTCCTCTTTTTGCCCCTTTTTGGAGGAAGCACCCCTCCAATAAAAAATCCCTGACGACAAAAAACTCTATAAACTCGTAAAACCTGTATATCAAGTTTCGTCCAGATCGGTTGTAAAATACGACCTGTAGAGGAGTGAGTACATACTGACACACGAAAGCAAATTTTGCCAGACTTGATGCAGAGACGCTGTGCTCACTTGATCAATTAAAAAAAGGTAAAGTTGGTAAGTTTGGATGTAGGAGATAATTCTGACTTCGAAAGGTCTTTAATCACTGGCAGAAAGCTACACTATATTGCCGTTTTATAGTATAGTTGGCTACCACGCGGGTGAAATTGCGTCCAGAAGCAAATTTTTAATAAAATCATTCCTTAGCTGAGTTGTCAGAAACGCAATGTGGCAAGATATGTAACTGATATCACAATTGAATGGGTGATGTAAAATACTTCAGGAACAGGCTTGCGTAGGTAATGTGGTGGTCCGAAATAATGATTTAGTCTACTAACCCTGAAATAAGAAGTAGTTCGCTAAGTATTTAGCTGCACTTCTTTGTAACCGAGAATGTCAGAGTAAATATGTGAAAGACAACACATGGAATTGCCAGTATAAAATATATTTATATTTAATTTAATATTTATCCACACATTTCATTGACAGCTGCTTTTTCTCACAAAGGTTAGTATGAATATTAAATAAGTTATTATTTTCCTTCAAACACTTACGAATGACCTCGTTAACTAGCTCAGTCTTTACAAAGAATCTACTTATAATTAAATGTACAATTTATAAGTTCCCTATTAAAAACTTGTTCTATGTTCTATCCGAATGATCAAAAATGTAAACTTAGGAACCTGCTAAAATTGTTATAGAGTAGTTTTTTATTATTTTCAGGGATGAAACATACAACAATTATCGCCTTTCTTAAGAAAAAAAAATACTCGTTTTTGTTTAGTAAGTAGTTCGTAGAAAAAAATGGCCACCAAAACCACACGACATAAGTTTGTAACGTTGCAAAAACCGTATACATTACAGGGATTGTAAACGTGTTGTTCATAGATCCATGTAGTGAGTTTGTAGGTGCGTCTCGATCGACCGCGGTCTCAAGGTCACAGCACATGGTTCCACACCTAAATTATGTCACTACTGGCAGAAGGCAGGTGAACTATTAAAAGGGATGCCTCGGTAAGAACCAATCCACTGTGGGATTGGTTCAGTTGGTGTTTATATTTCGAAGTATTGGTAAAGTTTAAAGATAAGTTTCTGAGTTTACTAATAATGGTTCTTATTGGGTTATAAACAGATACTATTATGCAAATAAACGGACGGTTGAAGTAGTTTTCTGTACTATAAAAATAATGAAAGAAAAGAAAGAAAGAAAAAATGGTTTATTTGCCACAGACAGGTTTTTTGTGAATGTAGGTGCAAGCTTAACTACTTAATACCGTGACTTGTTATGATAAGAACTAGTGAAAGTATTAAGTATCTATATCCCAATCAAATGCAATACAGCCTTTAAAACAAAACATCAAAAACCTCGTCATCTTTTAGAAACTCAAAGAACCAAAGATTTGAATTATTAAAATCAAAACATTATTAAAAAAACATAGTTGTAAAAAGTATTGTAAATAAAATAGATAAAGAAAATACGTTTATTTACGGTAAGACATGATGCAAAGAAAAACACAAAAAGAACAAGTTCACTATATTTTTCTATTAACAGCGTAAAAATATTAATTAAGTATTTACTTACTTATTATTCTTAAATAACAGACAAAAATTTTCGTTATCTAAATCCCTACTACGGCTATCAAAGATTTCTTGACTTTGTAACCAGACAAAGCTCGTGCAAAAAAGCTTCGAGTATTCACACACAAAGAGCCAACAGGTAGGTAGGTACTGTCCCGAGGTGTGTTGCGTGACACGTCGATGGTTCCAAGGCTAACCGATCGTTTAGTTTTAAGGGATGGGCTCACAGACAGTCCGGCACTTATGTCTCTACGTTTAAGTGTTTTAGTGGAACAAAATACTTAATTTAAAAAATTTACGAGGTTGACTAGCATGATGTGTGTCTTGCCATAGATCTTAGAGCGAATAATTTATCAACGGCCTCATAAAATCGTAGACAGATAATAGCTATAAACAACAAGCTAAGTAATAATAATAATAACGAGACAAGAACGCGCTAATTAGATTCAGTAGTGAGAGTAAACGAGACAGAAATTTGTTTTTTCTATCAACTTCGCGTATGCAAGCTTTTTTGTCTGGCTCCAGTTAAGACTGCGGGGCCCAACAAACAATGGTTATCAACAGCTTCTTCTCCTTACGATTTCTTTTGGTAAACTGTTTGTGGCGCATGTTTCATAATGCTGTGAATTTTTCAGACAGAACGTAGTTGTGTATTCGGATGTTAGAATCGACCTTACGCCGAAAAAAATAAGCTTACTTACCGATGAAAAGAAATGTTTCATCAGAAAGTAAGCTTATTTTTTCGTAATGTTATTCTTCTATGTGATATCTATCAACATTAAATATATATAAATAAAAAATAAATTCTGTTCGTTGGTAAGCGCATCACTTGAAAACCGGCTGGACCGATTTGTCATATTTTTTTTAAATATTCGTAATAGTCCGAATTCGGTTTTTATGGGAAGAAAAATTGGAAAAGTTCCCAGGATTTTTCAAATTCGGGAAATCTGAACTTTTTTTCCATATGCGTTTTATATGAATTATTGAAAATTGAACAGGACAACGTCTGTTGGGTCAGCTAGTATGTAATATAAATCGTTATTAAACCTAACATTCTTGATTTCTATGCATTATTTACAGGCCCGGGGCAAAATAAAAGCGTTTTTTTGCTATTTGTTTTCTCATATAACTCGACTATATCATAAAGTAAGTACCCGTCTACAAGTGACTGTCAAAGACTAGGCTATATCGTATGAGTATGCGCTAACAGCTAATTTATAGCATTGTCTATCTACGAGTAATAAGAACTTTATCTAGTTGATATTTAAAATTAATATTTATTGGGTTAACTTGTAAAGGATGGGGCAAAGGAAAATTGGATTATACCTACCTACTATTTGCTATAATGTGCGAAAAAGTTTAACGAAAGATAAGAAAAAAATAAAGGACGCAAATATGAGTTCTGTAGTATGAATTTGCGTTGAAAAGTCAGGGAAATTTATTGATAGCAAATTGACTAAGTACCAACTTAAATTGTCCGCATATTCAAATCACAACTGTCATCAGTAATGTAGAATGTACGGACAAGTTAGAATAGAAATGTTATCTGACACGTAAGTTCAAAAGAAACTACTGTCTACGATGTCTACTATGTATTTCAGGTCCAACATTAAACCCAAAAAACTCATGTAAACAAACCTAACATAAAAATCGACATTGTACGAAAACGGACACAAAAGGTAGCTACAAAATACAGCAAACAAAAAACTCGTTTTGTGGGAAATTAATACCAAAATACGTGCTCATCCACGGGGAAACTGTCTGTGAACATGTAAAATGAAATTGTTTAATTATCCGCACACGTTCCTGTAAACTGTAGTTCCGAAGAGTTGGTCTCCTGGGAGTACCCTCGAACGAAGTGAGCTCCTAGACATGACTATGGAAGGTATATGAGGGATACATGCAGGGATACTTGATCAAATATGTACCTAATGTTTTATATGACGGCGCGGCGTGGGGTTTGCCGACTTAAGGTACTATTCCGTACCCGACCGCAGGCAGCCACGTCATGTCGCTGCAGTCATGATTCCGAACCCGACCACAGGCGGCAGCAGCCCGTATTCCAGTCGGTGGATAGAAGATAGAAAAACGTGTTATCGCTCGAGCGTTGGCGGCACTACTGGTCGGGCTGCACGTGTCGCCTGTCACTCGCCCGCAGCTCCCAACGACGTGTTGCTCGCTACGGAAGGTATTTCATAGAAATTCATAGAAACCAGTCGTGTCGCGGCAACACGTCGCCTGCAGTTGCCTCCTGCGGTCGGGTACAGAATGGTACCTTTAGAGTAAACTAGGACTAACTTACATACATACATACATAAAGTCACGTCCTTTTCCTGTGAGGGTAGGTAGAAACTATAGAACAACAAAAAGAACAAGAATTCTTCTTCTTTTCTTTAGGTCCGCTCAATCTGTGTGGTTCTTTCCTCAAAAGACCATTGCAGATACCAATCTAAATGCCCTGGTATTCACATGATCTGACCAAGATTATGTCTGGACTTTAAAAGAGCTGAGTTTGTTTCGGCCTTTCTTCTCACAGTAGTCAGATAGGAAACGCTGACCTCATCTAGTTTTTAAAATATGATTGACGTGTAAAAGTGTTTGTACCTACAAACCTTCTAACAGAAATAAAATCATTTAGCGTGTCGTTGAGGAGGTCGTGGCTAAGTAATAATAGCCGCATGGGTCGATCCATTAGGTTAAGCTACGCTTGCCTTTGCTGAGGTTGGTCCGTAGATGGGTGACCTTCTTAACATACTGAGACTGCTCCGTGCCACGGAAAACAAGCATTGACGACCGCGTTTGCTCACTGCGAGGTTCAAATTTCAAGTCCATTGTTCAACCAAACGGCTTGGTAAGTGACGATGGGAAGAGACCAGACTGGATGACGGTGTTGCCTTGGAAGGTAGGTAGGCCTCTAGGCCTCTGGTGTGGGACGCAACCCTTGTCGACACTCTTACGTCATCTCATGTTCCTAGCACGGTGGACTGTGCTGGCGCCGCTGCTGCGGCTGCGGAGACCCTAAAGCGGCGTAAATATGGCGTAGGATCTGTGTTGGGGTCGACTTCCAGTCTAACTGGATGCAACTGAATACCAGTATTTTATATGGAGCGACTGCCTATCGGACCTCCAAAACCCAATTACTGGGTAACATGAAACCCTTTGGTAAGACTGGTTGTCAGACTTTTGGGCTTCTAACTACCCGTAACGACTGTCAAAGATCTACAAATGACAGCCGGGACCAACGACTTGACGTGCTTTCCGAGGCACGGAGGAGTTTTGTAGTATATAAAGATGGTCGTCCATCCACGGACCAACAACGGCAAGCGTATTAGCTTAACATGCTCGACCTGAGCGGTTGGTACTACTCACAAGCCCCTCTCATTGTTAAGTAGGATGTGATGCGATATTAATTTTGCTTGTTGCAATTTTTGTTAACCGAAATGCTTTAAGCTACTTATACTTTCTAGTAAAAAATCCTTCGAATTTTCATCACGTTTATGTCGCACGTTCGTGCTCTGTAACAAAGTTGTAGAAGTTCTTCAGTCAAGTTATACCATAAAACTTTTCCCTTGTATTTACAATGATAATGATAATACTTTATTAGCCAAAATGTAGGTGTACAAAGTAGTATGATCTTATTATAAATGTGGCCCATTTACATTCTACAATTACATGTGGTGTGCAAATATTTACAATTTTGCGTTAATAGCCAATTTGAAAGGCATACCTACTTACTGGCGCATATGAAAACGTCTAAAACAACTTAAAAATATGCTTGAAGTGCCTACTCAAAATCGGTAATGTACCCTGTGCGTGAGTAAATAAGGCATATTTTTAAGTTTGAGGCTTCAGATACTTTGTATCTACATCCACCACCAAAAAGCTAATGTTAAACTATATCTACACTTCACTTTAATACATAATTTACGTTTCTTTGCAAGTCTTTTCTTTAGCATTCTGATGTTCCTCAATCAAAATAATCAAACATGCGAAAGTGAGTTTGTTTGTTTGAAAGGCTTGAAAACGGCTGAACGGACTTGGATGAAATTTAGCACATGGGTAGACCATGACCTGGATTAGGACAAAGAATACTTTTTATCCCGATATTCTCACGGGAACGAGACTTATGCGGGTGAAACCGCGGGGCGCAACTAGTACTTAGGTAATATTACTCGTTTAACCCAAACTTGACAGTCATCAAAAGACAAAATTATGTTAAACTTTCTTCAGCGGTAGGTATGTCCTGGGAGAGCTGTATATTTGCTTAAATTACGCCCCATGAGGTGTCGAGGGAACTAATTTGTGTCACCTTCTCTCCCTTGAATTATGTAAATTAATAAATTAGGCGAGGAACGTGAACAAGAACCTGAGAAGACCTTGATACTGACTTTGATGTTATTAGTTTGAAATTAGGTAGGTACTTATTTAATTTTAGAGGGGCTTGTGGCTAAGTGATAACAGTCGCACGGGTCGGTTCGTGGCCATCTATTACATATCCCTGGATACCTCCGTGCCTCGGAAAGCAAGTTAAGCCGTTGCACGTCGGTACCGGCTGTCATTCGTAGATATTTAACCATCGTTACGGGTCGTCAGAAGCCCAAAAGTCTGACAACCAGTCTTACCAAGGGGTATCGTGTTAAACAGTAACTGGGTGGTGAAGATCAGATAGGCAATTGCTCTATATAAAATACTGGTATTTAGCTGCATCAGGTTAGACTGGAAACCGAGTAGTACAGCTTTTCTGGCAAAATACTACAATAGAGGCTTGAGCAACAGGGTGTAAAGTTCACTCATCCTCTATATATAAGGGAGGATCCTCCGACCAGACGGGTGTCGTGTTTAGTGGGCAACCGCCCAACCATTGATGTCGGGACGTTGTATATATACTATACGCGGTAAACGCTGCTTCCGCCATGCAGGATTGTGCGTGTCGTCAGTGTGATGGGTAGTTCGCATGTGGCGTTCTCTATTCCATATACTTTATGCTAAAGTAGTGTCCGAAAAGTTCATAACTTCAAATTCTCAATTCAGAAACCGGGTGTTAGTCATAAATATTGCTTCTTTCTTCACAAAAAAAAATCCTTTTAGTTCTTTTGAAACTTCAATAAAAGAACCAGGAACACCTTAACCTTTCTGCAAGGGCGTCCGTCCACCAATCTGTCCTATTTGGGCCTGAATTTATAAGGGTACCCTGTAGTTATGTCCGAGCGGCGACTAATTCAATAAATACTAGAGTAAATCGAGCTTTAGAGGTTTTGTACCTTATTTGTTGCTTGACTATTTTGTTCTTGTCGCTAGGGAAATCAGGGTAGCTTTAGATACATGATTTTTGGCTGAATTAATTGGCTGAGAATGATGTAGTATGGTCTGTTTTAGGATGGATTTCACCAATGAAACTGAACGCGATCAGCACATCTAAACCACGGTCAAGAGCTATCAGCGTCATCATTGTTGTGGAATGTTGACACTAACAGCTCTTGAACGCAGTTTAATTAAATGTAAGCGGGCACGCCCTTTATGCCTGGAGGCTTTTATTTATATGACGGCGCATCCGTCAATGTCAGACGTCAGGTTGACTTTTAGCTGTCAAAGTCAGCCTAGCGAAGCGTCAGTGTCGATGGTTGTGAGGGCAGCCATCTTGACACACTGTTGTTCGAGACGGCGCCCGCACACCACGCTTGTGACGAATCGCTTTGCATCCGAGTGATAGTTTAATCTAGTGTTATAATTAAGTTAGTGTCGTATTGCTTACCCTGTACATTGTTCATTTGGCTGTGTATTTCGATTATTAAACCCTGTGCTGATTAGACAACTGTGATTGTAACAAGGACTTGTGATTTTTCTGCTCACGCCCACCTGCTTACCTACCTACTCACATACATCACACAAGATGAGTTCTGATGAAGGCCCTCCTGCCCCTTCATCAGAAGTGGGATTGGATGGGTCTAGAATTGAGCAAGAAACACCAAAATCGGTTGCAGAAAAATGGCTGAATAACATGGAAATGCTTTTATCTCGTGTTCTCGCAGCCCAGCCAACGCCAACTGTGAGTACTAACCAGGCAACACATTTCTTACCGTTTAATCCAGACGAACCAGACTGTGACATAGATGGTTGGTGCAATATTACCGAAGCGATCGTTCATAATAAGCGCTTAGAAGGAATAGACTTGCTCATGGCTCTTACTACCTCTTTAAAAGGTCGAGCGGCTGCCTGTATCACTAAGCTAAACTTAGATGAAATGTCCTGGAGCGTTGTCAAACAGACACTGTTAGCTAAATTTTCAAAACCAAAGCTTCTTCAGGACTATTTCGACGAAATATTGCGATTCCAAATAGGAGCTAAGGAGACAGCTTCAGAAGCTGCTCTTCGTTTATGGAACTTAATCGAACGAATACCTAAGACTGTGATGCCTGAAGAAGTGGTGACTGGATTCGTTATTTCTGTGCTTTGTCAGAAGGACAGCCTGATAAGAAGCGAATTGATTGCGCACAATATCACAACTCGCACTCAGTTGTTCCGGATCCTGGGAGGCGTATCTCTTAAGCGGCGTTCAGACGGTGTCGAAGCTAACGAACCTGAGGCGAAGCGTTTTCGTGCTACCGAAAGGTTCACTGGCAGATGTAACTTTTGCGGAATATCGGGACATCGTTTTGCGGAATGCCGAAAACGTCGTGACGCGCCGGGAACAGTCGAGCCTCGAGGCACTCCGAGTGCTTCCCGTCCGTTGGAGAGGATGACCGATGTAACGTGCTACACTTGTGGCCAAAAAGGTCACGTGACAACTAACTGTCCCGATAAAAGGAACGGTGGTAAAGCTGCGGTTAAGGAAGTCCACCACTGTGAACACCGTCCTTCAAGGGGCATCTTGACAACATCTTCCGGTGAGTCTGTACCTTTTCTATTTGACAGCTTTCGTGACAAACGAAGGGCAATACGAGTATCTCGCCATGCCGTTTGGCTTGCGAAATGCTCCTTCAGTCTTTCAGAGATGTATCACAGGGGCTCTTAGTCATTTACAAGATAAACCACTTATCTATATGGATGACGTGTTATGTCATTCTGCTAACATCTCCGAAGGACTGAAGCGCCTTGACTCTGTTTTAGGTACGTTATCAGAAGCCGGGTTTACATTCAATACAAAGAAATGTAAATTTATGAAACAACGAATTGACTACCTAGGATATTCTGTACAATCTGGTGAGATTAGGCCCAATTCACGGAAGATTCAAGCATTGGCAGATGGCCCAGAACCTAAATCGGCTACTAATGTTCGCCAATTTCTCGGTCTAGCCTCCTACTTTCGGAAATTTATTCCTGAGTTCACACGAATAGTCGGTCCCCTATACCCCCTTACAAAACTTAAAGGACGAATTACTTGGACTACCGAACATGAAAAGATATTGCATTCTCACGTCCGAACCGGTGCTAACTATATTCGACCCAGAACTTTCGGTGGAGCTACATACCGATGCTAGCTCAGAAGGATATGGAGCAATCCTTCTGCAAAAGAAAAATAATCTTCTGCACGTTGTAGAGTATTATAGCCGCCGTACAGCAGACGCGGAATCTCGTTATCATTCATACGTGTTAGAAACTTTAGCGGTCGTCAGAGCTGTAGAGCATTTTCGCCATTATTTATGTGGTAGGCGATTTGTTGTAGTTACTGACTGCAATTCACTCAAGGCGTCAAAATCGAAGAAGGACCTAACACCCCGCGTTTACCGATGGTGGGCTTATTTACAAGCTTACGATTTCGATATTATATACCGCGAAGGAAGTAAAATGGAGCATGCTGACTACCTGTCCCGAAATCCACTGTCAGATTCTGCTGTTCCTATCACTCCTGTAAAGCCTAGGCCTAAAACTGTCAATTATGTTGAACTACATCAGGGCTGGCTGTCGGTTGAACAGAAACGTGACGCAGAAATTCAGAATCTTATTGCAAAACATAATAATAATAGCTTTCCCGAAACAGTAGGTCAAACATATGACTTTAGAGATGGCATACTATACAGGAAGATTACTCGTAACAAAGCGGTTTCATGGCTACCTGTAGCTCCACGGTCTCTTATTTGGACACTAATTAATCATTTCCACAACGAATTGCAACATTTAGGCAGGGACAAAACTCTAGACAAGCTGTATGAAAAGTATTGGTTTCCCGATATGTCTAAATGTGTACGAAAATTTATAGATTCGTGTATCATTTGTAAGGCATCGAAAGGTCCATCGGGTGCTCAGCCTGTTCAGCTTCATTCGATTCCAAAAGTATCCGTGCCCTGGCACACAATTCACATAGATTTTTCGGGGAAGCTGAGCGGGAAAAGTGACCGAAAGGAGTATTGCTCGGTAATAATCGATGCCTTTACCAAATACGTTTTACTCGAACATACTTTGTCAGTCGATTCCAAGAGTGCAATATATGCCGTACAAAAAGCGGTGTGTCTTTTTGGAGCCCCGAAAAGAATCATCGCAGATCAGGGCCGTTGCTACATTAGCTCAGATTTTAAGAGCTTTTGTCAAGAGCATAAAATAGACCTCCATTTCATCGCGACTGGTACGAGTAGGGCAAACGGCCAAGTTGAACGAGTGATGCGTACTCTAAAGAGCCTCCTCACTATCATTGAAAACGACCCTAACAAAGCGTGGCGTGACAAATTAAGTAACATCCAACTTGCTCTCAATAGTTCTAAATCTTCCGTTACCAAATACTCACCGTCAGAACGAATGTTTGGAATTCGTTCTAATTCTTTAGGAATGTCAAAGTTGAACGCCGATAATATAGATCATGAGGTTCGCTTAGATTTAGATTCGATAAGAACTGATGCATCAGCTAACATTTGCAAAGCTGCTGAATCTGATACCCTTCGGTTTAATCGTGGTCGGGCCACAATAAGACCTTTCTCTAAAGGAGACTTCGTATTTATTAAAAATTGTGAACGGAATAAAACAAAATTGGATAGGAAGTTTCGAGGTCCATATGTTATAGTAGAAGTACTTGAAAACGACCGCTACGAACTTAAAAGTTTAGGTGGTTCTCAGAGAACTCATAAATACTCTCACGAGAATTTGCGCGCAGTACCCCAGGGACATATCGGTTTGATCGAAATAGCTACTAGTCTTTTAAATTGTGAAGAGGCCGAGACGGCGTCGGAAGATGAAGAAAGTATAACTAATTCAAATCATGACAATGATAACTCTGACACCTTGACCGTATGCTCAAACACTGTTTCCGCCGATTCGAGGACGCTCACAGCAGGCTCAGACACTCTCAGTACATGCTCAGATCCTGAGACTTGGGAAATGTTGCACGAAACTGAAATTCATACAGAACAAGACGATTCATAGTCGTAGGTAAGTAGAGCGACCTGTAAGAATCTCTTTCCTGCCAAATAGTTAGACGAAATAATGTCGTCCGAGTCAGTATCAGATTGACTTGTCTCTGTGCTTTTGTTCTATGAGACGAAATATGTCGTCCGAGTCAGAGCCCTTTAAGTTGACTGACTTGTTCTGGATGTTTTGCAGATTATGGTAAGACGAATATTGTCGTCCGGGTCACATCCACCAAAGGATTGACTTGTCTAATAGTACCAATTGTGAACAGTTAACCTACATGCTGTTTAGTGACGAGGCTGTGTCATCCGGCTTAATCGTAGCGAGACACTCGCCTTAAGTCTTAAGTATCATAGCGCATTGTGATAATTGTAATTAGTCGTCCGTCAGGATGCCGAACGGACTATGTACGATTGCAACTCATTGTTTCAGAAAATCGCCCGAGGACGGTCGAATGTCAGTCCGGCCGTGACGGCGCATCCGTCAATGTCAGACGTCAGGTTGACTTTTAGCTGTCAAAGTCAGCCTAGCGAAGCGTCAGTGTCGATGGTTGTGAGGGCAGCCATCTTGACACACTGTTGTTCGAGACGGCGCCCGCACACCACGCTTGTGACGAATCGCTTTGCATCCGAGTGATAGTTTAATCTAGTGTTATAATTAAGTTAGTGTCGTATTGCTTACCCTGTACATTGTTCATTTGGCTGTGTATTTCGATTATTAAACCCTGTGCTGATTAGACAACTGTGATTGTAACAAGGACTTGTGATTTTTCTACTCACGCCCACCTGCTTATCTACCTACTCACATACATCACACAAGATGAGTTCTGATGAAGGCCCTCCTGCCCCTTCATATATTAAGTTCTGTTTACATTTTATTATTTATTTCTGCTTGAGTATAGTTTTGAATGTTTCTGTTGGTATATCTGGCGTGTGGCTAGCTGGCATATGGCAAATAATTTAATGTTTTGTGTTTCGTAATGTTAATTACATACTAATGTAAAGAATCAAGTTCCTCTAAGTCAACGATGAACAGACCGTGGCAGGAATGCAGGAATAAATAAAAGAAAATTATAAAATAAATGTTGACAATGTTGTATACCTACACCACTTACGCTGGTAAGTGGTACGCATATATAACCATTACCAATGTCACTTCTGGAGATAAGTGATATAAATATATCAAGGCCCATTCTGATCAAGAAGATGGAGCGCTTAGGTATCAGGGGCATTGCATTGGAATGGTTTACCTCCTATCTTTCCGAACGTGAACAGAAGGTTTGCTTGGGTGATTTTCAAAGTACCTATGCGAGAGTGGAATATGGAGTGCCCCAGGGTAGTGTCCTTGGTCCCACCTTGTTCCTCCTGTACGTTAATGGTCTCTGCTCACTCAATTTGGACAACGCGCAAATATCTGCGTACGCTGATGATACAGCTATTGTTTTCCACGGCGACTCTTGGAAGGAAACCTACAATGCCGCAGAGGCTGGAATGCAGAAGGTTACCAGTTGGCTGCAACACAATCTGCTTACCCTTAATGTCCAAAAAACAAAGGTAGTCAACTTTTCTGTAAGCATAAAAACGGCTGCCCCTAAACAATTTACACTCAAATCCCACCAATGCAACTATAGTCTAGGGGGCAGCTGCAGCTGCCCTGTTTTTGAAAATGTTGATAATATCAAGTATCTTGGTATTTCAATAGACCAACACCTGACATGGGGCAATCAAATCCAATCGGTTACTTCGCGCGTAAGGAAACTTTTGTACATTTTTAAAAGACTTCGATCTATAGCTGACAAAGATACTCTCAAGATGACTTACCTGGCTTTATGTCAGTCTGTGCTTGGTTACTGCATAATATCTTGGGGTTTCGCTGGTAAATGTTATCTAATTACTGCTGAGCGTGCACAAAGGGCTATACTTAAGGTCTCTCATAGATTAGGAATCCGATACCCCACTGATATGTTATATCGAGAAACGAGAGTGCTTACGGTGCGCCAACTGTACATTTTATCAGTGCTACTTAAGTTTCATAAAACAGCAGCTGCCACAGAGGTAACGGACCAGCGCACACGTAGAAAACCTAAGTGGAACAGAGCTTTCTGCAAGCTTAAATTTGGCAATAAGGCTTTCTCTCGTATTGGACCATACCTGTATGAGAAAATTAACAAAAAGCTTGATATCTACCCCTTGACAAAGTTTGGATGCAAAAAACAGGTTCAGGATTGGCTGCTTGGGTTTAATTATGCTGAAACGGAAAATCTTTTATCATTCAACTAATAAAGTATTCATCATCATATACACGCTAACACTCATCACTGCATACTTACACTCATCACGTTCACACTCACACTCATCACAAACATACACTCATCACACACACATACAGTTGGTTACCTTTTAGTTCTAAGTTTATATTAATTAATTAATTATATCTAAGTACCTACTGAAACCGTTGCATTTGTTAAAATATTTTAAATAATTCATTATGTGTCGAAAGAGACTGGATCCTGCGACACAGGGTATCCTAGTGCGGGATCCAGTGTCACACCTAAATATTGTAACACTTGTTTATGAATCAATAAACTTATTACTTACTTAACTTATTACTATATTTAAAAACAATATAAAAAAAGCATATTACTCTGTCACTGAATATTTACAGGACAGACTTATTATATAATGTTATTGCATACGGTATTTTAAATAATGTCTTCTATTGTTAAATTGTACTTTCATAGATACCTGTGTATTTGTAATGTTGCATGCCTTATGGTAGGATATGGCTAATGGACACTATTGTTTATATAAGACCTTTTCTTTTGTACCCATATTCGCAAATTAATAAATGATGATGATTATAAAAATTGCGAACAAGAGCTCTAAAATGCGCAAACTTATTTGGATCGATGTCTACTTGTGAACAAACGTTTTCAGTTATGAATCGTAACAAAAGGAAAAATCGAAACCGCCTAGGAAATGAAAATTTGGAAGCAATATTACGTGAGGCGACAAGTTATCTGGAGCCAAATATTTAAAAAAAGTCAATGCAATGTCATGAACCAAACTAAATGTTGTAAGTTATAGAAAGTAGGTACCTAATTAAATCCTTTTAAAACGTTAACCTAGTTATTTTTCTTGCCGTCAGGCGTGCCTTTGGCTCGTAATGTGCCCGACTGGGCCCTATTCTCTATAAGTCTGTGCATACCTGCTCTAAGTGAACAGACAGCTGTGCTGCTGGGGAGTTAGTTGTGCCACTTTTTCTTCTCAGCCAAACGACTAGGAAGTGGTGAAGGGCGGGCGTTTTGGGGGACTTTTGATTATTATTTAGATGTGCTAATCGCGTTCAGTTTAATAGGTGAAATTGGTACTAAGGGGTTAGCAGCCATCATCACTTATTTCTCAGCGTTCAGAAATGGCAATAACTGATAGAGTAGATACTATAAATTACTGCCTCCTTGAATTGAGCACTGCAGAAACTGTAATTAAGTCTGCAATTAGACTGCAATTTGGCAGTTGCATAGGCAGCTATAACAGTCTTTATGCCACCCATCAGTCCTGAACGCAAGATGCGTACGAACATTACATTCCTAACTTTTCTAATCATTATTATCCTCTTGCACTAATCCCATATTATTTATGGTCGGTGCAACATGTCTTCATTATCTCGGTAGTCATTTTTTTACCAACGTAATTAATTCATCATAATCATTTCAGCCGAAAGACGTCCACTGCTGGACATAAGCCTCCCCCAAGCACCGCCACTTCGACCGGTTCGTAATTATATAAAATAAATAAAATATAATTATCAATATTGCACAGTTGGACTGCGTACCAAATCAAACAGCAAGCCTTTAGAAGGAGTTCTGATAAAATTGCTGTGTACACAGCGAGCGACCACGAGCGAAAACGAATTCGGAATTTAATTGTAGCTACCCCAAGCACAGACGGAAAGAATGCCCGAAGTTTAGTCTTTTTACAAGTAATATTCCAATATTTTAAGACAATATGTATTTTTGCGTAAGTGTATCTTTATTACATAAGTTTGAAGTAATAAGTCAGATGTTTAAGTTTAAAAATACACAACTTCGAGAGTTTTTACTTATTATGTTTTCGGTGAAAAAAGACTTTGAGTTGCTAAACTTCTTCAGTAAATATAAAGTTATGAAATCGTCTCGTTTAGAGAAATGAGACGAATTTAACTTGCTTTGATGCTTCCTGTTTTGTTCGTTTTTTGTTTGCTTGGTTTTTAGCATAATTTGAAGAATGGACTCAAACTCAAACTCAAAACTCAAACTCAAAGCATTTATTTCAATTAAACCATTTACAGGCACTTTTGAATTGTCAAGAAGTCGGTCAGCCAGAAATATGAAGCTAAGTAGTTGCCTATTCCAAAGCGTAGTAAATACCTATGGAGAAGAATGGGCAAGAAACTCCACGGACACTATTTTAAATCAAAAATATTGTTACTAAATATACTCTTCTACAATTATTATTAGAATTAAATATAATACTGAGAGTCTTCTTTGAGGTTGGTGTTCATAATATATCCATACAAAATATAGGTATTAATTTAGTAATTTTACATAGCGTGACACAATGGGCGGACTTATTGTTAAACGGTATACGGTAACGGTCCACCTTTGGGTGGATTTCAAGAAAGAAGGAGAGACAATACAATAATAAATTGACTTAATGATACTTTTTATTATTATTGTACAAGCACCACTAAACCGAAATCATGATCTGAACAATTAAAAGTAATTGGTGCCATAAGATAATGGCAGCAATATGCCGTCGGTACCGTAACGGCCACCGATATAGAACAGCGTCGTACCACCACGATCACCAATAAACGACTGCTTGGCACGGAGCAACACCAATATTGTTTGTAATTTATTTCAAGACTTCAACAGACAAGTTATTATCCCTAATCGACACTATTTCGATTTGTCATTCAAAAACAAAAGTGGGATCTTTCGAAACTGTTTGAAAGTTTACGTTAGTTCCAATGTGTCTGATGGGTTTTCCTTATGCTGCGGCCGCATCTGCGTCTATCGTGACAAACGTGCCGAAGCTTCGTATGTTTTGCTCGCTAAAAATATATAGCGCTAATGCGGTGGTAACATTAGCGATTTTGCCACGTTTATTATGTACTGCCACCCGGGCGATAAGTGCTACGCAGCCCGAACTATCGCGACGATAACCGATAATGGTTGGTCACAACTCGGTGTATCGTATCACTGTGCGAAGCTTCGTCACGATAGACACAGATGCGGCCGCAGCATTACAACCTTAAATTCCCTGTTTAACCCCTTAGTTGGGTATTCACTTTTGTTATACGTATGTTAATGGTAATAATTGGTAATAAGCAACATTAAGAGGGAACAGGGCCTGTGATTCTCCATACAAATGTATACCCCTTTTTTCTTCCTGAATAATACCTCTAGAGCAATGCTTTTTTTTTCCATAAAATCAAGGTCTGCTGTAGTCACGTCCCTGTTATTTCATTTTTTTCAGCAACTTATAGATAAAGAAAATATGACTCTCCAAAAATTACAAAAATGCCCCATTTTTACCGCCGTGATTAGGAGTACCAGAAAAAGTGGAAAAGTTTTTAACATAAAAAAAACTCTTTCTTAAAATGTTAATGTAAAAAATAATTGAATCGGTTCAGTTTTCGAGGAGAAAATGGGGAATACGAAACGTCGATTTCGTCATTTTTTTTTCTGATATAGTAGGTTTGAGCTGTAGCTATCCCTATCTTACTCTATGTGGGCAGACTTGAGGTAAGACGACGGCAATAGTTTCTTCAAATACCTTACAGGCTTTGTTCCCTTTTAGTGTAATAAGCAACATTAAAGGGACGGGGCATCTTCAAGGTCGTTTCTGACACCAACTTTAGCACCACGCGCGCTCATTGGTAAAATCAAATAGAGCGCGCTTCTTGGCGTCCTGTTACACACTTCCGTCCCTTTTCACGAAATCACTCCCTCAGATTAAGCTATCTAAACTGTGTAGATAGCAGAAAAGCGTGAGGAAAAATGTTACACATCCCTTGTATACAAAAAAAACCTAATAACATACGTCATTAAAAATTAAAAAGGAATTAAGGCTTATTGTGAACGCCTCCTCATTATTCCTTAGCTCATAAATTTGTATCCAATAACATCATATTTCAACAGCTAATGAGATGTAAGGGATTCCCTTGTAGCATCGCGTTACATCCCGGTCCTTCGGGCCATATTACCGAATTAAATCCCGGTCACAATATTAATCCAAACCTTTTCTATTAAAAAAAAAGCGAAGCTGTATTTGAGTTACTTATCAAATATTATGATATTTCATGTAACTTATAAATACAATCAATAAAATCCAGTCGTATTTGATTAGCATAGAAACTGACCCAAATGTAGATAAAAAAAGAAAGATGGGAAACGAAAAACTTGCTTAAGAACCCTTTGCTTTTTCCTGAGTTGCCCTTTCGAATTACTGGAAGGCAAGCAATATAGGTGACCTTAAGCGGCGTAAAACTCAAACTCAAACTCAACTCAAACTCAAACTCAAACTCAAACTCAAACTCAAAGCATTTATTTAAATTAAACCAGTTACAGGCACTTTTGAATTGTCAAGGGGTCAATCAGTCAGAAATATGAAGCTAGTTGCCCATTCCAAAGCGTAGGTTCCTATGGAGAAGAACGGGCAAGAAACTCCACTTGTAAGTATAATAACCTTATTGGTAATTATATTTTCGAGCCGTTTGGGGTTGAAACCCTCGGGCAGTGGGGTCCGAATGCTCATGGTCTCTTTAAGGAAATCTCGAAACAGCTGGTTGACACATCCCGTGACCAAGGCATCAGTATTACCATACAACGTGGCAATGCCACCAGCCTCTTAGGTACATTATCAGTGGACAGCGATATGGTTGAATTTTTCGACACCATATTTTAGTTTGTTTTAGTTAAGTTAGGATATAATTTTGTTATTTTTATTAATAAATTAGGTATCAGTTGTTATTTACGTACATATTATTTGAATTCTGAATAAAGACATTTTTTTTTAAATCATAGATACCGTCATAAATAAGTCCACTGAATGGAGTAAAAATGTACCATGTCCATAGTTGTTATACATGTTTTCTAGATAATGCCAGAAAAAGTTCCCAATCAGGTTTTAAAGCGTAAACAATGAATGTATTTTAAATCTGACTAGGAAAGCAAAGTAACTTCCGAACCCTTAGCTATAAAAAACCAGGACTCAAAAATCAAAGCATTTCTTTCTCATTACATGAATGTAGTCAACAAATCACATTGCTTAACAACACAAATTCCTTTTGCGATTCAAATAAGTATTAAATTATTCAGAGCCAGCTCTATTGCAGTACAGTACAACCGTAGACTAATAAATGAGTGATTAAAATACTAAATAGTTCATAACAAGTTCTTTGAGACTAAAAGTTGAGTTTCTCTAGCTTTAATTGCGTTAGCTACGGAGCATCTTTGCGCCAATGTTGCCTGTAGTTGTACGCTTTCAAAACGTCTGATTGGACGTATTTATTGCTTAAATATTTAGGTTCAGTAGCTGTGGGTTAAGTAGTCGTAAAATGATTAAAAGGTAATAAATAGTTCACTTATGGTGACATTGAAAATTAAACTTAATTTGTAGTGTTATAAAGTGCAAAACCCACACGAATATGTATGATTCAGATGCATAGAAAGAAAGGAGTACACATCAACGTACGTTTCGATAAGCGATAGCATTAAAACCCTTTTTATCATAATTATATAGTAAATGTAAACTAAGTAAATGTTAAACGATGAAGCCACAAAGCAGAACATTCCTTAACACGAACAACAAAAATATTAAGAAAAGTATTTTGACCCTTTTGCTTCGAATACCAGAAAATTATTTTTGAATTTTCTTAACAAGAGAGAAAAGTTGTAAAAAAATTACGAACAAAAGCTTTTTTTTACGATAAAAAAACAGTCAAAGGGCTTTATTCTCCCGAAGTTGCGATGTGAACGACAACGGGCGGTGTTCACTAAAGAATGAATGAATGCATGGAAAAGAACGAGACAGAATGCAAATCTTGAAGAGTCAACGATACGGGTTCCGCAGGTTTGCTTTGTGTTTTGTGTTTTATTATTTTTTCTTAAAGTTATGGTAGTAAGTTCTTTGTAGATCGGTACGTAAATGTAATTATTGTGCGTTTAACACATACATACATAAAATCAAACCTTTTTCCACTAGGGGTAGGTAGAAACTACAGAACGCCAGCTGCTACGATCCTTACACACTTCTTTTGCCTCGTTTCCGTTCATACATCTGGTCATACCCGCACTCCAGTTGCTAGTACTGCGCACCAGTCTGAAGAACATTACCAATAAGGTCACTATATGTCCTCCTAGGGCTCCCGGCGTTTCCACTCACCGACCTGCCTTGTAAAACCCTAAATATATAGATAGGTAGATAGATATAAAAAATATGTAAAAAAAACCCTGTTCGATCCGAAAGGGGCACCTAGGCAATAACATTACCAATAATTAATATGTTTTATTATTACTATTGAAAATAAAAAAGTTATACCAATTTAAAAAAGGTAGACCCTTGGTGTGGGATGCAACCTGTGTCGACACCCTCGCGCCATCTCATCTTCCTAGCACGGTGGGCTGTGCTGGAGCGGCTGCTGCAGGTGCAGAAAAGCTTAAACGGCGCAAATATAACAACCTTATTGGTAGCTATATTTTCGAGCCGTTTGGGGTTGAAACTCTAGGTCCCAGTGCGCATCAAGTATTTCGGGACATCGCCAAGCGGTTGGTCGAATCTTCACGTGACCACAGGGCTGGCCAATTTTTAGGTCAAAGAATCAGCATTGCCATCCAACGTGACAATGCTGCCAGCCTTTTGGGCACTTTTCCCACTGACCGCAATTTTTTTTTTTAAATATTATTATCTTTGCCTCTGTATACTTGTACATAATTTATATATATTAGTGTTAGATGTTTATTATATTTAATAAAGATTTAAAAATCACATTTTTAGTACCAAAATTACCCTGGCTCTGGGGTAATTTTGTTACTAAAAATGAGATTTTTTTCTTAAACTTATGGTAGTAAGTTCTTTGTAGATGGTTTCAACATAGGATGGTTCACATTTTTAATACCAAAATTACCCCAGAGCCATTAAAAATTAGAAAATCAACAGGGGTCATAAGTTATGACGTGTAGTCACCCGCTAAACGACGGGCCCTCGCGCCCCATGTATAAACCCGGTAAAATTCCCCATTGAAAAAAAAAAATTAACGAACCTCTAAAAACTTTTCGCGCCCCTAATGACGCACCCTTTTTTAAATAATTGAGCCTCTTTTTAACTTTTTGGCCTTTTCTCACAGTTGGTCGCTGAATCTACGGTACTCCGACCAAACGGGTTAAGTTAGGTTGAAACTGTGACTACCCACGAGCGAGCCGAATTGGTCGCTGTAACTAAGCTAGGGCTGCCCGACCAAATGGGTTAGATTAGGTTAGAACTGTAACCAAACGCCCGCGAGCCGAACAAGTAAAGCTAGCGGCGCCACGGGAGCGGCCGGCAAGCGCTACATCCAAGTTGGTTGCAGTTACTTGGCTATTTAGTATATTCAGGACCTTAAAATAGGAATTATTTGAGATCCACAAAATTCAAAATTGAAAAGTCATTTATTCAAATTAGGCTGTAAATCAGCACTTTTCGAACGTCAAAATTACATAAGGCACTCCCCCAAAACGCCCACCCTTCACCACTTCCTAGTGCTTTAGCTGGGAAGAAGAAGTGGCGCAACAAACTCCCCAGCAGCACAACTGTCTGTTCAGTTAAAAAAAGAGGCGCTATATATTAATAATATTGTTAGGAGCGAAAATTCAAAACAAATATTTTTGTTAAGAACAGAACCCTAAAATCCATATTTTCCGAGCGGTTTTAAGATTGCATTTTCACGAGCGCATTGCATGACATCGTCTTTTACATGCAAAATGGTGATTTGAAATCTCTGACCACTTTATAAAGATATGAAAAATATTATATGAAGAATCTTGTTCGATGCAACCTTTTGTTATTTGTTAGCCTGTATCGTGTTCCGTGTAATGACTATTTATTTTGTGCAATTTCTGGCCATACTGGCCCCGCAAACATGATCAGACCATCACACCACAATTGCAGCGGATTACCTCAATGGCCATGTCCTCCCTCGATTTACAATCTTATGTACAGTAAAAGTAAACATCACAGAGCCCAGAATCTCTGTGCCGGCAGCGTCTAGAGATATCAGTACTAATAAAATTCATGGTGCCGCAAGGGCGATAAGCGCACAACTTCTGTTATCTTCGCAATTCAAAGCCGTCAGTTTATTTTTTATTTATTTACTGAAACTAAATGGCCTGCTCTTGACCTCGATCTCGCCTGATGAAAAGCAATGGATGACGTCTATGATGGATTGAGCGTGCCCAGAAGATGCCTGTTCACTCCTGCTTTGAAGGCTCTAGCTTTTGCTCTTGTTTTGCGTTTTATACGTCATTTCTGTCGTAGTGCAAGAAAACGCTGATACGGTTGATTTGTATGAAAAGTGTATGGGATAAATATTCAAATAAAATTATTGCAAGAAATCAAAGAACAGTAGCTTTTATTTTCAAGTAAACAGATTGGAGAAGTTAAATCCTCTTGACAAAAAGAAACAAAAGGCAATCGTTTAAAAAAATAAATTAAATGGACATTTAGTTTGCAACCCCATCTCGATTAACTTCAGTTCTCGTAGCCCGTCTACGAACGGCTACGAGCGCTACGGAGCGTAGCTTGGCGTAGCCGCACATTTTAATAGATAAAGCTTTACCTAGATTGGTAGTATAATCTACTTAATTGGACTTAGGGCGGTCACTAACAGTATTTACAGGAAGCTAGTGTCGGTAATATCGATAGTGTGTATTAATTCAGCATTTATCATATTTAAAGGTTTGATAAAGACCATTAAACTGGACAACTTTCTTCATGGGACCAACATCGTAATCGCGAAAAAATAATCAGCTGTTCCATAGATTTGAGTCGAGTAGGTATTGAAGTTTCTGATATACGTTGTTTAAACATTCTGTGTAAAAAGTACCGGGAATTGTTCAATAAAACCAAAAAGGTAATTTATTCGTTAAATTTTACTTTGCCGCCTTTAAAGTAGGTCTCTTTGCTTGCAATACAGCGCTTGACCCAGTCCTCCGTACATTTTTGATAAGCTGGTTGATGGTCATCAACTCCTTCAGAGAATTTTCTTTTATAGCTTTAATAGACTCGAAACATCTTCCTCAAAGTGGTAATTTTAGCCTAGGGAACAAGAAAAAGTCAGACGGAGCCATATCGTACGGCGCTTGGTCGACGACATCCAATGCTGGCTTTTTGCGATGATGCATTATCATGGTACAGTAGTAGTTCGTAGTGCCGTGGTAATCGAAGAAAACTATCAGCATAATTTTCCCGGTACTTTTTACACAGGGTAGTATAGCGGTATTGCTTACAACAGTACCATTCAGAGTTGATACTCAACTAGCAAATATATTTTATAGTACAATTATCAAGGATATTTATATTTTGCTAACAAAATAGAACTGTGTTGGAATGCATTGCTCCTGTGTATTGAATACACGGTGAAATATTTCAAACGTAAGTTTTCAAGTCCTGTAACTTTTAGATGTAAGTAACTGCGAGAGACAGAAATACTTTTTTATTACTTCACGGTTCAAAGATTAGCTAACTAACAAATTCAATACATCCCCCACTCTCATCATCTGCGTAACCTTTTCCCAACTATGTTGGGGTCAGCTTCCTGTCTAACCGGTTGCAGCTGAATACCAGTATTAACATTCCCTCACTAAAACTGTATAATTAAATCGTTACATAATATGACAAGCTCTAGTGAACAACCATTACTATAATTGCATGAAATGACGGCCGTCAATCCAATATTGAAATTAGTTGTAATACCAACAATTACACGTAATACGCTCGTAATTATTGTGTTTAATGATACTATCACTATTATATAATGTAGCATGAATAATTAATGTTATGATTTCAGCATGCTATAACAGCCAAGCCAACGTGTTCAAAATGAGTCCGCGATGGTGAACAACCCTTGCTTTATAGTCAATCTGCCTAGCCTTTTCCCAACTATGTTGGGGTCGATTTCCAGTCCAACCGGATGCAGCTGAATACCAATATTTTACATGGAGCGACTGTCTATCTGACATCCACAACCCAGTAACTGGGTAATACCTCTACCCCTTCGTAAAACTGGTTGTCACACTTTCGGGCTTCTGACGACCCGTAACGGCTGTCAAAGATCCACGAATGAAGCCGTTGCTTAACGCACTTTCCGAAGCACGAAGCATTCCCGGTATGTCGGAGACCATACACGCACCAACCGCGGCAAGCGTGGGTTAATCTAATGGATCGCCCCGTGCGACTGTCACGAGCTCCTGCAAATTGCTATACAGGACTTCCCACGGATATGCCACATGAAGGGAAAGTACCTTGAATATTGTAGATGGAACATTTTACTCAAAGAAGACATTATTTGGAATTAAAAAACAATTTAAACTGCATTCATAGATATTTAAATAATTACATGGTTGAACCGGAAATCGAACCCGTTACACGAGAAAAATAATCTACAGGTTGATTATTTTTCTCGTGTAGACACACTTTCAGCCCTGGATCGGGACAAATGGACAAATAAGATGGCCGCCGAGATCCCCAGATCTAACCCCGTTAGATTTTATGGAGGACTGGGTTTACGGGGTTATGTAAAAAATTTAGTTTACAAGAACCAGTATGAAAGTATCTACGAGTTACAAGCAGAACTTAGACGTATTATTCTAAATATCCACCACAACAAGATCAAAAAATCGACAGGGAGCGAAATAATCAAAAGAGTGCGACTTTGTATTCAACAGGAAGGGACTCATTTTAAGCATTTGATAAATTGATTAATTTTGTATTAAAAATGTTAAAATTCATGGTCTTCCTTTTATTTTTGACACAATATTATTTAGTAAAAAATAATCCTTATGATAAAACCTTTCGATCGGTATGATAAAGCTACAGGGTAATTATTTTTCTCGTGTAACGGGTTCGATTTCCGGTTCAACCATGTAATTATTTAAATATCTATGAATGCAGTTTAAATTGTTTTTTAAATTCAAAAAATGTCTTCTTTCAGTAAAATGTTCCATCTACAATATTCAAGGTACTTTCCCTCCATGTGGCATATCCGTGGGACGCCCTGTATAGTAACCATCAAAAATACCGAATGGAGTCTAACTCAACCCGTTTAGATTTTTACAGCATCTACCTACATCAGTCACAGGTATTAAACCGTTTAAACGCAGAACGTCAGGTGACGTGGCATCCCGCTTACATTAAGCCCGGGATTCGATTTCCCGCACAACGGGATCAATGTCATCCTCTCACGCAAACACCGGGATGTTTGTTTTCCATTTATTTTTTGTACTTTCCGAATGGAGCCGAGTGCGGTCGATGATATACGATCATCCAATAGAAATAATACATTTTGGATCGGATTAGAGTTATCAATTGGATTTTTGTGTTGTTTATCCATTTTTGTTTGTCGCAGGCTCGACAGTTCAATATAAATATTATCAGTATCGTTTCCATTATATTTCTGCGTCTGTATTTTCAGTGAAGGTAGAAACAATTATGTATTCAATAACTTTTAGCTTTCTACTTACTGACTAAGTTTAAGTCCCAGCTACCCAGTGTTTTTTTAAAGAAATGTATTTCTCTTGTTTAAATGTGTATAATACAACTAAATGTCCCACATTATAACACCTAAATTAAAAAGTTTAGGTGTTATAATGTGGTATATTAAGAGTCACAATAACTTATGTTATTTTCAAAATATATAGAGTAGAGTCATCTCAACACCTCTCTCCTTTGAATTTGTACATGTAGATTTATAATATAGGTATATATTATAGTAAATATGTATGTATGTGTATTATAAGTTTAGTTTTATTTGGGTACTTGCGTACCTATTTTATTTACAATTAAATATGATGTTTTTTTTTTATTGTTACTCTCCAACAAAGCACCTGCCTTCTAATCTCGTCACCGCTCTTTGTGGTGTGACCTTCAGACTGCCAAGTCATAGGTTTCGAGTTCGAACCCAAGGCACGCACTTCTGGCTTTTCGGATTCATATGCGTATTGTATAATTATCACTTGCTTCAAAAACGGTGAAGGAAAACATCGTGAGGAAACTGTGCCTAAGAGATATTTCTCGACGGCATGTGAAGCCAAGTCAAAGGCCCATGGGCTGCTTTAAAACTCTGACACCAGGTTAGTCACTAACCACACGAAAAAGAACATCGCCCTTGGTTGTCTGGTAGAGAATGTCTAAGGCATTAACTTCACCTTTGTACCTATTTTGATTGCGATAAGTTTAAATAAACAAAACGATTTCAATTTTTATTTTATAACTAGCTGTGCCCCGCAGTTTCATCCGCATAAGTCTCGATCCTGCGGGAATATCGGAATAAAAAGAATCCTATATCCTAATTCAGGTCATGGTCTACCCGTGTGCCAAATTTCATCCAAATTCGTTCTGCCGTTTTGCGTAACAAACAAACGTAACAAACAAACACACTTTCGCAATTAAGCGCAACAAACAAACACACTTTCGCAATTATAATATTAAGTTAGGATAGTTAGGATTAGTTTTAATCCATTCGTCAAATCAATTCATTATTCATAAAACTCTCATAAATTTCTGATTCTCATGAAACCTTTCACCATTTACAGCATTGCTATATAAATACTTATCACCCGGAAATCGATCCGTGACCATCAAGGTATCATTAACTGTCCCGCAACCATTCGACCCTGTTCTTTTTACAGCCGACCCAGAATTTTAAAACAAAGCCTTGAGTTTATTAGGCCTTTGAACGCATACGAACACGCACGAATGATCCCGACCTTCCAAGTACTAAAGAAGCGCGCAGACTGAGTGCAAGTCAGTCGAACGTTTACGTACGTATAGTTCTGACGTCCGAAAATAACCCGAACTTGTTGGGATTTTTCGTGCGTTCAATGCTATATCACCGGAACACTACCTATTTGCCGAATAAAAAAAAAAGAAAAAATTAAATTCAGTGTGCGCACTCAATTCGTATGACAACGATTATACGTACGATACAAATTCGTGCCCAAAGTGCGCGCGGCCTTAGCCTCTTTAAATGGGTGGAGAACGGGGGCTTAGTAAGCACATACATCGATATGTAGTTCATAAAACAAAAACCAACAGCACAATGAAGGGTTGGGATGAATTTATCCTAAGAATAAACTTAACTATGTAGTTGAAAACATAAATCCCATACATCGATATACGCCACGGTCAATTCTGCAACTGCAAATGTAAGTTTGTAATTGCAAACATTTTTTTTTTCATCTGATAAAACTACAAATGCACGATTTTCGGACTTTTTTCTTTAAAGCTGTAAGACCTTGCTTCTTGCCTAATTTCATGATTCTAGGTGAACGGAAAGTACCCTGTAGGTTTTGATTTTTTCGAGTATCAGAATAAGTCGCATAAATGGCCGTATATTTTAATTTCATTTTTTTAGAGCTCTAAGGGGCCGTAGACCTTCGTATTTGATATTAATTTCAACTTGAAACCTCCACGCAGACAGACAGACGGACGGACAACGAAATGATCCTATAAGGGTTCCATTTTTTCTTTCCGAGGTACGGGACCCTAGAAAACAAACGAAACAGTAAAACATTATGGGCTTAATTGGGTTCATTAAGGCTATGGGAGTATAGGCAGGTCTCGAAGTTGCAAGGTGCGAGCTTACAGCGGGTCGGAAAACTTTACTAAGCTAATCTTTTCGCCGCCATATATAGCGTCCGCAATTTACCGTCGAATGACGTCACTGAAACATTATTTATGAAAGTAAGTTGGTGTATTTACCTAGAGAGCGTTTTTTGACTCCGGTAAAAGTCAAACCCCTTTGCCGTAATTTTCATGACAACCGTCACTGCGGGCTGTTATGTGGCGGCCACCGCTTTTCTAGGAAACCGTAGCTTAAGAAGTTACTGCAGTTAGGGCTGATTTTACCAAAGTCAGATGTTAACCTTTTTCTTCAATTGAAGTCTGACAGTTTTTGTATGGAAAAACTGTTAAAATGTCTATTTTTTTCGCAGAATACAACTTATAACTACTAGGTATAAAAGCTGTATTTGCCCTTTGGCAGTTTGTGACCTCAATACGGCTTTCTGTGAGCTATCGAGTACCTTCTGAACGAGTAATATGTATAAATATTGTTGTCTGTTTGGACGGATCGATCCATCAGGTTAAGCTGGCTTTCCGGGGTTGGTCTGTGGATGGATGACCATCTTTACATACCGAGACTCCTCCGTGCCTCGGAAAGCACGTTAAGCCGTTGGTCCCGGCTGTCATTCCTGGATCTTTGACAGTCGTTACGGGTCGTCAGAAGCCCGAAAGTCTGACAACCAGTCTTACCAAGGGGTATCTTATTATCCAGTTACTTGGTTTTGGAGGTCAGATAGGTAGTCGCTCCATGTAAAATACTGGTATTCAACTGCATCCGGTTAGACTGGAAGCCAACCTCAACATCATTGGGAAAAGGCAAAATCAATCCGCCTAAGATTGATTGAATATTGTTGTCTGTTTCTAACAGAGTTATGTTTGAGACAGGAGCAAAAAGAATTCTGAAAAAGATATAGTACCTAATTACAGAGAACATGTCATCAACCTAACTGAAGCTTTAGTTCTTCTTCATTCTTGATAGGTGAAATGATGGATCCATGTCAATCGGTTAATAATACTAACGTTGCCGGGGTCGACGGCGCGTTGTTCCGCGCGCGCCTCGAAGAAATGTCAGCACATTAGAAGGGGTCTGATAGGACCGATGCCTGCCGGGGTTGCGGGAAAGTCCGAAAGGGATACCGTGGCCCCTGGCCACGTACAGGCAACTGAAGGAACACTGGTGGGTTTTAGTCAGTAAGAGTCTGACACGCCCTCCCGCTCCGGCCAGAGCGGGAGAAGTTATTTAACAATTTAACACCAAAAAAAAAAAGTGAAGAAAAAGTGAAAAAGTGAAAAAAAAATAAGTATCCTTAACCTTTTTTTCGGATCACTTTCTTCAAACAACATAACATCTCTGTAACTATATTCTCTCAAATAAATGGACTATACTATACTAAAAAAAATACTAAAAAGCTACAAAAATGTTGTCATCAAGTTTTATTCAACATTTTTGTCGCTTTTTAGTATTTTTTTAGGATTGTTTTTTTTTACAATTAGTGTATTTTTCTTATTCACAAAATTTTGTAGTTATGAAAATTTAGATACATTAATTATAAATTTAATTAAATTTCCAAGATACTATTTACATAGTTTAAAAACTAACAGACTTAAAATAATAATTCATACAACTATTTTAAAAAGGAGGCGAAATAATCATAGGTCATCAAAAAAATCTACAGGAAACGTGCTCATCTGCATTGCCAAGTTGAATGGCAATGCAGATCCTTTGGCAAAAAAAAATGTTATTGAAATAACATTCAGCTATAAATGGTAAGTCAGTACCTAGGTACACTATATTGTATGCTATTTATTCCTTATAGGTACTATTCGTTTTTTACGAACTTTTTATAAATTACTAAACAAGTACCCTAATTGCGCAATACACGATCAATCTGAATTTGAATCGTTTTGAAACAAATTGCTTCATAAGTTCGAAAAAAAATTTTGCTTAACAACGTAAATAACGCAATGAATGTTGCTGATCTGTTAAATTGAAACAAATTTGTCGTAATCGTTTACGAAAATGTGTTGCGTAATTATATAGCAGTGTTTCTCATTTTAAGCGAATAATTTATTATGTTATCTACTTAATAAAAAAATCTTAAATTCATTGACAGATAACGCACAGCCTAAACTGCTGGATCTAGAAGCTTTAAGCATTCCTTAAATAAAGAAGGTGAGCACTCAGGCATGGTTTTTGAAATTTCATCCTCCAAAGGCGTTAAATAGGGGATAAAAGTTTGTATGGTTATTCGTCATTTTAGCAAACGGGTTTTAAGAAATAAACATGTAAATAAAACAAAAAAAAATGTTTTATTAACGGTATATTTTACCTACATCTTGCACCACATTCAAAACTCAATGATTGCCCTCAATACTACATGGACAGAATTCTAAAGAGGTCTAATGAAGCCCGAGACTCCGAGAGTATCCAACTGCGCTCTTTCGACAGAAAAGCAATTAGCCAACTAATTATAAAAGAAAATAGAATTTAAATCGTTTTATTAAAAGAATCAGAAGATATAGTAGATTTCAATTCTATCTAAAATTGATTAATTAGAACAAATCATTTTGTTATACAGGGTGCAAGGACATCGAAGCGCAATCTCATTCAGTACATGATTCAGGTACACTTACGCTGAAAATTTTAGTCGGTTATTAAAAAAAAGTTCAGTCGTTAAATTCCTTCACTTGCTCGTGATTCATCTATGGCCCTCGCTTTAAATCCGTCCTTTATTCACTAATTGAATTATATACTATTTTACCATTGCCACTCGAAAAAGGGCATATTATTCATCAATAACAGTGAATAAAACTGTCTTTTAATCACGGAGTGAAAAAAAAATGAATTTGGAACAAGCACGAACTATACGAATTATGTACAAAAAATAAATGAAACGTGCTGAAAGTACCTACAAGCTAGATGGAGCTATTCCATAGAAGATATACTTTTTTTTAAATATCTCGCCTATTTTAGTTAAGTTCTTTTCTATCTGTTATCATGTTTGTTTTAATGTCATTGGAAAATCTATTAACATAATTATAATAAAATGAGTTCTTCCAGTGACGAAAATGAGACACTGAATCCGGAATAATTTCGTTCTAAAGCAGCAATTATATTAAATAATATGTTGCCGCCAAAAATGTGATAAATATAAATAACATAACATCATGTCTTGTTTCCCCGAAGGATTGGGCAGAGGTGTACCTGTAGTACACCCACATTAAACCAGTTACATTTTTAAATCCCATGTAATAAGGGTCAAGACTTTTGCCATCCGGGCTGCTAATGAGAAATTCCTGTTGGAAAAAACCCAATAATACTTTGCCCGACCTGGGAATCGAACCCAGGACCATATGCTCACCATAAGCACGTTTAAACAAACAAATAAACTTTTCAGCTTTATTATAATACATAGTATAGATATAACGACTAATTTGTGTCCAATATTTATTTACTTTTTGTTTTTGCATGCTTTGGACATCTGTTTATGCTGTTATAACTTGACGAAGGCACTGATTAATACAGATAGGACACTCCACAAAATCATTTAATTAAAAAGCGACTCTTGCTACGACACAGTAAAATGCAATTCAGGTCGCACAGCGCTACTTACCTACAGTTATATTCACCTAGAAGTTGCCTCTCTTTCTATCTCGTGACTCTTATATCTTCTGATTACGTTACACTCACTGAATTGGCCCAGCAAGTCGTACTTGTAGCTTCATACCTGCAGAGTGTCCCATCTGTATTAATCTGTGACGAAGGCTAGATTGGCCTTCGAATTTGGGAACATGTTTTTTCATTATTAATATTCTAGTTCACTAGTTTTACACATTGAGTTAGAAGAAAGACAAAAAATTAGCCATATTTCTTATTTCCATACAGTAATATTGCCAAATTAATCAAAACGGCGAAATATTTGACAGCTATTTGCGACGTTGCCCACTTTCAGTATAAACGCTCTTAACAAAGCAGCGTTTATTTGGTGGTTTACATGGCCCCAAGCCTATAATACTCGATCTGACAGCCCCCTTGATGGTATAATTTTTTTTTTTAATCTAGCGCCTCGATGGCGTGTCGAATAGTAGCAAATCATTAATAAACTCGATAACCATAACGCCTAGCTATCACATATCGAAAAGCAGAGTTATTTAGTGAAAACTTATCTTTATTTTTCTCAGTTTCCTGGCCTCGTAAAGCTTTTTTATCTGTAAACTATAGAATACATCAATTTCAAAAATAAAACAATATTTGCTGCACATTGATTTTGACACTTAGGCAGGCGCCCACAGCCCCACTGGTCCTTTGGAGTTATTCTTCAGAAGATGACGTCGTGCATTAAGACAAGATTAGTCGAAAAACCCAACACTCAACGGGATCAAAATATTGTGTCTTGGTTTGCGGACAAAATCACAGGCAACAGTAAGTTTCCTTTTAATAGTATGTTTATTTAGAATCTTCAACAAAAGATATACACAAGACATGACATATAAATAATTAGCTTCAGAGAAACGTATTTAAATGTGTTTAAATATTGATCCTGTTCCTATCAGTTTGCAGCATTAATAAACACACTGACCTCTCAAAAACCTGCCCACCGACCCACCACAATGCCAAATTCATCACAGTAGAGCACTTGAAACGATTGAAATGCATTAAAAACGAATCATTCATAATTGGAACGAAAAAGCCGTTTAGACCCCCGTTCACGAACACGAGCGAAGCGACTGGCGACGCGACTTGCGTCAAGCGACACGCGCGCGCGTTACCTCTGTTTGTGTTTCCGTCCGTCGCGTCGTCGCGGTGCTGCCAGATTGTACAATTGAATACAAAATCTGTATAATTCGGTCATCTATGTATCCTGATTGTATAGTAGTTTGCTTTGTATAATTGGATACAAGAATAAGACTTTGAAGTATACATAAAGTTATTTACCGGCTGCTTTTCGGCAGTTATCGGCGGCATATATCGCTAAAAACGACGACACGGTATAGTTGTAAAATAATCGTATTATTTTACAACCGTCTCGTCGTTATACTTCATACTTATTACTAGTGGTAACGTAAGTACCTAACAGGAATACGAACTACCAAGAGCAATTTCTTTATTGTTATTCGTTATATTTTTTTTTGTATTTTAGTATTTGGTTTTGTATAATTTCTGGAACTCAGCGGTATAATACAAGTTGGCTCTATTGGCCGCCCTGGCGGTGCCGGTGACTCGTAGCAGGCTCTAAACAATTTCTTTAATTTGTATTCTCCGCAGTCGCTGTCACAAGACGCGTATCGCTTGAGTGTGTAGCTCGTGGCTACGGGGTTAGCCAGGACGGGCGCGTCACGACACGTATCCGGCGCGATAACGAAACGGACCGGACCGGAGTGCCACTCCACTGTTACCGCTTAATGGATTTCCGCTACTGTCTTTCCATTCCGCGCGTTTTGTTCAAGATGTTGTTAAACTGGATGTGGTTGTTGCTTCTTTTAATTGTTTGCCAGTTTTACAGTTATTATAGTTTGTTTTAAATAGGTCGTTGTGGTGATGATGTAGGATCATTATACCTACCTATTTATTTCCGGTTGATAATTATAACTACCTTCTCATATTTATTATTGTTTTATCTACAACCTTCAGGTAAATTCCGGATTAGTTATCTGGCAGATAGTTTACAAAATTACCTATATATACCCATTTTTGTTTCTTTATCAGGTAGATACCTAATGTCTATCTGGACACTGTCAAACGTGCCTTTTAAACTTTGATAAAGTAGGTACTAGCTGACCCGACAGACGTCCTCTCCAAATGTTTAAATTCACACACAAATCTCTTCAGTTTTTCTTATTTTATTTCAACTTTTCTTTCCATAAAAAGCCTAATTCGGACTATGACGAATATTTTAAAACAAAACATAGCCAAATCGGTCCACCAGTTCTCAAGAGATGCACTTACAAACGAACAGCAATTCATTTTTATTTATATATAAGTAGATAGAAGATAGATAGATTAGTCTCAATAATTCTTATAACTGCTCTCTAAGCTCAAAAAAACTCAAAACTCAAAGCATTTATTTCAATTAAACCATTTACAGGCGCTTTTGAATTGTCAAGAAGTCGGTCAGTCAGAAATATGAAGCTAGTTGCCCATTCCAAAGCGTAGTAGGTACCTATGGAGAAGAACGGGCAAGAAACTCCACGGACACTCTTTTAAATCAAAAAATTGTTACAAAATATTGGTTACATCATTAACGTTGAAATTATACATGTGAGAACAATGTAGAAAGACGTGCACGTTAAAAGCGTCCGTAATAAAAAAAAAAAAACAAAGAACAATTCAAAAATTAAAATAAGCCATGGCAGCTAAGAGATGACCAGTCTCTACTGACGGCGCCCGTTCACGAACATGACGCATGGATCAGCACCATTCAGCTCAACCATTTTGAAGGGAGCTAAATAATCCAACACACGCGCCACCGCCAGCGAGACACGAAGCACATGTCTCTTCCATTTCTCGTAGGTACATCCAGGTTGTTCCTAAACGCATCGAACATTTTTCTCACGTAACAGTCAATTTGACCCTCTACCCTTTCGTAACTTGACTTTTCTCCCTTTAAATATGTTAAAAGATACTTTAGGATGTACCAACGGTTCGAGAGCTGTATGTTCCGTTATTTGTTTGCTGTTTTTGGAATGTTTTGATAAACAAAGGCCGCATTGAACTAAGTTTACACGATAGGATGGAACCCTAAATGTTTGTGTTATTTGGAATGAAGTTCTTTATTGCACGTTATGCTCTGCACACTTAGCGAATGAGAGTTTGACCGAAAAAAGTGTAACATTTTGACCGTCACGCCACTTTTGCTATAGTCACATAATATAGCAAAAGTGGCGTGACGGTCAAAATGTTGTGTATGTGTTTACAAGCGTATGTCTATGTATATTCATTGCTGGTCCTGCTCCACAAGCATAAACTAATTGATTAGCATTTGAAAATACCGTTGGAGCTAATAAAGATTTTTTGATTTAAAAGAGTGTCCGTGGAGTTTCTTGCCCGTTCCTCTCCATAGGCACCTACTACGCTTTGGAATAGGCAACTAGCTTCATATTTCTGACTGACCGACTTCCAGACAATTCAAAAGTGCCTGTAAATGGTTTAATTGAAATAAATGCTATGAGTTTGAGTTTATAGGTATATGAACTAGGTTCCAACCGGGTGTCCCACGAAACCTCTCGACTATTTTTTACTTAAAAAGGTAAGGGGCCTTATTATGAAGTATTAATGCCATCATTATTCCACTGCGAAAAAAGGTTGGTGCTAGCGGCCTTGTATAGCTCCGTCCCTCACTCACACTGGAATAATGGTGGCATTAATACGTCATATTATGGCCCCAGTACATAACAACTCGCAGCAGATTTTTGTATGACCGTAGCTGGGTGTAGGTTTTAAAGCGTAAGACGCAAAAGAAGTATGTAAGGGTCGCAACACATCGCGTTCTGTTATTTCTGCCTACCCCTATGATAAAAGGTGTGAGTTTATGTAGGTAGGTCTGTATTAAAGTAACAGCATTTTGCCAGTTCAGTTCAGTGCTTAGTAAGATTTAAATGCGGCCACGTGCCTAAAGTAACCGGTATCCGTACGTATTTAACACTGAAACTTTAAGTAGGCCACAAGGGTTAAGTGGAAGTATTTTCTGTCCTTTACATACTAATGTAAACCTTATTTGACTAGCTTTTACCCCCCGCTTCGCCCGGGCGGAGGTCGGAAATTATCCCACGGAAGCGTATCTACTACTTACCGGGTTAAAAGTATCCTATCTTACTAATTACAGTCTGACAGAATTTTGACGTTTTCGGTTTTAGGCAATTTTCGGCCTTTTTTATTATTTCTTTTTTGGCCCTGGAATCTAATAAAATGATTGGCAAATCAATATTTTCTTTCATTTATTCAGAGAAAATTAATACTTATCTACAAAAACTAAAAGCACAATAACTGTGGAAATGCAGAAATGGTAGTTTATCGTCGTTGTATGTAACATGAGATTGTTTGATTTGGTACTTGTGTCTTTGCGAAAAGTGTAAAGTTTCATGTGATTTAAGTTTAAGCGGTTAAATATACCTAATGTTTAAATGAAAAAAAAAATAGTTTTCATTTTTTCCCGAAAATACAATACAGACCGAATTTCGTTGAATTTACGTTACGTTTACTTCGCTCGTTTGTGCTAGACTCACTGACGTCTAATGACGCGGAAATATAGAAACCGATAATGTATAGAGGCTTTTAAAGGATAAAGTCACTAATGTCTTGTACCCAACCGATCTTGTTCAGTTGGATTCGCTTCGGAACTTGAAATGTAGTTATCCGGAAAATAAGATACTTTTGGATGTATTTCATACAATCTGATGACTTCTGTACTATGATTTGTGGTGCAAGCACTGAGAATATGCATATAGGTACTTACGTTTTTAAGCCATTATAATTAAAACTAGACCGAATAAAGTGTAACATTTTCGGTCAACGTAACTAAAGTGACGGTCAAAATGTTACACTTTTTTAGATCTA